>JASTWF010000087.1:549325-1149325 GCA_030390025.1 Squalus acanthias | reverse complement strand
TGAACAAGTGTGTAATAATCCACAGTGAGCAAGTGTGTAATAATCCAATGAACAAGTGTGTAATAATCCACAATGAACAAGTGTGTAATAATCCACAATGAACAAGTGTGTAATAATCCATGATCAACAAGTGTGTAATAATCCACAATGAACAAGTGTGTAATAATCCATGATCAACAAGTGTGTAATAATCCACAATGAACAAGTGTGTAATAATCCACAATGAACAAGTGTGTAATAATCCATGATCAACAAGTGTGTAATAATCCACAATGAACAAGTGTGTAATAATCCACAATGAGCAAGTGTGTAATAATCCACTGTGAGCAAGTGTGTAATAATCCAGTGAACAAGTGTAATAATCCATGATCAACAAGTGTGTAATAATCCACAATGAGCAAGTGTGTAATAATCCACAATGAACAAGTGTGTAATAATCCACAGTGAACAAGTGTGTAATAATCCACAATGAGCAAGTGTGTAATAATTCACAGTGAACAAGTGTGTAATAATCAAATGAACAAGTGTGTCATAATCCACAATGAACAAGTGTGTAATAATCCACAATGAACAAGTGTGTAATAATCCACAGTGAACAAGTGTGTAATAATCCACAATGAACAATTGTGTAATAAGCCACAGTGAACATGTGTGTAATAATCCACAATGAACAAGTGTGTAATAATCCACAATGAGCAAGTGTGTAGTAATCCACAATGATCAAGTGTGTAATAATCCACAATGAGCAAGTGTGTAATAATCCACAGTGAACAAGTGTGTAATAATCCACAATGAGCAAGTGTGTAATAATCCACAATGAACAAGTGTGTAATAATCCACAATGTGCAAGTGTGTAATAATCCACAATGAACAAGTGTGTAATAATCCACAGTGAACAAGTGTGTAATAATCAAATGAACAAGTGTGTCATAATCCACAATGAACAAGTGTGTAATAATCCACAATGAACAAGTGTGTAATAATCCACAATGAACAAGTGTGTAATAATCCACAGTGAACAAGTGTGTAATAACCCACATTGTGCAACTGAAACCTTCTTTTCTGTGTTTCAAGCACCATATTCAATGGATCTTCTGCGTATAAAAGAAACATATTAATACTTTGCTTCTGTACAAGAGATAAATTGATAAAATATCACAGCTGATATATCCATTCTGATATCAATCCAATGTCAGCAGCATCCTTCATGCGGTCGCAGGTATCAACAACTGCTTCAGTGTAACAACAGCACAGTATATTTCTACTGCACTTTGTTAAAACAGAAGGAACAACCACAATGATATTTGTTTTCCTCTTTTTAAAAAACTAATTGTACAATCACCTACCTTTTTGGGCTTTGACTTTTTCTCACAATGACTCCAGTGCGGCATTGCCACTTTTTCTAAAAATATATAATCATTACAACATTTAGAAAGAAAATTAATGAGATACTCTACCAGGGCATTATTTCCATAATATATAATAGTTAAAATATTCAATATAATCATTAAAAACAACACATACAACAATCAACAGTGTCTGAAAAGGATAAGTGATCAATTGAGCCAGTAGCTGAACAATATTTTACATTCAAAGAATGATGTCCTGCTGCTGAGGTATGGTCTTAATTCTTTGAAAGTAATTCAAACTGCACACTCAAATAAGAAGTCCTGTCATTCGATGTGCGGAGGCAGAAGAGGGGGAATCACCTAGTACCATTGTCCTTTCAAGACGGTTTCTGTCACATCATTTTCCTCTTGGCCAGCACAACTTCCTTGTCAGCCACAATATGGCATTGTCAAGTGGAGACAATGTCATAGTTGCCCTGAGCTGTCACATCAATATAACAAGGTTGTATAAAAATATGTAACCATTCCAGCTGACTGACATCATGATAGCTGCAAAAGAAAGCCTCAACATGTTGTCCCAGAAGGTGGAATAATGAGACACGAAATTCAGCACCTTAGCGGCAGTAGTTAAGGCTGGTTTGGAGAAGAAAATGTGGCTGCCTCACTTCTAACCAATTCCAGCACATCCTGCGCTGTTCGCTATCTTGGTGAGGGTGATAGCGCAGGTGGGACGTGCGTGCGCCGGCAGTATGCAGAGTAGCCAGATTCTGACGTCAGTCAGCGTGCAACGCCGATTAGACGCACAACCTGCCATTTTGGAAGTCACCTTTCCAATCAACCCCCTCTCCTAAACAAGCACAGCTGAACCCGCGTTCAGCTACACAAGGGATCCCTCACCAGCGCTATTTAAAGGGATACATCCAACTTGCAGGAAAGTTGATTATTTGTCTTGTACCAGCTCTTGCTGAGTTTGTATGAATTCTGGTTTACTGAAAGACATTTCAAAAGTTGCTAAAGTGTGCAGGAAGTGCTGCTGGACGTTGAGGTGGCGCTCGCTGCTACTGGTGGGCTCTGACTACACCACTTGCTTCCAGTCATGGGGCCTCTAGTTGCAGTCCTCCTCACACTGCAGTATGACAGGGAGATGGAGCAGAGGCAGCAAAGAAGAAGACAAGCCGCTCTCAGAGGGAGGAGCAGGAGGGGTAGGAGGGCTCTCATCAGGAGGCCTTACCCACCTCGGGTCTTCAGGGAGCACTTCTCCTACCTGCACCAAAACCAGGAGCAGTGTATTGGGAGACTCCGCTTCAACAAGTCGGTGGTCACAGAACTCTGCTACCTCTTGGAACCAGACCTGCAGCCTCAGAGCAGGGCGACGAGGGCTCTGCAAGTGGCCCTTCAAGGTGACCGTGGCCCTGAAATATTTTGCCTCCGGATCCTTCCAGGCTGGAACAGGTGACATAGCAAATATCTCTCAGTTTGCTGTCCATCACTACATCTGGGAGGTCACACAAGCTCTGTACTCTAGGAGAAGGGACTTCATTGTCTCCTCTATAAGAGGGAAGCAGGAGGAGCACAGACATGGCTTTACCAGGAAATCGGGCTTCCCATGAAGCAGGGTGCCATTGACTACACACACGTGGCTTTGCGAGCGCCACATATCAATGCTGAGATGTATCGTAAAGGCTACCTCTCAATGTGCAGTTGGTGTGCGACTACGGCCAGCATGGCATGATGGTGAATGCCCAGTATCCTGGCAGCAGTCATGATACCTTCATCGTGCGCCAGTCCGCTGTGCCAGCAATCTTCCAGTCACCATGTCAAACCCGAGGGTGGCTGCTAGGAGATACGGGCTATCCGCTCTAAACCTGGCTAATGACTCCCCTCTGCAACCCCACCACTCGTGACAGCAATCAGATAATGCTGCCACGAGGAAGGTCATCGAGCAGACCATCGGGGAGTTGAAGCAACGGTTCCGCTGCCTTGACCGCTTGGGAAGAGCTCTCCAGTACTCAACAACTTGGCCATCATGAGGGCGCAGCCCTTACCACCACGGGTTCTCAGGAGGAGGAGGAGGAAGAGGTGGAAGAGGAAGAGGAGGAGGAGGAAGGGAGGAGACAGCCTGCAAATCCGAGTTATGGATGGGCTGTCAGTGAACGCATCATTAGATTCCGGTTCCCCATTCCTCAACACTTCCCCACCTTACTATTCCTCTGTCATGAAACATCACAACGTCCTATTGGCTACAATGCTGTAATGAGAGCCACCACAAAACAAAAAATCCAGACATAATTTATAAATGATTCAATCCAATACTACATAACAAAGTCAACTAATCAATCTTGTGCATTCCCTTGGTGTCTGTCTTTCGTGTGCCTTTGCCTGTCCTAGTGCTCCTACGAAGTGCTACACCAGTGGCTGCAGCATGGCTGGTGGAAGGCTGCTGAATTTCACTGAGAGAGATTGCAGCAAGGATGTCTTGCTGCAGTTGTACAAGGCCTTGGTGAGACCACACCTTGAGTATTGTGTGCAGTTTTGGTCGCCTTATCTGAGGAAGGATGTTCTTGCCATGGAGGGAGGGTAGCGAAGATTTACCAGACTCATCAGTGCCACAGCCTCAGTGACGGCCCCTCCAATTATATCCAGAACTGTCTCCTCCAGCTGGGTCAGGTTCTGCTGGTGCCAGTTATGCGCCACCTTGGCGTGCAAGCGAAAGGGAAGTATGTCAGTGGGTGTGGTGCAATGTGTTTGTGTGATGTGCCTATCATGTTTGAATCATTGTGTGCAAGGTGTGAGATGTGGGTGTGAGGCTTGTAACAGTGGTAAGTGTTTGAGGGTGAGGTGAAGCTATGATTGAGGTATGAGTCGTGATTGCTGGAGAGTGATAGGGGTGTGGTGCATTGAGCAGTGTGTGAGGCTAGTGGTGCAGTTGGTGGGATATGGCATTTGAAGATGCATTCACTGACCTTGACCACTCATGTGAGGTCATTAAACGTCTTCTGGCACTGGATTCAGGTCCTGGTGGCACTGATGGCTTCAGCAATCTGCTCCCACTGCCTTCGTACAGTCTGTCTGGAGGGCCTCCTGGTTCCCTATGGCTAGAGGACCTGTCTCCTTCTATCGACCCCCTGCACTAAGGCCCCCAGTGCTGCGTCAGAGAACCAACGCACCCTCTCTCTGACCTGTTGCACACTTCCCACGAAATTGGGCCCCCTGCTGAGCACTGAGCCAGCCAGCAGTAGTTGCCGGGTTTATCTCTCTCCCCTTTGTTTGAACAGGGGGTGTAACATTTGCAACTCTCCAGTCCTCTGGCACCACTCCCATATCTAAGGAGGATTGGAAGATTGTGGCCAGAGCCTCTGCTATTTCCACCCTTACTTCCCTCAGCAACCTAGGATGCATCCCATCCGGATCGGGTGACTTTTCTACTTTGAGCGTTGCCAACCTTTTAAGTACCTCCTCTTTATCTATTTTTATCCTATCCAATGCCTCTAGCCCCTCCTCCTTTACTGTGACATTGGCAGCATCCTCTTCTTTTGTGAAGACAGATGCAAAATACTCATTTAGTACCTCAGCAAAATACTCATTTAGTTACTGTCTCCACAAGAATAACTCTGTTTTGGCCCCGAATCGGACCCACCTTTCCTTTCACTATCCTTTTAGAGTCGAGTGAGCTTTAATTTCCGTGATAGGCTTTGCCCTTCCAGAGATCAACAAAACCCCAATGAATCCAGAACTCTGTGGCAGAGTCCTGATGTCCTGACCATTACCACTACCCTCTGTTCCCAAGGTATTGATTTTAAGGTCATTGTCCTTATTTACAAATCCCTCCATGGCCTTGTTCCTTGTACTTAATGATCTCTGCCAACCATATGGCTCAGGTACCTTAGATTATGGTCTGTCGCCTGCACCTTCTTGATGACCATCAGCGGCTTATCTTACAGTCATTATTCATTTGCCCTCTGGAACTCTCTTTATAAATATTCCACCTCGCAACTTCTCTCATTTCCTTCAAAAAGTGTCATAAAAACTAACCCAGTGATAGAGGCATTAATCTCAGAGGGCTGAGACTACCAATGAGATGTGTAGGCACTGACAAACATTATGAGGAGTCACTGGCCATGGAGGAGGGATCAGTGGATTGCAAACATGGTAATGTGGTGCCAATATTCAAAACTAATGACAAAACTGGCAACTACAGATCCATTAGTCTTACTTCCTTTCCATGTCAAATAATGGAATTGATTATCAGGAGTAAACTTGGGGAGTATTTGTATAATAATAACTTAGTAAATAGCAGTAAACATGGACTTAAAAAGGGGAAGACTCTGCCTGACCACCCTTCTCAACTTCTCTGAGGATGTGACAACCCAAGTGAGCAATGGAACAGAGGCAATATTGCTGCAGTCCAGAGCCTGTGCGCTGCCCCTTGGAGCTTGTTTTCCACCCACAGCCCGCTGCCGAAACACGACTGAAACTCGGCCCTCAAAATAGACTAGGCCTCCCGTGGGGACTATCGGGCAGCTGGCGAGTGCGCTCCGCTGGCTGGCCAGCCGACCAAAGTCTGCTCCTGGTGAAAATCTACCCCCTAATGTCCAAAATATAGGACCTAAAGAAAAATACATTTCATAATAACATCATTCAATTTATTCATTGAACTGTCTTTTAATACCTCATTAATATTTTTTATTTGAAGGCCTCAGCCTCTTCCAAACCCTGGCCTTGAACTTGATATCTTTGACCAGAGCTGTGACACTGTTAGCTGAATTCAGATTCTGCAGTTTGAGCATGTGCAGTCGATCTAATTACCCAGGATATACAACAACAACTTACATTTATATAGCACCTTCAACATAATAAATCAGCTGTACTGATAGAACACTTCTCTTTAGCTTCTAGCAGTTTGTGCTCAGTTGTTTTTGAAAATTATTTGAAGAAAACCTAGATTTCAAAAGCTTTATTCAGGTAACATTTGTATTTAAACAGGGTGGGTGCGTGTAAAAAAGAGAAAACTGAAAGCCTCCAATTATCTCAATTTGTAATTTCTTGACTGTTAGAAAATGCAAACATTTTAATTGCCAACAACTGTGTGAGAAAATGAGCGAGTCCGAGAGAGAGCATGACACACACTGAGGAAGACAAAACTTCATGAGACTGAGACTTTCATCTTACCTTTTCCTAAGCTCTCAGCTATGTTTTGTTTCTTTTGTCTGCTGTAAGCCACTAGTTTGGGCTTCGTCTTTCTGTTAGACTCTCGTAGCCAACTTACATCGGTTTTGCCATCTGTGTCAGTATCAGTGAAGAAATGCTTTTTTTTTCTGTGACTTGAAGACTATAAAAGAGAAAATAAATTTTACAGCGAAGATAATCTACCAGCAGGATTTCTTTCTTGTTTTCAAATATCAACAAATATGGAAACAACAGCAAACTTGGGGAGGGCTAACAAGGAAAGGGAATACACATTAAATGGTAGGACACTGAGTAGTGTAGAGGAACAAAGGGACCTTGGAGTGCATGTCCATAGATCCCTGAAGGTAGCAGGCCAGGGAGATAAGGTGCTTAAGAAGGCATACGGAATGCTTGCCTTTATTAGCCGTGGCATAGAATACAAGAGCAGGGGGGTTATGCTTCAACTGTACAAAACACTAGTTAGGCCTCAGCTAGAGTACTGCGTGCAATTCTGGTCACCACATTACAGGAAAGATGTGATTGCACTAAAGAGGGTACAGAGGAGATTTACAAGGATGTTGCTGGGAGTAGAGAATCTTAGCTATTAGGAAAGACTGGATAGGCTGGGTTTGTTTTCCTTGGAACAGAGGGGGCTGAGGGGAGACCTTATTGAGGTGTATAAAATTATGAAGGACCTAGATAAAGAGGATAGAAAGGACCTATTTCCCTTAGCAGAGGGGTCAAAAACCAGGGGGCACAGATTTAAAGTAATTGGTGGAAGGTTTAGAGGGGGTTTGAGGGGAAATTTCTTCACCGAGAGGGTTGTGGGGGTCTGGAACTCACTGCCTGAAAGGGTGGTAGAGGCAGGAACCCTAACCACATTTAAAAAGTACTTGGATGTGCACTTGGGATGCTGTAACCTGCAGGGCTACGGACCAAGAGCTGGGAAGTGGGATTAGGCTGGATAGCTCTTTGTTGGCCGGCGCGGACACAATGGGCCGAAATGGCCTCCTTCCGTGCTGTAACTTTCTATGATTCTTTGAAACTCACTCACCCAGTAAAGTTCAGTTGCTGATATAGTAACTAGCCTTTGTTGCACCATAGCAAACTAGACATTGCACCATAGCAAACTAGACATAGTTACAACTAAAATTTTGAAGGAGCTTTATAATGATCCTGTTATTCAACAAATTCAAACTCGAGAGTCAAGGGTTATGGGGAGCGGGCAGGAAAGTGGAGTTGAGGCCAAGATCAGATCAGCCATGATCTTCTTGAATGGCGGAGCAGGCTCGAGGGGCCAAATGGCCTACTCCTGCTCCTATTGCTTATGTTCTTATTGCTGCTCATCCAAGTCAGTCATAAGGTGGAGAGGAAGCAGTTACTAATGGGCGGGGGGAGTGATTGGGATTGCACCCAGCAGTTTCTGTCCAGGACTCAGACAAAGAACATCCATGATCTGCTTCCTGGAGTTCTGCTCATATTACAAAAGCACTGCTGCAGTGGTTGCTGTCTGGGTTTTAGGTGGCACACCCAAATGAATAATACTCTTTGTATCAAACCCAGAACTGCATGAAGGCTCTGTTGGCAGTGCTTACAGGCCTTGAACAGTTTCTTCATTTGCTCGGAAAACACTGTCTTATCATTAAATCCATCGGTAGAATCTGTTGCTTCAGTTCTTGTGCATAGGAGGATATTTAAAATGAATACGTGGCTAGAGGAATGGTGCAAGGGGGAGGGATTCAAATTCCTGGGACATTGGAACCGGTTCTGGGGGAGGTGGGACCAGTACAAACCGGACGGTCTGCACCTGGGCAGGGCCGGTACCGCTGTCCTAGGGGGAGTGTTTGCTCGTGCTGTTGGGGAGGGTTTAAACTGAAGTGGCAGGGGGTTGGGCACCTGAGCAGGGAGACAGAGGAAAGCGTGTCAGGAAGGGACAGAAGGTATGGAGTAAAAGGTAAAGTGTTAAAAAAGGAAAAAGCAGGAACTAAGTGTCACAAAACATATTTGAAAGTTCTTTATCTGAATGCACGTAGCATTCGAAACAAAATGGACGAGTTAACGGCACAAATAACTACGTATGGGTATGATCTTGTGGCCATTACAGAAACATGGCTGCAGGGTGACAACGACTGGGAACTAAATATGCCAGGGTATTTAACAATCAGGAAGGACAGGCAGGAAGGAAGGGGAGGTGGGGTGGCTATGTTAATAAAGGAAGGAATCACTGTAATACAGAGAAATGATATTGGGTCAAAGGATCAGGATAATTAAACAGTTTGGGTGGAGATAAGGAATAATAAGGGGGAAAAAACACTAGTGGGAGTAGTATACAGGCCTCCTAATAGTTGCAACTCTGCTGGAAGAAGTATTAATCAGGAAATAGTTGGGGCATGTAATAAGGGAACAGCTATAATTATGGGGGATTTTAACTATCATATTAACTGCACAAATCAAATTGGGCAGGGCAGCCTTGATGAAGAGTTTATTGAGTGTATTAGGGATGGATTTCTTGAGCAGTATGTAACTGATCCTACAAGGGGGCAAGCAACCTTGGACCTGGTCCTGTGTAATGAGTCAGGATTAATTAATAATGTCCTAGTTAAGGATCCCCTTGGAATGAGTGACCATAACATGGTTGAATTCCATATCCAATTAGAGGGTGAGAAGGTTGGTTCTCAAACAAGCGTACTGAGCTTGAATAAAGGAGACTATGATGGTATGAGAGCGGAATTGATTAAAGTGGACTGGGAAAATAGATTAAAGGGTAAGACGGTACATGAGCAGTGGTGTTCATTTAAGGAGTTATTTTACAACTTTCAAAAGAAATATATTCCACTGAGGAAAAAAGGGTGTAAAAGAAATGACAGCCATCCGTGGCTAAGTAAAGAAATTAAGGATAGTATCCGACTAAAAACAAGGACATATAAGGTAGCCAAACTTAGTGGGAGGATAGAAGATTGGGAAGTCTTCAAAAGACAGCAAAAAGTACCTAAAGGATTGATTAAGAAAGGGAAGATAGATTATGAAAATAAATTAGCAAAAAATATAAAAACAGATAGCAAGAGTTTCTATAGTTATATAAAAAGAAAACGGGTGGCTAAGGCAAACGTAGGTCCCTTAGAGGATGAGACCGGGAAATTAATGGTGGGAAACATGGAGATGGCAAAAATGCTGAACAAATATTTTGTTTCAGTCTTTACGGTAGAGGACACTAAGAATATCCCAACACTGGACAAACAGGGGGCTCTAGGGGGGGAGGAGCTAAATACGATTAAAATCACTAAGGAATTGGTACTCAGTAAAATAATGGGACTCAAGGTGGATAAATCCCCTGGACCTGATGGCTTACATCCTAGGGTCTTGAGGGAAGTGGCAGTAGGGATTGTGGATGCTTTGGTAATAATTTTCCAAAATTCCCTGGACTCAGCAAAGGTCCCAGCAGAATGGAAAACTGCTAATGTAACACCCTTATTTAAAAAGGGTAGTAGGCAGAAGGCTGGAAATTATAGACCAGTTAGCCTAACATCTGTGGTGGGTAAAATTTTGGGGTCTATTATTAAGGAGACAGTAACAGAACATTTAGATAAACATAGTTTAATAGCACAAAGTCAGCATGGCTTTATGAAGGGGAAGTCATGTCTGACAAATTTGCTTGAGTTCTTTGAGGACATAACGTACAGGGTGGATAAAGGGGAACCAGTGGACGTAGTGTATTTAGACTTCCAGAAGGCATTCGACAAGGTGCCACATAAAAGATTGCTCAAGATAAAAAATCACTGGATTGGGGGTAATATTCTGGCATGGGTGGAGGATTGGTTATCTAACAGGAAGCAGAGAGTTGAGATAAATGGTTCATTCTCGGACTGGCAACCAGTAGCCAGTGGTGTTCCGCAGGGGTCGGTGCTGGGTCCCCAACTCTTTACAATCTATATTAACGATTTGGAGGAGGGAACCGAGTGTAACATATCAAAGTTTGCAGATGATACAAAGATGGGAGGGAAAGTAGAATGTGAGGAGGACATAAAAAACCTTCAAGGGGATATAGACAGGCTGGGTGAGTGGGCGGAGATTTGGCAGATGCAATACAATATTGGAAAATGTGAGGTTATGCACTTTGGCAGGAAAAATCAGAGAGCAAGTTATTGGCCCGAAAATTAGACCTAATACGGGAGATTACGCATTGTGTACTCTCGCGTATTAGGTCCCGAAGTGCCGGTTTCCTGCATGCACTGCGCATGCGCGGGAAATCGGCACTTCGGGTATGGCAAAGGGGGCGGTTCCTAAGTGAACCGCATGCGCGCTACAGGTTGCGCGCACGCAGCACACTTTGGGTTTTTTTCTGGTTTGAACGCGCAGGTAAGTGTTGAAGATTTTAAACATGAAGAAAGCAGGCGTAAGACCCCCTTTTAACAAGGTAAGTAGTTAATTAAGTATTATTTAAAAAAAATTTCAACAGGTTTATCTTCTTTAGGGACTTTAAAGAAAGGTAAGTTTATTTTTATAACTTTTAAAAAGAATTTAAATTTTTTCAAAAATGTAAATTTTTGTTTAAAGTGGTCAATTTATTTAACTATAGTTATTTTATTAATGTGATGGTTTTTTTTTAAAATTTAATTGAGGTTTAGCTGTTCCTTTGGGGGCAAGTTGTATTCATAGCTTTGACAGCTCTTGCTGTCAAAACTATGAATGAAAGATGGTGTGCTGCCATTGGCTCTAACTGGCCCACGTGATCCCAGAGGTAGCATCAAACTAACTGCGCCTCTGGGACATGCACACACTGCGCGCCGGCACCAGGGAGAGGCCCAGGAACTGAAGTTCGTGTGGGCCAAAACCATAAAGGTAGGCGCGGAGTGCGATATCGCGGGGGATCCTTACCCCCGCGGCAACCATCGAACTCCAATTTCTGGGCCATTATCTTAATGGCGAGAAACTGGAAAGTACTGCAGTACAAAGGGATCTGGGGGTCCTAGTGCAAGAAAATCAAAAAGTTAGTATGCAGGTGCAGCAGGTGATCAAGAAGGCCAACGGAATGTTGGCTTTTATTGCTAGGGGGATAGATTATAAAAACAGGGAGGTATTGCTGCAGTTATATAAGGCCGCACCTGGAATACTGCGTACAGTTTTGGTGTCCATACTTAAGAAAAGACATACTTGCTCTCGAGGCAGTACAAAGAAGGTTCACTCGGTTAATCCTGGGGATGAGGGGGTGGACATATGAGGAGAGGTTGAGTCGATTGGGACTCTACTCATTGGAGTTCAGAAGAATGAGAGGCGATCTTATTGAAACATATAAGATTGTGAGGGGGCCTGATCGGGTGGATGCGGTAAGGATGTTCCCAAGGATGGGTGAAACTGGAACTGGGGGGCATAATCTTAGAATAAGGGGCTGCTCTTTCAAAACTGAGATGAGGAGAAACTTCTTCACTCAGAGGGTAGTAGGTCTGTGGAATTTGCTGCCCCAGGAAGCTGTGGAAGCTACATCATTAAATAAATTTAAAACAGAAATAGATAGTTTCCTAGAGGTAAAGGGAATTAGGGGTTACAGTGAGCGGGCAGGAAATTGGACATGAGGCTGAGTTCGGATCGGTCAGGGCCCTGTGGGTGGCGGAGCGGGCCCAGGGGCTGAGTGGCCGGGTCCTGCTCCTACTTCTTGCGTTCTTTAGATTTGAGGTTAGGATCAGATCAGCCATGATCTTATTGAATGGCGGAGCAGGCTCGAGGGGCCGATTGGCCTACTCCTGCTCCTATTTCTTATGTTCTTATGTTCTTATACCAAAATACATAGCCAAGCAAAATTGCATTTATATAGCACCTTTAACGTAGTAAAACATCCCAAGGCACTTCACATCAGCGTTATCAGACAAAATTTGACACCGAGCCACATAAGGAGATATCAGGACAGGTAACCAAAAACTTGACAGCAAAAACCCAGCAAATTGGCATAGGGACGAACAGATTATGGGGAGAAATTGGGTATCGCCCCATTTGGGGCACAATTATCGGCCGGGCGCAAAGTTTAGTGCCTTGCGCAAATTATCGCCTCCGACTGCAAACTTGTCTTTTATCGCCCCTGGAGGTGATTGGAGCACTAAATCAGGCGCTACACACCTCTCTTAAGGCACTAACGCCGAGGAGCGAGGTGCTAACTCAGAGCGCTGGCGAAGATCAGGTGATGTCAGTTAGCAAAGGGAAGGGTCGATCTTGCTCTCCAGCCACACCCTGCTCATTGCAGCCTTGAATCTCGGCCTGGACAGAACTCAACTTCAAATCTGCTGCAAAGAACAATGGAGAGGCCCCGGGAAACGAGCTCAGCGCTTCAGCGACCGAACCTTGGTGGGTCTGGTTGGCGCAATTGAGCGCCAAAGATCAATACTGTACCCAGAGAGTGGCAGGAGGCCATTGCCCCACGACTATAGAAGAGTGTGGAGAGAGGTGGCCCAGCACGTCTCCTTCAGGAGCATGGTGCCCAGGACCCACACACAATGTCGGAAGAAGTTCAACGACCTCACTTGGGAGGTCAGGGTGAGTGGCTGCTTTTCAATACCTCTCCATCCCTCCATCTCAACCTCACTCTGTGGCCAGAGGGTGTAAACACCCCAAATGCCCAACACTCATCCAAGACCTATGGCCATCTCATAAAACACACACGCACATTCCACACCTTGCATACATTAAGGGCTGTTCAACTATGGGAGGCACATCAGGCAAGCACATGGCTGCATACATTCAGGGCTATTCAACTATGGGAGGCACATCAGGCAAGCACATGGCTGCACATTTACTCAGACGCTGTCCTTTTTCTTGCAGGCCAAGCTATTTCACAACAGGAGACAGCAGCAACGGATGGGTGGATGGCCAGCTCAGCTGCAGACCCACAGTGATCTGGAGGCGCGCGTCCACAGGATAGTTGCCAGCCAGGTGATAGGTCCCGTGGCCGCTGGAGAGGTCGACCCCCTTGGGGACAGCAATGGTAAGTTCATCAGCTTTCTCTCCTCTCTCATTCCACTTGTCCTTCACAACACCAGCCTTTTACACTTTCAATCCAACTTACTAACTGTCTCCAGTCCTTGCTCCCTTACTGCCCCCCTGTCCTCACGCTAAAGCCATTCTTGTACCTCCCTGCTTTCAGATGGTGAACCACCAGCTGAGCAGCCTGGCCCTCAACCAGCCAGTGGGAGCGACGCCGCAGGCGAGGAGGAAGAGGAAGACGGAGCCTCAGCGCCAGTGTCTCCCAAGGGAGCCCATGCCCACACTGGGACCACGTCTTCCCTGGAGGGGAGCAGGGGGAAGGGTCTGCTGAGGGTGAAGCTCCAGGATCCAGCGGGCTGCAGCAACGCCATGGGAGTAGGAAAGCTCGGGGGCCATCTCCCCAGAGGGAGAGCAGACCACCTCCCTCCACACTCTTCTATAGTCGTGGGGCAATGGCCTCCTGCCACTCTCTGGGTACAGTATTGCACTGGACGCAGAGGAGGAGCGGCTCATCGCGGAAATGAATACCCAGGCGGTGAACATGCACACTAAGCTCATGGGTGCAGTGGGAAGGGTGTCCGAAAGCATTGATGGACTGGGAAGGAGTGTGGAGCACTCCGCTGCAGCACAGGCGGACGCAACGCAACTGCTTAGTGCTGCAATTCAGTCACTGGCTGCTGCGATCCAATCTCAGACTGCTCTCATGCAGTCTCAGATTGAGGTAACACAAGCACTGACTGCTGCCATCGTCGCTGGTTCGGACACATTGCCCTGGGGCTCTCACGGCACCGCAGCAGGCCAGCTATCTGTGCTCGCGCAGATTGCTCCGGATGCTGAGGTGCTGCCCCGTGGGAGTGCCAGTGTGTCGGTCGAGCAGGAAGATGACAGCATTCCTGCTCCCACCACTGGCACTTCCCCATTGCACTTGCCACCGCCTGCAACACAGCCAACCCAGACTGCTGCCGCCCATGTAGAGATGGTGCAGTCTGCAGCCGGGGCCTCCAGGCCCAGAGCTGGTCGAGGGCATCCTTCAAGGGCATCTGTAGTCTCAGCATCTGACATTCAGCAGCCTTCCATCAGCCTTGCTGCAGCCACTGGGGCCCCAATACAGAGGAACAGTACGGTGGGAAGGGAGGAATTGCGCAAGGGATGGAGAGCACCCTCGAAGGGCAAACAGTAGGAGGTCTAAAGAAATGGTGGGAATGTTTTTATTAAAGGTCGAGGTTCGTCTGATATCTTTTGTTTAGTGTCTTGGCCTTTATCTCCAGCTTGTGAGAACCAGTTATGTTAATTAATGATTTGTTGTGTTTATTTCTATTACTTTGTCATGAATAAATGACACACACAGAGTTTGTTAAATAAAAAAGTTGTTGAATTCAAAATGCACATGTTTGGCCTTTGTAATCATTGCTGCTTTGGCCGGCGATAGGGGATGCGAGTTGCTTTCCATCATGTTGTTCTCCATGCCAGAAGCCATCTTCTGAGTAGGGGCCTAGAAGCAGCTTGTAATCTGCTGTTGACGGACGGCCCTTGCAGTGTCAACATTGTGGGCCTCCCTCCCACCTTGGTGCTGCTGCTGATCCTCCTCCTGCTCCTCATCCTCCTCCTCCTTCGGTAGTGCACCAATCCCTGGTGGCATTGGCTGGGTCCTCAGGATTGCCAGGTTGTGAAGCATGCAGCATACAACTATGAACAGAGAGACTCGCTCAGGAGAGTACTGCAGGGCTCCTCCTGAGTGGTCCAGACAGCGGAACCGTTGCTTGAGCACGCTGATCGTCTGCTCAATTATGTTCCTGGTGGCGATATGGCTCTCATTATACCGCAGCTCGGCAGGGGTGTTGGGGTTACGGAGCGGTGTCATCAGCCAGGTGCAGAGTGGATAACCCTTGTCCCCGAGGAGCCAACCACTTGGCTGATGCGGTGCTTGGAAAAGGTCTGGCACACCAGTCTGGCACAGGATGAAAGCGTTGTGGCTGCTGCCAGGATAGCGGGCATTGACGGCGAGTATCAGCTGTCTGTGGTCACAGACCAACTGGACATTTAAGGAGTGGTAGCCCTTGCGGTTTTGGAATACCTCTGCATTTTCATGCAGTGCCCGCAATGCCACATGCGTGCAGTCAATGGCGCCCTGCACCATGGGGAAGCCCACTATCCTAGCAAAGCCACATGCGCGTTCATGCTGTTTGGCCCGGGTCATGGGGAAAGAGATGTACTGGCGTCTCCTTTTATACAGGGCATTTGTCACCTCCCGGATACAGCAATGGACAGCGAACTGGGAGATATTGGCGATGTCCCCAGTAGATGCTTGAAAGGAGCCGCTGGCATAAAATTTCAGAGCCACTGTGACCTTCACTGCCACCGACAGAGACGTCCTGGTCCTCAGTTGAGGCTGCAGATCTGGCTGCAGCAGGTGGCAGAGCTCAGTGACCACCTCCTTGCTGAAGCGCAGCCTGCGCAAATACTGCTCCTCAGACAAATGAATGTAGGAGAATTGTTCCCGGAGTACCCTGGGAGGGTAAGGTCTCCTGTTGGCCCTCCTCCCTCTGGCCATGTTTGCCACTCTCTCTCTGCGTCTCTGATACCTCCGATTCTGCAGTGCGGGACGACGCCCCAAATCAGTGCAGCCCCCAAGTCTCTTGTAAATCGATGCAAGGAAGGTCAAATCCAAAAGAACCTGCAAAGTGCTGCTCAGTAGCCAAAACTCCTTCACACAGAGTTGAATCTCTCCAGAAGTCTCTCTCTCTCACAGAATCTCTCTCTCAGAATGCGTGGTGCAAAAATGTCTCCGACAAAAAAAGGCAGGAAGAGGCTGCCTTTAAATAGCGCTCCCCCAGCCCCTTCCTGACTGCAAAGCGTTCCACTCTCCCTGTCGTTGCTAGCGGCAGGCGGAAAGGAAGGGGGCGCCACTCAGTATCCGGTCCGGGGCACTACTGGGGCGTTGCACGCTCGACTGACGTCACGGTCTGCGGGCACAGGAGATCGTGGCGGTAGTGTTTAGCACCGCCGCAAAAACTCTGGTCAATTTCGCGAGCGGCGCAAACATCACCGTGCCCGGGCGCTAATTGCTTTGCGCCCCATCAGCACCCTCTTAGGGCGTAAACGGGAGGTGCTAATCAACCGAATTTTTCCCCGTAGAGGTTTAAATGCGTGGCCCAAAGAGTGGTGTTGGAAGAAAGGAGTTTCAGTTCATGGGGCACTGGCACCAGTACTGGGGAAAGAGGGAGCTGTTCCATTGGGACTGGGAAAAGTGTCCAGGCGAAATGAATAACTGGGGCAGTAGACAAGGCTTGAAACTAATGAAGGGGGGTGGGAGGACTCAGGAAAGAGTAAATTTAAAAGCAGAGAGAGAAATGTCAAGGCTCTAGAGCAGAGTAGTTTTGGGTAAAAATAAGCAGAGTGGGTCAGGAAGGGACAGAGAGAGTAACAAAGGTATCAGTGACTAAGGTGACATCAGGGAAAAATAGAATTAAGTCAAAGCTAAAGGCACTAGATCTGAATGCGCGAAGCATTCACAACAAAATAGATGAATTAATAGCGCAGATAGAAATTAACATCGTCGGCGGGAGTTTCAGCAGCGGCAGTGGGCCTATAAAAGGCTCCAGAGACCAGGTAAGGCGTACCAGTCTCCGAACTCGGAGGGAAAAATAATCGAAGTGTGACGTCACCAAAAAGCAGGTAAGTGATTGGTTGGTGAGTATTTCTCTCTTTTTAAGCTTAAATTCTGTGGTATTAAATTTCTAGGGTCTCTGTGGTGTAGTGGGGACAGTTGGTAAATAAAGCGCCCTAGAGTATATCTGTAAGTGGAGTTTTGAATACATTTTTAATTTAATTAAAGGAGTAGGTCATGGCAGGTGAGATCAGCCCCGTGTTATGCTCCTCTTGCTCCATGTGGGAATTCAGGGACGCTGCCAGTGTCCCTGGGGACCATGTGTGCGAGAAATGCATCCAGCTGCAGCTACTTGTAGACCGCATTGCGGCGCTCGAGCTGCGGGTGGATGAGTTTTGGAGCATACTCGATGCTGAGAGGGTCGTGGATAGCACGTTTAGCGAGTTGGTCACGCCACAGGGTAGGGCTGCACAGGCAGAAGGGAAATGGGTGACCATCAGGCGGAGCAGCAGAGGCAGGCAGGAAGTACAGGGGACCCCTGCAGTCATCCCCCTTTCAAACAGGTATACCGATTTGGATACTGTTGAGGGGGATGACTCACCAGGGGAGAGCAGCAGCAGCCGACTTCCTGGCACCAGGGTTGCTTCTGCTGCTCAGAAAGGGAGGAAAAAGAGTGGCAGAGCAATAGTGGTAGGGGATTCTATCGTAAGGGGAACAGATAGGCGTTTCTGTGGCCGTAAACGTGACTCCAGGATGGTTTGTTGCCTCCCTGGGGCCAGGGTAATGGAGGTCACTGAGCGGCTACAGGGCATTCTTAAGGGAGAGGGTGAGCAGGCAGAGGTTGTGGTTCACATTGGGACCAACGACATAGGTAGGGAAGGGGATGAGGTCCTGCATCAAGAATTTAGGGAGCTAGGCAGCAGATTAAAGAGCAGGACCTCAAAGATTGTAATCTCTGGATTACTCCCAGTGCCACGTGCTAGTGAGTATAGGAATAGGAGGATAGAACAGATGAATGCGTGGCTAAAGAGTTGGTGCAGGAGGGAGGGTTTTAGTTTCCTGGATCACTGGGCCTGCTTCTGGGGAAGGTGGGACTTGTACAAGTCGGACGGTTTGCACCTGAACCAGAGCGGGACAAATATCCTTGCTAGCACTGTTGGGGGGGGTTTAAACTAACTTGGCAGGGGATGGGATAATGAGTGGAGCTACAATAGGGGGTGATGTACAGTCAGATATAGAGAAAAAAACAAGTCAGCTTGGAAGACAGGGCAAACATGTAAGAGCACGGCTGGAAGGCATCTATTTTAATGCAAGGAGTCTAGCGAATAAGGTGGATGAACTGAAGGTGTTGATGAACACATGGGAGTATGATATTGTTGCTATCACGGAGACATGGTTGAGGGAGGGGCAAGACTGGCAGCTCAATATTCCGGGGTACAGAATCTTCAGGCGAGACAGAGGGGGAGGTATAAGAGGAGGGGGTGTCGCAATATTAATTAAGGAATCAATTACTACCATAAGGAGGGATGATATATTAGCAGGTTCCTCCAATGAGGCTATATGGGTGGAGCTTAAAAACAAAAAGGGGGGAAGCACTTTGCTGGGAGCGTACTATAGGCCCCCAAACAGTCAGGGGGAGATAGAGGAACAGATATGTAGGCAAATCTCAGAGAAATGTGCAAATAATAGGGTAATAATAATGGGGGATTTCAACTTCCCCAATATTAACTGGGATAGTCAGAGTGTGAAAGGCTTAGAGGGTTCAAAATTCTTAAAGTGCATCCAGGAGAGCTTTTTGAGCCAGCATGTAGAAAGTCCTACAAGAGAGGGGGCGGTACTGGACCTAATTCTAGGGAATGTGGCCGGCCAAGTGGAAGAAGTGCTTGTAGGTGAGCACTTTGGTGACAGTGACCATAATACGGTGAGATTTAAGGTGGTCATGAAAAAGGACAGGGATGGGCCGGAAATAAAGGTTCTAAATTGGGGGAAGGCCGATTTTAATAGGATAAGGCAGGATCTGGCCAAAATGGACTGGGATCAGCTGCTTGTAGGAAAATCCACATCGGAGCAATGGGATTCTTTCAGAAAGGAAATAGTGAGAGTACAACGCCAACATGTTCCCGTAAAGGTTCCAAAAACCCCAGGGAACCTTGGATGTCGGGGGATATACGAGAATGAATCAGGAAAAAAAGGAGGGCTTTTGGCAGATACAAAATGCTAAAGACGGAGGAAGCCCTAGAGGAGTACAAAATGTGCAGGGGATACTTAAAAGAGAAATTAGGAGATCAAGGAGGGGCCATGAAATAACACTGGCGAGCAAAATAAAGGAAAATCCTAAGATGTTTTATAAGTATATTAAGGATAAGAGGATAACTAGGGAAAAAATAGGGCCCATTAGGGACAAAAGTGGCAATCTGTGTGTGGAGCCGGAAGATGTAGGTGGGGTTCTAAATGAATTTTTTGCATCTGTTTTCACTATGGAGAAGGACGATGCAGACATAAAATTAGGGCAGGGGGACTGTGATATACTCGAATATTTTAACATCGAGAGGGAGGAGGTATTGGCGGTTTTAGCAGGTCTAAAAATGGATAAATCCCCAGGTCCGGACGAAATGTATCCCAGGCTGCTGTGTGAGGCAAAGGAGGCTCTAACACATATATTCAGGACCTCTCTGGCCACAGGGGATGTGCCAGAGGACTGGAGAACCGCTAATGTAGTACCATTATTCAAGAAAGGGAGTAGGGAAAAACCGGGGAACTACAGGCCAGTGAGCCTGACATCAGTGGTAGGAAAATCATTGGAAAAAATTCTGAGGGACAAAATTTCTCTCCACTTGGAGAGGCAAGGATTAATCAGGGTTAGCCAACATGGCTTTGTCAAGGGAAGATCATATCTGACTAATTTGATTGAATTTTTTGAGGGGGTGACTAGGTGTGTGGATGAGGGTAACGCAGTGGATGTGGTATACATGGATTTCAGTAACGCCTTCGATAAAGTCCCGCACAGGAGACTGGTCAAGAAGGTAAGAGCCCATGGAATCCAGGGTGCCTTTGCACATTGGATACAAAACTGGCTCAGTGGCAGAAGGCAGAGGGTGATGGTCGAAGGTTGTTTTTGTGACTGGAAGCCTGTGGCCAGTGGGGTACCACAGGGATCGGTGCTGGGTCCCTTGCTGTTTGTGGTCTACATTAACGACTTGGATATGAATGTAAAAGGTATGTTGCCTCCCGGGTGCCAGGGTCCGTGACGTCTCGGACCGTGTTTTCAGAATCCTCAAAGGGGAAGGGGAACAATCACAAGTCGTGGTACACATCGGTACCAACGACATAGGTAGGAGAAGGGACGGGGATTTAAAACAGGAATTTAGGGAGCTAGGTTGGAAGCTGAGAGCCAGTACAAACCATGTTGTAATTTCTGGTTTGTTGCCGGTGCCACGTGCTAGCGAGTTGAGGAACAGGGAGAGAGTGCAGATAAACACGTGGCTGCAGGGATGGTGTAGGGGGGAGGGTTTCAGTTATGTGGATAATTGGAGCACATTCTGGGGAAGGTGGGACCTGTACAAACAGGACGGTTTGCACCTGAACCAGAGGGGCACCAATATCCTGGGAGGGAAATTTGCTACGGCTCTTCGGGGGGGTTTAAACTAATTTGTCAGGGGGATGGGAAAAAGGGCTGTAGTCCACGAGCCAGTGGTGAGTGTAGGGAGGTACTGAGGAGGGTATCAAGGTCGCAGGAATGTACCGGCAGACAGGAAGATGGCTTGAAGTGTGTCTACTGCAATGCAAGGAGCATCCGGAATAAGGTAGGAGAACTTGGAGCGTGGATTGGTACTTGGGACTACGATGTGGTGGCCATTACGGAGACATGGTTAGAACAGGGACAGGAATGGTTGTTGGAAGTTCCGGGGTATAGATGTTTCAGTAAGAGTAGGGAAGTTGGTAAGAAAGGTGGAGGAGTAGCATTGTTAATCAAGGATAGTTTAACAGCGGCAGAAAGGCAGTTCGAGGGGGATCTGCCGTCTGAGGTAATATGGGCTGAAGTTAGAAACAGGAAAGGAGCGGTCACGTTGTTAGGAGTTTTCTACAGGCCCCCAAATAGTAATAAAGATGTGGAGGAAGAAATTGCAAAGCAGATTATGAATAGGTGTGGAGGTCACAGAGTAGTTGTCATGGGTGACTTCAACTTTCCAAATATTGATTGGAACCTTTATAGGTCAAACAGTTCGGATGGGATAGTTTTTGCACAGTGTGTGCAGGAGGGTTTCCTGACACAATATGTGGATAGGCCGACAAGAGGTGGGGCCACGTTGGATTTGGTACTGGGTAATGAACCGGGCCAAGTGTTTGATTTGTATGTGGGAGAGCACTTTGGAGATAGTGACCACAATTCGGTAACTTTCACTATTGCAATGGAGAGGGATAGGGCCATACGGCAGGGCAGGGTTTATAATTGGGGGAGGGGTAATTATGATGCGATTAGGCAAGAATTAGGGAGTATAAGATGGGAACAGAAACTATCAGGGAAAGGCACAAACGAAAAGTGGAGCTTTTTCATGGAGCAATTACTGCGTGTCCTTGATAGGTATGTCCCTGTCAGGCAGGGAGGAAATGGCCGAGTGAGAGAACCATGGTTCACAAAAGAGGTTGAATGTCTAGTCAAGAGGAAAAAGGAAGCGTATGTAAGGATGAGAAAACAAGGTTCAGTTGGGTCGATTGAGGGGTACAAGGTAGCAAGGAATGAGCTAAAAAAAGAGCTTAGGAGAGCTAGGAGGGGGCATGAGAAGTCCTTGGCGGGTCGGATCAAGAAAAACCCCAAGGCTTTTTACTCTTATGTGAGAAATAAAAGAATGACCAGGGTGAGGGTAGGGCCGGTCAAGGACAGTAGTGGGAACTTGTGCATGGAGTCAGAAGAGATAGGAGAGGTGATGAATGAATACTTTTCGTCAGTGTTCACCGAGGAGAGGGGCCATGTTCTTGAGGATGAGAGTGTGATAAAGGTGGATAGGCTGGAGGTGGTAGATGTTCTGAGGGAAGATGTTTTAGCAATTTTGAAGAACCTGAGGGTCGATAAGTCCCCTGGCCAGATGGGATATATCCTAGGATTCTTTGGGAGGCAAGGGAGGAGATTGCAGAGCCTCTGGCTTTGATCTTTGGGTCCTCACTGTCCACGGGGATGGTGCCAGAGGACTGGAGAGTGGCGAATGTTGTTCCTCTCTTCAAGAAAGGAAATAGGAATGACCCTGGTAATTATAGGCCGGTTAGTCTTACTTCGGTGGTTGGTAAGATAATGGAAAAGGTCCTGAGGGATAGGATTTATGACCATTTGGAAAGGGGCAACTTAATCAGGGATAGTCAACACGGATTCGTGAAGGGTAAGTCTTGCCTAACAAATTTGATTGAATTCTTTGAGGAGGTAACTAAGTGTGTAGATGAAGGTAGAGCAGTTGATGTCGTATACATGGATTTTAGTAAGGCGTTTGATAAGGTTCCCCATGGTCGTCTCATGAAGAAAGTAAGGAGTTGTGGGATAGAGGGAAATTTGGCCGATTGGATAAGTAACTGGCTATCTCATTGTAGGCTGCAAAGAGACATTGATAGGATGCAGAGCTGGGCCGAAAAATGGCAGATGGAATTTAACCCTGATAAGTGCGAGGTGATTCATTTTGGTAGGGCAAATTTGAATAAGGATTACAGGGTCAACGGCAGGGTTCTGAGGAACGTGGAGGAGCAGAGGGATCTGGGGGTTTATATCCACAGATCTCTGAAGGTTGCCACTCAAGTGGATAGAGCAGTAAAGAAGGCCTATGGTGTGTTGGCGTTTATTACCAGAGGGTTTGAGTTTAAGAACCGTGAGGTTATGCTGCAACTGTACAGGACCTTGGTGAGACCACATTTGGAATATTGTGTGCAGTTCTGGTCACCTCACTATAGGAAGGACGTGGAAGCATTGGGAAGAGTGCAAAGGAGATTTACCAGGATGCTGCCTGGTTTGGGGGGGAGGTCTTATGAGGAAAGATTGAGGGAGTTGGGGCTTTTCTCTTTAGAGCGGAGGAGGATGAGAGGCGACTTAATAGAGGTTTATAAGATGATGAGGGGGATAGATAGAGTGGATGTTCAGAGACTATTTCCTCGGGTAGAGGCAGCTGTTACAAGGGGGCATAACTATAAGGTGCATGGGGGGAGATATAGAAGGGATGTCCGAGGTAGATTCTTTACTCAGAGAGTGGTTGGTGTGTGGAATGGACTGCCTGCTGTGATAGTGGAGTCGGACACTTTAGGAACTTTCAAGCGGTTATTGGATAAGCACATGGAGCACACCAGAGTGATAGGGAGTGTGATAGCTTGATCTTGGTCTCGGACAATGCTCGGCACAACATCGAGGGCCGAAGGGCCTGTACTGTGCTGTACTGTTCTATGTTCTATGTTCTATGTATGACCAGTAAGTTCGCGAATGATACAAAAATTGGTAGGGTGGTAAATAGTGAGGAGGGTAGCCTCAGTCTGCAGGACGATATAGATGGGTTGGTCAGATGGGCGGAACAGTGGCAAATGGAATTTAATCCGGAAAAGTGCGAGGTGATGCACTTTGGAGGGACTAACAAGGCAAGGGAATACACAATGAATGGTAAGACCCTAGGCAAGACGGAGGGTCAGAGTATCTTGGTGTGCAAGTACACAGATCCCTGAAGGCGGCGGAACAGGTGGATAAGGTGGTAAAAAAGGCATATGGGATACTTGCATTCATTAGCCGAGACATAGAATATAAGAGCAAGGAGGTTATGATGGAGCTGTATAAAACACTGGTTAGGCCACATCTGGAATACTGTGTGCAGTTCTGGTCGCCACACTACAGGAAGGATGTGATCGCTTTGGAGAGGGTGCAGAGGAGATTCACCAGAATGTTACCCGGGCTGGAGTGCTTCAGCTATGAAGAGAGACTGGGCAGATTGGGTTTGTTTTCCTTGGAGCAGAGGAGGCTGAGGGGGGACATGATTGAGGTGTACAAAATTATGAGGGGCATAGATAGGATGGATACTAAGGAGCTTTTTCCCTTAGTAGAGGGGTCTATAACAAGGGGGCATGGATTCAAGGTAAAGGGCGGGAGGTTTAGAAGGGATTTGAGAAAGAACTTTTTCACCCAGAGGGTGGTTGGAGTCTGGAACTCACTGCCTGAAAGGGTTGTGGGGGCAGGAACCCTCACAACATTCAAGAAGCATTTGGATGAGCACTTGAAATGCCATAGCATACAAGGCTATGGACCAAATGCTGGAATATGGGATTAGATTAGACAGGGCTTGATGGCCGGCGTGGACACGATGGGCCGAAGGGCCTCTATCCGTGCTGTATAACTCTATGACTCTATAACAGGTTTGATCTAATAGCCATAACGGAGACGTGGTTGCAAAGAGTCCAAGGTTGGAAACTAAATATTCCAGGATACATAACTTTTAGAAGAGATAAGCAAAATAGTAAAGGAGGAGGAGTAGCCCTGATAATAAAGGATGGGATAAAGACAGTAGAGAGAAAGGATCTTAGCTCTGAAAATCAAGAAGTAGAATCAGTTTGGGTGGAGATAAGAAACAGCAAGGGGCAGAAAACAATGGTGGGAGTTGTTTAGAGGCCCCCAGACAGTAGTTGAAATGTAGGGCAGAATGTAAATCAGGAAATTAGAGGCGCATGTAACAAGGGTAATACAGTAATCATGGGGGACTGTAATCTACATATAGACTGGGCAAACCACATTTGCAGTAATAGTGTGGAGGACGAATTCATGGAATGTATGCAAGGTAGTTTTCTTGATCAGTATGTTGAGGAACTAACTGGGGAACAGGCCATTTTAGATCTAGTATTGTGCAATGAGAAAGGGTTAATTAATAACCTTGTAGTAAAGGGGCCTTTAGGGAAGAGTGAACACAATATGATAGAATTTTATATTTGAGTTTGAAAGTGATATAGTTAAATCCGAAACTAGGGTCTTAAATCTAAACAAAGCAAACTACGTAGGTATGAGGGGCGAGTTGGCTAAGGTAGATTGGGAACCTACATTAATAGGTATGATGGTAGACAAGCAATGGCTTGCATTTAAAGAATTAATACATAATTTACAACAAATATACATTCCTTTAAGGCACAAAACCCCTCCACAGGAAAAGGGGTCCAACTGTGGCTAACCAGAGAAATTAAAGATAGTATTAGATCAAAGGACGAGGCTTATATTGTTGACAAAAAGAGTAGTAAGCCTGAGGATTGGGAGGATTTTAGAATTCAACAAAGGAGGACCAAGAAATTGATAAAGAAAGGGAAAATAGAATATGAGAGTAAACTAGCGAGAGACATAAAACAGACTGTAAAAGCTTCTATAGGTATGTAAAAAGGAAAAGATTATCAAAAGTAAATGTGAGTCCCTTACAGGCTGAGACAGGAGAAATTATAATGGGGAATAAGGAAATGGCAGAGAAATAAAACAAATACTTTGTGTCTGTCTTCATGGAAGAAGACGCAAAAAAATTTCCTGGAAATAGTGGAGAACCAAGGGTCTAGCAAGAATGAGGAACTGAAAGAAATTAGGTTTTTTTTATTTGTTTGTGGGATGTGGGCATCTCTGGCAAGGCCAGCACTTATTGCCCATCCCTAATTTCCCTTGAGAAGGTGGTGGTGAGCCGCCTTCTTGAACCGCTGCAGTCCGTGTGGTGAAGGTACTCCCAGTGCTGTTAGGTAGGGAGTTCCAGATTTTGACCCAGCGACGATGAAGGAACGGCGATATACTTCCAAGTCAGGATGGTGTGAGACTTGGAGGGGAACTTGGAGGTGGTGGTGTTCCTATTCCCCTGCTGCCCTTGTCCTTCTAGGTGGAAGAGGTCGTGCATTTGGGAGGTGCTGCCGAAGAAGCCTTGGCGAGTTGCTGCAGTGCATCTTGTAGATGGTACACACTGCAGCCACGGTACGCCGGTGGTGGAGGGAGTGAATGTTTAAGGTGGTGGATGGGGTGCCAATCAAGCGGGCTGCTTTGTTCTACATGGTGTCGAGCTTCTTGAGTGTTGTTGGAGCAGCACTCATTCAGGCAAGTGGAGTGTATTCCATCACACTCCTTACACTCCTTAGTATTAGTAAAAAAACAGTACTGGAGAAATTAATGGGACTGAAAGCCGATAAATTCCCAGGACCCGATGGCCTACATCTTAGGGTTTTGAAAGAGGTGGCTATAGTGGATGCATTGGTTGTCATTTTCCAGAATTCCATAGATTCCAGAACGGTTCGCACGGATTGGAAGGTAACAAATGTAACCCCACTATTTAAGAAAGGAGGGAGAGAGAAAACGGGGAACTACAGACCAGTTAGCCTGACATCAGTAGGGAAAATGCTGGAATCTATTATTAAGGACGTGGTAACAGGGCACTTTGAAAATAATAATAGGATTGAGCAGATTCAATACGGAATTATGAAAGGGAAGTCGTGTTTGACAAATCTGTTAAGAGTTTTTTGAGATTATAACTAGCAGAATAGATAAGGGGGAACCAGTGGATATGGTGTATTTGGATTTCCAGAAGACATTCGATAAGGTGCCACACAAGAGGTTATTAAACAAAATTAGGGTTCATGGGATTGGGGGTAATATACGAGCACAGATTGAGGATTGGTTAACGGACAGAAAACAGAGAGTATGGATAAACGGGTCTTTTTCAGGTTGGCAGGCTGTGACTAGTGGGGTACCACAAGGTTCAGTGCTAGGGCTTCAGCTATTCACAATCTACATCAATGAGTTGGATGAGGGAACCAAATGTAATACAGGAATCCCGCCCCAACCACGGGTTTGCCATACGCGGATTTCACATACACACGGTTTCCACTCTGCGACAATTTTTGTCAACCGCAGCCGTGAAATTCGCGTATCTGCGGTTTTTAATTTAGGAATAAGGTAAAAAACATGATTTTTATGCTTTTTATATTCTTTTTTATTATGTTTATACTGAATTTGCCAACCACGGTTTTACTAACCACGGGGGTATTCAGGGACGTAACCCCCGTGGTTGGGGAGGGATCCCTGTATATCCAAGTTTGCTGACGATACAAAGCTGGGCGGGAATGTAAGCTGTGAGAAGGATGCAAGGAGGCATCAAGGGGATATAGACAGGCTAAGTGAGTGGGCAAGAACATGGCAAATGGAATATAATGTGGAGAAATGTGAAGTTATCCACTTTAATAGGAAAAATAGAAAAGCAGAGTATTTTTTAAAGAGTGAGAGATTGGGAAATGTTGGTGTTCAGAGGGACCTGGGTGTCCTTGTACACGAATCACTGAAAGTTAACATGCAAGCAATTAGGAAAGCAAATGGTATGTTGACCTTTATTACAAGAGGATTTGAGTATAAGAGTAAAGATGTCTTGCTGCAGTTATATAGGGCCCTGGTGAGACCACACCTGGAGTATTGTGTACAGTTTTGGTCTCCTTACCTAAGGAAGGATATACTTGCCATAGAGGGAGTGCAACGAAGGTTCACCAGACTGGTTCCTGGGATGGGGGAATTGTCCTGTGAGGAGAGATTGAGTAGACTAGGCCTATATTCTCTAGAGTTTAGAAGAATGAGAGGTGATCTCATTGAAACATACAAAATTCTTACAGGGCTTGACAAGGTAGATGCAGGGAGGATGTTTCCCCTGGCTGGGGAGTCTAGAACCAGGGGTCACAGTCTCAGAATAAGTGGTCAGCCATTTAGGACTGAGTTGAGGAGAAATTTCTTTACTCAGAGGGTGGTGAATCTTTGGAATTCTCTACCCCAGAGGGCTGTGGAGGTTCAGTCGTTGAGTACATTCAAGACAGAGATCGATAGATGTTTGAATATTAAGGGAATCAAGGGATATGAAGATAGTGCAGGAAAGTGGAGTTGAGGTAGAAGATCAGCCATGATCTTATTGAATGGCGGAGCAGGCTCGATGGGCCGAATGGCCGACTCCTGCTCCTATTGCTTATGTTCTTATGTGTGTGTGAAACACAAAAGAAAACTTAGCGGGTCAGAATCTGCGATTTGAAGTTAATTGCCTAATTATATTTTTCTTTCCGGGTTTCGCATCTGCAAGCTGCGCAGCAGGTGTGATGCACACCCGCATGTTGCAATCTCAAGTCGACTATTTAAAGGGCCAATGCAAAAATGGAGGAGCTAGGGGGTTTTGGAAGGAGATGGTGAGAGGTATTTAACATGGATTCAGAGCGAGCAAGGGCAGCACCCAGTTTTAATCTTGCCTCAATAAAAACAGAAAACGCTGGAAATACTCAGCAAGTCATCTGTGGAGAGAGAAACAGAGTTAACGTTTCAGGTCGATCTTGCTTCCCTTGACTTACTGCTGGGTGCAGTCAGGAGCAGGTGGGAGATCATTTTCCCCAGCATTGGGAGGAAGAAACCTGTGGCTCCCATCAAGAAGGCGTGGTTGGAGGTGGCCGAGGAGATGAGCAGCAGGAGAATTGCGCCCCGGTCTTAGATGCAGTGCAGGAAGCGATTTAATGACCTAACCAGGTCAGGAAAAGTGAGTGCAGTTGCTGATTCACATACATCCTGTGGTGTAACCACCCCCCTCACTCTGTCTTGCCAAGCGTACTCTATCACAGCACTCCTCACACCCACTTAAGTATCAGCAGCACCCATCCTTCACTTTCTATGCCCTTCCTCACCTCCCCATGCATCCATCCACCACTGCCACTCACCCCAATCCTTATGCAACTTGATGCATCAGTCAGCCTTACCGAATGCACTGCATCCATTGGGTGAATGCATGACCATCAATCACTCACAGGTCTGTTCTTTTGCCCCTTGTAGAAGAGAGCGCAAAACGCAAGGGAGAGGGACAGCACTGGAAGTGGGCCACCACAAATTGTGCAGCTCACAGATGCAGAGGAGGAGACAATGGAGAGAAGTGGCACATCAGCATCCCTCTCAGTCAGAGATGGAGGGACAAGGAGCTTGCAGGTGGCTAGTAACAGAATTAAAAATATCTATGACACACACATGCTGACTTTATTTCATCAATGAGAACTATGAGAGGCCCGAGTATGGAGATTGTCAAGATTGTTACTTTGCCAGGACTAATTCATATCCATTTATTTTCTCTTGCAGGGCCTTCATGCGTAGAGCAACAGTCTGTGGACATGCCTGATGACGATTCTTCAGAGGACCTCATTCCTTCTGAGGTTTCAACGTCACAGGACCTACAGCCAAGCATCAGTACAAATACTCGCACTTCAGTGAGTCCACAACTAACTGTCTAAGTGGACCCATCGAAGTACGAGTATTTGCCTGGTGATTCACAGCTCACAAGTGAGCATGAGCAGAAGGGATAATCACCCTCATTGAATGACTGGTGGCAGGGACAGCGGTGGAGAGTCCGCATCGGGGAGCGCAATCCTTTCCAAGCTCTGTTCAGCTGGACACAGATGCTGAACCCCAGGGCCCAGAGTTGAGATGGAGAATAAGAACATAAGAAATAGGAGCAGGAGTCGGCCTTTCGGCCCTTCAAGCCTGCTCCGCCATTCAAAGAGATCATGGCTGATCTTCTGCCTCAACTCCATTCACCAGCCCTATCGCCATATCCCTTGATGCCCTTACTAGTCAGAAATCTATTGACTTCTGTTTTGAATATACCCAATGACTGAGCCTCCACAGCCCTCTGGGGTAGAGAATTCCAAAGATTCACCACCCTCTGTGTGAATGAAATTTCTTCTCATCTCAGTCCTGAATTGCCTACCCTTTATCCTGAGGCTGTGGCCCCTGGTTCTAGACTCCCCAGCCAAGGGAAACATTCTCCCAGCATCCACCCTATCAAGCCCTGTAATAATTTTGTATGCTTCAATGAGATCCCCACTCATTCTTCTGAATTCAAGAGAATACAGGCCTAGTTTACTCAATCTCTTCTCATATGACAGTCCCGCCAGCCCAGGAATCAATCTCGTGAACCTTCGTTGCACTCCCTCTATGGCAAGTATATCCTTCCTTAGGTAAGGAGACCAAAATTGTACACAGTACTCCAGGTGTGGTCTCACCAAGGCCCTATATAATTGGAGTAAGACTTCTTTACTCCTGTACTCAAATCCTCTTGTAATGAAGGCCAGCATACCATTTGCCTTCCTAATGGCTTCCTGCACCTGCACATTCACTTTCAGTGACTCATGTACAAGGACACCCAGGTCCCTTTGAGCATCTGCATTCCCCAATCTTTCACCATTTAGGAAATACTCTGCCTTTCTGTTTTTTCTATCAAAGTGGATAACTTCACATTTATCCACATTATCTTCCATCTGCCATGTTCTCGCCCACTCACTGAGCCTGTCGAGATCCCCTTGAAGCCTCTTCACATCCTCTTCACAACTGACACTGACACAGCTTTGTATCATCAGCAAATTTGGAAATGTTACATTTAGTCCCCTCATCCAAATCATTGATATAGATTGTGAATAGCTGGGGCCCAAGCACCGATCCTTGCGGTACCCCACTAGTCACAGCCTACCATCCTGAAAAAGACCCGTTTATCCCTACTCTTTGTTTTCTGTCTGTTAATCAATTCTCAATCCATGCTAGTATATTACCCCCAATTCCATGTGCCCTAATTTTGTTCACCTACCTCTTGTGTGGGACCTTATCAAAGGCCTTCTGAAAATCCAAATACACCACATCTACCGGTTCCCCTTTGCCTACTCCACTCATTACATCCTCAAAGAACTCCAATAGGTTTGTTAAACAGGATTTCCCTTTCATAAATCCATGTTGACTCTGCCCAATCTTACTATTTGTTTCTAAGTGCCCAGTTATTGCATCCTTTATAATAGATTCCAGCATTTTCCCAACTACTGATGTGAGGCTAACAGGTCTGTAGTTCCCCATTTTCTCTCTCCCTCCTTTCTTAAATAGCGGGATAACATTTGCTATCCTCCAATCTGCAGGAACCGTTCCAGAAGCTATAGAATTTTGGAAGATGACAACCAATGCGTCCACTATCCCAATGGCCACCTCTTTCAAAAAACGAGGATGTAGGTCATCCGGTCCTTGGGATTTATCGACTTTTAGTCCCATTAATTTTGCGAGTACTGTTTTTTTACTAATAATAATTTCTTTAAGTTCCTCATTCTCGCCACACTCTTGGTTTTCTCGTATTTCTGGGAGGTTTTTTGTGTCTTCCTCCGTGAAGACAGAAACAAAGTATTTATATAATTTCTCTGTCATTTCCTCATTCCCCATTATAAATTCTCCCGTCTCTGACTGTAAAGGACCTACATTTACCTTCGCCAGTCTTTTCCTTTTCACATACCTATAGAAGCTTTTACAATCCGTTTCTTTAAATGTTACATTGGTTGCTCGCTAATCCTCTGACACAATTTGTATATAAGGAGGGTGACGTAAGAAAACTACTAGGCACTTGGTCTAAGCGTTAAACAAAGCTTTAATCAACTGTTTTACAACATGGAGGTCTAGTTGTGTCCTTGAATAGTTCCTGTTAAGAATGTCCCGCGCAAGCTGGGCCCGTGCCCGAGTATTTATACTCTCCCTGGACAGCGCCACCAGCAGGCCGCCCAGTATTATTTCATAAGTCATTTCCACATGAATGACAAGATTCATGTCAGAGGGTTAAAGAATTGTTGCATTTCTTCTGTCTCTCTTCCTTGTGCAGGCTGGAGCCAGGGAGAGAGTGGCAAGCAGTCGATTACAAGTGTGGAAGAAGTCAAGTTAGAGCACTCGTAAGACAGAGCAGAACAGAGCTGGAGCATTCAGGGAAGGTGTTGGTGGCAGGAAGCAAGTGGCTAGAGCAAAGCAGAAGTACTCAAAACTGGTCTGCGTGGGAGGGATAGAGGGCAAAGCAGAACCAGAGCTGAAGCACTTGAGATAGGCTGGGCAGAATTGGTCCAATGCCTGCTGTGGAGAATTACTGAAGGGGATGGTGGGAGGGGCGAGGAGAAACAACTTATCATAGTGGCTGAATAAGGATTGGCAATTTCTTCCAAAATCTGATTAGAGCATGCTAACTATGTGACACCAAGGACCAAATCAACAACATTGCAGGCTCACGATAGACAAACTGTAAAGCAGAGAAGTAGAAGTAAAATCAGTGGAAGTTGTTCAAAATGCTATGCTGTTATTGAAGTAATGGTGAAGAAGGATGAACTAAATGGTCCTTCCTAATTAACAATACAAGTTGAGACAAGAATCATTCTCCAACTCAACTGATGTAATTAGTTTACAAAAATCTTTCTTACTGTGTACAAAATAGTGTGGAGGTAAATCTACCAGAAGTATCTTTACCAGGGAAATGAATGGATTTCAGTCTGCAGTGAAAAGGTTGTATAACATTACCAGATCTTTGAACTGCCATCCCATGAACTAAGTAGAAATCAACCTACCTTGAGTACTCCTTCTTTCTTTGTAAGACTATTTTTCATATTTTCCTTCTCAGGTTCTCTGCAAGACATAAAAACAATTAAAATCAAAGTCCATAGTGAGGAAAGGCCATTTGGACAATAAAGCCCAATCCAGAGTCTATGTCTGATATTCTCCCACCAATCCCCACACACCAGCTGCTCCTCCCCACTGGAGGGCCACTTGATTTCTTCCACAAACTCTCCAGTTGGGGAGGGGAAGAGAGGGAAAAGAAAAATAATAACCCCCATCTCAAGATATTGATCCAGCACTTTTTAAAGGCACCAGCTGACCCAGGATCAGCTGCCTTGTCAGGGAATCAGTTTTACAAATCCACTGGGTGACAAGGGATGGGATCCCCTATCAGATTCTGTGAAATTTGAACCCATGGCCTTCTGACTCAATCAGCCTCAAATATATTACATTTTTATTCTGTTTTATTTCCAAGTCTGGTGTCCCAATTAATATTGCCCAAGATCTACTGTTACAAAGCCCTGTCCCACTACACTATTACTATCAAATTTAAATAGGGATCACTGGATCCTGGGGCGCGATTTTCCCAATGGAGGTGGGTTTCGGTTTGGGTGGGTTCCACTGAGAGGTGGGAAAAATTTGTTTTTTCCCCCTAATTGGCCAGTTGATTTCAGAGGTGTGGGTTCCCCAGGGCCAATTAGTGTTTTGGGACTGAAACTCACCTCTGCTGATGTCACTTATCCAGCTTCATTTAAGGGCTACTTGCTGCCTTGGCTCATTCCACTGGCTTTTGGTCGATGCTGCACCACCTCCAAGCTGTTATCTCCTTGAAGAATGGCCAGCTCCAAGGCAAGGGCCTCCACGAGGTTCTCGGACGAGGCGCTGGGTATGCTGGTTGAGGGGGCGAGAGCTAGCAGGGAGGTGCTCTTCCCCTCATCTGGGAGGAAGAGGCCTCCCAAAGAAACCAAGGCTGTGTGGGTTCAGCTGGCAAGGGATATAACCTCCAGATCTGTGTGCAGATTGGGTGATTGTTTCTGTTTATTGATGAAATCCCATCCCTGTGGGAATGTATTAAAATTAGGTGATGGCAAACTTTTGGCGTGATGGCATCTGTTATTTCGACTTAGGCAGCTCCACATTGCAGGCTCCGCGACACTTGCATTGTCAGGTTGGTGGTCAGAGTGAAAGGAGGCCAGAGAGTCATGTCCATTGTATATCATGTGTTAAAAAGGAGCCAAGCACATGTGCCATAATGGGCAACCTATGCAAATCTGGAAAGGGTGAGTGTGAAGGGATTAAAAGTTAGATTAGCGGCTTAACTGACCAGCTGACTGATGTAATAAAGGAGAAGTCTGGCAGAACAAAGACAGTTGGAAAAAGCATATTACATGATGATTGGAGGAGTAAAAGAATCAAGGAGGCCATACATTGAACAATGGGCCGCCAAGATGTGATTTGCGAAGATGAGGTTAAGCGTACGTAAATTGGATAGAACAATGGCAGATGTGGAAACAGGGCAGATGAGATAAACAAGATGTGTTTTGTGGAGATGTGATTAAGTGTACGTGACTTGGACAATTAATTGGCCAAGTCCCGAAGATGTGAAGGAAACAAGATGTAAGATTGTATATAAGCCAACTGCTCGAATGTAAAAATTAGACTCCCGTCTCAGCTCAGACTGAGAGGGCCTCTCCCTGCACGTGCTTGAATAAAGACCAGAACACACTCGTCTCCGTCTGCTTTGGGGCAGAGCGAAATCCCACAACAACTTGGCTTAGTCAGCAGGATTCCCAGGACGCAGTCGAACGACCAACCATAATGGGACCGCAAGTCGGGTGAGTACCTTATATTACTACCCATAGTTAGGTGCGGAACCCCAGAAGGCTGGACGTGAGACTGTAGGGAATCAGAACAGGAGACTAGCAGGTACAGGAGTGATCTCTTCGCAGTAGAACCGCGAGCCGCCGTAGGTAACCAGAACCGCGTTGTAGCAGGAAGATCCGAGTTACCGTTTGCGCAGGCCAGAGGAATAAAAAAAAGAATGGCCACAAGAGGGGAAGATTGGGGACCGGAAGGGTCCATAACCAAATTTATAGCAGGAAAAAATAAGAAACTAATCGAGAAAATGAAAAAGAAAGGCTGGAGTCCGAACGACAGTCCGGACAGGCAAAGGGAATGGTGGGGCGCCCAGTGTAAGGGTAAGGAAGAGAAGGGAATACTTATAATTATTAGTAGCTACTGAGGAGTCAGTAAACATGTATAAAGTTATATAGAAAAGGAAAAGGTTAAGGTCAGTGCGGTGTGGGCACCGGGACCAAGGTTTAGAGCAACAGATGATAATGACGACGTTGACTGGGGAGAATTAGAGAAGGAAGCCGCAGATTACGACAGACAGGATGATGACGGGGGTTGGGAGCCCCCACCTAAATATGATGCTGAGGGACCATCGGCCCCACCACTGCCCGAAACCGGGACGAAAGGCGTATTGGCCATGGCGCCTATTACGACGGAGATTAGACAAGTGGGAAATGGGCAGACTCAGACTACAGTACGATATGTCCCGTTCACCCCAGCCGAGAAACAAATGATGACGAGGGACCTCCCGACCCCTAAAACAAACCATGCAAACACCAACTTTTGGAATAAGTTTGAGGAGATGATAGATGTACACTCACTTCACCCGGAAGATATACACGTCCTCGTAAAGTCCAAGGTACCTCAGCAAACCTGGCTAGGGATGCCTAACTTAATCCTTAGTGGAAATTGGCAGGATGCACGGGGATTGAATCAGTTAGGAAGATACAACCATTTTAAGCGATTGGTAAAGGGAGGACTAGGGGAAGCCCGATCTAACTGGTCAGCGTTGGTGGGAGTAACCCAGAAAAAAGACGAAAGGGCCCATGAGTATGCGGAGCGAAAATACACCACGTATTGCGACTTCTCGGGAACAGATAACCCAGGCAGAGACGATCCAGTGTTTCTGAAAATGTTGAAGGAAGGACTTAGTGCAGACCACCAGAAGATCCTTGAATTAGGAATACCGGTGGGAACTGACTTTGAGGAAGTTGTGGCGTGGGCCACCGAGGTAGATACAAGAAGCAGAAAGGGTAAGGAAGCACACGGCGGGAGGGTAGCGGCGGTGACCTGTTCTGGGAATTGTTACAACTGCGGCAAACCCGGACACAGGGCCCCGAATGTAAAATGGAGAAAGGGAACAAGGACCAGAGGTGTGGTAACTGCCGTAAGACGGGTCACAGCCGAGCAGATTGCTGGGCCAGAGGAGGGGGCAAAGAGGGCCAGGGACCTAGACAGGGGATAGTACAGTCTAGCACCCCCCTGACCTGAGAAGAAGTCAGGGAAATTACAAAATTAGCCGCAGAGAAATAGGTCGTACCAGCCCCCGGAACGACTGGAGTGGGGGGTGCCACTGCAAATAGACTCAGATCAGGGAACACACTTCACTGGCAAAGTCATCAAGCAGACATGTGCCCTATTAGGAGTAAAACAGAGGTTTCACAAACCATACCACCCACAGAGCTCGGGAATGGTAGAGAGAATGAATAGAACCTGAAAGGCGTCACTCGCAAAGGCCATTGCCGAGACCGGCAGGGGATGGGCGGACCTACTACCTAGCATCCTAATGCGATTGAGGGCTTCGCACAACCGGACTAACCTCGTTTGAACTAATGGCTGGGCGGGCCATGAGACTGCGCGAGGGCACGATCACGGGTAGTGAAGACGTGGGACCAGCCCAGGACAGGATTAGACGCTTTATTAAGGAACTACGCAAACAACTGCATGATCTGAGACAGGAAGTCAGGGACCAACAAATAGTCAGGGATACGGAATTGGAGGAAGAACAAAATTTACCAGTAGTATGGGGACAGGGTGATGGTAAGAGTCTTACTCGCCAGACCAGGATGGGCACCTCGCTGGCAGGGACCCTACGAGGTCCTAATGACCAGCGACACTTGCGCATGCGTAAATATGAAAGGAAAAGGTCGGTGTAAACACTGATGCAAATTAAGAAATTCGAAATCACAGTAAATAATAAGGATTAAACTGGTGACGACTGGCGTCCACTGTTTATCTCCCTCTACAGGACTCAGATATGGATGACTTTACTGATATGCCTGGCCACGGCGACCACAGAAGGAGCCACCAGGCTGATACCTGGGATGGCAGGAATGACGTATGAGGAGAGATTGGGGCGATTGGGCTTATACTCGCTGGAGTTTAGAAGAATGAGAGGGGATCTCATTGAAACTTATAAAATTCTAACAGGACTAGACAGACTAGATGCAGGAAGGATGTTCCCGATGGCCGTGGTAAGCCATTTAGGACTGAGATGAGGAGGAATTTCTTCACCCAGAGAGTGGTGAACCTGTGGAATTCTCTGCCACAGAAGGCAGTAGAGGCCAATTCATTAAATATATTCAAGAAGGAGTTAGATATATTTCTTAAAGCTAAAGGGATCAAAGGGATATGGAGAGAAAGCAGGGACTGGGTATTGAATTTGGACGATCAGCCATGATCTCATTGAATGGCGGAGCAGGCTCGAGGGGCCGAATGGCCTACTCCTGCTCCTATCTTCTATGTTTCTATGTTTCACATCGGTTGACCGAAGGGTGCAACGAGGCCTGTATTACAAGAACACAAGCGACGTCAGTTGCGATCGGGAACGTGGGGCGTTAACTGTCACGGTTAACAAAACAGTGTATTTAAATTGTAGCTCCAGGTTAACGGGCGTAAGCATATTTGACAACAAGCCAGGCAATAAAGGGGATAGGGGTAACACGGGGATGGCTGTTAAATGGACAAACATGAGCACGGTATGCTTCAGGAAGAAGAGTGATGATACATTAACATGAGTACAGGGAGGAACTATGCAAGTAAGATGTGGGAGGGATTTCATTCAGATGTCCGGGGTACACCAGCAGGAAGAAGGAGGGTGGGAACTATGCCCAACCTCCAAGTGCACCAACTCTGATGATTGGTGTTGGAAGCTGAACTCCCGGGATACTCCCACCACCACAACCACACCGACCACCCCAGTAACAGGAGCCCTGAAGCCCACCACTTTGACTACGGAGGAACCCTTGAGGTGTCCGCAGCCTAGCTTGGGACCCAAAGGGGGGCTTGTGATCCGTGATTCTGATAGGCACTTATTTGAGAATGCACACCATGAGATAGTTTTGGTTGTCCTTAATATTAGCCAGATGGGGTTACCCAAATGGTGCGAGTGGCATACAAGAATGTTTTAACCATTGGCTCCTCGACATGACAGTTACTGATGCCCTCCAGGCCTCTGGGGGACGCGTGCGGTCGAGTAAATGACATAGCCCACTGCTTACAGTGCAGGGACATCCACAGTTAATTCCCTGGATATAGCGGAAATCGATAGCAAGGTGAATCATCTAACATCCAAACTAAGGTACCTCATGTTAAAGGCAAATAAGTTGGAGGGACAACCGGGACAGACTGGAAAAGACTTGGCTAAAACCCTGTTAGATCCCATGCAAGTTTTGGAAAAGCCATGCCCATACAGTTAACGACGTCACCGCCACCCTGCATAACATAACCAATCAGGCCTCTAGGGAGCGAATGTGCGTGGTCTACGGTGCATGGCTAGTGGGGGAGGTGCGACATAATCTAGCACAGCTCCACAATGAAGATCTGCCGGATTGGATTGGATTACGGATAGTGCACTGCAAGACTGGGCGCCAGAAAGCGGCAATTGCTCTTCGTGCACCCTACGAGGACTTATAAAGGTCGACCCGACAACTAAACATTGTGTTATCACTCACCTGAGGCTGATAGGAATGGTATTAGCTGTACCCAGTCTGCAGGAATGGGAATCCAAGCCCCTCTATGAGGTAGTGAATGTCGGGATCATAAGAGATGGCAATTGGCTCAGATACCACCACGCACCCAGTTATGCAACCCAGAAAGGTTCCTTCTTGATAGGGATCTCGCTAGAGGAATGCAGAGAAAGGGGGAGTAACGTAGTCTGTCCACATCCCGTGGGGACGGGGCCAGGAGCCATGTGAGGCTTCAACACCACCCTAAACTGTACCCTTGAAATTTCCAGCGCCCACCAACGTGAGCAGCACACCAGGGAAAAGGAGAATACTGTGTGACCACCAGTGAATCTTAATACCAGTTTCTTCTTAGGCAGTCCCTCGGAACCGAGGATGACTTGCTTCCACATTAAAAATGAGTTTGCAGGTGACTGATGAGTCCAATGCGGGACCTACAGTCTCTGTCACGGGTGGGGCAGACAGTGGTTGAAGGGGCGGGTGGGTGGGGTGCTTGGGTTGACGTGCGCTCCTTCTGCTGTTTGCGCTTGGCTTCCGCTTGCTTCCGGCGAAGAGACTCGAGGTGTTCGGCGCCTTCCCGGATGCTTCTCCTCCACTTTGTGCGGTCTTGGGCCAGGGTTTCCCAGGTGTCGGTGGGGATGTTACACTTTTTCAAGGAGGCTTTGAGGGTGTCCTTGAAGCGTTTCCTCTGCCCACCTGGGGCTCTCTTGCTGTGCCGGAGCTCCGAGTAGAGTGCTTGTTTTGGGAGTCTCGTATCGGGCATGCGGACAATGTGACCCGTCCATCGGAGCTGATCGAGCGTGGTCAAAGCTTCGATGCCGGGGATGTTGGCCTGAGCAAGAACACTGACATTGGTGCGCCTATCCTGCCAATGGATTTGCAGGATCTTGCGGAGGCAGCGTTGGTGGTACCTCTCCAGTGCTTTGAGGTACCTGCTGTACATGGTCCATGTCTCTGAAGCATACAGGAGGGTGGGTATCACTGCTGCTCTGTAGACCATGAGCTTAGTGCCGGGTTTGAGGTCCTGGTCTTCAAACACTCTCTTCCTCAGGCGACCGAAGGCTGCACTGGCACACTGAAGGCGGTGTTGGACTTCGTCGTCGACGTCTGCCCTTGTTGACAGTAGGCTTCCTAGGTATGGAAAGTGGTCCACCTTGTCCAAGGCCTTGTCATGGATTTTGATAATCGGGGGGCAGTACTGTGTGACGGTTGGTAGAGGACCTTTGTCTTACGGATGTTTAGTGTAGGGCCCATGCTCTCGTACGCTTCTGTGAAGGTGTTGACGATGGTTTGGAGTTCGACCTCCGAGTGAGCGCAGACGCAAGCGTCGTCTGCATACTGTAATTTGACGACAGAGGATGGGATGACCTTGGATCTGGACTGGAGGCGACGGAGGTTGAGCAGTTTCCCGTTTGTTGTGTAAATTAGCTCCACTCCAGTGAGGCACTAAAGCATGGTGGAGAAGCACTACTGGTGCGAATTCATGAACTCATTTCTCTTATCTGGAAGGAGTAGAGCATGCCAGGGGATCTCAGAGATGCCGTAATTGTGACCATCTTCAAGAAAGGTGACAAGTCCGATTGTGGTAATTACAGAGGAGTCTCCCTGCTGTCTGCCACAGGGAAAGTCATCGCAAGAATCCTCCTCAATCGTCTTCTCCCAGTGGCCGAAGAGCTCCTCCTAGAGTCGCAATGCGGATTCCGCCCACTTAGGGCCACAATGGACATGATCTTCACTGCACGTCAATTACAAGAGAAATGCAGGGAACAGCACCTACCGCTGTACATGGCCTTCTTTGATCTCACAAAGGCCTTCGACACTCAACCATGAGGGATTATGGAGTGTCCTCCTCAAATTCGGCTGCCCTCAAAAGTTTGTCACCATCCTCCGCCTGCTTCACGATGACATGCTAGCCGTGATCCTGGCCAATGGTTCCACCACAGACCCAATTCACGTACGAACCGGGGTCAAGTAAGGCTGTGTCATCGCACCAACGCTCTTCTCAATCTTCCTTGCTGCAATGCTCCATCTCACCCTCAATACCAGTATGGTAACATCCAGTGCCCAGTGACCAGCTCAAGTTTCTGCTTCCGCCCTCGGGCCCCAACAACGATCGGACATGCAACCATAACCTACCTACGGTCGCCCCACGAGGAACAGGTGAGTCCAACTGAGGACCTAAAGGACAGCATGCTCGAATATGGAGTCCCTGAGGGGAAGGACATCCCGAAACTACTGGAACTGAGGAAAGAGGCCGGGGCAATAATTAAGCAGTATCACCGAATTGAGCAGGAGGTCAAACAACTGGGGAAGGATGTGGAGGCCAAGCTGGAAGATGCCTCATGGTGGCAGACACTTTGGGACTGGGGTATTAGGGTGGACATACACCCCTGGATCAGAATTGCATCTCATGTGGTGGTACAGTTGCTAAGTGTCATCATACTTATGTTTGAGTACTGTACTCGATGTAAATGACGCCATAACCGAACCATTGCTAAAACCGTTGTTAAAACACTGTATAGATTGGGAGAGAAGCAGGGAATGTTAGAGGTAGTTTAAGTAGCCACACCCATGCAAATCCAATCACCTGCCTGGCCAGCAGTGATGGGGCGAGGAGCACGGGCAGGTGAAGTTAGTTGGCCATCTTGGGCTATCACCAAGGGCCAAAAGGGGGGACTGAAGGGGTTAAAAGTTAGATTAGCGGCTTAACTGACCAACTGGCTGATGTAATAAAGGAGAAGTCTGACAGAACAAAAACAGTTGGAAAAAGCATATTACACGATGATTGGGGGAGTAAAAAAATCAAGGAGGCCATACATTGAACAAGATGTGATGTGCGAAGATGTACGTAAACTGGATAGAACAATGGCAGATGTGGAAACAGGACAAATGAGATAAACAAGATGTGTTTTGTGGAGATGTGATTAAGTGTACGTGACTTGGACAATTAATTGGCCAAGTCCCGAAGATGTGAAGGAAACAAGATGTAAGATTGTATATAAGCCAACTGCTCGAATGTAAAAATTAGACTCCCGTCTCAGCTCAGACTGAGAGGGCCTCTCCCTGCATGTGCTTGAATAAAGATCGCTTGGAACCAGTACACGCTCGTCTCCGTCTGCTTTGGGGCAGAGAGAAATCCCACAACAAATGCATTCCTTGCACGACGTGCTTCCATGCGCTGGCGCCTTCTGCCCTGTGCACCATCATGTGGGTGAGCAGGAGGTTGGGGCTCCTGCTGCTGTTGCTGCTGAGCTGCCTGGTTCTGCTGCTGCCGTGGCTGCTCCTCATCCAAATCTGAGCTCCATGGTGAAAGGAAATAAATGGTTCCCATGCTGCTGGCAGATACCTCCGTTGGGAAAGTGCTCTGTCCAAGTGGGGAGAGGGTCTTCCAAGGAGGTTCCACAGTTGAGAGATAGAAGCTGCAGCACCTCTGACTTCGGTAGGCCTGCTAAAAGTGCTGAAAGACCTTTGGAACAAGAGTTCTGCCACCTGCAACTGCTCCCTGATGAAAGTTCCATTTTAATGGTGGAGCTGCCACCCACTTGTCAACCCGCCAGGATTAGCTGCCGTGGTTTAGGAGGGCCGTGCAACATGCTGAAAATGTGGTAAAATAACAAAGGCCTGGCAAAATAGGATTAGAGAGGCCCTTAACTACTATTTAAGGGTCTTAACTACCTCTCTCGACTGATGGAGGTGGGACCGAATCGCACCCATCAAACCCGCCTCTGGCAAAATTACACGGAGGTGGGTTCCGAACCCGCCCTCAGTTTTTGCCATTTTGCAAAATGTCCCGCCTCCAAACCTGCCTCCTCGGGGCTGGGAAAATCGCCCCCCCTGGTGCCCACAACCTCCTGGTTACAAAGCAGTTCTGGTGGATTGCCAAACACAGCTTATGCTGCAGTAACCTGTCCCACATGCTATGAGGACACCATCCCCCTGAGCACCTCATGTGAACTGTATTGGATTTTTTCTCCTTCCTGGTTGTGCCACAACTGTTCATTCAATCCCATATGTTGAAGTTCTACAAGAATAAATCAAAACACTAATTTTCATGTTGAGCAGCAGGAACATTATATATATTTTAAAAAGACTGCAAGATCTATTACACACCTTTTATTTGTATAGGTTTGTTGAGGTACTTTCTTGTACTTCACCTGTGAAAAGCAGAACACACAGTTTACATACCAAGAGGTGCTTCTTCATACCCTCGTTCTTCTTCCTGTTCAGGCTTGCGAGGACGAAGAGATAAATCCCCACAGAAAAGAAACTTGCATTTATATAGCACCTTTCATGAGCTTACAGTGTTGAAAAGCACTTCAATGAATTACTTTTGAAGTGCAGTCACTGATTTTGCAGGCAAATATAGCAGCCAATTTGTACACTGCAAGGTTCCAGAAAATAAAAGAGAAATGACCAAATAATGTGTTTTGGTGATGATGGTTGAGAATGTTGGCCAGGACAGTGCCAAGAGATCTTCTACAACATCTGAGCCAACAGGTGGGGCTGTTGGTTTAACATTTCATCCAAAAACAGCACCTATGATCATACAGTACCCTGAGTAGTCAGAAGTATTAGCCTAGATTCTATGGAATTTGAACCCATGGCCTTCTGACTCCAGAGGAGTGAGCGCTGGTTAGGCCACAACTGGAGTATTGCGTCCAGTTCTAGTCACCACACTTTAGGAAGGATGTAAAGGCCCTTGAGAGGGTGCAGAGGAGATTTACCAGAATGGTTCCGGGGATGGGGGATCTTAGCTACAAGGACAGGTTGGAGAAGCTGGATTTGTTTTCATTAGAGCAAAGGAGGTTGAGGGGTGATTTGATAGAGGTGTACAAGATTATGACTGGTTTGGATAGGCTAGACGGGGAAAGGCTGTTCCCACTAGTTGATGGAACAAGGACTAGGGGACACAGATTTAAGGTTTTGGGCAAGAGATACAGGGGGGTTGTGAGGAAAAACTTTTTTATGCAGCGAGTGGTGATGACCTGGAATTCGCTGCTGACGGAAGTGCTGGAAGCGGAGACAGTCAATGTTTTCAAGGGGAGACTGGATAGGCACTTGAGGGAAATAAACTTTCAGGGCTACAGGGATAGAGCGGGGGAATGAGACTGACTGGATTGCTCTACAGAGAGCCGGCACGGACTCGATGGGCCGAATGGCCTCCTTCTGTGCCATTATGACTCTATGGGGGAAAAATTCGGTATCGCCCATTTTGGGGCGCTAATATCGCCTCCGACTGCAAAATTCGCCTCTATCGCCCCTGGAGGTGATTGGAGCGCTAAATCAGGCGCTACACACCTCTCTTAAGGTGCAAACGTCAGGGAGCGAGGTGCTACCTCAGAGAGCTACCAAAGCTCAGGCGATGCCAATTACCATGGAAGCCAGACAGACTGGCGCCATCCAGTTCTTAAAGGGGAGGGGCCGTCTTGCTGGCCAGCCACACCCTGCTTATTGCAGCCTTGAATCTCGGCCTGGACAGACCTCTGAAGCAATTGTGTGGAAGCACTAATGGATAGGCCCAGGGAAAGAGCCCGGCACTTAGGAACCTCAAAAGTGGTGCTGAGGGCCAAAACTCCTTAGGACAGCATTAAAACCAAATATTTTGCCGACAAGAAAAGGCCTTTAAATAGCGCTCCCCCAGACCGACCTCGAGAAATCTGTCCTCAAAATCATTGGAGGGGCAGTCACAGAGTCCGTGGCCAGCGTGATGATGGTATGGTCATACCTAATCCTTCTTCTCACATCCTACTTCCCCCTCATTCCACAATGTCTTCTCACTTAGAAGTTGCTGATGGTGTATGCATGGAAATTTTGCTTACCACCCTCCCCTCACCACAACCCGATCCTTGTGCCTTTCTGCTTTCAGATACTCAAGAAGTGCCACCAACACAGCCTGTCCCTCATCATCAGCAAACCGACGGAGGAGACGAAGAAAAAGTGATTGCATTTGACACTGGCAGACACCAGCTCAGAAAATGGCACTGCGCATACTTTAAAGGGTAGTATAGAGGCGGGATCTGCACGTGGTGAGTCACCGGGCAGGAGTGGGCTGCAGCCAGGCTGGGGGAATAGGGTAGCTCGGGTGCCAGCTTCCCAGAGGGTAAGTTCGCGCATGAGCTCTGGTCCACAGGACTCAGATGATGATATCGATGGGGCAGCCTTCGGAAGAAGGGTGATGGGCATGCACACGGAAATGCTTGGTGCAATGGCAAGTCTGCCAGAGAGCCTCTTGTCAGTGTCAAGGAGCATGGAGGAGTCCGCCTCCAACATTGCACAGGGCTTTGCGCAGAGCTTGGAGCATATGATTTCCAGGATGGAAATGATGGGCAACTCCAGGAGAGACCTTGTGGAGCCACAGATGATGCTGGGTATGATGGGCAATCTTGCAGCTTCCATTGCAGCACGGGCGGAAGCGACCCAACATCTCAGTATTGCAGTGGAAGCGCAGACTGCTCTCCTATAGGCTCAGCTTGTTGCCACGCAAACTCAGACTGCTGATATCGTCACTGGATTTATAAATGTCGAAAGGGGTTTACAGGGTGTCACAGCAGGCCAGCAATCTGACCTCCAACAGATTACTCGGAATGCTGAGGCGCCGCCCTGGGAGAGTGGCAGTGGCTCCATGGAGCAAGAAGCTGCTGTCCTCTCTCAGTATGACAGCTTTCCTACTCCAACCACTGCCACTCCGCCATTGCCCTTGCTGCTGCCTATCAGCCAGCCAGCCAGCTCAGACTGTTGTCGCCTATGCCGAGATGGTGCAGTCTACAGCCAGGCCTTCTCGGGCCACAGCTGCTCAAGGTTGTTCTACAATGCCATCTGTAGTCTCCCCCACTGAAGGTCAACATGCTTAACAGTGGGGGAGCACTGTGTAGGAGCACTAGAGTAGGTAAAGGCACATAAAAGACAGACACTAAGGGAATGCACAAGGCTGAATAATTGAGATTGTCATTTTGATTGCATTTGGATCAATTTATGAATTTTGTTTGGAATGTGTGTTTTGTGGTGGCTCTGATTTCAGCTTTGTGCCCAGGAGGATGCTGTGATGTGCTGTGACAGAGGAATGGATGATGGGGAAGTGGTGAGCAATGGGGATCTGGGGTTTCAATCAGTCGAATCGGAGTCAGATGAGGCGTTCACGGACAGCACGTCCAGAACTGGGATTTACTGCCTGCCTCCTCCCTCCCTCCCTCCCCCTCCTCCTGAGGTGGTCCCGCAATCCCAGTTGGCAAGGGCCACGCCTTCACGATGGCCAAGTTGTGGAGCATGCAGCAGACCACCCCAAAATTGGACACCCGCTCCAGCGAGTACTGGAGGGCTCCTCCCGAGCGGTCAAGGCAACGGAACCGTTGCTTCAGTAGCCCGATGGTCTGTTTGATGACGTTTATTGTGGCAGCATAGCTGTCATTATATGAGTGCTGGCCACGAGTGGTGCGGTTGCGGAGGGGAGTCATCAGCGGATAGCCCTTGTCTCCGAGCAGCCACCCTCTGGTTTGAACAGTGTAGATGAGCAGAGACCTTGGTGTCCATCTACACAAATCCTTAAAGGTGGCACGGCAAGTTGATAAGGTGGTTAAAAAAACATATGGGTTACTTGGGTTTATAAATAGAGGCATAGAATATAAAAGCAAAGAGAGCATGTTAGAACTAATCACTGGTCAGGCCTCAGCTGGAGTATTGTGGACAATTCTGAGCACCACACTTCAGGAAAGATGGAAAGGCCTTAGAAAGGGTACAGAGGAGGTTTACCAGGATGTTACCAGGGATGAGGAACTTCAGTTATGAGGAGCGGTTGGAACAGACCTAAGTACCATAAAAATGTTATCACCGAGATATCTTCACTGCTTTCCTCCCTCAGCCTCTGCACCAAACGACTTCTCATCCTCGGTGATTTCAACCTCCATCTCAATTCATCATGCTCTCTCTCCTCTGAGTTCACCATCCTCCTATCCTCCCTTAATCTCTCCCTCCATATAAACTTCCCAACACAATTTCACGGCCACCCGCTAGACCTTGCCATCTCTTATGGCCTCGCTACTCCCACTGTGTCAAATCGCAGATTAGGCCATCTTTCCATCTCTGACCACTTCCTCCTTCCCTCCCCCAACCCTACTACCTGGAAAAAACTCTCTCCCAACTCTCTTAAAACGGCACTTACAAAATCCCAACTGTCCAGCCTTTGGCCCTCCATTCACCATGACATTTCTGCAGCTACTGATCTGCTCAACCACACCCTCACCACCACCTTTGATTCCCTAGTCCCTATTAAAACCATTACTCTCTCTCACCCTGGCCGATCCCCCTGGTACAGGCCTCATCTCCGCTCCCTCAAGTCCAAGGGACGCAGACTTGAACGGATATGGCGGAGAACTGGTTTAGCCATTCTCAAGGAATGCAAAGATAACCCCCGGCTTCTATTCTCTACTGCTAACCGTCTTCTTAAACTCCTCTCCCCTGTCTCCTCCACCCTCGCCTCCAACAAGTGCAAGGAGCTCATGGACTTCTTTGTCTCTAAGATTGAGACCATCCGTTCAGCTGCCTCTGCCACTTCCCTTCCTTCCCCTAGCCCACTGGGCCAAACTTCCTCTAATGTTCCCCCTTGCCCTAGCCCTAAACTCGCATCTTTCTCCAGTTTTCCAATCAGGTTTCCGCCCTTGCCACAGTACCGAAATGGCTCTCATTAAAGTCACAAAGGACATCCTTTGTGACTGTGACAAAGGTAAACTATCCCTCCTCATTCTTCTCGACCTGTCTACAGCCTTTGACACGGTTGACCACTCCATCCTTCTCCAACGCCTCTCCACCGTCGTCTAGCTGGGTGGGACTGCACTCACCTGGTTCCATTCTTATCTATCTAATCGTAGCCAGAAAATCACCTGCAACGGCTTCTCTTCCCACTCCAGCATCGTTACCTCTGGTGTCCCCGAAGGATCTGTCGTTGGCCCCCTCATAATTCTCATCGACATGCTGCCCCTTGGCGACATCGTCCGAAAACACAGCGTCAGTTTCCACATGTACGCTGACGACACCCAGCTCTACCTCACCACCTCCGCTCTTGACCCCTCCACGGTCTCTAAATTGTCAGACTGCTTGTCTGACATCCAGTACTGGATGAGCAGAAATTTTCTCTAATTAAATATTGGGTCCCCCACCACAAACTCCGTTCCCAGGCCACCGACTCCATCCCTCACCCTAGCATCTGTCTGAGGCTGAACCAGATTGTTTACAATCTTGGTGTCATATTTTACCCTGAAATGAGCTTCCGACCACATATCCGCGGCTTCAGCTATGAAGAGAGACTGGACAGGCTGGGGCATTTTTCCTTAGAGCAGAGAAGGCTGAGGGGGGACCTGATTGAGGTGTACAAAATTATGAGGGGCATAGATAGGGTAGATAGAAAGGAACTTTTCCCCTTAGTAGAGGGGTCAATAACCAGGGGGCATAGTTTCAAGGTAAGGGGGCAGGAGGTTTAGAGGGGATTTGAGGAAAAACTTTTTCACTCAGAGGGTGGTTGGAATCTGGAACTCACTGCCTGAAAGGGTGGTAGAGGCAGGAACCCTCACAACATTCAAGAAGCATTTAGATGAGCACTTGAAACGCCATAGCATACAAGGCTACGGACCAAGTGCTGGAAAATGGGATTAGAATAGACAGGGCTTGATGGCCGGCGCGGACACAATGGGCCGAAGGGCCTCTTTCTGTGCTGTATAACTCTATGACTCTATGACATAACTAAGACCGCCTAATTCCACCTCTGTAACACTGCCCATTTCTGCCCCTGCCTCAGTTCATCTACTGCTGAAACCCTCAGCCATGCCTTTGTTACCTCTAGACTTGACTATTCCAATGCACTCCTGGCTGGCCTCCCACATTCTACCTTACGTAAAATTGAGGTCATCTAAAACTCGCTGCCCGTGTCCTAACTCGCAACAAGTCCCGTTCACACATCACCCCTGTGCGCACTGACCTGCATTGGTTCCTGGTTAAGCAACGTCTCGATTTCAAAGTACTCATCCTTGTTTTCAAATCTCTCCATGGCCTCGCCCCTCCCTATTTCTGTAATCTCCTCCAGCTCCACAACCCTGGAATACTGCATACAGTTTTGGTGTCCATACTTAAGAAAAGACATACTTGCTCTCGAGGCAGTACAAAGAAGGTTCACTCGGTAAATCCCGGGGATGAGGGGGTGGACATATGAGGAGAGGTTGAGTCGATTGGGACTCTACTCATTGGAGTTCAGAAGAATGAGAGGCGATCTTATTGAAACATATAAGATTGTGAGGGGGCCTGATCGGGTGGATGCGGTAAGGATGTTCCCAAGGATGGGTGAAACTAGAACTAGGGGGCATAATCTTAGAATAAGGGGCTGCTCTTTCAAAACTGAGATGAGGAGAAACTTCTTCACTCAGAGGGTAGTAGGTCTGTGGAATTTGCTACCCCAGGAAGCTGTGGAAGCTACATCATTAAATAAATTTAAAACAGAAATAGATAGTTTCCTAGAGGTAAAGGGAATTAGGGGTTACGGTGAGCGGGCAGGAAATTGGACATGAGGCTGAGTTCGGATCGGTCAGGGCCCTGTGGGTGGCGGAGCGGGCCCAGGGGCTTAGTGGCCGGGTCCTGCTCCTACTTCTTGTGTTCTTTAGATTTGAGGTTAGGATCAGATCAGCCATGATCTTATTGAATGGCGGAGCAGGCTCGAGGGGCCGATTGGCCTACTCCTGCTCCTATTTCTTATGTTCTTATGTTCTAACCCCCTGAGATATCTGCGCTCCTCTGATTCTATCCTCTTGAGCATCCCTGATTATAATCGCTCAACCATTGGTGGCCGTGCCTTCCGCTGCCTAGGCCCTAAGCTCTGGAATTCCCTGCCTAAACCTCTCCGCCACTCTACCTCTCTTTCGTCCTTATAAGACGCTCCTTAAAACCTACCTCTTTGACCAAGCTTTTGGTCATGTGCCCTAATCTCTTTCGTGACTCGGTGTCAAATTTTTGTCTTATAATACTCCTGTGAAGCGCCTCGGAACATTTTATTACATTAAAGGCGCTATATAAATGCAAGTTGTAGTTGTTGTTGTTCTCCTTGGAACAGAGAAAGTTAAGAGGTGACCTAATAGAGGTTTTCAAGATGATGAGAGGTTTTGCTAGAGTAGATGGAGAAAAACTATTCCCTCTGGCAAGTGCATCAATAAGTAGAGGTCATAGATTGAGAATCATTGGTGAAAGATCTAGCGAGGAGATGAGGAGAAATTTTTCCATTCAGAGAGTTGCCGAGATATGAAACGCATAACCTGAAAAGGTGGTGGAAGCTGATTCCATCAATAATTTTAAAAGGGAGTTGGACGGGTTCTGGAGGATGAGGAACTCACAGGGTTACGGACAAAAAGCGGGGATGTGGGACCAAGCACGACTGCTCTTTCAAAGAGCCAGCACAGGCACGATGGGCCGAATGGCCTCCTTCTGTTCTGATTCTATATCGAAGGTGGTTAGGATATTGAATTTTCTACTACAATTTGTTGAAGCAGAGTCCATAGATTCTGCTAACAGAGAATTCGATAGTTGCTTGAATAAAGGGTATGGGGAACATGCAAGGGAGTGGGATTAAACTAGGCGACTCATAAAAAACACTTGATGGGCCAAGTCTGCTGGAACATGTTATGATTCAAAGTGATGAACACTTGAAATGGATTCAAGAGTTTCTATTTAGTTCCAGAAATAAATTATTGCTACTACTAAATAAATAAATAAAGATTAGAACTGACAGCACAGGCAGTGTGCCAGGATTGCAGTATGTGGGAGTTTGTGGATAGTGAAACTGTATTGGACTGCCACATCTGCAGGAAATGTCTCTGCCTTCAATCACTCCATCTCAGAGTCCTTGAGTTGGAGTGCAAGTTAGAGACAATCAGACACATGAGAGAGGGGGAGGAATTGCTGGATAGTTTTCTCCAGAGTACAGTTACACCTCAGAGGTGCAGGAACGGGTGAGTGTGACTGTCAGTCAGCAGGGATGGGGAACTGAGGGAAGATAGAGGAGGAGGTCCCGCAGACACTGGTCCTTTCCAACAGGTACAATCTACTTAATACCTGTGAGGATAAGGAGAGAGACTGTAGGGAGGACAGCCACAATGTTAACCTAGGCACCATGGAGCAGGAGGCTGTCCAAAGGGGAGAGGAGCAGAATAGAAATATAGTAGTTATAGGGGATTCAATAATTAGGGGGATAAATAGCATCCTTTGCAGCCACGATCGAGAGTCCCGAAGGTCGTGTTACCTACCTGGTGCCAGGGTAGGGGATATCTCGATGCAGCTGGAAAGGAATTTGGAAATGAAGGGGAATATCCAGTTGTTGTGGTCCATGTCGGGACCAGTGACATAGGGACGAAAAGGGAGGAGGTCCTGCTGAGGGAGTATCAGGAGTTAGGAATTAAATTAGGATCTCAAGGGTAATAATCTCGGGATATTACTCGAGCCACATGCTAATTGGCATAGGGACAAACAGATCAGGAAAGTAAACACATGGCTAAGGGATTGGTGTGGGAAAGAGGGGTTCCATTTCATGGGACAGTGGCACCAGTACTGGGACCAAGATCCTAGCTAAAAGAATAAATAGGGCTGTAGATAGGATTTATTTAAAACCAGTAACGGAGGGGGGAGGGCTCAGACAGAAATAAAGGAAAATTGAAGGTTCTGAAAAAAAATAGGACAAGGTCTATTGCCAAATTAAAAGTTCTATACACTAATGCACGTAGCATATGGAATTAAACAAGCAAATTAGAAGCACAAATTCAGCCTAAAGGGTATGAAGTAATGGCCATCAGTGAGACCTGGCTACAAGCTGGGTATGACTGGGAGATAATTATTCCAGGTTATAAGGTCTTTAGATAGGACAGGGGAATTGGAAAAGGAGGAGGATTAGCAATTTCATAGAATGGTTACAGCACAGAAGGAAGCCATTCAGCCCGTTGAGCCCGTGCCGGCTCTCTGCAAGAGCACTTCAGCTAGTCCCCGTAGCTCTGCAATTTTTTTTCCTTCAGGTGCTTAACCAATTCCCTTTTGAAGCCACGATTGAGTCTGCCTCCACCACCCTTTCAGTCAGTGCATTCCAGATCCTAACCACTCGATGCGTAAAAAAGTTTTTCCTCATGTCGCCTTTGGTTCTTCTGCCAATCACCTTAAATCTGTGTCTTCTGGTTCTTGACCCTTCCGCCAATGGGAACAGTTTCTCTCTATCTACTCTGTCTGAACCCCTCATGATTTTGAACACTCATCAAATCTCCTCTCAACCGTCTCTGCTCTAAGGAGAACAACCCCAGCTTCTCCATTCTATCCACGTAACTGAAGTCCCTCATCCCTGGAACCATTCTCGTAAATCTTTTCTGCACCCTCTCTAAGGCCTTCACATCCTTCCTAATGTGCGGTGCCCAGAATTGGACACAATACTCCAGTTGAGGCCGAACCAGTGTTTTATAAAGGTTCATCATAACTTCCTTGCTTTTGTACTCTATGCCTCTATTTATAAAGCCCAGGATCCCGTATGCCTTTTTAACCGCTTTTTCAACCTGCCCTGCCACCTTCAACGATTTGTGCACAGATACCGGTAGGTCTCTCTGTTCCTGCATCCCCTTTAGAATTGTACCCTTTAGTTTATCGATTGATAAAGGACATTAACACAGTATTAGAAAGAGGGATATCAGTAAGGGTGAGCAGGCAGCAGAATCTCTCTGGGTAGAATTGAGGAATAGAAAAGGATGCAAGACTTTGGTGGGAGGTGTTTCTAGACCTCCAGATAACAGTGATAAAGTAGCAGGATGCATAAATGCTTCGATCAGATAAGCTTGCTGCAAAAACAGTGTGATTATAATGGGAGACTTTAATATTCATACAGACTGGGAGAATCAAAACAACTCAAGTCCCAAAGGCAGTGAATTTCTTGCATCTAATGTCATTTCTTAAAATTCCCTAACATCGCCTTATATGCCTCGGTGTCAAATTTTGTTTTTGATAACGCTGCTGTGAAGCACCTTGGGAAGTTTAACTACGTTAAAGGCACTCTATAAATGTAAGCTGTTGTTGTAGTTGTATTCGGGACAGTTTTCTGGAACAATATGTTCTTGAACCAACAAGAAAACAGGCCATCTTAGATTGAATAATGTGTAATAATCATAGGAACATAGGAACCGGAGGAGGCCATTCAGCCCCTCGAGCCTGTTCCTCCATTCAATGAGATCATGGCTGATCTGCCACCTAACTCCATATACCCGCCTTTGGCCCATATCCCTTAATACCTTTGGTTAACAAAAAGCTATCAATCTCAGATTTAAAATTAACAATTGATCTAGCATCAATTGCCATTTGCGGAAGAGAGTTCCAAACTTCTACCACCCTTTGTGTGTAGAAGTGTTGCCTAATTTCACTCCTGAAAGGTCTGGCTCTAATTTATAGACTCTGCCCCCTAGTCCTAGAATCCCCAACCAGTGGAAATAGTTTCTACCTATTGACCCTATCTGTTCCCCTTAATATCTTGAAAACTTTGATTAAATCACCCCTTACCCTTCGAAATTCCAGGGAATACAGCCCTAGTTTGTGTAATCTCTCCTCGTATTTTGACGATCTATGTACCTCCAAGTCTCTTTGGGCCTCCACTGTTTCTAGCTTTTCACCATTTAGAAAGTACTCTGTTCTATCCTTTTTAGGTCCAAAATGGATGACCTCACATTTGCATACATTGAAATCCATTTGCCACAGTTTTGCCCATTCACCGACCAGGTGCCCTGCTCGGGGACACTGACCAGGGGCACTGACCTGAGACGGGGGGGGGGGGCACTGACCTGAGACAGGGGCACTGACCTGAGACAGCGGTACGGATCGGGACACTGACCTGAGACAGGGGCACGGATTGGGGCACTGACCTGAGACGGGGGCATGGTTCGGGGCACTGACCTGAGACAGGGGCACGGTTTGGGGCACTGACCTGAGACAGGGGCACGGATCGGGGCACTGACCTGAGACGGGGGCATGATTCGGGGCACTGACCTGATACAGGGGCACGGATCGGGGCACTGACCTGAGACGGGGGGGGGGGGGGCACTGACCTGAGACAGGGGCACGGATCGGGGCACTGACCTGAGACAAGGGCACGGATCGGGGCACTGACCTGAGACAGGGGCACTGACCTGAGACAGGGGTACGGATCGGGGCACTGACCTGAGACGGGGGGGGGGCACGGACCTGAGACAGGGGTACGGTTCGGGGCACTGACCTGAGACAAGGGCACGGATCGGGGCACTGACCTGAGACAGGGGCACTGACCTGAGACAGGGGCACTGACCTGAGACAGGGGTACGGATCGGGGCACTGACCTGAGACAGGGGTACGGTTCGGGGCACTGACCTGAGACAGGGGCACGGATCGGGGCACTGACCTGAGACAGGGGTACGGATCGGGGCACTGACCTGAGACAGGGGTACGGTTCGGGGCACTGACCTGAGACAGGGGCACTGACCTGAGACAGGGGTACGGTTCGGGGCACTGACCTGAGACAGGGGTATGGTTCAGGGCACTGACCTGAGACAGGGGCACTGACCTGAGACAGGGGTACGGTTCGGGGCACTGACCTGAGACAGGGGCACTGACCTGAGACAGGGGCACTGACCTGAGACAGGGGCACGGATCGGGACACTGACCTGAGACAGGGGCACTGACCTGAGACAGGGGCACGGATCAGGGCACTGACCTGAGACAGGGGTACGGATCGGGGCACTGACCTGAGACGGGGGCACTGACCTGAGAAAGGGGCATGGTTCAGGGCACTGACCTGAGACAGGGGCACTGACCTGAGACAGGGGCACGGTTCGGGGCACTGACCTGAGACAGGGGCACTGACCTGAGACAGGGGCACGGTTCGGGGCACTGACCTGAGACAGGGGCACGGTTCGGGGCACTGACCTGAGACAGGGGCACGGTTCGGGGCACTGACCTGAGACAGGGGCACTGACCTGAGACAGGGGTACGGATCGGGGCACTGACCTGAGACGGGGGCACTGACCTGAGACAGGGGCACGGTTCGGGGCACTGACCTGAGACAGGGGCACTGACCTGAGACAGGGGCACGGTTCGGGGCACTGACCTGAGACGGGGGCACTGACCATGGGCACTGATCTGACACGGGAGCACGGATCGGGGCACTGACCTGAGATGGGGGCACTGACCATGGGCACTGATCTGACACGGGAGTACGGATCGGGGCACTGACCGGGGGCACTAACCAGGTGCCCTGCCTGGGATTACTGACCGGTGGCACTGATCGGGGGCAGTGATCTGGGACGATATTTGCAGAGACCGAGCTTCTTGTTCGGGATAATTTAAACACGATGAGTGTGCACCAAGTGTGCAAGGAGCTGCACTATAAACAGTACATCAGGGTCAGAGAACGGACTCGGGGCACAGCCTGGCCTTTAAAGGCACCAGCAGCATTACAGGGCAGGAACAGTTAAAGCCCCATGGGAGAGCCAGAATGATTATTACCTGGATACTGTCTGCTGAAGAATAGTAAGTCTTTAAATTAATGTATCTGTGCTAGAAGCTGTGACTTGCATGTCAGTGGTTTTCACTCTTATTTGAAGGTTGTGCCCCCTGTGAGTGAGTGTGTGCTTCTGTTCCAAGGCTGGGCAGGCAGCTCACCAAAGCACAGTCTCTGCACCCCTACAAACTTTGTTGGAAGGAGCTGGTGTGAAGGCACAACTGTGGTGTGGGAACAGGGATATGAAACATGGGGATGAGGAATGATGTTGCAGGAAGGTGCTGGATTGACTGTGAGGATTTTCCTTTATTCCAGGTGACATGGGGCAGGGCTACATTCAGAGAGGGACCTAATTCCTACTCTGATGGAGAAACAGGTGGTTGTGGTTTTGTGACACAGGATATGGGCGCGTTGGTAGCTCAGTGCCCAAGGTGAGTGCTGAAAGGACACATTCCCCCATGTTTAACTCCATATAAAGTCATATTACAAGGTGGGGGAGTGTGCACTGCTAAACACGGCCTCCTCACTAAGTGTCAAATACTAACATCATTTTCAAATGGCAACATTATTTTTATTCAAAAAGCTAAAAATAATCGCCTTTCTTGGACAGATAGCATGTAAGCCACAGCTCTGCAATCAGGAGCAAATGGTTTTTCTGGGAGACGTTTGCCCCTGAACAGAGTGGGTTCGAGTACAGAGATCCCTGAATGTACCCAGTGCAATCAGAGGGGGTTAGAGTACAGAGATCCCTGAATGTACCCAGTGCAATCAGAGGGGGTTAGAGTACAGAGATCCCTGAATGTACCCAGTGCAATCAGAGGGGGTTCGAGTACAGAGATCCTGAATGTACCCAGTGCAATCAAAGGGGGTTAGAGTACAGAGATCCCTGAATGTACCCAGTGCAATCAAAGGGGGTTAGAGTACAGAGATCCCTGAATGTACCCAGTGCAATCAGAGGGGGTTAGAGTACAGAGATCCCTGAATGTACCCAGTACAATCAGAGTGGGTTAGAGTACACGGATCCCGGAACTGCACCCAGTACAATCAGAGTGGGTTAGAGTACAGAGATCTATGAACTGTAACCAGGGCCATCAGAGCTGTATAAAGTACAGAGATCCCTGAACTGTAAACAGTGCAATCAGAGGGTGTTAGGGTACAGAGAACCCTGAACTGTACCCAGTTCAATCAGCGGGAGTTAGAGTACAGAGATCCCTGAACAGTACCTAGTACAGCCAGAGGGGGTTCAAGTACAGAGATCCCTGAACTGTACGCAGTGCAATCAGAGGGGGTTAGAGTACAGAGATCCCTGAATATACCCAGTACTATCAGAGGGGGTTAGAGTGCAGAGATCCCTGAATGTACCCAGTGCAATCAGAGGGGGTTAGAGTACAGGGATCCCGGAACTGCACCCAGTACAATCAGAGTGGGTTAGAGTACAGAGATCCCAGAATATACCCAGTGCAATCAGAGGGGCTTAGAATACAGAGATCCCTGAATATACCCAGTACTATCAGAGGGGGTTAGAGTGCAGAGATCCCTGAATGTACCCAGTGCAATCAGAGGGGGTTAGAGTACAGAGATCCCTGAATGTACCCAGTGCAATCAGAGGGGGTTAGAGTACAGAGATCCCTGAAGGTACCCAGTGCAATCAGAGGGGGTTAGAGTGCAGAGATCCCTGAATGTACCCAGTGCAATCAGAGGGGGTTAGAGTACAGAGATCCTGAACTGCACCCAGTGCAATCAGAGTGGGTTAGAGTACAGAGATCCCAGAATGTACCCAGTGCAATCAGAGGGGGTTAGAGTACAGGGATCCCTGAATATACCCAGTGCAATCAGAGGGGGTTCGAGTACAGAGATCCCTGAATGGACCCAGTGCAATCAGAGTGGGTTAGAGTACAGAGATCCCTGAATGTACCCAGTGCAATCAGAGGGGGTTAGAGTACAGAGATCCCTGAATATACCCAGTGCAATCAGAGGGGGCTCGAGTACCGAGATCCCTGAATGTACCCAGTGCAATCAGAGGGGGTTCGACTACAGAGATCCCTGAATGTACCCAGTGCAATCAGAGGGGGTTAGAGTACAGAGATCCCAGAATGTACCCAGTGCAATCAGAGTGGGTTAGAGTGGCAAAGTCTCTAATATTTATCTCATAAAATTGATATTTCCGTGCCCTTTTTGAACTGCAGAGACCAGGAAAGCCACAGAAGAAGAACATGTCCTGTGCTATTCAGGGGCAAAATAGGAGCAACGGATTAGCACTCATTCTTCCTGTGCATTGGACTCATTTTTGGGCGCTATTTCGGAGTAGGGTCGTAGAAAAATTTTGGGGGGGTTTTTTGAGGCCAATGTAGACAAATGTAAGGTCATCCACTTTGGGCCTCGGAGAAAGTTAGTACAATGTCCAACAGGTGTTGGCTTGTCCCCGTTCAAGACGTGCCCTTTATTCTCGACGTCAGTGGTAGGTGCTGATTGTCCAGGTTACTGTTTGTAGATGCTGTCTGACAGGCTTTTAACCAAAGTCATTTCAATGGCTCTGTAGTGTAAGACCCAAATTGTTGAATCTGTATGAAGGCACAAATAAATGTTTTGTCCTGTAACGTATTCACACAGTTAAGTACAGATGAGTGAGGCCTTTCAGCCCATCTAATCAAGTTCATACAGTAACATTTCTTTCCACAAGTAACACTTTGGAGGAAGATGGAAGAAACGGAGAGGTGGATGACCTACCTACTGGACTGTTTGAATGGTGAAACCCGTCATCTCCCTACATGTTGTGAGAGAGGTATGCAGAGGCATGGATCTGAGGACTCAATGATATAATGGAAGGTGGGGGTGGAGGGAGGAATATTGCTTCTCTTTAAGAACATAAGAACATAATAAATAGGAGCAGGAGTAGGCCATTTGGCCCTTCGAGCCTGCTCTGCCATTCAATAAGATCATGGCTGATCTTCTACCCCATCTCCACTTTCTTGAACTATCCCCATATCCCTTGATTCCCTTAATATTCAAAAATCTATCGCTCTCTGTCTTGAATGTACTCAACGACTGAGCCTCCACAGCTCAGGTGGTGTGTATTATTCTACCAGGTATAAGATCATTTTTGATATGCTATCGACTGTAGTACTTTATACTGTAATTGTCTTTTCACTATCATTCTCCTTTGAAGAATACTGCAAACATCGGACAACATGTAAACTATCGAGTCCATTCGAAATGTGCAAACTTACCCCCAGTGTTAAAGTGGGTTCGTCTGCCGAGCTACCATCAAAACTGTAAACATCAACTGTGCTGTTGGCAGAAAGCATCTCATTTATTTGGCAGTCACTAAAAGAAGTTACATCCAAATTACACACATTCCTTCATTTTACTTGATTTACATGATTTAAAAATAAGGCTGTTGGCTGGTCAGCTCTCACAGACCTCAGTTCTGAAATTAGATTATTCCCTATCATTAGGAATTGCAATGGAAATTCAGCCTGCAAACAAGTTAATTATGAATTCCAAGGATCAATTCATCATCAGTGACCTCTGAATGACTGTAATTCAGGATAATTTGGGAATTGAAGCGTTTTGTTAATTTCGCGCTGCTATTTTAGCAGCCTGCCCTTTTGTTGCTGTTCAAACAACTCAACTTGCTAATTTCTGTTACTTTTCAAGATGCCACCTGCAGAAGCTGTGAAACAACGGCCTACAAATTGTTGATGTCACGCCAGTTTTTCAGATCATGGCTAATCTTCTACCTCAACTCCACCTTCCCGCACTATCCCCATACCCCTTGATTCCCTCAGTATCCAAAAATCTATCATCTCGGTCTTGAATATATTCATCAACTGAGCCTCCACAGCCCTCTAGAGTAAAGACATTTCTCCTCATCTCAGTCCTAAATGGCCGCCTCCTTATTCTGAGATTGTGACCAATGTTTCCTTGAATTTTTTGGGGGTCCACAGCCCCTTTAAGAATCTGCACGGCCCATTCAAAATGCCACGCATGCACATTTTTTCCTATTGAAAAGCCGGCAAGCCAGCTGCGCAGGAGGTCCAGAGCGCAGCTTAAAGGGAACATTGACTGTGACCCCTAGTTCTATTGGTGGGGGCAGAAGGCATGGCTGAGGTACTAAATGACTACTTTGCATCGGTGTTTACCAAAGGAAGAGGCCTTTGCCAAAGCTACGGTAAACGAGGAGGCTGCTGGGATACTGGATGAGATAAAAATAGATAAAGAGGAGGAAAGGCTGGCAATACTTAAAGTGAATGTCACCTGGGATGGATGGGATGCATACTAGGTTGCTGAGTGAAGTAAGGGTAGAAATTGCAGAGGTGCTGGCTACAATCTTCCAATCCTCTTTAGATACAGGGCTGGTGTCAGAGGACTGGAGGATTGCAAATGTTACACCCTTGTTCAAAAAAGGGGAGATGGATAAACTTGGCAATTACAGGCCAGTCAGTTTAACGTCAGTGGTGGGGAAGCTTTTAGAAACAATAATCCATGAGAAAATAAGGTTGAGTCAGCACGGATTTGTTAAAGGAAAATCGTGTTTGACTAACTTGATTCAGTGTTTTGATGAGGTAACAGAGAGGGTTGCAGTTGATGTTGTGCACATGGACTTTCAAAAGGCGTTTGATAAAGTACCACATAATAGGCTTGTTAGCAAAATTAAAGCCCATGGGCTAAAAGGGGCAGTAGCAGCATGGACACAAAATTGGCTAAGGGATAGAAAACAGAGAGTTGTGGTGAATGGCTGTTTTTCAGACTGATGGGAGGTATACAGTGGAGTTCCCCAGGAGTCAATATTAGGGCCACTGCTGTTTTTGATATACATTAATGACTTGGACTTGGGGGTACAGGGCACAATTTCAAAATTTGCAGATGATACGAAACTTGGAAGTGAGGAAGATAGTAATAGACTTCAAGAGGACATAGACAGGCTGGTGGAATGGGTGGACACCTGGCAGATGAAATTCAACCCACAAAAGTGTGAGGTGATACATTTTGGTGGGAAGAATGCGGAGATACAATGCACACTAAATGGTACAATTTTAAAGGGGGTGCAAGAAGGGAGAGACCTTGGGGGTGTTTGTGCACAAATCTGTGAAGGTGGCAGGACACGTTAACAAAGCAGGTAATAAAGCTATAGCAAAATACTGCGGATGCTGGAAATCTGAAATAACAACAGAAAATGCTGGAAACATTCAGCAGGCCAGGCAGCATCTGTGGAGGGAGAGCCAACACTGCAGGTCTGTGACCCTTTGTCAGGTAATAAAGCATGTGGGATCCTGGGCTTTATTAACAGAGGCAGAGAGTACAAAAGCCAGGAAGTTGTGCTAAACCTTGCAACTAAAACACTAGTTTGGCCTCTGCTGGAGTATTGTGTCCAATTTGAGCACCACACTTTAGGAAGGACGTGAAGGCTTTGGAGGGGGTACTGCATAGATTTACTACATTGGTTCCAGGGATGAGGGATTACAGTTACGTGGACAGACTGGAGAAGCTCGGGTTGTTGTTCTTAGAGCAGGGAAGGCTAAGAGGAGATTGATAGAAGTGTTTAAAATCATGAAGGGTTTAGATAGAGTAAATAAAGGGAAACTTTCCAATGGCTGAAAGGTCGATAACCAGAGGACACAGATTCAAGGTGATTGGCAGAGGCGACATGAGGGAAAACTTTTTTTCGCAATGAGTGGTTAGGATTTGGAATGCATTGCCTGATAGGGTGGTGATACAGATTCAATAGTAGCCTTGAAAAGGGAATTGGATAAATACTTGAAGGAGAAAACATCACAGGGGTATGGGGAAATAACGGGGGAGTGAGACTAACTGGATTGCTCTTTGAAAGAGCTGGCGCAGACTCGATGGGCCGAATGGCCTCCTTCTGTGCTGTACTATTCTATGATTCTATTCTTTGAGTTCTAGACTCTCCAGCCAAGGGAAACATCCTCCCAGCATCTACCCTGTCAAGCCCCTTAAGAATTTTATATGTTTCAATGAGATCACATCTCATTCTTCTAAACTCTAGAGAATATAAAGAAAGAAAGACTTGCATTTATATAACGCCTTTCACGACCACCGGACGTCTCAAAGCGCTTTACAGCCAATGAGTACTTTTTTTTGAAGTGCAGTCACTGTTGTAATGTAGGAAACGCGGCAGCCAATTTGCGCACAGCAAAGTCCCACAAACAGCAATGTGATAATGACCAGATAATCTGTTTTTGTTATGTTGGTTGAGAGACAAATATTGGCCAGGACACCGGGGATAACTCCCCTGCTCCTTTTCGAAATAGTGCCATGGGATCTTTTACGTCCACCTGAGAGAGCAGACGGGCCTCGGTTTAACGTCTCATCCGAAAGACGGCACCTCCGACAGTGCAGCACTCCCTCAGCACTGCACTAGAGTGTCAGCCTAGCTTTATGTGCTCAAGTCCCTGGAGTGGGACTTGAGCACATATAGGCCTAGTCTACTCAATCTCTCCTCATAGGACAATCTCCCAATCCCAGGAATCAGTCTAGTAAACCTTTGTTGCTAAAGGAGCTACCCCTGGGGAGTGGCAATGGAGGGGCGTGGAAGACGACCCTGCTGTCCTCTCTCAGGATGACAGCATTTGTCCTCCCACCACTGCCATTCCACCAGAGCCCTTGCTGTTGACTGTCAGCCAGCCAGCACAAACTGCGACCACCCATACTGAGGTGGTGGGTTCCGAAACCAGGCCTACTAGGCCTAGAGCTCCTCGAGGTCGTCCTGCTAAGCCATCTGCAGTCTCCCCCACTGAAAGTTAGCAGCCTTCCACCAACCATGCTGCAGCCACAGGAAAGCACTGTGTAGGAGCAGTAGGACAGGGAAGGGCACACACAAGACAGTCACTACAGGAATGCACAAGGGTGATGAGTTGATTTTATGATGTAATATTGGATAGATATATGGATAAAGTTTGCTGATGAATCAGTACTCTTCCATGTTGAAAATCACTTGGAAGAAGCACTGAGAGTAGCAATGGCACAGAATGTACTCTGGGTGGGGGACTTCAATGTCCATCACCAAGAGTGGCTCGGTAGCACCACTACTGACCGAGCTGGCTGAGTCCTGAAGGACATAACTGCCAGTCTGGGCCTGCGACAGGTGGTGAGAGAACCAACACGAAGGAAAAACCTACTTGACCTCGTCCTCACCAATCTACCTGTTGCAGATGCATCTGTCCATGACAGTATTGGTAGCAGTGACCACCGCACAGTCATTGTGGAGACGAAGTCCCGTCTTCACACTGAGGACACCCTCCATCGTGTTGTATGCACTACCACCGTGGTAAATGGGATGGATTCAGAACAGATCTAGCAGCTCAAAACTGGGCATCCCTGAGGCGCTGTGTGCCATCTGCAGCAGCAGAATTGTATTCCACCACAACCTGTAACCTCATGGCCCGGCATATCCCTCACTCTACCATTACCACCAAGCTGGGGGACCAACCCTGGTTCAATAAGGAGTGTAGAAGAGCATGCTAGGAGCAGCACCAGGCGTACCTAAAAATGAGGCGCCAACCTGAGGAAGCTGCAACACAGGACTACATGCATGCTAAAAAGCGGAAGCAGCATGCTATAGACAGGGCTAAGCGATCCCACAATCAACAGATCAGATCAAAGCTCTGCAGTCCTGCCACATCCAGTCGTGAATGGTGGTGGACCATTAAACAACTAACGGGAGGAGGAGGTTCCATGAATATCCCCATCCTCGATGATGGTGGAGCCCAGCACGTGAGTGCAAAAGACAAAGCTGAAGCGTTTGCAACCATCTTCAGCCAGAAGTGCCAAGTGGATGATCCATATCAGCCTACTCCTGAGGACTCCACCATCACAGAAGCCAGTCTTCAGCCAATTCGATTCACTCCACGAGATATCATGAAACGGCTGAACGCACTGGATACGGCAAAGGCTATGGGCCCCGACAACATCACGGCTATCTTGCTGAAGACTTGTGCTCCAGAACTAGCCGCGCCTCTAGCCAAGCTGTTCCAGTACAGCTACAATACTGGCATCTATCCAACAATGTGGAAAACTGCCCAGGTATGTCCTGTCCACAAAAAGCAGGACAAATCCAACCCGGCCAATTACCGCCCCATCAGTCTACTCTCAATCATCAGCAAAGTGATGGAAGGTGTCATTGACAGTGCTATCAAGCAGCACTTGCTCACCAAAAACCTGCTCAATGATGCCCAGTTTGGGTTCCGCCAAGACTACTCAGCTCCCGACCTCGTTACAGCCTTGGTCCAAACATGGACAAAGGAACTGAATTCCAGAGGTGAGGTGAGAGTGACTGCCCTTGACATCAAGGCAGCATTTGACCGAGTGTGGCATCAAGGAGCCCTAGTAAAACTGAAGTCAGTGGGAATCAGGGGGAAAATGCTCCACTGGCTGGAGTCATACCTAGCACAAAGGAAGATGGTTGTGGTGATTGAAGGTCAATCATCACAGCCCCAGGACATCGCTGCAGGAGTTCCTCAGGGCAGTGTCCTAGGCACAACCATCTTCAGCTGCTTCATCAATGACCTTCCCTCCAACATAAGGTCAGAAATGGGGATCTTCGCTGATGACTGCACAGTGTTCAGCGCCATTCACAACTCCTCAGATAATGAAGCAGTCCATGCCCGCATGCAACAAGACCTGGACAATGTTCAGGCTTGGGCTGATAAGTGGCAGGTAACATTCGCGCCCCAGAAGGGCCAGGCAATGATATCTCCAACAAGCGAGAGTCTAATCACCTCCCCATGACATTCAATGGCATTACCATCACCGAATCCCCCACCATCGACATCCTGGGGGTCACCATTGACCAGAAACTTAACTGGACCAGCCACATAAATACTGTGGCAACAAGAGCAGGTCAAAGGCTAGGTATTCTGCGGCGAGTGTCTTACCTCCTGACTCCCCAAAGCCTTTCCACCATGTACAAGGCACAAGTAAGGAGTGTGATGGAATACTCCCCACTTGCCTGTATGAGTGCAGCTCCAACAACACTCAAGAAGCTCGACACCATCCAGGACAAAGCAGCCCGCTTGATTGGCACCCCATCCACCACCTTAAACATTCACTCCCTCCACCACCGACGTACCGTGGCTGCAGTGTGTACCATCTACAAGATGCACTGCAGCAACTCGCCAAGGCTTCTTCGGCAGCACCTCCCAAACCCGCGACCTCTTCCACCTAGAAGGACAAGGGCAGCAGGCGCATGGGAACACCACCACCTCCAAGTTCCCCTCCAAGTCACACACCATCCTGACTTATAAGTATATCAATGATCCTTCATCGTCGATGGGTCAAAATCCTGGAACTCTCTACCTAACAGCACTGTGGGAGTACCTTCACCACACGGACTGCAGCGGTTCAAGAAGGCGGCTCACCACCACCTTCTCAAGGGCAATTAGGGATGGACAATAAATGCTGGCCTTGCCAGCGACGCCCAGATCCCATAAACGAATAAAAAAAAAAAAAAAGCTTGCTTGGAAAGATTGCTTTGTGGTGGCTTTTATTTCAGCATTGTGGCCAAGATGATGCTGTGATGTTCAGTAACAGAGTTAAGGTTTGGGACTAATGTTGAATGGGGTATTGGGGTTGCGTTCACTCGTACTGCAGGTGGATGATTCGAACCTGGATATCCCGGCCAGAAAGGGGCTCTGCGTTGCCTCCTTCCCCCGCTTCCTCTTCCTCCTCCTCCTGAGCTGGTGGCCATCTCCCTGTTGGCAAGGGCTGTGCCATAAAGATGCCCAGGTTGTAGAGGATACAGCAGACCACAACAAATCGGGACACACGCTCCGGTGAGTACTGTAGGGCTTCACCGGAGCGTTCCAGAGAGCGGAAGCGTTGTTTAAGGACGCCAATGGTTTGCTCTATGATGTTGCGTCTGGCAGCATGGCTCTCGTTTTACACATGCTGCCCATGTGTGGTTGGCTTGTGTAAGTATACACAGACCCTTAATTTTTAATTTTGGTATATATTAAAATGCTTTGCCAGGCAAAAAGTTTTTTTCGAAGTGAAATAAAGTTGGTGAATTAACAGACGGTTTTTCACTGATAAGTGGACATGGAATGTGCTTTACTAAAAGGCAGCAAACATGGTTGTGACTGCAGGGAGTAGTCATAGACAACAGAGATAAACAAACCTCCTTAGATTTGCAGACTTCATGTCGACAACAAAATAGGCCACAAGGTTGTAAAATGACTTTTGGTGGCTAAAGGGGAGGAGTAAAACCTTTGGAGTTCTGAAATACAGGATGCAACGTAACACGTGAAATGTGACCAAGTGGTTTTCTGCCACTTTTGTAAACTTTTATGAGTGAATGAACAATTTTGGGCTTTGATAAAGGCAGCTAATGGGTAGCCACACAGGATGTGTGAGTGTGAAAGTTTGACAGCTCAAACAACTTTGGTCGAATATTAAAGGAACATCTCACAATCTCTGAATGATTGATTTACTGAAAAAGACAAGGAAAACTGTATAAAAACCAGTGACTAAAAATATCAGCACTGCAGTCGGAAGGAGAGGCCTGGCTGATCGTCTCAACTCGAAGAGCTGCAGTCGAAAGGAAGTGGCCTACAATCAACGCTGGACTGATCATCTGTGGTTGTATGTGTGATTTCTTGTAACATTATTGGTGCACTGCTCGAATAGTGGTTGGGGTTTTGAATCTGTCTTAGGAACAATAAAATGTTAAAGACAGAACCCGTGTGTCTGGTGTAATTTCGCATAAGTCTCAAGTCCGAATTCTATAACCTGTTGGACGGGGCGAGGGGTAATTCCGCACGTTCTACAGTTGCGGCGCAGAGTCATGAGCCAGGTGGTCTCAATCCGAGATGCAATAGAACTCATGGAAGTGCGTGAGAGGGAGGCTTATGTGTTAAAGATAGATCAAGAGAAAGCCTTTGATAGGGTCTCTCATGAGTTTTTATTGATGGTTTTGGAAGCATTTGGTTTCGGGAAAAATTTCATTGAGTGTATAAGGATTTTTTATTCAAACAGATTTAGCTGTGTTAAATGTAATAGTTTTTTTATCCAAGTATTTTCTGCTACAGAGGTCAGTGAAACAGGGTTGTCCCCTGTCCCCATTGGTGTACACATTGGTAGCAGAACCATTAGGTTACATGATGCATAAAGAACAAGGCGTAGTCGGGATTGCGGTTCCTAGTTCCGGGCGGGTGTCGGTGATACACCAATATACAGATGATACAACCTTAACGTTGAGAGATGGGGAGTCAGTGAGGGTGGATAAAGGGGAACCAGTGGACGTAGTGTATTTAGACTTCCAGAAGGCATTCGACAAGGTGCCACATAAAAGATTATTGCACAAGATAAAAAATCACTGGATTGGGGGTAATATTCTGGCATGGGTGGAGGATTGGTTATCTAACAGGAAGCAGAGAGTTGGGATAAATGGTTCATTCTCGGACTGGCAACCAGTAGCCATTTGTGTTCCACAGGGTTCGGTGCTGGGTCCCCAACTCTTTACAATCTATATTAACGATTTGGAGGAGGGGACCAAGTGTAACATATCAAAGTTTGCAGATGATACAAAGATGGGAGGGAAAGTAGAAAGTGAGGAGGACATAAAAAACCTACAAGGGGATATAGACAGGCTGGGTGAGTGGGCGGAGATTTGGCAGATGCAATACAATATTGGAAAATGTGAGGTTATGCACTTTGGCAGGAAAAATCAGAGAGCAAGTTATTATCTTAATGGCGAGAAACTGGAAAGTACTGCAGTACAAAGGGATCTGGGGGTCCTAGTGCAAGAAAATCAAAAAGTTAGTATGCAGGTGCAGCAGGTGATCAAGAAGGCCAACGGAATGTTGGCTTTTATTGCTAGGGGGATAGATTATAAAAACAGGGAGGTATTGCTGCAGTTATATAAGGTATTGGTGAGACCGCACCTGGAATACTGCATACAGTTTTGGTGTCCATACTTAAGAAAAGATATACTTGCTCTCGAGGCAGTACAAAGAAGGTTCACTCGGTTAATCCCGGGGATGAGGGGGTGGACATATGAGGAGAGGTTGAGTAGATTGGGACTCTACTCATTGGAGTTCAGAAGAATGAGAGGCGATCTTATTGAAACATATAAGATTGTGAAGGGGCTTGATCGGGTGGATGCGGTAAGGATGTTCCCAAGGATGGGTGAAACTAGAACTAGGGGGCATAATCTTAGAATAAGGGGCTGCTCTTTCAAAACTGAGATGAGGAGAAACTTCTTCACCCAGAGGGTAAAAGGTCTGTGGAATTTGCTGCCCCAGGAAGCTGTGGAAGCTGCATCATTAAATAAATTTAAAACAGAAATAGATAGTTTCCTAGAGGTAAAGGGAATTAGGGGTTACGGTGAGCGGGCAGGAAATTGGACATGAGGCTGAGTTCGGATCGGTCAGGGCCCTGTGGGTGGCGGAGCGGGCCCAGGGGCTGAGTGGCCGGGTCCTGCTCCTACTTCTTGTGTTCTTTAGATTTGAGGTTAGGATCAGATCAGCCATGATCTTATTGAATGGCGGAGCAGGCTCAAGGGGCCGATTGGCCTACTCCTGCTCCTATTTCTTATGTTCTTATGTAAAGCTATGGGAGGAGTGAAGGAGTACTGTAGAGCTTCGGGAGCCAGAGTAAATTATAGTAAGTCCCAATGCCTGGTTGCGGGAAGGGGTAGGGGGGAATGGTTGGAGGAAAGCCCCATTAAGGTGGTGGAGGTTCTGGAATTTCTGGGGGTACATATGGGGTGCAAGAAGGACAGGGATGAAGTGGATCGATTAAATTGGGAACCGAAGGTTATGAAAATTAAAAAGATTTTGGGAAGATGGGAAAGAAGGTGGTTGAAAGTGCAAGGAAGAGCGATAGTGGTGTCAGCTCTCCTGCTATCTAAACTATGGTACTTATTGACGATGGAGGATATTCCTGAGTGGGCAGAAAAGTCCATCCAAGAGGCTTGTGTGAGGTTTTATTGGGAAGGGAAACCAGCCTTGGTTGCTTACAATACCATCACTGGACGGAGAAATCAGGGAGGACTTCCTAGATATTGATTTGAAGAAAAAATCCTTTAGAATCAAATGGGTGAAGGTATTTCTTCAGAAACATAGAAACATAGAAGATAGGAGCAGGAGTAGGCCATTCGGCCCCTCGAGCCTGCTCTGCCATTCAATGCGATCATGGCTGATCATCCAAATTCAGTACCCTGTCCCTGCCTTCTCTCCATATCCCTTGATCCCCTTAGCCTTAAGAAATATATCTAACTCCTTCTTGAATATATTTAATGACTTGGCCTCAACTGCCTTCTGTGGTAGAGAATTCCACAGGTTCACCACTCTCTGGGTGAAGAAATTCCTCCTCATCTCAGTCCTAAATGGCTTACCCCTTATCCTTAGATTGTGACCTCTGGTTCTGCACTCCCCCGCCATCGGGAACGTCCTTCCTGCATCTAGTCTGTCTAGTCATGTTAGAATTTTATAAGTTTCAATGAGATCCCCTCTCATTCTTCTAAACTCTAGCGAATATAAGCCTAATCGACCCAATCTCTCTTCATACGTCATTCCTGCCATCCTAGGTATCAGTCTGGTGAATCTTCGCTGCACTCCCTCCATGGCAAGAACATCCTTTCTCAGATAAGGCAACCAAAACTGCACACAATACTCAAGGTGTGGTCTCACCAAGGCCCTGTACAACTGCAGCAAGACATCCTTGCTCCTGTACTCGAATCCTCTCGCTATGAAGGCCAACATACCATTTGCCTTCTTAACCGCCTGCTGCACCTGCATGCTTACCTTCAGTGACTGGTGCACAAGGACACCCAGGTCTCGTTGCACTTCCCCTTTTCCCAATCTATTGCCGTTCAGATAATAATCTGTCTTCCTGTTTTTGCCACCAAAGTGGATAACCTCGCATTTATCCACATTATACTGCATCTGCCATGCATCTGCCCAATCACCCAACCTGTCCACATCATACTGGAGTTTCTCTGCATCCTCCTCACAGCACACACGCCCACCCAGCTTTGTGTTGTCTGCAAACTTGGAGATATTACATCTAGTTCCCTCGTCTAAATCATTAATATATATTGTGAATAACTGGGGTCCTAGCACCGATCCCTGCGGTACCCCACTAGTCACTGCCTGCCACTCGAAAAAAGACCCGTTTATTCCAACTCTTTGCTTCCTGTCTGCCAACCAGTTTTCTATCCAAGTCAGTACCTTACCCCCAATCCCATGTGCTTTAACTTTGCACGCTAATCTCTTATGTGGGACCTTATCGAAAGCCTTCTGAAAGTCGAATACAAGTTTTTGGAAGAGTTGTTTTGAACATTTTTACAAACAAAGTGGGATAACAAGACGGGATATTTTATATGGAATACAATAATATGTTTTTGAAATCGATTAAACCTCACCCTAGGTTTTATAAGGGGGTTGTAGAGACTTGGGCCCAATTTTTAAGAAGTGTGCAGTTTATGCCCAAGGGTGCAGAGGAATTTTTAGAACAGCCCTTATTTTTGAACAGCTGGGTCAACATTGAAGGAGAGGTATTATTTAATCAAGCTTTGATAAAAGCTGGTGAAAGATGTATTATATGAGGTAATTCCAGATTGGTTGCCAGAAGCGGTAGTGAGGGACAAGTGGTCGACACGGCCCTCGACCGTGTCCGTTCTATCTCCCGCACATCTGCCCTCACCCCTGCCCCTCCCTCCCGGAACCACGATAGGGTTCCCCTTGTCCTCACCTTTCACCCCACCAGCCTCCACATTCAACGGATCATCCTCCGCCATTTCCGCCACCTCCAGCGTGATCCCACCACCAAACACATCTTCCCCTCACCTCCCCTTTCAGCATTCCGTAGGGACCGCTCCCTCCGCGACACCCTAGTCCACTCCTCTACCACCCCCAGCACCCCTTCCCCTTCGCCCGGCACCTTCCCGTGCACGCGCAGGAGATGCAACACATGCCCTTATACCTCCCCTCTTCCCACCGTCCAGGGCCCCAAACACCCCTTCCAGGTGAAACAGCGATTTACTTGTACTTCCTGCAATTTAGTATACTGTATTCGCTGCTCACGATGTGGACTCCTCTACATTGGGGAGACCAAACGCAGATTGGGTGACCGCTTTGCGGAACACCTCCGTTCAGTCCGTAAGGGGGACACCGAGCTCCCGGTGGCCTGTCACTTTAATTCCCCGCTTCACTCCCACTCTGACCTCACCGTCCTCGGCCTATTACACTGTTCCACGGAAGCTCAGCGTAAGCTCGAGGAACAGTACCTCATCTTTCGTTTAGGCACGCTACAGCCCTCTGGACTCAATATCGAGTTCAACAATTTTAGATCATAACCTCAGCTCCAATCACATTTATATTTTATTTTATCCACCCTTTTATTTGTCCCCCCCCACCTTTTTTTTTCCTCCTAGAAGCTGGCAGCTGTCCTTCATTCTGCCAGTGGATTTCACACTTCATTCAGCCTTAATCTGTCACATTAAAACCACCTCTAGCCTTGCATATCTCTTAATGTCTCTTCATGTCTCTTCATCTCCCCCTTTGTTCCTTTATCCCCTCCCCCTTTTCCCAGCTTTACCCTGGCCTTAAATCTATTTGATTTCCGGCTCTTCCCAGTTCTGATGAAAGGTCATCGACCTGAAACGTTAATCTCTTTCTCTCTCCACGGATGCTGCCTGGCCTGCTGAGTTTTTCCAGCGTTTTATGTTGTTATTTCGGATTTCCAGCATCCGCAGTATTTTGCTATCGCATCGGTAGTGAGGGACATGGTTTGCGAGGAGGATCAGGAGGTAGAGGAAAAAGCAATAGGGATCATGTATGAGAAGATTGTGAGGGCAATGCCACAGATTGGGTGGAAGAAATAAATGTGGAAATCTCCAAAGGAAGTAAAATGCGTCCCGCTTTTCAAAGCTTTCTGCTGGAGAAAGGGAAGGAGTTGGTCCAATTTGACAACAGTAATATTTGAGATTTCTATGGGGTATTTAGAGAATGGAGATTCAAGACACCTGCTGGTCAGGAGTTTTGGCAGAGTATATACCCACAGCTGGACTTCAACAGGATTTGGAAAGGAGTGTGGGTGAATTTTAAATGTCCAGAGTGGATTGAACTGGATTTCAAATTGGCTCATAACTGGATTTTTACCATGATGGTCTTGTGTGAGATTGGACGAGTGGAGGGGGCAACTTGCCCAGTGTGTGGGACACGGGATGAGACTCTGTCCCATTTACTGATGTTATGTCCGCAGTTAAATGATTTTAAGTACTATGTTCGACAGTTGTGTGAGGATTTTTTTGCTGGGTGGGAACCAAAGAGTGAGAATGGGAATCCCGTGGGACTCAACTTTGAGACGGGGAATGCAGGAGAGTCTGCCCGAGTCTAGTGGAACGGCAATTAATTTAATGTTCAGTTTGGCTAGATTCGTGATTGTGCAAAGAAGGAATGCTCTGTTTTATAAGGGGCAGAGAATAAACCTAAAAGAGTATTTTAAATATAAGCTGAAAGCTCATTATAAGGCTCTGTGGATGTTTTATTCAGAAAGGAATTTAAAGATAGTATTTTATGAACATTTTTTAAAGTACAATCGATTACAGGAAACAAATTAAGCTTCAGGTTTTGATGTTAAATGTGGTGGAGGAATGGTTGTGCAGAGCGGCGGAATGGATTTGTATGATACAATGGAATGATCACGATGTTGTAAATGTTCTTAATGTTCAATAAAAAAAATGTTTTAAAGTTGGTATCACCTTCGCCCTGAGTCGGAACGTTGTGGGTTCAAGTCCCACTCCAGAGACTTGAGCACAAAAATCTAGGCTGACACTCCAGTGCAGTGCTGAGGGAGTGCTGCACTGTTGGAGTTGCCATTGTTCGGATGAGACGTTAAACCGAGGCCCCGTCTGCTCTCTCACATGGTCATAAAAGATCCCCCGGCACTATTTTGAAGAAGAGCAGGGGAGTTATCCCCAGTGTCCTGGCCAGTATTTATCCCTCAATCAACATAACAAAAACAGATTATCTGGTCATTATCACATTGCTGTTTGTGGGAGCTTGCTGTGCGCAAAATGGCTGCCACATTTTCTACGTTACAACAGTGACTACATTTGAAAAAGTACTTCATTGGCTGTAAAGCGCTTTGGGACGTACGGTGGTCGTGAAAGGTGCTATAGAAATACAAGTCTTTCTTTTAGTCTTTTTGCTCTGCATCTCCTCCTCTTTCTCCAAACTAGCCAGCTTGGAGTTTCCCTAATGGCAAACCCTTTGCCGCCAACAGAAAGAGCTCAGGGTAAATATCAACTGGAGCAAATGCTCATGAAAGCCAGCTACAAAAATATACAAAAAGGGCCTTGAAAATGTCTAATCCGCTTGCCTTTAATATCAGAGGGCCTTTGAGAGGCCCTCCAGCCTGCAGGGTTGCCTGAGGCCTTCTCTCCCCAGACATTCCTGGACACGCTGGGGACTCAGAGAGTAGGGCCTTCCTTGCCCCTTTCAGGTAGGAGTTTCAGACCTTGCCTCCAGTCCGGCCAGAATATTTAGCAGGGCCCAAAACCAACAGGTAATCTGGTGGAACCGATTTCCGTAGATTTCCTCACTTCCAGCACCTTGTTTTAGGGCACTCCGAAGACAAAACTCGGCGCCATGAGTCATTTAAAAAGAATCATTCGAAGTATAGTATAAATCCAAAATGAGTTATACTATCCTTCAAGGAAAGTTAAAGCCTCCATTACAGACATCTATCCCTCCTTCATTTCAGTCATTGACTACATTAAACCACAGCGAGAACAGTTCATCACTTCTTTTGCAATAATACATACCCATCTTCCATTTTGCTCTCCAAATTCTTTATGGTGACTACTCCTTTTTGTCCTTTATCAGTTCCTCTCGTATCTTTCAATTTCTATTTAAAAAAACATTACTTGTGATTCCTAAATATTCTAACATGAAATCTGATTTCATGTCCTCAGGATTGCTAAAATATTGTAACATCTAGTTGCGTTTGCTTACTCATATGTGAACAGTGGATATTTTAATTGTTCTTGGAGAAGGGAACAGAATGGTTTAACCTGATTAATGATCATATAGTTCAGCTTTAATGAACAGTTACAGCAGTAAGAATAGATTATCTATCTTCAGTAATACAGGCACTTGCTGTTCACAAACTTACCTTCCTGTTGTCACAATTTTTTTGTAACATTTTTATGTCAATATTGACATTCCCTATATAAACATCATTCAAAATATTATCTTTAAAAAGGTTGTCTGCTATTTTCCTTTCACTAACACAAATTTCCAATATCCAAAGTAAGGTTTTACACAAAATTTCCAAAATGCATCATTTCACAGTAATATAAATGTACCTATTAAATTGCCCTTTGTATCTTTTAATGCTTTCCCGAAGGTTTTTACATCAAAGCCTTAGCCTGCCTCAAAAGCCTGTGAAAAATTGCCCAGATCTTCCAATCACATCTGTGCATCCTGAGTCTATGGAGCTTGCGGAAATCCCAACATGCAATCTGTACATTGGCAGGAGCTGAAAGAAGGGTGTGTCCCCTCACCCAGTGAAGGTGACGATGGGATTAGGCGAGGAGCATATGGAGCGATGGGGTCAGGAGAGAAGGATCAGGAGCGATGGGATCAGAAGAGGAGGATAAGGAGCGATGGGATCGGGAGCGATGCGATAGGGTGCAATAGATCGGGAGAGATGGGATCAGGAGAGGAAAATAAGGAGCGATGGAATCAGAGAGGAGGATCAGGAGCGATGGAATCGGGAGCGATGGGATTAGGTGAGGAGCAGATGGAGCGATGGGATCGGGAGCGATGGGATTGGGTACAATAGATCGGGAGCGATGTGATCAGGAGAGGAAAATAAGGAGCGATGGGATCAGAGAGGAGGATCAGGAGTGATGGAATCAGGAGTAATGGGATCAGGAGAGGAGGATAAGGAGCAAAGGGATCAGGAGTAATGGGATCAGGAGAGGAGGATAAGGAGCAATGGGATCAGGAGCAATGGAATCAGAAGAGGAGGCTAGGGAGCGATGGGATCAGGAGAAGAGGATAGGGAGCGATGGGATTGGAAGCAATGGGACCAGGAGAGGAGGATAAGAGGCAATGGGATCGGGAGAGGAGGATAGGGAGCGATGGGATTGGGAGAGGAGGATAAGGAGCAATAGAATCGGGAGCAATGGGATCAGGAGGCGAGAACAGGGAGCAGTGAGAGATGGGATCGGGAGAGGAGAATAAGGAGCGATGGGATCAGGAGAAGATAAGGAGCGATGGGATTGGGAGTGATGGGGTCAGGAGAGGATAAGGAACGATGGGATCAGGAGAGGAGGATAAGGAGCGATGGGATCGGGAGCAATGAGGTCAGGAGAGGAGGATCAGGAGAGGAGGATAAGGAGCGATGGGATCAGGTGAAGAGGAAAAGAAGCGATGGGATCAGGAGCAATGGCATCAGGAGAGGAGGATAGGGAACGATGGGATCGGGTGCAATGGGATCAGGAGGATCGGGAGCGATGGGATCTGGAGAGGAGGATTGGGAGCGATGGGATCGGAAGAGGAGGATTGGGAGCGATGGGATCAGGAGAGGAGGATAGGGAGAGATGGGATCGGGAGAGGAGAATAAGGAGCGATGGGATCGGGAGCAATGGGATCAGGGGAGGAAGATAGGGAGCGATGGGATTGGGGGCAATAGATCGTGAGCGATGGGATAAGGAGAGGAAAATAAGAAGCGATGGGATCAGAGAGGAGGATCAGGAACGATGGGATGAGGAGCGATGGGATCAGGAGAGGAGGATAAGGAGCGTTGGGATCGGTAGCAATGGGATCAGGAGAGGAAGATCGTGAGAGATGGGATTCGGTGCAATAGACCGTGAGCGATGGGATCAGGAGAGGAAAATAGGGAGCGATGGGATTGGGAGAGCAGGATCAGGAGCGATGGGATCAGGAGCAATGGGATTGGGTGCAATAGATCGGGAGCAAAGGGATCAGGAGAGGAAAATAAGGAGCGATGGGATCAGAGAGGTGGATCAGGAGCGATGGGATCAGGAGCAATGGGATCAAGAGAGAAGGATAAGGAGCGATGGGATCAGGATAGGAGGATAAGGAGAGATGGGATCAGGAGAGGAGGATAGGGAGCGATGGGATTGGAAGCAATGGGACCAGGAGAGGAGGATAAGAAGCAATGGTATCGGGAGCAATGGGATCAGGAGAGGAGGATAGGGAGCGATGGGATCGGGAGAGGAGGTAAAGGAGCAATGTGATAGGAAAGCAATGGGATCAGGAGGCAAGGATAGGGAGAGATGAGACCGGGAGAGGAGAATAAGGAGATATGGGATCAGGAGCAATGGGATCAGGAGAGGATACAGAGCAATGGGATCGGGAGCGATGAGATCAGGAGTGGAGGATCAGGAGAGGAGGATAAGGAGCGATGGGATCGGGAGCAATGGGGTCAGGAGAGGAGGATAGGCAGCAATAGGATCGGGAGAGGAGGATAAGGAGCAATGGGATTGGGAGCAATGGTATCAGGAGAGGAGGATAGGGAATGATGGGATCGGGAGAGGAGGATAGGGAGCGATGGGATCGGGAGCAATGGTATCAGGAGAGGAGGATGAGGAGCGATGGGATCGGGAGCGATGGGATCAGGAGAGGAGGATTGGGAGCGATGGGATCTGGAGAGGAGGATAGGGAGCGATGGGATCGGGAGAGGAGGTAAAGGAGCAATGTGATCGGAAAGCAATGGGATCAGGAGGCAAGGATAGGGAGAGATGAGACCGGGAGAGGAGAATAAGGAGATATGGGATCGGGAGCAATGGGATCAGGAGAGGATACAGAGCAATGGGATCGGGAGCGATGAGATCAGGAGTGGAGGATCAGGAGAGGAGGATAAGGAGCGATGGGATCGGGAGCAATGGGGTCAGGAGAGGAGGATAGGCAGCAATAGGATCGGGAGAGGAGGATAAGGAGCAATGGGATTGGGAGCAATGGTATCAGGAGAGGAGGATAGGGAATGATGGGATCGGGAGAGGAGGATAGGGAGCGATGGGATCAGGAGAGGAAAATAAGGAGCAATGGGATCAGAGAGGAGGATCAGGAGCGATGGGATCGGGTGAGGAGAATAAGGAGCGATGGGAGCAGGGGCGATGGGATCAGGAGAGGATGATCGGGAGCGATGGGACTGGGAGCAATAGATCGGGAGTGATGGGATCAGGAGAGGAAAATAAGGAGCGATGGGATCAGGAGAGGAGGATAAGGAGCGATGGGTTGGGGAACGGAGAATAAGATGCGATGTGATAGGGAGAGATGGGATCGGGAGAGAAGAATAAGGAGCAATGGGATCGGGTGAGGAGAATAAGGAGCGATGGGAGCGGGAGCAATGGGATCAGCAGACGAGGATCGGGAGCGATGGGATCAGGAGAGGAGGATAAGGAGCAATGGGATCAGGAGAGGAGGATAAGGAGCGATGGGATCAGGAGAAGGGGATAAGCAGCAATGGGATCGGGAGCAATGGGATCAGGAGGTGAGGATAGGGAGAGATGAGACCGGGAGAGGAGAATACTGAGCGATGGGATCGGGGGCAATGGGATCAGGAGAGGAGGATCAGGCGAGGAGGATAAGGAGTGATGGGATCGGGTGCAATGGGATCAGGAGAGGAGGATAGGGAATGATGGGATCAGGAGAGGAGGATTGGGAGCGATGGGATCGGAAGAGGCGGGTAGGGAGCAATGGGATCAGGAGAGGAGGATAGGGAGCGATGGGATCGGAAGAGGCGGGTAGGGAGCAATGGGCTCGGGAGCAATGGGATCAGGAGGCGAGGATAGGGAGCGATGGGATTGGGTGCAATAGATCGGGAGTGATGGGAACAGGAGAGGAAAATAAGGAGCGATGGGATCAGGAACAATGGGATCAGGAGAGGAGGCTAGGGAGCGATGGGATCGGGAGAGGAGGATTGGGAGTGATGGGATCGGGAGAGGAGAATAAGGAGCGATGGGAGCAGGGGCGATGGGATCAGGAGAGGATGATCGGGAGCGATGGGACTGGGAGCAATAGATCGGGAGTGATGGGATCAGGAGAGGAAAATAAGGAGCGATGGGATCAGGAGAGGAGGATAAGGAGCGATGGGTTGGGGAACGGAGAATAAGATGCGATGTGATAGGGAGAGATGGGATCGGGAGAGAAGAATAAGGAGCAATGGGATCGGGTGAGGAGAATAAGGAGCGATGGGAGCGGGAGCAATGGGATCAGCAGACGAGGATCGGGAGCGATGGGATCAGGAGAGGAGGATAAGGAGCAATGGGATCAGGAGAGGAGGATAAGTAGCGATGGGATCAGGAGAAGGGGATAAGCAGCAATGGGATCGGGAGCAATGGGATCAGGAGGTGAGGATAGGGAGAGATGAGACCGGGAGAGGAGAATACTGAGCGATGGGATCGGGGGCAATGGGATCAGGAGAGGAGGATCAGGCGAGGAGGATAAGGAGTGATGGGATCGGGTGCAATGGGATCAGGAGAGGAGGATAGGGAATGATGGGATCAGGAGAGGAGGATTGGGAGCGATGGGATCGGAAGAGGCGGGTAGGGAGCAATGGGATCAGGAGAGGAGGATAGGGAGCGATGGGATCGGAAGAGGCGGGTAGGGAGCAATGGGCTCGGGAGCAATGGGATCAGGAGGCGAGGATAGGGAGCGATGGGATTGGGTGCAATAGATCGGGAGTGATGGGAACAGGAGAGGAAAATAAGGAGCGATGGGATCAGGAACAATGGGATCAGGAGAGGAGGCTAGGGAGCGATGGGATCGGGAGAGGAGGATTGGGAGTGATGGGATCGGGAGAGGAGAATAGGGATCAATGGAATCGGGAGAGGATAGGGAGCGATGGGATCGGGAGAGGATGATTGGGAGCGATGTGATCGGGAGCAATGGGATTAGGAGAGGATAGGGAGCGATGGGATCGGTGAAGAGAATAGAAAGTAATAGGATTGGGAGAGGAGGATAGGGAGCGATGGAATTGGGAGCAATGGGATTAGGAGAGGAGGCTAGGGAGCGATGGGATCGGGAGAGGAGGATAGGGAGCGATGGGATCGGGAGAGGAGAATAAGGAGGGTTGGGATCCGGAGCGATGGGATCAGAAGAGGAGGCTAGGGAGCGATGGGATCAGGAGAAGAGGATAAGAAGCGATGTGTTCGGGTGCAATGGGATTAGGAGAGGAGGATAGGGAGCGATGGGATTGGGAGTGATGTGATCAGGAGAGGAGGCGAGGGAGCGATGGGATCGGGAGCAATGGGATCGGGAGAGGAGGATAGGGAGCGATGGGATTGGGTGCAATAGATCGGGAGCGATGGGATCAGGAGAGGAAAATAAGGAGCAATGGGATCAGAGAGGAGGATCCGGAGCGATGGGATCAGGAGTGACGGGATCGGGAGCAATGGGATTAGGTGAGGAGCATATGGAGTGATGGGATCAGGAGAGGAGGATAAGGAGCGATGGGATCAGGAGAGGAGGATAAGGAGCGATGGGATCAGGAGTGGAGAATAATGCGTGATGGGATCAGGAGAGGAGGATAAGGAGCGATGGGATCGGGAGCAATGGGATTAGGAGAGGAGGATAGGGAGCGATGGGATCGGGAGAGGAGAATCAGGATCGATGGGAACTGGAGCGATGGGTTCAGGATAGAAAGATAGGGAGCGATGGGGTCGGGAGCAATGGGACCAGAGGATAGGGAGTGATGGGATCAGGAGAGGAAGATTGGGAGCGATGGGAACGAGAGAGGAGTATTGGGAGTGATGGGATCTGGAGAGGATAGGGAGCGATGTGATCGGGAGCGATGGGATCGGGATAGGAGGTTTGGGAGTGATGGGATAAGGAGAGGAGGATAAGGAGTGATGGGATCGGGAGAGAAGGATAAGATGCGATAGGATCAGGAGCGATGGGATCAGGAGAGGATAGGGAGCGATGGGATGGGGAGAGGAGAATAGGGATCAATGGAATCGGGAGAGGATAGGGAGCGATGGGATCAGGAGAGGATGATTGGGAGCGATGGGATCGGGAGAGGAGGATAGGGTGCGATGGAATTGGGAGCAATGGGATTAGGAGAGGAGGGTAGGGAGCGATGGGATCGGGAGAGGAGAATCAGGAGCGATGGGATCGGGAGTGATGGGATCAGGATAGGAGGATAGGGAGCGATGGGATCGGGAGAGCAGAGTAAGGAGTAATGGGATTGGGAGCGATGGGATCAGGATAGGAGGATAGGGAGCGATGGGATCGGGAGAGGAGGATTGGGAGTGATGTGATCAAGGGAGGAGAATAAGGAGCGATGGGATCGGGAGCGATGGGATCCGGATAGGGAGCGATGGGATCGGGAGAGGAGGATAGGGAGCGATGGGATCGGGAGAGGAGAATTGGGAGCGATGGGATCGGGAGAGGAGGATAGGGAGTGATGGGATCGGGAGCGATAGGATCAGGATAGGGAGCGATGGGATCGGGAGAGGAGGATTGGGAGCGATGGGATCGGGAGTGGAGAATTGGGAGCGATGGAATCGGGAGAGAATAGGGAGTGATGGGATCTGGAGAGGAGGATTGGGAGCGATGGATTGGGAGCAATGGAATCAGGAGAGAATAGGGAGTGATGGGATCAGGGGAGGAGAATAAGGAGCAATGGGATCGGGAGAGAAGAATAAGATGCGATGGGATCGGGAGCGATGGGATCAGGAGAAGAGGATAGGGAGCAATGGGATCGGGAGTGGAAGATTGGGAGCGATGGGATCAGGAGAGGAGGATAAGGAGCGATGGGATTGGGAGCGATGGGATCGGCAGAGGAGGATAGGGAGCAATGGGATCGGGAGAGGAGGAATGGGAGTGATAGAATTCGGAGATGAGGATTGGGAGCGATTGGATGTGGCGAGGGGGATAGGGAGCCATGGGATCGGGATTGGAGGATAGGGAGCAATGGGATCGGGATTGCAGGATAGGGAGCAATGGGATCGGGATTGGAGGATACATAGATACATAGAACAGTACAGCACAGTACAGGCCCTTCAGACCAAGTGCCTAGTAGTTTTCTTACGTCACCCTCCTTATATACAAATTGTGTCAGAGGATTAGCGAGCAACCAATGTAACATTTAAAGAAACGGATTGTAAAAGCTTCTATAGGTATGTGAAAAGGAAAAGACTGGCGAAGGTAAATGTAGGTCCTTTACAGTCAGAGACGGGAGAATTTATAATGGGGAATGAGGAAATGACAGAGAAATTATATAAATACTTTGTTTCTGTCTTCACGGAGGAAGACACAAAAAACCTCCCAGAAATACGAGAAAACCAAGAGTGTGGCGAGAATGAGGAACTTAAAGAAATTATTATTCGTAAAAAAACAGTACTCGCAAAATTAATGGGACTAAAAGTCGATAAATCCCAAGGACCGGATGACCTACATCCTCGTTTTTTGAACGAGGTGGCCATTGGGATAGTGGACGCATTGGTTGTCATCTTCCAAAATTCTATAGCTTCTGGAACGGTTCCTGCAGATTGGAGGATAGCAAATGTTATCCCGCTATTTAAGAAAGGAGGGAGAGAGAAAATGGGGAACTACAGACCTGTTAGCCTCACATCAGTAGTTGGGAAAATGCTGGAATCTATTATAAAGGATGCAATAACTGGGCACTTAGAAACAAATAGTAAGATTGGGCAGAGTCAACATGGATTTATGAAAGGGAAATCCTGTTTAACAAACCTATTGGAGTTCTTTGAGGATGTAATGAGTGGAGTAGGCAAAGGGGAACCGGTAGATGTGGTGTATTTGGATTTTCAGAAGGCCTTTGATAAGGTCCCACACAAGAGGTAGGTGAACAAAATTAGGGCACATGGAATTGGGGGTAATATACTAGCATGGATTGAGAATTGATTAACAGACAGAAAACAAAGAGTAGGGATAAACGGGTCTTTTTCAGGATGGTAGGCTGTGACTAGTGGGGTACCGCAAGGATCGGTGCTTGGGCCCCAGCTATTCACAATCTATATCAATGATTTGGATGAGGGGACTAAATGTAACATTTCCAAATTTGCTGATGATACAAAGCTGTGTCAGTGTCAGTTGTGAAGAGGATGTGAAGAGGCTTCAAGGGGATCTCGACAGGCTCAGTGAGTGGGCGAGAACATGGCAGATGGAAGATAATGTGGATAAATGTGAAGTTATCCACTTTGATAGAAAAAACAGAAAGGCAGAGTATTTCCTAAATGGTGAAAGATTGGGGAATGCAGATGCTCAAAGGGACCTGGGTGTCCTTGTACATGAGTCACTGAAAGTGAATGTGCAGGTGCAGGAAGCCATTAGGAAGGCAAATGGTATGCTGGCCTTCATTACAAGAGGATTTGAGTACAGGAGTAAAGAAGTCTTACTCCAATTATATAGGGCCTTGGTGAGACCACACCTGGAGTACTGTGTACAATTTTGGTCTCCTTACCTAAGGAAGGATATACTTGCCATAGAGGGAGTGCAACGAAGGTTCACGAGATTGATTCCTGGGCTGGCGGGACTGTCATATGAGAAGAGATTGAGTAAACTAGGCCTGTATTCTCTTGAATTCAGAAGAATGAGTGGGGATCTCATTGAAGCATACAAAATTATTACAGGGCTTGATAGGGTGGATGCTGGGAGAATGTTTCCCTTGGCTGGGGAGTCTAGAACCAGGGGCCACAGCCTCAGGATAAAGGGTAGGCAATTCAGGACTGAGATGAGAAGAAATTTCATTCACACAGAGGGTGGTGAATCTTTGGAATTCTCTACCCCAGAGGGCTGTGGAGGCTCAGTCATTGGGTATATTCAAAACAGAAGTCAATAGATTTCTGACTAGTAAGGGCATCAAGGGATATGGCGATAGGGCTGGTGAATGGAGTTGAGGCAGAAGATCAGCCATGATCTCTTTGAATGGCGGAGCAGGCTTGAAGGGCCGAAAGGCCGACTCCTGCTCCTATTTCTTATGTTCTTATTCTCCATCTCAACTCTGGGCCCTGGGGTTCAGCATCTGTGTCCAGCTGAACAGAGCTTGGAAAGGATTGCGCTCCCCGATGCGGACTCTCCACCGCTGTCCCTGCCACCAGTCATTCAATGAGGGTGATTATCCCTTCTGCTCATGCTCACTTGTGAGCTGTGAATCACCAGGCAAATACTCGTACTTCGATGGGTCCACTTAGACAGTTAGTTGTGGACTCACTGAAGTGCGAGTATTTGTACTGATGCTTGGCTGTAGGTCCTGTGACGTTGAAACCTCAGAAGGAATGAGGTCCTCTGAAGAATCGTCATCAGGCATGTCCACAGACTGTTGCTCTACGCATGAAGGCCCTGCAAGAGAAAATAAATGGATATGAATTAGTCCTGGCAAAGTAACAATCTTGACAATCTCCATACTCGGGCCTCTCATAGTTCTCATTGATGAAATAAAGTCAGCATGTGTGTGTCATAGATATTTTTAATTCTGTTACTAGCCACCTGCAAGCTCCTTGTCCCTCCATCTCTGACTGAGAGGGATGCTGATGTGCCACTTCTCTCCATTGTCTCCTCCTCTGCATCTGTGAGCTGCACAATTTGTGGTGGCCCACTTCCAGTGCTGTCCCTCTCCCTTGCGTTTTGCGCTCTCTTCTACAAGGGGCAAAAGAACAGACCTGTGAGTGATTGATGGTCATGCATTCACCCAATGGATGCAGTGCATTCGGTAAGGCTGACTGATGCATCAAGTTGCATAAGGATTGGGGTGAGTGGCAGTGGTGGATGGATGCATGGGGAGGTGAGGAAGGGCATAGAAAGTGAAGGATGGGTGCTGCTGATACTTAAGTGGGTGTGAGGAGTGCTGTGATAGAGTACGCTTGGCAAGACAGAGTGAGGGGGGTGGTTACACCACAGGATGTATGTGAATCAGCAACTGCACTCACTTTTCCTGACCTGGTTAGGTCATTAAATCGCTTCCTGCACTGCATCTAAGACCGGGGCGCAATTCTCCTGCTGCTCATCTCCTCGGCCACCTCCAACCACGCCTTCTTGATGGGAGCCACAGGTTTCTTCCTCCCAATGCTGGGGAAAATGATCTCCCACCTGCTCCTGACTGCACCCAGCAGTAAGTCAAGGGAAGCAAGATCGACCTGAAACGTTAACTCTGTTTCTCTCTCCACAGATGACTTGCTGAGTATTTCCAGCGTTTTCTGTTTTTATTGAGGCAAGATTAAAACTGGGTGCTGCCCTTGCTCGCTCTGAATCCATGTTAAATACCTCTCACCATCTCCTTCCAAAACCCCCTAGCTCCTCCATTTTTGCATTGGCCCTTTAAATAGTCGACTTGAGATTGCAACATGCGGGTGTGCATCACACCTGCTGCGCAGCTTGCAGATGCGAAACCCGGAAAGAAAAATATAATTAGGCAATTAACTTCAAATCGCAGATTCTGACCCGCTAAGTTTTCTTTTGTGTTTCACACACACATAAGAACATAAGCAATAGGAGCAGGAGTCGGCCATTCAGCCCATCGAGCCTGCTCCGCCATTCAATAAGATCATGGCTGATCTTCTACCTCAACTCCACTTTCCTGCACTATCTTCATATCCCTTGATTCCCTTAATATTCAAACATCTATCGATCTCTGTCTTGAATGTACTCAACGACTGAACCTCCACAGCCCTCTGGGGTAGAGAATTCCAAAGATTCACCACCCTCTGAGTAAAGAAATTTCTCCTCAACTCAGTCCTAAATGGCTGACCCCTTATTCTGAGACTGTGACCCCTGGTTCTAGACTCCCCAGCCAGGGGAAACATCCTCCCTGCATCTACCTTGTCAAGCCCTGTAAGAATTTTGTATGTTTCAATGAGATCACCTCTCATTCTTCTAAACTCTAGAGAATATAGGCCTAGTCTACTCAATCTCTCCTCACAGGACAATTCCCCCATCCCAGGAACCAGTCTGGTGAACCTTCGTTGCACTCCCTCTATGGCAAGTATATCCTTCCTTAGGTAAGGAGACCAAAACTGTACACAATACTCCAGGTGTGGTCTCACCAGGGCCCTATATAACTGCAGCAAGACGTCTTTACTCTTATACTCAAATCCTCTTATAATAAAGGTCAACATACCATTTGCTTTCCTAATTGCTTGCATGTTAACTTTCAGTGATTCGTGTACAAGGACACCCAGGTCCCTCTGAACACCAACATTTCCCAATCTCTCACTCTTTAAAAAATACTCTGCTTTTCTATTTTTCCTATTAAAGTGGATAACTTCACATTTCTCCACATTATATTCCATTTGCCATGTTCTTGCCCACTCACTTAGCCTGTCTATATCCCCTTGATGCCTCCTTGCATCCTTCTCACAGCTTACATTCCCGCCCAGCTTTGTATCGTCAGCAAACTTGGATATACAGGGATCCCTCCCCAACCACGGGGGTTACGTCCCTGAATACCCCCGTGGTTAGTAAAACCGTGGTTGGCAAATTCAGTATAAACATAATAAAAAAGAATATAAAAAGCATAAAAATCATGTTTTTTACCTTATTCCTAAATTAAAAACCGCAGATACGCGAATTTCACGGCTGCGGTTGACAAAAATTGTCGCAGAGTGGAAACCGTGTGTATGTGAAATCCGCGTATGGCAAACCCGTGGTTGGGGCGGGATTCCTGTATTACATTTGGTTCCCTCATCCAACTCATTGATGTAGATTGTGAATAGCTGAAGCCCTAGCACTGAACCTTGTGGTACCCCACTAGTCACAGCCTGCCAACCTGAAAAAGACCCGTTTATCCATACTCTCTGTTTTCTGTCCGTTAACCAATCCTCAATCTGTGCTCGTATATTACCCCCAATCCCATGAACCCTAATTTTGTTTAATAACCTCTTGTGTGGCACCTTATCGAATGTCTTCTGGAAATCCAAATACACCATATCCACTGGTTCCCCCTTATCTATTCTGCTAGTTATAATCTCAAAAAACTCTTAACAGATTTGTCAAACACGACTTCCCTTTCATAATTCCGTATTGAATCTGCTCAATCCTATTATTATTTTCAAAGTGCCCTGTTACCACGTCCTTAATAATAGATTCCAGCATTTTCCCTACTGATGTCAGGCTAACTGGTCTGTAGTTCCCCGTTTTCTCTCTCCCTCCTTTCTTAAATAGTGGGGTTACATTTGTTACCTTCCAATCCGTGCGAACCGTTCTGGAATCTATGGAATTCTGGAAAATGACAACCAATGCATCCACTATAGCCACCTCTTTCAAAACCCTAAGATGTAGGCCATCGGGTCCTGGGAATTTATCGGCTTTCAGTCCCATTAATTTCTCCAGTACTGTTTTTTTACTAATACTAAGGAGTGTAAGGAGTGTGATGGAATACACTCCACTTGCCTGAATGAGTGCTGCTCCAACAACACTCAAGAAGCTCGACACCATGTAGAACAAAGCAGCCCGCTTGATTGGCACCCCATCCACCACCTTAAACATTCACTCCCTCCACCACCGGCGTACCGTGGCTGCAGTGTGTACCATCTACAAGATGCACTGCAGCAACTCGCCAAGGCTTCTTCGGCAGCACCTCCCAAATGCACGACCTCTTCCACCTAGAAGGACAAGGGCAGCAGGGGAATGGGAACACCACCACCTCCAAGTTCCCCTCCAAGTCTCACACCATCCTGACTTGGAAGTATATCGCCGTTCCTTCATCGTCGCTGGGTCAAAATCTGGAACTCCCTACCTAACAGCACTGGGAGTACCTTCACCACACGGACTGCAGCGGTTCAAGAAGGCGGCTCACCACCACCTTCTCAAGGGAAATTAGGGATGGGCAATAAGTGCTGGCCTTGCCAGAGATGCCCACATCCCACAAACAAATAAAAAAAAACTAATTTCTTTCAGTTCCTCATTCTTGCTAGACCCTTGGTTCTCCACTATTTCCAGGAAATTTTTTTGCGTCATCTTCCATGAAGACAGACACAAAGTATTTGTTTTATTTCTCTGCCATTTCCTTATTCCCCATTATAATTTCTCCTGTCTCAGCCTGTAAGGGACTCACATTTACTTTTGATAATCTTTTCCTTTTTACATACCTATAGAAGCTTTTACAGTCTGTTTTATGTCTCTCGCTAGTTTACTCTCATATTCTATTTTCCCTTTCTTTATCAATTTCTTGGTCCTCCTTTGTTGAATTCTAAAATCCTCCCAATCCTCAGGCTTACTACTCTTTTTGTCAACAATATAAGCCTCGTCCTTTGATCTAATACTATCTTTAATTTCTCTGGTTAGCCACAGTTGGACCCCTTTTCCTGTGGAGGGGTTTTGTGCCTTAAAGGAATGTATATTTGTTGTAAATTATGTATTAATTCTTTAAATGCAAGCCATTGCTTGTCTACCATCATACCTATTAATGTAGGTTCCCAATCTACCTTAGCCAACTCGCCCCTCATACCTACGTAGTTTGCTTTGTTTAGATTTAAGACCCTAGTTTCGGATTTAACTATATCACTTTCAAACTCAAATATAAAATTCTATCATATTGTGTTCACTCTTCCCTAAAGGCCCCTTTACTACAAGGTTATTAATTAACCCTTTCTCATTGCACAATACTAGATCTAAAATGGCCTGTTCCCCAGTTAGTTCCTCAACATACTGATCAAGAAAACTACCTTGCATACATTCCATGAATTCGTCCTCCACACTATTACTGCAAATGTGGTTTGCCCAGTCTATATGTAGATTACAGTCCCCCATGATTACTGTATTACCCTTGTTACATGCGCCTCTAATTTCCTGATTTACATTCTGCCCTACATTTCAACTACTGTCTGGGGGCCTCTAAACAACTCCCACCATTGTTTTCTGCCCCTTGCTGTTTCTTATCTCCACCCAAACTGATTCTACTTCTTGATTTTCAGAGCTAAGATCCTTTCTCTCTACTGTCTTTATCCCATCCTTTATTATCAGGGCTACTCCTCCTCCTTTACTATTTTGCTTATCTCTTCTAAAAGTTATGTATCCTGGAATATTTAGTTTCCAACCTTGGACTCTTTGCAACCACGTCTCCGTTATGGCTATTAGATCAAACCTGTTATAGAGTCATAGAGTTATACAGCACGGATAGAGGCCCTTCGGCCCATCGTGTCCACGCCGGCCATCAAGCCCTGTCTAATCTAATCCCATATTCCAGCATTTGGTCCATAGCCTTGTATGCTATGGCATTTCAAGTGCTCATCCAAATGCTTCTTGAATGTTGTGAGGGTTCCTGCCCCCACAACCCTTTCAGGCAGTGAGTTCCAGACTCCAACCACCCTCTGGGTGAAAAAGTTCTTTCTCAAATTCCTTCTAAACCTCCCGCCCTTTACCTTGAATCCATGCCCCCTTGTTATAGACCCCTCTACTAAGGGAAAAAGCACCTTAGTATCCATCCTATCTATGCCCCTCATAATTTTGTACACCTCAATCATGTCCCCCCTCAGCCTCCTCTGCTCCAAGGAAAACAAACCCAATCTGCCCAGTCTCTCTTCATAGCTGAAGCACTCCAGCCCGGGTAACATTCTGGTGAATCTCCTCTGCACCCTCTCCAAAGCGATCACATCCTTCCTGTAGTGTGGCGACCAGAACTGCACACAGTATTCCAGATGTGGCCTAACCAGTGTTTTATACAGCTCCATCATAACCTCCTTGCTCTTATATTCTATGTCTCGGCTAATGAATGCAAGTATCCCATATGCCTTTTTTACCACCTTATCCACCTGTTCCGCCGCCTTCAGGGATCTGTGTACTTGCACACCAAGATACTCTGACCCTCCGTCTTGCCTAGGGTCTTACCATTCATTGTGTATTCCCTTGCCTTGTTAGTCCCTCCAAAGTGCATCACCTCGCACTTTTCCGGATTAAATTCCATTTGCCACTGTTCCGCCCATCTGACCAACCCATCTATATCGTCCTGCAGACTGAGGCTACCCTCCTCACTATTTACCACCCTACCAATTTTTGTATCATTCGCGAACTTACTGGTCATACATAGAACATAGAACATAGAACAGTACAGCACAGTACAGGCCCTTCGGCCCTCGATGTTGTGCCGAGCATTGTCCGAGACCAAGATCAAGCTATCACACTCCCTATCACTCTGGTGTGCTCCATGTGCTTATCCAATAACCGCTTGAAAGTTCCTAAAGTGTCCGACTCCACTATCACAGCAGGCAGTCCATTCCACACACCAACCACTCTCTGAGTAAAGAATCTACCTCGGACATCCCTTCTATATCTCCCCCCATGCACCTTATAGTTATGCCCCCTTGTAACAGCTGCCTCTACCCGAGGAAATAGTCTCTGAACATCCACTCTATCTATCCCCCTCATCATCTTATAAACCTCTATTAAGTCGCCTCTCATCCTCCTCCGCTCTAAAGAGAAAAGCCCCAACTCCCTCAATCTTTCCTCATAAGACCTCCCCCCCAAACCAGGCAGCATCCTGGTAAATCTCCTTTGCACTCTTCCCAATGCTTCCACGTCCATTCTATAGTGAGGTGACCAGAACTGCACACAATATTCCAAATGTGGTCTCACCAAGGTCCTGTACAGTTGCAGCATAACCTCACGGTTCTTAAACTCAAACCCTCTGTTAATAAACGCCAACACACCATAGGCCTTCTTTACTGCTCTATCCACTTGAGTGGCAACCTTCAGAGATCTGTGGATATAAACCCCCAGATCCCTCTGCTCCTCCACGTTCCTCAGAACCCTGCCATTGACCCTGTAATCCTTATTCAAATTTGCCCTACCAAAATGAATCACCTCGCACTTATCAGGGTTAAATTCCATCTGCCATTTTTCGGCCCAGCTCTGCATCCTATCAATGTCTCTTTGCAGCCTACAATGAGATAGCCAGTTACTTATCCAATCGGCCAAATTTCCCTCTATCCCACAACTCCTTACTTTCTTCATGAGACGACCATGGGGAACCTTATCAAACGCCTTACTAAAATCCATGTATACGACATCAACTGCTCTACCTTCATCTACACACTTAGTTACCTCCTCAAAGAATTCAATCAAATTTGTTAGGCAAGACTTACCCTTCACGAATCCGTGTTGACTATCCCTGATTAAGTTGCCCCTTTCCAAATGGTCATAAATCCTATCCCTCAGGACCTTTTCCATGATCTTACCAACCACCGAAGTAAAACTAACCGGCCTATAATTACCAAGGTCATTCCTATTTCCTTTCTTGAAGAGAGGAACAACATTCGCCACTCTCCAGTCCTCTGGCACCATCCCCGTGGACAGTGAGGACCCAAAGATCAAAGCCAGAGGCTCTGCAATCTCCTCCCTTGCCTCCCAAAGAATCCTAGGATATATCCCATCTGGCCCAGGGGACTTATCGACCCTCAGGTTCTTCAAAATTGCTAAAACATCTTCCCTCAGAACATCTACCACCTCCAGCCTATCCACCTTTATCACACTCTCATCCTCAAGAACATGGCCCCTCTCCTCGGTGAACACTGACGAAAAGTATTCATTCATCACCTCTCCTATCTCTTCTGACTCCATGCACAAGTTCCCACTACTGTCCTTGACCGGCCCTACCCTCACCCTGGTCATTCTTTTATTTCTCACATAAGAGTAAAAAGCCTTGGGGTTTTTCTTGATCCGACCCGCCAAGGACTTCTCATGCCCCCTCCTAGCTCTCCTAAGCTCTTTTTTTTAGCTCATTCCTTGCTACCTTGTACCCCTCAATCGACCCAACTGAACCTTGTTTTCTCATCCTTACATACGCTTCCTTTTTCCTCTTGACTAGACATTCAACCTCTTTTGTGAACCATGGTTCTCTCACTCGGCCATTTCCTCCCTGCCTGACAGGGACATACCTATCAAAGACACGCAGTAATTGCTCCATGAAAAAGCTCCACTTTTCGTTTGTGCCTTTCCCTGATAGTTTCTGTTCCCATCTTATACTCCCTAATTCTTGCCTAATCGCATCATAATTACCCCTCCCCCAATTATAAACCCTGCCCTGCCGTATGGCCCTATCCCTCTCCATTGCAATAGTGAAAGTTACCGAATTGTGGTCACTATCTCCAAAGTGCTCTCCCACATACAAATCAAACACTTGGCCCGGTTCATTACCCAGTACCAAATCCAACGTGGCCCCACCTCTTGTCGGCCTATCCACATATTGTGTCAGGAAACCCTCCTGCACACACTGTGCAAAAACTATCCCAGCCGAACTGTTTGACCTATAAAGGTTCCAATCAATATTTGGAAAGTTGAAGTCACCCATGACAACTACTCTGTGACCTCCACACCTATTCATAATCTGCTTTGCAATTTCTTCCTCCACATCTTTATTACTATTTGGGGGCCTGTAGAAAACTCCTAACAACGTGACCGCTCCTTTCCTATTTCTAACTTCAGCCCATATTACCTCAGACGGCAGATCCCCCTTGAACTGCCTTTCTGCCGCTGTTAAACTATCCTTGATTAACAATGCTACTCCTCCACCTTTCTTACCAACTTCCCTACTCTTACTGAAACATCTATACCCCGGAACTTCCAACAACCATTCCTGTCCCTGTTCTAACCATGCCTCCGTAATGGCCACCACATCGTAGTCCCAAGTACCAATCCACGCTCCAAGTTCTCCTACCTTATTCCGGATGCTCCTTGCATTGAAGTAGACACACTTCAAGGATTGGGAGCGATGGGATCTGGAGAGGAGGATAGGGTGCGATGGGATCAAGAGAGGAGGATTGGGAGCGATGGGATCAGGGGAGGAGAATAAGGAGCGATGGGATCAGGAGAGGAGGATTGGGAGCGATGGGATCTGGATAGGGAGCGATGGGATTGGGAGAGGAGGATAGGGAGTGATGGGATCGGGAGCGATGGGATCAGGATAGGGAGCAATGGGATCAGGAGAGGAGGATAAGCAGGGATGGGATCCGGAGCGATGGGATCAGGAGAGGAGGATAGGGAGCAATGCGATTGGGAGCGATGGGATCTGGAGAGGAGGATAGGGAGCAATGGGATCGGGAGAGGATAGGGAGCAATGGAATTGGAAGCAATGTGATCAGGAAAGGAGGATAAGGAGTGATGGGATCAGGAGAGGAAGATTGGGAGCGATGGGATCGTGAGAGGAGGATTGGGAGCGATGGGATCTGGAGAGGAGGATAGGGTGCGATGGGATCAAGAGAGGAGGATTGGGAGCGATGGGATCAGGGGAGGAGAATAAGGAGCGATGGGATCAGGAGAGGAGGATTGGGAGCGATGGGATCTGGATAGGGAGCGATGGGATTGGGAGAGGAGGATAGGGAGTGATGGGATCGGGAGCGATGGGATCAGGATAGGGTGCGATGGGATTGGGAGAGGAGGATAGGGAGTTATGGGATCGGGAGCGATGGGATTGGGAGAGGAGGATAGGGAGTGATGGGATTGGGAGAGGAGAATTGGGAGTGATGGGATCGGGAGAGGAGGATAGGGAGTGATGGGATCAGGAGCGATGGGATCGGGAGTGATGGGAACAGGATAGGAGAATAAGGAGCGATGGGATCGGGAGAGGAGGATAGGGAGTGATGGGATCAGGAGAGGAGGATAACGAGCAATGGAATCGGGACAGGAGCATTGGATCAGGAGAGGAGGATTGGGAGCGATGGGATCGGGAGAGGAGGATTGGGAGCGATGGGATCGGGAGAGGAGGATTGGGAGCGATGGGATCGGGAGAGGAGGACAGGGAGCGATGGGATCGGGAGAGGAGCATTGGGAGCTACGTGATCGGGAGAGGAGGATAGGGAGTGATGGGATCGGGAGAGAAGGATAGGGAGCGATGGGATCGGGAGAGGAGGATTGGGAGCGATGGGATCGGGAGTGGAGGATTGGGAGCGATGGAATCAGAAGAGAATAGGGAGTGATGGGATCTGGAGAGGAGGATAGGGAGCGATGGGATCGGGAGAGGAGGATTGGGAGCGATGGAATCAGGAGAGAATAGGGAGCGATGGGATTGGGAGAGGAGGATTGGGAGCAATGGAATCAGGAGAGAATAGGGAGTGATGGGATCAGGGGAGGAGAATAAGGAGCAATGGGATCGGGAGAGAAGAATAAGATGCGATGGGATCGGGAGCGATGGGATCAGGAGAAGATGATAGGGAGCGATGGGATCGGGAGAGGAAGATTGGGAGCGATGGGATCAGGAGAGGAGGATAAGGAGCGATGGGATTGGGAGATGAGGAATGGGAGTGATAGAATTCGGAGATGAGGATTGGGAGCGATTGGATGTGGCGAGGGGGATAGGGAGCCATGGGATCGGGATTGGAGGATAGGGAGCAATGGGATCGGGATTGGAGGATAGGGAGCAATGGGATCGGGATTGGAGGATAGGGAGCAATGGGATCAGGAGAGGAGGATAAGCAGGGATGGGATCCGGAGCGATGGGATCAGGAGAGGAGGATTGGGAGCGATGGGATCGGGAGTGGAGGATTGGGAGCGATGGAATCAGGAGAGAATAGGGAGTGATGGGATCTGGAGAGGAGGATAGGGAGCGATGGGATCGGGAGAGGAGGATTGGGAGCAATGGAATCAGGAGAGAATAGGGAGTGATGGGATCAGGGGAGGAGAATAAGGAGCAATGGGGCGGGAGAGAAGAATAAGATGCGATGGGATCGGGAGCGATGGGATCAGGAGAAGATGATAGGGAGCGATGGGATCGGGAGAGGAAGATTGGGAGCAATGGGATCAGGAGAGGAGGATAAGGAGCGATGGGATTGGGAGATGAGGAATGGGAGTGATAGAATTCGGAGATGAGGATTGGGAGCGATTGGATGTGGCGAGGGGGATAGGGAGCCATGGGATCGGGATTGGAGGATAGGGAAAATGGGATCGGGATTGGAGGATAGGGTGCAATGGGATCGGGATTGGAGGATAGGGAGCAATGGGATCAGGAGAGGAGGATAAGCAGGGATGGGATCCGGAGCGATGGGATCAGGAGAGGAGGATAGGGAGCAATGCGATTGGGAGCGATGGGATCTGGAGATGAGAATAGGGAGCATTGGGATCAGGAGAGGAGAATTGGGAGTGATGGGATCAGGAGAGGAGGATAGGGAGCAATGGGATCGGGAGAGGATAGGGAGCAATGGGATTGGAAGCAATGTGATCAGGAGAGGAGGATAAGGAGTGATGGGATCAGGAGAGGAAGATTGGGAGCGATGGGATCGTGAGAGGAGGATAAGGAGCGATGGGATCAGGAGAGGAGGATTGGGAGCGATGGGATCTGGAGAGGAGGATAGGGTGCGATGTGATCAAGAGAGGAGGTTTGGGAGCGATGGGATCAGGGGAGGAGAATAAGAAGCGATGGGATCAAGAGAGGAGGATTGGGAGCGATGGCATCGGGAGAGGAGAATAAGGACCGATGGGATCGTGAGCGATGGGTTCAGGATAGGAGGTTAGGGAGCGATGGGATCGGGAGCGATGGGATCAGGAGAGGAGCATAGGGAGCCATGCGATCGGGAGCAATGGGATTAGAATAGGAAGATAGGGAGCGATGAGATTGGGAGAGGAGGATAGGGAGCGATGGGATCGGGAGAGGAGGATTGGGAGTGATGGGATCAGGAGAGGAGGATAGGGAGCGATGGGATCGGGAGAGGAGGCTAAGGAGCGATGGGATCTGGAGAGGAGAATTGGGAGCAATGGGATCTGGAGGGGAGGATCAGGAGCGATGGAATTGGGAGAGGAGGATCGGGAGCGATGGGATTTAGAGAGGAGGATAGGGAGCAATGGGATCGGGAACGATGGGATCAGGAGAGGAGGATAGGGAGCGATGGGACTGGGAGTGGTGCGAATGTGGAACTCGCTAAAACAGGGAGTGGTTGAAGCGAAAAGTATAGATGCATTTAAGGGGAGGCTGGACAAGCATAGGAGGGAGCAGGGAATAGAGGGTTACGCTGGTAGATTTAGATGAGTAAAGACGGGAGGAGGCTCGAGTGGTGCAAAAACGCCAGCATGGACTGGTTGGGCTGAATGGCCTGTTTCTGTGCCGTATATCCTATGTAAAGCCATTCCCTCTTATCATAGCATCACCTCACCTATTATCATACTCCTACCCCTTTATCATACCCCTACCCCTTTATCATACTCCTACCCCTTTATCATACCTCACCCCTTTATCATACCCCTACCCCTTTATCATACCCCTACCCCTTTATCATACCCCTACCCCTTCATCATACCCCTACCCCTTTATCATACCCCTACCCTTTTATCATACCCCACCCCTTTATCATACCCCTACCACTTTATCAAACCCCTACCGATTTATCATACCCCTACCCCTTTATCAAACCCCTACCCCTTTATCATACCCCAACCCCTTTATCATACCCCTACCCCTTTATCATACTCCTACCCCTTTATCATACCCCACCCCTTTATCATACCCCTACCCCTTTATCAAAACCCTACCCCTTTATCAATCCCCTACCCCTATATCATATTCTTACCCCTTTATCATACCCCTACCCCTTTATCAAACCCCTACCCCTTTATCAAACCCCTACCCCTATATCAAATTCTTACCCCTTTATCATACCCCTACCACTTTATCAAACCCCTACCCCTTTATCAAACCCCACCCCTTTATCATACCCCACCCCTTTATCAAACCCCAACCCCTTTATCATACTCCTACCCCTTTATCATACCCAACCCCTTTATCATACCCCACCCCTTTATCATACTCCTACCCCTTTATCATACCCCACCCCTTTATCATAGCCCACCCATTTATCATACCCCTACCACTTTATCATACCCCACCCCTTTATCATACCCCACCCCTTTATCATACTCCTACCCCTTTATCATACCCCACCCCTTTATCAAACCCCTACCCCTTTATCATACTCCTACCCCTTTATCATACTCCTACCCCTTTATCACACCCCTACCCCTTTATCATACCTCTACCCCTTTATCATACCTCACCCCTTTATCATACCCCTACCCCTTTATCATACCCCTACCCCTTTATCATACCCCTACCCCTTCATCATACCCCTACCCCTTTATCATACCCCTACCCTTTTATCATACCCCACCCCTTTATCATACCCCTACCACTTTATCAAACCCCTACCGATTTATCATACCCCTACCCCTTTATCAAACCCCTACCCCTTTATCATACCCCAACCCCTTTATCATACCCCTACCCCTTTATCATACTCCTACCCCTTTATCATACCCCACCCCTTTATCATACCCCTACCCCTTTATCAAAACCCTACCCCTTTATCAATCCCCTACCCCTATATCATATTCTTACCCCTTTATCATACCCCTACCCCTTTATCAAACCCCTACCCCTTTATCAAACCCCTACCCCTATATCAAATTCTTACCCCTTTATCATACCCCTACCACTTTATCAAACCCCTACCCCTTTATCAAACCCCACCCCTTTATCATACCCCACCCCTTTATCAAACCCCAACCCCTTTATCATACTCCTACCCCTTTATCATACCCAACCCCTTTATCATACCCCACCCCTTTATCATACTCCTACCCCTTTATCATACCCCACCCCTTTATCATAGCCCACCCATTTATCATACCCCTACCACTTTATCATACCCCACCCCTTTATCATACCCCACCCCTTTATCATACTCCTACCCCTTTATCATACCCCACCCCTTTATCAAACCCCTACCCCTTTATCATACTCCTACCCCTTTATCATACTCCTACCCCTTTATCACACCCCTACCCCTTTATCATACCTCTACCCCTTTATCATACCCCTACCCCTTTATCATACTCTTACCCGTTTATCATACCCCACCCCTTTATCATACCCCACCCCACCATCATACCCCTACCCCTTTATCATACCCCTACCCCTTTATCATACTCTTACCCCTTTATCAAACCCCTACCCCTTTATCATACCCCTACCCCTTTATCATACTCTTACCCCTTTATCATACACCCACCCCTTTATCATACCCCCACCCCTTTATCATACTCCTACCCCTTTATCATACCCCACCCCTTTATCATAGCCCACCCATTTATCATACCCCTACCACTTTATCATACTCCTACCCCTTTATCATACCCCACCCCTTTATCTTACCCCTACCCCTTTATCATACCCCTACCCGTTTATCATACCCCTACCCCTTTATCAAACCCCTACCCCTTTATCATACTCCTACCCCTTTATCATACTCCTACCCCTTTATCAAACCCCTACCCCTTTATCATACTCCTACCCCTTTATCATACTCCTACCCCTTTATCATACTCCTACCCCTTTATCATACTCTTACCCCTTTATCAAACCCCTACCCCTTTATCATACCCCTACCCCTTTATCATACTCTTACCCCTTTATCATACACCCACCCCTTTATCATACCCCCACCCCTTTATCATACTCCTACCCCTTTATCATACTCTTACCCCTTTATCAAACCCCTACCCCTTTATCATACCCCTACCCCTTTATCATACTCTTACCCCTTTATCAAACCCCTACCCCTTTATCACACCCCACCCCTTTATCATACTCTTACCCCTTTATCATACCCCTACCCCTTTATCATACTCCTACCCCTTTATCATACTCCTACCCCTTTATCATACTCTTACCCCTTTATCAAACCCCTACCCCTTTATCATACCCCTACCCCTTTATCATACTCTTACCCCTTTATCAAACCCCTACCCCTTTATCACACCCCACCCCTTTATCATACTCTTACCCCTTTATCATACCCCTACCCCTTTATCATACTCTTACCCCTTTATCATACTCTTACCCCTTTATCAAACCCCTACCCCTTTATCATACCCCTACCCCTTTATCATACCCCTACCCCTTTATCATACTCTTACCCCTTTATCATACCCCTACCCCTTTATCATACTCTTACCCCTTTATCATACCCCTACCCCTTTATCATACCCCTACCCCTTTATCAAACCCCTACCCCTATATCATACCCCTAACCCTTTATCATACCCCCACCCCTTTATCATACCCCACCCCTTTATCATACCCCACCCTTTTATCATACCCCTTCCCCTTTTTTCATACTCCTACCCCTTTATCATACCCCACTCCTTTATCATACCCCTACCCCTTTATCATACCCCTACCCCTTTATCATACCCCACCCCTTTATCATACCCCTACCCCTTTATCATACTCTTACCCCTTTATCATACTCTTACCCCTTTATCATACCGCTACCCCTTTATCATACCCCACCCCTTTATCAAACCCCTACCCCTTTATCATACTCCTACCCCTTTATCATACCCCTACCCCTTTATCATACTCCTACCCCTTTATCATACCCCTACCCCTTTATCATACCCCACCCCTTTATCAAACCCCTACCCCTTTATCAAACCCCTACCCCTATATCATACCCCTACCCCTTTATCATACTCTTACCCCTTTATCATACTCTTACCCCTTTACCATACTCCTACCCCTTTATCATACCCCACCCCTTTATCAAACCCTTACCCCTTTATCAAACCCCTACCCCTATATCATATTCTTACCCCTTTATCATACTCTTACCCCTTTATCATACCCCCACCCCTTTATCATACCCCACCCCTTTATCAAACCCCTACCCCTTTATCATACCCCTACCCCTTTATCATACCCCCACCCCTTTATCATACCCCACCCCTTTATCAAACCCCTACCCCTTTATCAAACCCCTACCCCTTTATCATACCCCTACCCCTTTATCATACCCCTACCCCTTTATCATACCCCTACCCCTTTATCAAACCCCTACACCTATATCATATTCTTACCCCTTTATCATACTCTTACCCCTTTATCATACCCCTACCCCTTTATCATACCCCTACCCCATTATCATACCCCACCACTTTATCAAACCCCTACCCCTTTATCATACTCCTACCCCTTTATCATACTCTTACCCCTTTATCATACTCTTACCCCTTTATCACACCCCTACCCCTTTATCATACCCCACCCCTTTATCAAACCCCTACCCCTTTATCATACTCCTACTCCTTTATCATACACCCACCCCTTTATCATACCCCTACCCCTTTATCATACTCTTGCCCCTTTATCATACCCCACCCCTTTATCATACTCCTACCCCTTTATCATACTCCTACCCCTTTATCATACTCCTACCCCTTTATCATACCTCACCCCTTTATCATACCCCTACCCCTTTATCATACCCCATCCCTTTATCATACCCCTACCCCTTTATCATACTCCTACCCCTTTATCATACCCCTACCCCTTTATCATACTCCTACCCCTTTATCATACTCTTACCCCTTTATCATACTCTTACCCTTTTATCATACCCCTACCCCTTTATCATACTCTTACCCCTTTATCATACCCCACCCCTTTATCATACCCCTACCCCTTTATCATACCCCTACCCCTTTATCATACTCTTCCACCTTTATCATACTCTTACCCCTTTATCATACTCTTACCCCTTTATCATACTCTTACCCCTTTATCATACTCTTACCCCTTTATCATACCCCTACCCCTTTATCATACCCCACCCCTTTATCATACCCCTACCCCTTTATCATACCCCACCCCTTTATCATACCCCTACCCCTTTATCATACCCCACCCCTTTATCATACTCTTACCCCTTTATCATACTCTTAACCCTTTATCATACCCCTACCCCTTTATCATACCCCACCCCTTTATCATACCCCTACCCCTTTATCATACCCCTACCCCTTTATCATACCCCTACCCCTTTATCATACTCTTACCCCTTTATCATACTCTTACCCCTTTATCATACCCCTACCCCTTTATCATAACCTTACCCCTTTATCATACCCCTACCCCTTTATCATACCCCTACCCCTTTATCATACCCCTACCCCTTTATCATACCCCTACCCCTTTATCATACCCCTACCCCTTTATCATACCCCACCCCGTTATCATACCCCGCCCATTTATCATACCCCACCCCTTTATCATACCCGACCCCTTTATCATACCCCACCCCTTTATCATACCCCTACCCCTTTATCATACCCCTACCCCTTTATCATACTCTTACCCCTTTATCATACCCCTACCCCTTAATCATACCCCACCCCTTTATCATACCCCACCCCTTTATCATACCCCACCCCTTTATCATACCTCACCCCTTCATCATACCCCTACCCCTTTATCATACCCCACCCCTTTATCATACCCCACCCCTTTATCATACCCCTACCCCTTTATCATACCCCTACCCCTTTATCATACTCTTACCCCTTTATCATACCCCTACCCCTTAATCATACCCCACCCCTTTATCATACCCCACCCCTTTATCATACCCCACCCCTTTATCATACCTCACCCCTTCATCATACCCCTACCCCTTTATCATACCCCACCCCTTTATCATACCCCTACCCCTTTATCATACCCCACCCCTTTATCATACCCCTACCCCTTTATCATACCCCTACCCCTTTATCATACCCCATCCCTTTATCATACCCCAACTCTTTATCATACCCCTACCCCATTATCATACCCCTACCCCTTTATCATACCCCACCCCGTTATCACAGCCTCACCTTGTTAACTTAGCCCTATCCACTTATCATAGCCGCACCCCCTTATCATAGCCCCACCCTCCATTATCAATGGTGATCGCCTTTTTAAAGCTGCATTTAAGCTAGTGTTTATGGCATCGCCGCTTAGAGTGAAAAATAATGATGTAAGTGGCCTGGTAGCAGCGTAATTAAAGGATGCATTAATTGACTTGCTAAAATGTGTTTTCTCATCGGGACATTGATTGGGACAATAGTTTTGTGTAACAAATAAGAGAAATCTTATCTTATTGCTAGTGCTGTTGGGTAGGGTTTAAACTAGCTTGGCAGTGGGATGGGCACCAGCATGTAGGAGTGGAGGGGAGGAATGGGGTGCATGGAAGAGTGAGTGTGTTGGATGGTACTGGAGGGCAAGGTAGTGTTGGAGGCGGAAGTAGTACCATATTAGATAGGAGCAGACTAAGAAAGACTATGAAATATGCAAAAATGGGTTTGGCATGCATGTACGTAAATGCACAAAGTGTGGTGAATTATGTTGGTGAGCTACAAGCACAATTAGCCGTGTGGCAATATGATGTTGTGGCAATAACGGAAACGTGGCTTAAAAACGGTGAGGACTGGGCACTTAATATTCAAGGGTACAAGGTGTTCAGAAAAGATAGGGAAGGAAAAAAGGGAGGTGGGGTGGCAGTGCTGATTAAGGAAAACATTGTAGTGTTGGAAAGGGAGGATGTTCTTGAGGGGACAAAGACGGAATCCATTTAATTAGAGTTGAGGAGCAAAAAGGTTATGATCACTTTATTGGGGGTATTCTATAGGCCACCAAATAGTGAGAGGGAGGTAGAGGAGTAAATCTGCAGGGAAATCGCAGTGATATGCAAGAGCTATAGCGCGCTGATATTGGGGGACTTTAATTACCCAAATATCGATTGGGATAATGCTAGGGTAAAGGGAAAGGGTGGGGAGGAACTTCTGAAATGTGTTCAGGAGAATTTCCTTGACCAGTATGTTCTTGGTCCAACTAGGAAGGAGGCATTGCTGGGTCTGGTGCTGGGGAATGAGGTGGGCCAGGTCGAACAAGTGTCTGTGGGAGAACACTTGGGTACGAGTGATCATGGTATCATAAGATTTAGATTAGCAATGGAGAGGAGCAAGGAACAATCTAGAGTGGAACTTCTAAACTGGAATAGGGCTAACTTCAATGGGATGCGAAAGGATCTCGCCAGGGTAAAATGGAACCAAAGACTGACAGGAAAAACTGTAACGGAACAATGGGTGATCGTTAAGGAGATGTTCCAAGTACAGGCTAGGTACATTCCAACAAGAGGGAAGGGTAAGCAAGGGCTCCTTGGATGGCGACGGAGATTGAGAAGATGATGAAACAAAAGAGGGTGTATGATGAATGTCAGGTGAATTCTTCAAGGGAGAAGCAGACCAAATACAGTAAGTTGAGAGGGGAAGTGAAGATGAAAATAAGATTGGCAAAGAGAGAATATGAGAGTAGAATGACAGTTAACATAAAAGGGAACCCAAAAATCTTCTACCGGCATGTAAACAGTAAGCGGGTAGTGAGAGGCAGGGTGGCGCCTATTAGAGACAAAGAAGGTGATATATGCTTAGAGGTGCAGGGCAAGGCTAGAATACTCAATGAGTACTTTGTATCGGTGTTTACTAAGGAGGTGGATGCTGACAAAATATCGGTAGAAGTGGAAAAGGTAGACGCAATGGAGGGGTAAAAATTGATAGACAGGATGTACTAGAAAGGCTGGGTATGCTTAGAGTGGATAAGTCTCCTGGTCCAGATGGCTTGCATCCCAGGTTGCTAAGGAATTGGGGGAGGAGATAGCAGAAGGACTTGCAATAATTTTCCAATCTTACCTATATGCGGGGGAGATGCCTGAGGATTGGAAAGTGGCAAATGTGACACCATTGTTCAAGAAAGGGTGTAAGGACAATCCTAGTAACTACAGGCCGGTCAGTTTAACATCATTGGTGGGTAAAGTGTTAGAAAGAATAATCAAGGAAAAAATTAATAGGCACTTGGAGAGGTTTAAGCTAATTAAGGAGAGCCAACATGGATTTGTAAAAGGCAGATCGTGTTTGACTAATCTAATTAAATTTTTTGATGAAGTAACAGGGAGGATTGATGAAGGGAATGCAATGGATGTTGTCTACATGGATTTTAGGAAGGCATTTGACAAAGTACCACATAGAAGGCTGGTTAACAAAATTGAGGTTCATGGAATAGGTGGGTCAGTGGCAGCTTGAATAAGGAACTGGCTTAAGGACAGAAAACAGCGAGTTGTGGTAAATGGCTGTTTTTCAGACTGGAGGATGGTAGACAGTGGTGTTCCCCAAGGGTCACTGCTGGGGCCACTGCTTGTTTTTGATATATATAAATGACCTGGATATTGGAATACAGAGTAGAATTTCTAAATTTGCCGATGACACCAAACTTGGGGGTGTGGCAAACAGTGAGGATGATACCAATCGACTGCAACAGGACATAGAAAGGCTAGCAGAATGGGCAGACAAGTGGCAGATGGAATTTAATACAGAGAAGTGTGAGGTGATGTATTTTGGCAGAAGGAACAGGGAGAGGCAATATACACTTAATGGCACAGTTTTAAAGAGTGTGCAGGGACAGAGGGACCTGGGAGTTAATGTGCATAGGTCCCTTAAGGTGGCGGGACATATTGAGAGAGTGGTTAGCAAAGCATATGGGATCTTGGGCTTAATAAATAGAGGCATTGAGTACAAAAGTAGAGAAGCTATGCTGAACCTTTATAAAGCGCTGGTTAGGCCACAACTGGAGTATTGCGTCCAGTTCTGGTCACCACACTTTAGGAAGGATGTGAAGGCCCTTGAGAGGGTGCAGAGGAGATTTACCAGAATGGTTCCGGGGATGGGGAATCTTAGCTACAAGGACAGGTTGGAGAAGCTTGCTTTGTTTTCATTAGAGCAAAGGAGGTTGAGGGGTGATTTGAGAGAGGTGTACAAGATTATGACGGGTTTGGATAGGCTAGACGGGGAAAGGCTGTTCCCACTAGTTAACGGTACAAGGACTAGGGGACACAGATTTAATGTTTTGGGCAAGAGATACAGGGGGGATGTGAGGAAAACTTTTTTACGCAGCGAGTGGTGAGGACCTGGAACTCACTGCCGATGGAAGTGGTGGAAGCGGAGACACTCAATATTTTCAAGGGGAGATTGGATAGGCACTTGTGGGAAATAAACTTGTAGGGCCACGGGGATAGAGCGGGGAAATGGGACTGACTGGATTGCTCTACAGAGTGCCGGCACGGACTCGATGGGCCGAATGGCCTCCTTCTATGCCGTTATGACTCTATGTCTCATCTCATCATCCAATGTCATGTCCACCTATTCTATCTCCCTGGTAAATACCGAAGAGAAATGATGATTTAATATTTCTGCCATCTCCCTATCGTTACCTGTGGGATTGTCTTGTCTATCCCTAAATGGCCCTATTCCCATCCCAACCTTCCTTTTTTTATAGATGTGCCTTTAAAATATTTTACCATTTTGTTTTATGTTCCTTGATAATTTAATTTCATAGTTCCTCTTTGCCTCCCTAATTGTTTTTTTGACTTCTCTCCAAATCCCTTCGTATTCTCTCTTATCATGCACTCCTCTGCTGTCTATGTACTTAATGTATGCCTCTTTCCTTACTCTCAATTGTTCCCTTATGTTTTTATTCATCCATGGAGCCTCATTAGTGTTTAGTTTGTTCTTTCCTTTTAGCGGAATATATTTTTCCTGCACTCTGTTGAACACCGTTTTAAATGTTTCCCATTGTCGTTCTACATCGTTGTTTGCCAATATTTTTCCCATTTTATCTTCCCAAGTTCTATTCTCAGCCCCTCAAAATCAGCTTTTCTCCAATCTATTAACCTGGTTTTTGTCATACTTATATCCTCTATTATTATCTTAAAGCGTATTATATTATGGTCACTATTGCCTATATGTTCCCTTACTTTTACTTCTCATATCTGCTCTGGCTCATTCCCCATAACTAGATCCAATAGCGAATCCTCCCTTGTTGGGATTTTTACATATTGGGTTAGAAAGGAGTCCTGTAGACATTGTAGGAACTCCATTCCCTTATCCCCTTTACCTATCTCTTCTGTCCAATTAATATCAGGGTAGTTGAAATCCCCCGTGATTATTATTCTATGTTTTTTACTCATTTCCCTAATTGTCTGCATATTTATTCCTCCACCTCCCTTCCACTATTAGGTGGTTTGTAGACTACGCCTATTAGTGTGATTGATCCTTTTGTATCTTTTATCTCTATCTATATGAATTCTATTTTTGTCTTGCTGTTATCTACGTCCCTTTTTTCTACTGCCATTATATTATCCCTAACAAGTACAGCTACTCCACCTCCCCTTTTTCCCTCTCTATCTTTTCTAAATATGTTATACCCTGCAAGGTTTAATTCCCAGTCCTGATTTTTCTGTAGCCATGTCTCAGTAATCCCTACTATGTCTGCTTCCTCCCAACGCATAATTGCCTCCAGCTCCCCTGTTTTATGACGGACACTGTGTGCATTGCTGTACAGTATAACTCATTTTTAATAGGATTTCTTCTCACTTTATGTTTAACCATCTTTTTAGATTCCTGCAGGTAGAAATTAGGTCGCGCCCCATTTGGGGCGCAAATATCGTCCGGACGCAAATATTAGCGCCTGGCGCTAATTATCGGCACTGACAGGAAACTTCACTTTTTCCGCCCCGGGAGGTGAGTGGAGCGCTAAAGCAGGCGCTGCACACCTCTCTTAAGGCGCAAAGGCCAAGGAGTGAGGCGCTAACTCAGCGCGCGAGCGCAGCGCAGCTGCTGCCAGTTAGCGAGGGAACACAGACACACTAGCGCCGGACACTTCTTAAAGCGGGGGGGGGCACTTGCTCCCCAGCCACACCCTGCTCATTGCAGCCTTGAATCTCAGCCTGGAGAGACCTGTAATCCATTTTGCTGCCAAGCATGGAGAGGGTGAGAGAACGCACTCATCGCTTCACCGAGCGGGCCTTGGATGCTCTGGTTGACGCAGTGGAGCGCAGACGATGTATGCTGTTCCCTGAGAGTGGCAGGAGGCCTTTGCCACGCGAGTTCAGAAGAGTGTGGAGGGAGGTGGCTCAGAGCGTCTCCTCCAGGAGCATGGTGCCCAGGACCCATACTCAATGCCGCGAAAAGTTCAACGACCTCACTCGGGTCGTCAGGGTGAGTGGCTTTTTCTCAATACCTCTCCATCCCTCCATCTCAACCTCACTCTATGGCCAGAGGGTCTTAAAACCCCAATGCACAACACTCATCCAACACCTATGGCCCTTTCATCAAACACACACACACATTCCACACTTTGCATACAGTAAGGGCTATTCACCTATGGGAGGCACATCAGGCAAGACCATGGCTGCATATTGTAAGGGCTATTCACCTATGGGAGGCACATCAGGCAAGACCATGGCTGTATATTGTAAGGGCTATTCACCTATGGGAGGCACATCAGGCAAGACCATGGCTGTATATTGTAAGGGCTATTCACCTATGGGAGGCACATCAGGCAAGACCATGGCTGTATATTTACTCAGATGCTGTCCTTTTTCTTGCAGGCTAAGCTGGCTCATAATAGGAGACAGCAGCAACGGACAGGTGGAGGGCGGCTTCAGCTGCAACCCCTCAGCGATCTGGAGGAGCGCGTCCACAGGATTGTGGCAAGCCGGGTGATCGGTCCCGTCGCCACTGGAGACGCCGACCCCGTTGTGGACAGCAATGGTAAGGTCATCACCTTTTTGTCCTCTGTCCTTCCACTTGTCCCTCACAACACCAGCCTTTGACACTTTCAATCCAACTTGCTAACTCGCTGCACTTATTCCTCCCTTACTGCCACCCTGTCCTCACGCTAAAGCCACTCTTGTACCTCCCTGCTTTCAGATGGTGATTCACCAGCTGAGGAGACGGGCCCTGAAGCTGCCACTGGGAGTGATGCTGCAGCTGAGGAGGAAGAGGAAGCCAGAGCATCAGTGCCACCCTCTCCCGAGGAAGCCCACGCCCACACTGGGAACACGCCTTCCCCGGAGGGGAGCAGGGGGGAAGGGGCTGATGATGGTGAAGCTCCAGGACCCAGCGGGCTGCAGCAACGCCATGGGGGGGGTAGGGAAGAACGGGGGCCTTCTCCCCAGAGGGAGAGTATGCCAGACACTCCTACTGCAATGGACGCAGAGGAGGAGCGGCTGATTGCAGAAATGAACACCCAGGCGGTGGGCATGCACACTGAGCTCATGGGTGCAGTGGGAAGGGTGCCCGAATGCATTGAGTCACTGGCAAGGAGTGTGGAGCACTTCGCTGTAGCACAGGCGGATGCCACACTAACGCTTAGTGCTGCAATTCAGTCACTGGCTGCCGTGATCCCACCTCTGACTGCTCTCATACAGACTCAGATGGAGGCCACGCGAGCACAGACTGCTGCCAACCTCGATGGTTCGTGCACATGTCCCCGGGGCTGTCACCGCGCCGCAGCAGGCCAGCAATCTGTTCTCCGGCAAATTGCTCTGGATGCTGAAGTGCTGCCCCGTGGGAGTGCCAGTGTGTCGGGCGAGCAGGGAGTTGCTGGCCTCTCTCACGATGACAGCATTCCTGCTGCCAACACTGTCACTTCTCCACTGCACTTGCCACCGCCTGTAGGACAGACTGCTGCCGCCCATGCAGAGTTGGTGCAGTCTGCAGCCGGGCCCTCCAGGCCCAGAAGTGGTCGAGGCCGTCCTTCAGGGGCATCTGCAGTGTCAGGGTCTGACGAGCAGCAGCCTTCCACCAGCCTTGCTGCAGCCACTGAGGTCCCATTACGGAGGAGCAGTAGGGTTAGAAGGGGGGAAGTGCGCAAGGGAAGGAGATCACCCTCGAAGGGCAAAAAGTAGGAGGTGTGACAAAATGCTGGTCATTTTTTTATTAAAGGCCGAGGTTCATGGTCCAACTTTTGTTTAGTGTTTTGGACATTATCTCCAGGTTGTGAGAACCAGTTATGTTATTGACTGTTTTTTTGTGTTTATTTCTATGAGTTTGTCATGAGGAATTGACACACACAGAGTTTGTAAAATAAATAAGTTTCTGTATTCAAAATATACATGGCTGGTGGTTGGAATTATTGGTACCTTGGCCGGCTTAGGGGTTGCGTGCTGGGTTGATTAGTGTTTGTAGCAATGGCAGGGGCCCTGGAAGCGGCTTGCTATTAGTCGTTGACGGACGGCCCTTGCAGTTTGACCATTGTGGGCCGCCCTCCTGCCTTGGTGCTGCTGATGATCATCGTCCTCGTCCTCTTCCTCCTCTTCCTCCTCCTCCTCTGGTGGTGCTACAAGGCCTGGTGGCATTGGCTGGGTCCTGAGGATTGCCATGTTGTGCAACATGCAGCACACGACTACGAAGTTCGAAACTTGCTCAGGCGAGTACTGCAGGGCTCCTCCGGAATGGTCCAGACAGCGGAACCGTTGTTTCAGCACGCCGATTGTGCGCTCAATAATGTTCCTGGTTGCTTGATGGCTTTCATTGTACCGCAGCTCAGCAGGGGTGTTTGGCGTACGGAGCGGTGTCATCAGCCAGGTGCTCAATGCGTACCCCTTGTCCCCCAGAAGCCAACCAACTGGCTGATGCGGTGCCTCGAAAACTTCTGCCACAGTAGTCTGGCGCAGGATGAAAGCATCGTGGCAGCTGCCCGGATAGTGGGCATTGACAGCGAGTATCACCTGTCTGTGGTCACAGACCAACTGCACATTCAAGGAATGGAACCCCTTTCTGTTCCTGAATTCCTCTGCATTCTCTCGCGGAGCACGCAAAGCCACATGCGTGCAGTCAATGGCGCCCTGCACCATGGGGAAGCCCGCTACCCTCGCAAAGCCCAGAGCACGGTCACGCTGCTTGTCTGGGGTCATAGGGAAAGAGATGAAGTCTCGTCTCCTTCTGAAGAGGGCATTGGTGACCTGCCGGATGCAGCGATGCACCGCAAACTGGGAGATATTGGCGAGGTCCCCAACAGCAGCTTGGAATGACCCAGTGGCGTAGAAGTTCAAAGCCACTGTGACCTTCACTGCCACCGACAGAGACGTCTTGGACCTCAGCTGAGGCTGCAGATCTGGCTGCAGCAGGTGGCAGAGCTCAGTGACCACCTCCTTGCTGAATCGCAGCCTTCGCAAACACAGCTCCTCGGACATATGGATGTAGGAGAGCTGTTCACGATATACCCTGGGAGGGTAAGCTCTCCTGTACATGCGCCTGATGGCCCTCCTCCGTCTGGCCATCATTGCCACTCTCTGTCTGCGTCTTGGTATCCTCCGATTCAGCTGGAGCAGGACGACGCCCCCAATCATTGCAGCCCCCATATTCTCTTTGCCAGAAAAGTAATGAGGTACAGCAACTAAAGTAGCAACAAAGTTAGGATGAATAGGCAAAACTACCTCACAAAGCGTTGAGTCAATGTAGAAGTCTCTCTCTCTCTCTCTCCGAATCTCTCTCTCTCTCTCAGAACGAGTGGTGCATAAATGTCGACCACAGAAAAAGACAGGAAGAGGCCCCCTTTAAATAGCGCCCCCCCCCCAGCCCCACACCGATTGATAGCATTCCAGTCTTCCGGTCGTTGGAAGCGCCAGGCGGTAAGGCAGGGGGCGTCACTCAATTTCCGCTCCGGGGCGCCCCAAGGGCGTTGCACCATGGAATGACGTCACAATCTGCGCGCGCAGGTGGTCGCAGTGGTAAGTTTTAGCGCCGCCGCACAATCTCAAGTTAAGTTCTCGAGCGGCGCAAACATCGCTGCGCCCGGGCGTTAGCGGCTTAACGCCCCATTAGCGCCCTCTTAAGGCGCTAACGGGAGGCGCAACCAAGTGAATTTTTACCCCCTGTTCTATAACTCTATTTGCTCCCTTGCCGTCAATGTCCTCTCGTACTTCCTTTCCTATGCTCACTTTTCCTGTTTTGTTTATATTTAGTCTGCTTACGTTTCTTGTAGATCCCTCCCCCCTTCTTACTAGTTTAAAGTCTTTGCCACGTCCCTATTTACCCTTTCCGCTAGGACAAGGGTCCCATCCCAGTTCAGGTGGAGCCCGTCCCATCGGTACAGCTCCTTCCTGTCCCAGAACTGGTGCTAGTGTCCCATGAAATGGAACCCCTCTTTCCCACGCCAGCCCTTTAGCCACGTGTTAATTCTCCTGATCTGTTTGCTTCTATGCCAATTTGCACGTGGCTTGGGCAATAATTCAGAGATTATTACCCTCGAGGTCCTGCTTTTTAATTTAGAGCCTAACTCCTGAAACTTTTTCAGCAGGATCTCCTCCTTGTTCCTACCTGTGTCGTTTGTTCCAACATGGACCATGACAATTGGATTTACCCCTCCCTTTCCAAGTTCCTCTCCAGCCGCCGTGAGATATCCCTTACCCTGGGAGGCAACACACCCTTTGGGATTCTCATTCTTGGCTGCAGAGGGCGCTATCTATCCCCCTAATTATAGAGTCCCCTATCACTACCACATTTCTGTTCTGCTGTTCCCCCCCTTGGACAGCCTTCTGAGCCACGGTGCCTTGGTCTGCATTGTGGATGTCCTCCCTGCAGCCTTTCTCCTTGTCCTCACAGGTAGCGAGCACTTCGTACCTGTTGGACAGGACCAGTGTCTGCGGGACCTCCTTCTCAACCTCTCCTAAATCCCCGCTACCCGTCTCCCTAACAGTCACACCCTCCCATTCCTGAACCTGTGCTTTCCTCTGGGGTGTGACTGTATTCTGGATAAAACTGTCCAGAAATTCCGCCCCCTCCCTGCGTCTTCCGCCTCCACACACAGGTTACCTTTTTGGTCTCTAAAAGGCCCTACTCTTTCCTTAGTTATACTCTTGCTCTTTATATATTTATAAAACATCTTTGGGTTTTCCTTGATTTTACTTGCCAATATAGTTTCAGGCCCTCTCTTTGCTTTCCTAAATTCCTTTTTAATTTCACCCCTGCACTTTCTATACTCCTCTAGGCTTTCTGTAGTATTTAGCTCTCTGTCTCTGACATAAGCTTCCCTTTTTTGCCTTGATTCCAGAGGGCTCTAGATTTTGGAGTCCCACCCTTTTTCTTTGTGGGAACATATTTGCTTTGAACCCTCACTATCTCCTCCTTGAATGCCTCCCACTGCTCCGATTTACCTTCAAGTTGCTGTTTCCAGTCCACTTTTTCTAAATCACATCTGAGCTCAGTAAAATTGGCCTTTCCCCAATCGACAACTTTTACTCCTGGTCTGTCTTCGTCTTTTTTCATAACTATGCTAAATCTAACTGAATTATGATCACTACCCCAAAATTCTCTCCCACTGATACCCCTTCCACCTGCCTAGCTTCATTCCCTGAAACTAAGTCCAAAACTGCACCCACTCTGGTTGGGCTTGCTACAGACTGGCTAAAAAAGTTCTCCTGAATGCATTTTAAGAATTCTGTGCCCTCTATACCTTTTTTGAATAATGATAATGAGTTCTGACTGATTCAGAGAGGGTAGCGGCAGAGCGATGCAGAGGCTCCTAGGAGATTATGGTGTGGCACAGATACAGGCGTAAATCACAAACACCATAATTTCCTGGAAAATCTGCACCACAGTAATGGCATATGCCATAGTGTCAAAGTGTTCGGATCACTCCGCTCACTGTCAGATAGCAGCACTGGGTGGTTCAGCGGTATTTTTGTCCCACTTTTAAAGAATGTTGGCCATTGCAGGATGTGACATAGTTGGATAAAGGAGAATCAAGGGCATGACAAGGAGGAACAGAAGGAGAGCTCACAATTTCAATGAGGCTGACCAACCTTCCTGGATGAGATTAAAAGGAGAGACAGACTGCTTGGTTGCCTTGGGAGGAAGGCTCAGAGAATTGTTTCTCGTGCACGTGGAGGGTGTTGGCAGCGGCACTTAGAGCCACCTCGCTCACCCCCAGAACTGCAGACCAATACCACACAACATTCAATAGCCTGACCAGGGTAGGCTGGGTAACACACTGACCACTCTTCTTGTCTTCCTTGGGCACCAGCACTCTCTTTAACTTCTAAAATAACAGCTGCACAACTAACCCTTCACAATGCACTTTGGTTAAGGAAAGCACTAACCCAGGATCTTACAGAATGCATCCCATCTCCTGCAGCAGCAATTACTTACATGCGCGTCTGGGAGACACGCAATTGCTATCCTTTATTCAGTTCACTCAATCTGGCTGTAGGACAAACCTGCGTACAACGCCCAGGGCACCTGGAAAGAACATGTAAGGGATAAAGTGTGCTGATGTGTTGTCATGTTATAGGATGGGTACTGGGTTGAACGATTGGTCCTTCATATAAAGTTAAAATGAAAGATGCTAACGGTGATGACTTGGCCAGCTCTGGTCACTGATGAATGCATGTCCATATTGCACCCTGGCTAATACTACACACCACTTGCTGCCTGAAATTACCCAGTGCCTTAAACGTTGAACGCAGTGGTCACCTTCATAGCCAGAGAGTAGAGTGGGGAGATGGCTGCAGGTCCTCATGCAGTAGGTAGCAGCGCTGCCCTATTGCTCTTTTAGTGTAGTGCACTCTTCTAATAGGACCTATGTTGCCTGTATATACTTTGGAGGGAATTAATATTCTGGTGGGTTGCATCCTCCCTTAAATGCGGCTTGGTTTTCTTTTCCTCCATCCTCCTCCTCCCCCATGATAATGCACTTGAGAATGACATACCTGCTCCTGAGAAGCCCTCACTGTTGGGTCAAAATTTCCCTATGGTCTCACACTGCGACAAGTAGTCAGAAGCAAGTCCAAAGTTGTGTCAGCAGAATGCCGAAAAAAGCTCCAAAAAGGTGCAATAATTGTAGTCAAACTTTCAGCAGCCTTCAGGCTCAGAAAGCTCTCACTTCCACCAGTCAGCTGGTCCTATCAGCAGCCACACTTTACATCTCCCATTTCTAACTCACTCCTAGTGCACTGCCAGTGTAAAGACAGGAAATTAAGGGCTGCAGTGCCACTGGCCCTCATTTCAATATATTTAAATTAGTGGCTCGGGGACATGGAAGGATTATCACAGGAAGGGAAAAGTCGTGTCTCGACATTTGTTTTTTTTAATTCATTTTTATGGGATGTGGGCGTCGCTGGCAAGGCCAGGATTTATTGCCCATCCCTAATTGCCCTTGAGAAGGTGGTGGTGAGCCGCCTTCTTGAACTGCTGCAGTCCGTGTGGTGATGGTACTCCCACAGTGCTGTTAGGGAGGGAGTTCCAGGATTTTGATCCAGCGACGATGAAGGAACGGCCGATATACTTCTAAGTCAGGATGGTGTGTGACTTGGAGGGGAACTTGGAGGTGATGGTGTTCCCATGCGCCTGCTGCCCTTGTCCTTCTAGGTGGAAGAGGTCGCAGGTTTTGGAGGTGCTGCCGAAGAAGCCTTGGCGAATTGCTGCAGTGCATCTTGTAGATGGTACACACTGCAGCCACGGTACACTGGTGGTGGAGGGAGTGAATGTTTAAGGTGGTGGATGCGGTGCCAATCAAGCGGGCTGCTTTGTCCTGGATTGTGTCGAGTTTCTTGAGTGTTGTTGGAGCTCCACTCATCCAGGCAAGTGGAGAGTATTCCATCACACTCCTTACTTATGCCTTGTAGATGGTGGAAAAGTTTTGGGGAGTCAGGAGGTGAGACACTCGCCGCAGAATACATAAGAACAGAAGAACATAAGAAATTGAAGCAGGAGTAGGCCAATTGTCCCTTCGAGCCTGCTCCGCCATTCAATGAGATCATGGCTGATCTTCTGCCTCAACTCCATTCACCGGCCCTATCGCCATATCCCTTGATGCCCTTACTAGTCAGAAATCTATCGACTTCTGTTTTGAATATACCCAATGACTGAGCCTCCACAGCCCTCTGGGGTAGAGAATTCCAAAGATTTACCACCCTCTGTGTGAAGAAATTTCATCTCATCTCAGTCCTGAATGGCCTATCCTTTATCCTGAGCCTGTGGCCCCTGGTTCTAGACTCCCCAGCCAAGGGAAACATTCTCTCAGCATCCACCCTATCAAGCCCTGTAATAATTTTGTATCCTTCAATGAGATCCCCTCTCATTCTTCTGAATTCAAGAGAATACAGGCCTAGTTTACTCAATCTCTTCTCATACGACATTCCCGCCATCCCAGGAATCAATCTCGTGAACTTTCGTTGCACTCCCTTTATGGCAAGTATATCCTTCCTTAGGTAAAGAGACCAAAATTGTACACAGTACTCCAGGTGTGGTCTCACCAAGGCCCTATATAATTGGAGTAAGACTTCTTTACTCCTGTACTCAAATTCTCTTGTAATGAAGGCCAGCATGCCATTTGCCTTCCGAATGGCTTGCTGCACCTGCACATTCACTTTCAGTGACTCATGTATAAGGACACCCAGGTCCCTTTGAGCATCTGTATTCCCCAATCTTTCACCATTTAGGAAATACTCTGCCTTTCTGTTTTTTCTACCAAAGTGGATAACTTCACATTTATCCACATTATATTCCATCTGCCATGTTCTCGCTCACTCACTGAGCCTGTCGAGATCCCCTTGAAGCCTCTTCACATCCTCTTCACAACTGACACTGCCACCTAGCTTTGTATCATCAGCAAATTTGGAAATGTTACATTTAGTCCCCTCATCCAAATCATTGATATAGATTGTTAGATAGCACCTAGCCTCTGACCTGCTCTTGTTGCCACAGTATTTATGTGGCTGGTCCACTTAAGTTTCTGGTTAATGGTGACCCCCAGGATGTTGATAGTGGGGGATTCGGCAATGGTAATGAATGTCATGGGGAGGTGGTTAGACTCTCGCTTGTTGGAGATAATCATTGCCTGGCACTTCTGTGGCGCGAATGTTACCTGCCACTTATCAGCCCAAGCCTGAACGTCGTCCAGGTCTTGTTGCATGCGGGCATGGACTGCTTCATTATCTAAGGAGTTGTGAATGGCGCTGAACACTGTGCAGTCATCAGTGAACATCCCCATTTCTGACCTTATGTTGGAGGGAAGGTCATTGATGAAGCAGCTGAAGATGGTTGTGCCTAGGACACTGCCCTGAGGAACTCCTGCAGCGATGTCCTGGGGCTGTGATGATTGACCTTCAACCACCACAACCATCTTCCTTTGTGCTAAGTATGACTCCAGCCAGTGGAGCATTTTCCCCCTGATTCCCATTGACTTCAGTTTTACTAGGGCTCCTTGATGCCACACTCGGTCAAATGCTGCCTTGATGTCAAGGGCAGTCACTCTCACCTCACCTCTGGAATTCAGCTCCTTTGTCCATGTTTGGACCAAGGCTGTAATGAGGTCAGGGAGCCAAGTGGTCTTGGCAGAACCCAAACTGGGCATCAGTGAGCAGGTGCCGCTTGATAGCACTGTCGATGACACCTTCCATCACTTTGCTGATGATTGAGAGTAGACTGATGGGGCGGTAATTGGCCGGGTTGGATTTGTCCTGCGTTTTGTGGACAGGACATACCTGGGCAGTTTTCCACATTGTCGGACAGATGCCAGTGTTGTAGCTGTACTGGAACAGCTTGGCTAGAGGTGCAGCTAGTTCTAGAGCACAAGTCTTCAGCACGATAGCCGGGATGTTGTCAGGGCCCATAACCTTTGATGTATCCAGAGCACTCAGCTGTTTCTTGATACCACATGGAGTGAATCGAATTGGCTGAAGACTGGCTTCTGTGATGGTGGGCACCTCGGGAGTAGGCCGATATGGATCATCCACTCGGCTTCTGGCTGCAAACGCTTTGTTTTTTGCACTCACGTGCTGGGCTCCACCATCATTGAGGATGGGGATATTCATGGAGCCTCCTCCTCCTGTTAGTTGTTTAATGGTCCACCACCATTCACGACTGGATGTGGCAGGACTGCAGAGCTTTGATCTGATCCGTTAATTATGGGATCGCTTAGCTCTGTCTATATCATGCTGCTTCCGCTTTTTAGCATGCATCTAGTCCTGTGTTGCAACTTCCCCAGGTTGGCACCTCATTTTTAGGTACGCCTGGTGCTGCTCCTGGCATGCTCTTCTACACTCCTTGTTGAACCAGGGTTGATCCCCTGGCTTGGTGGTATTGGTAGATATGCCAGGCCATGAGGTTACAGATTGTAGTGGAATACAATTCTGCTGCTGCCCCACTAGCACCTCATGGATGCCCAGTTTTGAGCTGCTAGATCTGTTCAGAATCTATCCCATTTAGCACAGTGGTAGTGCCACACAACACGATGGAGGGTGTTCTCAGTGTGAAGACAGGACCTCGTCTCCGCAATGCCTGTGCGGTGGTCACTGCTGCCATGGACAGATGCATCTGCTACAAGTAGGTTTTTCCCTCGTGTTGGTTCTCTCACCACCTGTCGCAGGCCCAGACTGGCAGTTATGTTCTTCAGGACTCAGCCAGCAGTGGTGCTACCGAGCCACGCTTGGTGATGGACATTGAAGTCCCCCACTCAGAGTACATTCTGTGCCCTTGCTTCTTCCAAGTGGTGTTCAACATGGAGGAGTACTGATTCATCAGCTGAGTCTTGCCCATGCTTGACCTGAAGCCATGAGACTTCATGGGGTCTGGAATCAATGTTGGGGACTCCCAGAGCCACTTCTTCCCGACTGTATACCACCCCTGGTGGGTTTGTCCTGCTGGTGAGACAAGACATAACTAGGGATGGTGATGGAGGAGTTTGGGACATTGGCTGAAAAGTATGATTCTGTGAGTATGTCAGGCTGTTGCTTGACTAGTCTGTGGGACAAGCTCTCCCAATTTTGGCACAAGTCAGATGTTGGTGAGGAGTACTTTGCAAGTTCGACTGGGCTGGGTGTGCCGTTGCCGTGTCCGTAGGGTTTTATTATTATTTTGTTTCGTAAGCTAGGCCATTTCAGAGGGCAGTTAAGAATCAACCACATTGCTGTGGGTCTAGAGTCACATTTAGGCTAGACCAGGTAAGGACAGCAGATTTCCTTCCCTAAAGGACATTAGTGAACTAGATGGGTTTTTAACGACAATCTGATATTTTGATGGTTAACGTTACCAGTAATTATTACAGATTTATTCAATTAACTGAATTTAAATTCCCCAGCCGTGGTGGGATTTGAACGCACGTCTCTGGATCATTAGTCCAGGCCTTCTGGATTACTAGCCCAGTGACATTACCATTACGCTACCGTGGTAATGTGAGGGTTAAGGATTGATTTGGGGTGGAAAATCAGCAAAAATAGCTTTCTGCCCCAAATTGCTGATCTGAAAAGTGAGTTTCTCTGTTTAACGTTGTAAAAGTGTTAAAAATGGCATGGAATTTCAGGGCCTGAATAACTTTATAATCAGGAGTGAATTATATCTGTGTGCCCTGGTCCAAAATCGCCAACCTCTAACCTATAACCCTACTCTACTATCCCCTTCCCATTATACTGCTCTGCCTTTCCCCTGAAGCTTGTTTTAGACTCCTGACGTCCCCTACCCTTAAACCCCACTTATTCTTGACTCCCGGGCTAGATATTGGTTTAAGCTGGTGTTTGGGCGCAGAATGGGTGCCAAGCTCAGGGTGCACGTCTCATCACGTGGACATGGGGCGAGGTGGCAGAGTGCATCAGTGCCAGAAGCATTGCCCCCAGGAAGAGGTCTATGCTTCACTCATCTGCTGTTCCCACATGAAGAACAGTTCATGGACATTGTGGGCAGGGGGCGTGTTAGGAGCGTGGCATCTGGTGAGGCTGGAGGACAAGTGCTGCAGGGTTTTAAACCACCTTCTCCTTGTTCCCTTGTCACTTAAATCTCACCCTTACACATGATGCATGGCAGACTGCTGCTACTTTCAGAAGCTATTCATGTGCCTCTGCTTACCCAAGCCACTAAATGCTGACTCTTGTCCCTTTCAATTCTAAAAGCTCCACTCAGCCCTCAGGGAGCAGAACAGGGCAGCACTGCAGAACAAGAGCCGTCACTCGACTGTACGCTTGCAGATACCAGCTCAGAGACTGGCACCACGCAAAGTTCAGAAGATAGGCTCGAGGGGTCTGCATGTGGAGATTCAGCCAGCACGAGTGTACAGGAGCAAGGGCAGAGGGAAATGACAGCCCAGGAACCACCTCGCAACAGGGCCACCCATCCTAACCCTGCTACGCATGGTTCAGATGGCGACATCAGGGGCCCACCGTGCATGAGAAGAATGATGGTGATCCAAACACACCTCATCAATGCACTGGGCAGCCTGCCAGAGAGCTGGTGCACAATGTCAGAGCTCCAACTTGTATGGGGTCTTGTGCATGGTATTGAGACCATGCAGTCAAACACGGAACAAGTGGTCAGCTTTCTGATCACTGCAGGGGGACCCACAGCCATGGAGCCAGTGGTGACAGCTTGGACTGCTTTGATGGAAGGTCAGACTACTGTCATCTTGGCTCTGGGGTCCAGCACTTCCTCTGGCTTACAAATCCTGAAGGATAGCCTCCCAGCAGACTTACAATATTCTCCATTTTGAACTGTCAGCTATTGTTGTAACCATTGGTAACAGTATTCAGGCTAAGCTGAAGAATGTTCTGTGGTGCCTCCCGCTCGGAATAACCTGATCCCTTCTTCATGCCTTTCTTAAAATGATCCTGACCAATACTTGAATACTTGATTCTGGATTTGATTGGGAGCCAAAAATGTGTTTGTTCAACAGGTTGCATGTGGAGCTATTTCTGCATGTGAATTGAAGCAGATATACAGAGTTGGAGGGTCTCTGCTGAGGAATCCCCATGTTCTGTGCAAGTTCTACAGCAGACTTTATTACAGACAGTGAAATTATGGAAATTATTGCTAAATCTTCGTGAAATTGTAAAACTCCTGAAAAATTGAACGTTACTGACTAAGTTTAAAAAAAGAATGTAACTTTACCTGAAGAAGGGGCGATAGCTCCGAAAGCTTGTAATTTTAAATAAATCTGTTGGACTATAACCTGGTGTTGTGCGACTTCTCATTTTTAAAAATCTAGGCATTGATAAAGAAACTACAAGAGAACTTAAGCTCAATACAAAAAGACCAGTAATTAAAAACTTCTTGGCAGGCTGGCAACAGAGAAGCAGATGCCAAAAAGAGGTCCGATTCCACAACAGAATCAAAATACACAGCATGGGTGGCTTCCACTGTATGACTCTTTAGAGTCTAAACTCTTCAGAGGGAGCCAGTTCCAATGTTTCAGTTCCTGTCTAGAATTCAACTTCATCCCACCACAGGACCTCAGACTTAACTTTGGACTCTCTCATATTGTCTCCTCCCTGCCTTCTCTTTACAAAAAAGACATATCTCTGCCATACCTATGAAACCTGAATTCCCTTTGTATCCATCCTCACACGCATTTTGGCTGCTACTCCAGATCCAAGGCCATTACTTCTATCTCCCTTTTATTTCTTCCTTTGACCTCTCCAGGGCCCTTTTCTCTTGTCTCCTCCCCTTGTTGTCACTCAGTCATGCCACCGTTCATTTCTCCCCTCGCAGATACTTTCGGCGCGATCTTGCCAGCCCTGGGGAGGCGGGTATGGAAGCGGGACTGCCTGGAAAATGGCAGCATTTGGGGGCGGGTGCCCAACCCGCCTCCATACCATCTTGCCAGGAGGCGGGTAGCCGTCCCGGGCCGGGTCCCATCTCCTTGGAGGCGGGAAGGGATTACAGCCACTTAACTGCCTGTTAACAGGCAGATAAGAGGATTATCCCCATTTTGCCCACACAAGTGCGGGCTTCCTGAAGGCTCCGAACCCCGCCAGGGTCATCGAGGTGAGCAGTGGGTCTGCGGGGGTCGGGGGGGTGCAACAGTGTGCTGTGAAGGTAAGTGATGGGTGCAAGTGTAGAGAGGTGAGTCTCTGAGGTAAGTGGAAAGTGTTAGAAAAAGTGTACTTACCTTTGTTTCTTCCTGCAGGCTTCAATCGTTGGGTATGCGGAGAGTCTCGCACCTCCGCGGTAGAGATGACAGATGGACGTTGCATTCTCCAATGCAACAACCATCTCATTTCTGCAAAAGAAAGAGGTTTGATAAGGTCTTGAATTCAAGACCTCATCAAACTACAGAGAATGTCAGTGTTTGACAGCTTCACAGAGCTGTCAAACGATGACAATTCATCTGTCAAACATTTTTGACAGATGAAATGTCATACGTTGACGTTCTCTGCAACCGGCTTTCCCTTAATTGGCCTGCTAAGCCCGCTGAGCGGACTTAACAAGGTCAATCAACGGAAAATAGCGTGGGTTGGCCAGAAGTTGATGGAGGCGGGACTGAAACCCGACAAGTGGGAGTCCCGCCTCCAAAAGCTCCCCATTGGCAAAATCACCCCCTTTGTCTTCCCCCAATCCCTACCCCAACCCAACTGTGTTCCTACTTTCCTCCGCCATCACAGCCTTGAATCCCCCTTGGAGAAGGCCACAGCTACCACCTCTGCCTCTCTTGGTATTCTCCAAAGGGCCATTGAGGCACCTCTCGTTCTCTTTACACGCAGCAACTCCAACTGCCTCCTTTCTCTCTAATCTTCTCGCCCAACATACCTGCTAGCGGCTAATCTTAACAACCTCCTCCCCGTCCCACACACCCCTCCCACCGCTGCCCCCTTGGACTTTGCCACCAGATCAAAAATCACCACCCCTCTCTACATTTCCCTCCAGGATGTCCATTCCCTCGCGAACATCCATGACCTTATTGTGGATGATTGTGTTATCATGGCTTTGATGGAAACTTGACTCTCGGGTGGTAACACCGTGTGACTCTCACGTGGCGTCGCGATCACATGGTCTCTATCAAAGACAAGGTCACCTTCAACCACCTCCTTATATCCCTCAGCAACCCCCTTCCAACCCCACTTCCTACCGCGTCTGTCGCTGGAATTAACTATCTCCCAAGTCACTTAAAACTGCACTTTCAAATTTCCAACTGTCTGGCCTTTGGCCTTCCGTTCGCCACGATACTTTTGCAGTTGTTGATCTGCTCAACCACGCTCCTCCCATCTTCACTCCCTCAAATAGTTCATTCTCCTCAAAAGATCCAACCTTGACCCTTCATCCATGAAAACTGCCACACCATCTCCAACCTCCCTTTCCTTGAACGTGCTGTCACCTCCTAAATCCATGCCCATCTTTCCTGCAACTCCATGTCTGAACCTCTCCAATCAGGTTTCTGCCCTGCCACAGCACTGAAACGGCCCTAATCAAAGTCACAAATGACATCCTATGTGACTGTGACCGTGGTAAACTATCCCTCCTCATCCTTCTCAACCTGTCTGCAGCCTTTGACAGAGCTGACCACACCATCCTCCTCCAACGCCTCTCCTCCATTGTCCAGCTGGGTGGGACTGCCTGGTTCCACTCTTATCTATCCAGTCATAGCCAAAGAATCACCTGCAATGGCTTCACTTCCCACTCCTCCACTGTTAACTCTGGTGTCCCCCAAGGATCTATCCTTGGTCCCTCCTATTTCTCATCTACATGCTGCCCCTCGGTGACATCATCCAAAAAAACGTCAAATTCCATATGTAAGCTGATGACAACCAGCTCTACCTCACCACCACCTCTCTCGACTCCTCCATTGCCTCTGATTTGTCACACTTGGGAAGGTCAAAGCTATCGTCTGTAGTCTCCGCCCCAAATTCCATACATTGCCATCGATTCCATCACCCTCCCTGATCACTGTCTCAGGTTGGACCAGACTGTTCGCAATCCTGACATCCTATTTCACTCAAAGCTGAGCTTCCAACCGCTCTGCATCACAAATACTGTACTTTTCCAACTCCACCCATTTGCGGTCTTTCCTCAGCCCTGCTGCTGAAAACCTTATCCGTGCCTTCGTCACTTTAACTATTACAACGTTCTCCTGGCTGGTCTTCCATCCTCTACCCTCCATAAACTTCACCTCACCCAAAACTCTGCTACCGATATTCTATCCTGCATCAAGTCCCACTCACCCAACACCCCTGTGCTCGCTAGCCTACATTGGCTCCAACTCCCCCAACTCCTCAAATTTAAAATTCTAATCTTCATAGTTAAATCTCTTCTGGGCCTCGCCCCTCTGTATCTCTGTAACCACCTCCAGCTATACAACCCACCAAAAATTCTCCGTTCCTCTGACTCTGGACTCGAGCATCCCCCACTCCCTTCACCAGTCATTGGCGGCCTTGTCTTCAGCCGTCTAGGCCCTACACTCTGAAATTCCCTCCCTAAACCTCTCCACCTCCCTCTTCCCCATTAGGACCCTCCTTCAACCAAGCTTTTTAATCACTCTCCTAATATCACCTTCTTTAGCATGGTTTCAATTTTAGCCTGATTATGCTTCTATGAAGCAACGTGGGACATTTTCCCATGTTAAAGTTGCTGTATAAGCTGTTGTTGTTCCCCCATAACTGGACAATACAGGTTTGATTCACACATGAGTTAAATAAAAGAGGGAAAAGTAATTTAAAAAATGTTGATATTATTCTTCATTTAAAAGCTTTAATCTGATCGTTCCACCTTCAAAAGAAAAGCATCATACTCCTAGATGAAAAAAAGTTTTCAGTAGATAAAGCTAGCTAAATCTTGAAAACAAAAATAAACTTTTGTAAGTTTCATTTCATATACTAACCTTTAGCTGCTTTTGACCAAGTGATTGTGATTCATCCAGTTGTGATCTGGAAAATCAGAAACAATAAAAATATGGCATGTAAAACAGCTTATTCAATTCAACAATCCTGCACGCCTCCTGCTGGGAGCCAGCATGGGTATGAGCTGATCAAAGAGAGTCAGCGTGGATGTGTGAAGGGTAAGTCATGCCTGACTAATATTGTGAATTTTTTTAGGAGGCCACTAACATGGTGGACAAGGGGAATGCATATGGATGTTGTCTATATGGACTTCCAGAAGGCATTTGATAAGATTCCGCAAAAGATATCATTAGCAAAAATGAGAGCACACGGAATTGGACACAACCTTGTGGCATGGATTAATAACTGGTTGTGAAATAGAGGAGACAGAGCAGGGATAAAGTCATTGTTCTCTGATTGGTACGATGTGACATGTGGTGTTCCCCAGGGATTTGTAGTGGTGCCTCAAACTTTCATCATATAGATCAATGACTTGGATGAAGGAATAGAGAGTTGCATATTCAAGTTTGCAGATGATACTAAGTTAGGAGGCACAGTAAGTTGTGTAGATCGGAGCAGAAAGATACAAGGGGCATAGACAGACTAAATGGATGGGACAAAACTGTGGCAGATGGAGTTCAGGGTAGGGAAGTGTGAGATCATTCACTCTGAATCCAAAAATGACAAATCAGAATATTTTTGTAATAGTGAGAGACTAGGAACTGGGGAGGAGCAGAGAGATTTAGGGCTCCATGTACAGAAATCACTAAAAGCTAGTGGACAGGTACAAAAAATAATTTAAAAGGCTAATGGAATATTGGCCTTTATCTCAGGGGCTGGAATACAAAGGGGTGAAAGTTATTCTTCAGTTGTACAGAGCTCTAGTTAGACGCCATGTGGAGTATTGTGTTCAGTTCTGGGCACTGCATCTCAGAGAATATATTGGCCTTAGAGGGGGTGCAGCGAAGATTCACCAGAATGATTCGGCTTAAAGGGTTAAATTAGGTTGCATAAACTTGGGTTGTATTCCCTTGAGTTTAGAAGGTTGAGGTGTGATCTGATTGAGGTGTTTAAAATGATAAAGGGATTCGATAGGGTAGATAGAGAAAAACTATTTCCTCTGGTGGGAGAGTCCAGAACAAGAGGGCTTAATCTTAAAATTAGAGCTTGGCTGCTCAGAGGTGATGTCAGGAAGCAATTCATCACAGAAAGACAAAGGGTAGTGAAAATTAGCACGTGAGTGCTCACCATCGACTCACAACTTGCTCCAGCCATTCCGATTTTCGAGTGGCTCTTGATATAGACTGAGCTTCCCCCAGAAACAGGTGGGAGCTTCAATAATAAGTGCAAATTCGTGTCAATTGACATATGCTGGGAATTTCCTTGGAGCTGCTCTTACTCCACCATCATTATCGTAAGTGCGAGAGCAACTCTGACAGAGTTACGGCAGCAGAGTGGGACCAGCTCCAAGGCAATTCCCGGAGATGGTTACGACACAGAGGCTACTTTGTCTCCCGCCGCAAAATTCTGCTCTGACCCACGAACCGTGGACGGTGAGGGTCAGGACGCAGCCATTTCCAGCAATATTTAAAGGGCTCCTCAGCTGCTCTCAGGTAAAATAGCAGAAGATTTAGGAGACATTCTGTTTGCATAAAATAGTGCTTTTAACTACTGAGATGATTGCAAATTGCTTGCAGTTGGTGTAAAATATTCTAAAGTCTTCAGCAGCTTCTGGCATCACACTTTCTGGGGGACTTCATGAGGGTCCCTCTGGGAATTCCACTCCGGAAGAGGAGGAAGAATATTGAAGAGAAGAAGAAGGAGGAAGATTGAGGAGGAGGACGAGGAAGTGACAGAGGAGGAGTAGGAGCAGGAAGAAGAGGAGGAGGAGGAGGCGGAGCAAGAGGAGGAGGAGGAAGATGCGGAATAGACGGAGAAGGAGCAGGAAGAAGAGGAGGAGGTGGATGAGAGGAGGAGGAGGAAGAGGATGCGGAGGCGGAGGATGCGAAGGAGCACCCCCAGGTCTCTCTGTTCCTGCACCTCCTTTGAAAGTGTACCATTTAGCTTATATTGCATCTCCTCATTCTTCCTACAAAAATGTATCACTTCACACTTCTCTGCGTTAAATTGCATCTGCCATGTGTCTGCCATTTTACCAGTCTATCTATGTCCTCCTGAGGTCAGTTACTATCCTCCTCACTGTTTACTACATTTCCGAATTTCATGTCATCTGCAAACTTTGAAATTATATCCTGTACCCCCAATTCCAGGTCATTAATATATATCAAAAAGAGCAGTGGTCCTAATACCGAGCCCTGGGGAACACCACTGTATATATCCCTGTACATGGGTTCCTAGGCTTTATAAATAGAGGTATAGAGTACAAAAGCAAGGAAGTTAAGCTAAACCTTCATAAAAGACTGGTTAGTCCTCAGCTAGAGTATTGTGGCCAATTCTGGGCACCACACTTTAAGAAGGATGTCAAGGCCTTGGAGAGGGTGCAGAGGACATTTACTAGAATAGTACCAGGGATGAGGAACTTCAGTTATGTGGAGAGACTGGAGAAGATGGTATTGTTCTCCTTAGAGCAGAGAAGGTTAAGAGGAGATTTAATAAAATGTACAAAATTATGAGGGGTTTTGATAAGAGTAAATAAGGAGAAGCTGTATGCAGTGGCAGAAGGGTCAATAACTAGACAACACAGATTTAAGGTGCTCCCCCAGTGACTACAGCATGCGGGTGAGAAGTACAGCACCTGCCCGACCCACCGCTGGCCTTATCTATGCTAGAGCTGGAAATTTTCTCCACTCAGACACATCACACAATATTAATTGCCCTACAGAATGCTACTATCAAATTCGTAAGAAGTCCCAAAAGGTTCCATTCCTATTTTAAACATATAAATGTACAAATGACTTGGCAATATTAGTGGATAAATGCTTAACACACTCATATGGGCAATAAATGGAGCCTTGGCAGTGTCGCTAACACACGCTCCAAGAACAGATATAAAAATAATATTCCTCTGTCCATTAATTTAACAGAGGCGCTTACTTTAAATGGGTTAACACCTTGTTAAAATAGCAGATAGAGGAATGTGCATATAAATCTTTTCAATGTTCATCCACAAATGCTGCTAATGGTAATTTCTGTTTAATATTACTCTTTAATCAACAAATTAATGCTTTGTTCACTATATCAAAAGATTACCCTGTAATTGGATCATCTTTAATCTTCAAGACTGTTGGAGTAGAGCCAGAATGAAATCAATATTCTGGAGAAACCATGCAGTAGGCATCCCTCTCCTGATGATTCTGTACATATCAATAATGAGGTTATTGGAATCAATCTAATTCTCCTCTGCTCTGACTTTCTGCAGCAACTGGAGGAAATGCATACAGAAACAAAAGGCAGAAGAATTCAGGGATGGACTTCCAAACAGTAGGATTCAGGCAGCTGAAAGCCTTAATACAAGGGCAAAGGAAGGGCAGGATACACAAAAAGCCACAGTTGAAGAATCAAAGGGTGCAGAAGATACAAAGCTGAAGGAGGTTGCAGAGATAGAGCAGGGCAAGATGAGATGAAGGTGTAGGGAATTTGAAGATGAGGTCCAGGATTTTAAATGTAATGCATCAGGAGACAGGGGGTCAATGTGGGACAGCAAGGGTTCCTAACTTGCACCAAATCCCATTCACCCATCATACCTGTGCTTGCTAACCTACATTAGCTCGTTAAAGGCGCTATATAAATACACGTTGTTGTTGTGAGGGCAATGGGTGAGCAGGACTTAGTGCAATGCAGGATACAGACATCTGAGCTTTGGAAAAGTTGGAATTTATGGTAAGTAGGGAGGAGAGCAAAGAGGAATTGGTGAAAGGCCCAGGACAGAGCGTGGACCTGAGCGGGAGCGGCGGCAGCAAAGGCAGCATAAAGGGACCTGAGCGGGAGCGGCGGCAGCAAAGAGAGCATAAAGGGACCTGAGCGGGAATTCAAAAAAAACACAAGGCGTGACATCACAGGATAGCTGCTACCTGATTGGTTGGTAAAGGTCAAACCGTTTTTTTTTCTCTTCAGGTTAGGGGCCGGAATTAAATAGCTGGTTAGGGATAAAGCAGGAGCTTGGAGATTAGTAACTGTTAATACTATATTAGATTAGTAACTGTTAATAGTATATCATATTAATAACTTGAATTAGACATATCTTAGACTTAAGTTTCTATAAGATTAGTTAATAGTCGAATAATTAAAGGCATGGCAGGGCAGCTCAGTCCAGCGGAATGCACATCCTGTGCCATGTGGGAACTCCAGGACGCTTCCCGTGTCCTGGAAAACCATGTCTGCAGGAGGTGTCGTCAGCTGGAAGATCTCGAGCTTTGGGTTTTGGAGCTTGAGCAGCAGCTGGTGTCACTGCGGTGCATCCGCAAGGCTGAGAGCTACGTGGATAGCACATTTCAGGAGGTGGTCACTCCATAGCTAAGGAGTGTCCAGGCAGAGAGGGGATGGGTGACCACCAGACAGAAGAGGAGGACCAGGCAGGTAGTGCAGGAGACCCCTGAGTGCATCGCGCTCTCCAACCAGTATTCTGTTCTGAGTATTTGTGTGGGCGATGGTTCCTCTGGGGAGTACAGCCAGAGCCAAGTCCACGGCACCATGGGTGGCTCAGCTGTACACGGGGGGGGGGGCTCGGCAATAAAGGGTTAATTCAAACATTGCAGCCGAAGCTACGAACCATCAAGAGACTAGATATCAATTTTCACAGACAATCTAAAATACAAATGCTTTTGAAAAGGAACATTTATGCATATTCATTTATCTTAAGGGGTTACATTGTTCACCTTGGACCATGGCTCCAGAAGAGCTGCTATCAGTGCAGGCCTAGACAATGGGCCAGGCCCTGAACCATCTGAATACGAATGCTAACAGAAACCAACAATTAGCATATGCAGTCACCTTGGGAAGGTTGCATTGTCAGAAAGGACCTCAATACAGACAAGTAATCAATGGACAATACGAGGGACAATTAGCCATCAAGAGTTCTCTGCTAGAGACATTCACACATTTTGATACGGTCATCGTGTGCACAGGAGGGGCCAGGAAATGTGTTTCAAGATTGCAAGTTGGTTTTGGTTCAAGGAAAAATCACTTCAAAGAGAGTCAGCGTGGGGAGCTAACGCAAGAACAGCGAGCAGAAAGATTCAGGCCAACAATCAACTCCAGGAGACAGCCGATCGGGAGTGGTGACTGTATGTTTCACTCAAATCATAGAGGGGGCTTTTGTGATTGAGTCTGAGTAAGTTTGTAAGTTTCCGTCAGATCACAATAAGGGTTTTGTGATTGAGTCTGGGTAACTTTATATGTAACAGTCAAATCGCGGACAGGTTTAACTGTGTCATATGCAAATGACCCTTGCGTAGGGGTTTGTATTTTGGCGTTGTTAGTCTAGTATAAATCGTAGGGATTTATACTGGGGAGATAATTGTGTGTGTGTGTTCAATAAACGAACGAATCAAAGGTTGAGCCAAAACCCTGTGTCGTGTGTATTTTGTTCTTAATAATCCTGACGTCTAAGAACTGTGTGTAATGGGGGACCAGTATCGGAGAAAACCCCTTACAGAGAATAGAGCAGATGAATGTGTGGCTGGAGAGATGGTGCAGGAGGGAGGGCTTCAGATTCCTGTGGCATTGGGTCCGGTTCTGAGGGAGGTGGGACCTATACAGGCCGAACGGTTTGCACCTCAACAGAGCAGGCACCAATATCCTCGTGGGGAGGTTTGCTAGTGCTTTTGGGGAGGGTTTAAACTAAGTTGGCAGGGGGATGGGCACCAAGATGTAGCATTAGAAATGAGAAACAATGGGCACAAAGGATTGGGAGAGACAGAGAGCACTAAAGTAAGAAATAGTAAGGTATTAGTTGGGGTCAGACTAAGAGAGAACACAGTATGGTCTAAGATAGGTTTACAGTGTATGTATGTGAACGCACAAAGCTTAGTAAACAACGTTGGTGAGCTGCAGGCGCAAATAGCTACATGGGAATATGATGTCGTGGCAATGACGGAGACCTGGCTCAAAAAAGGGTAGGATTGGCTATTAAATATTCCAGGATATAAGGTGTTCAGGAAAGATAGGTGTGGCAGTATTGGTTAAGGAGAATGTTACAGTGCTGGAGAGAGAGGATGTCCTGGAGGGGTCAAGGACAGAATCTAAAATAACAACAGAAAACGCTGGAAAAACTCAGCAGGCCAGGCAGCATCCGTGGAGACGAAACAGAGTTAACGTTTCAGGTCGAAAACCTCTATATGGCTAGAGTTAAGAAATAATAGAGGTGCCATTACACTACTAGGTGTATTATATAGGCCACCAACTAGTGGGAAAAATATGGAGGAGCAAATTTGCAGAGAAATTACAGAGAGATGCAAAAACTATAGAGTAGTGATAAATGGGGACTTCAACTATCCTAATATAGACTGGGATAGTAATAGTGTAAAGGGCAGGGACAGGGAAGAATTTCTGAAGTGTGTTCAGGAGAACTTTCTTGATCAGTATGTTTCCGGCCCAACGAGGAAGACGGCATTGCTGGATCTGGTTCTGGGGAATGAGGTAGATCAATTGGAGCAAGTGTCAAAGTAGGTGAACATTTAGGGAACAGTGATCATAGTATCATAAGGTTCAGATTAGCTATGGAAAAGGACAGGAGCAATCCAGAGTAAAAATACTTAATTGGAGGAACGCCATTTTTAGTGGGATGAGAACGGATCTAGCCCAGGTAAATTGGAATCAAAGATTAGCAGGCGAAACTGTAGTGAAACAATGGGCTGCCTTTAAAGAGGAAATAGTTCGGGTAGAGTCGAGGTACATTCCCACGAGGGGGAAAGGTAGGGCAACTAAAGTCAGAGCTCCCTGGATGACGAAAGAGTTAAAGAGTAAGATGAAGCAGAAAAAGAGCGTGTATGACAGATGTCAGGTCGAGAATACATCTGAGAATCAGGCAAAATATAGAAAGTTCAGAGAAGTGTGAAGTAATACATTTTAGTCGAAAGAATTAGGAGAGGAAATATAAACTAAAGGGGACAATCCTAAAGTGGGTGCATGAGCAGAGAGACCTAGGGGTATATGTGCACAAATTGTTGAAGGTGGCAGGGCAGGTTGAGAAAGCAGTTAAAAAAGCTTACGGGATCCTGGGCTTGATGAATAGAGGTATAGAGTACAATAATGTGGAAATTATGATGAACCTGCATAAAACAGGTTCGGCCTCAACTGGTGTATTGTGTCCAATTCTGGACACCGCACTTTAGGAAAGATGTGAAGGCCTTAGAGAAGGTGCAGAAAAGATTTACGAGAATGATTCCAGGTATGAGGGACTTCAGTTACGTAGATAGAATGGAGAATCTGGGGTTGTTCTCCTTAGAGTAGAGAAGATTGAGAGGAGATTTGATAGAGGTGTTCAAAATCATGAGGTGTCTGGACAGAGTGCAGGAAACTTTCGTTTATCCGGCACCCAAATATCCGGAATTCTCGCTTAACCGGCAAAAATCATCCTCCGAAAACTCCTCTCAAATAACCGGCAATGTTGCCGAGTCGCAGTCGAGTCTCCGCGAACGCCGAGTGCTCCAAAAACTCCTCTCAAATAACCGGCAATGTTGCCGATCCCGAGTCCGAGTCCGCGAACGCCGATTTAGTCAGTAGGGGTACTTTTCAAAAGTGCCACTACTCGGCCTCCTGGCGCTGTCGGAAGTCCGAAACACTGCAGTCCTGCGCTGCCTGGAGTCTCTTTGTTAAAAATAGCCTCGGTAGATATGACTCTCCGTTATCCGGTACTTTCGATAAACCGGCACCACGCCGGTCCCGTCGATGCCGGATAAACGAAAGTTTCCTGTAGATAGAGAGAAACTGTTCCCATTGGCAGAGGGGTCCAGAACCAGAGGACACAGATTTAAGGTGATTGGCAAAAGAACCAAAGGCGACATAAGAAAAAACTTTTTTACGCAGTGAGTGGTTAGGATCTGGAATGCACTGCCTTAAAGGGTGGTGGAGGCAGACTCAATCACGGCTTTCAAAAGGGAATTGGATAAGTATCTGAAAGAAAAAAAATTGCAGCACTACAGGGAAAGGGTGGGGGAGTGGGACTAGCTGAAGTGCTCTTGCAGAGAGCTGGCATGGGCTCGACGGGCCGAATGGCCTCCTTCTGTGCTGTAACCATTCTATGATTCTAGAAGTAACAAAATGTGGATAAGTGTTTCAGTGGCAATGGGTTGAGGATCTGTTTGATTCCAGGATCCTCCAGCCTCCTAACTGACTTGCCCATGGCCTCTGAGCAAAAACAAGAGAGTTGGCGATGCAAAGAGGTTTCCATCGGGTAACACCAGTCAGCCTAACCTCGGTGGTGGGAAAATTATTGGAAAGAATTCTGAAGGACAGGATAAATCTTCATTTAGAAAGACACGGATTAATCAAGGATAGTCAGCACGGATTTGTTAAGGGAAGGTCATGTCTGACAAACTTGATTAAATTTTTTGAGGAGGTAACAAGGAGGGTAGATGAGGGTAGTGCGATTGATGTAGGGTATATGGACTTTAGCAAGGCTTTTGATAAGGTTCCACATGGCAGACTGGTCACGAAGTTAAAAGTCCATGGGATCCAGGGCAAAGTGTCAAGTTGGATTCAAAACTGGCTCGGAGACAGGAAGCAGAGGGTAATGGTTGATGGGTATTTTTGTGACTGGAAGGCTGTTTCCAGTGGGGTTCCGCAGGGCTCAGTACTAGGTCCCTTGCTTTTTGTGGTATATATCAATGATCTTGACTTGAATATAGGGGATTAAGAAGTTTGCAGATACTAAAATTGGCTGTGTGGTTGATACTGAAGAAGGAAGCTGTAGACTGCAGGAAGATATCAATAAATTGGTCAGGTGGGCAGAACAGTGGCAAATGGAATTCAATCCGGAGAAGTGTGAGGTAATGCATTTGGGGAGGGCTAACAAGGAAAGGGAATACACATTAAATGGTAGGACACTGAGTAGTGTAGAGGAACAAAGGGACCTTGGAGTGCATGTCCACAGATCCCTAAAGGTAGCCAAACTGGTAGATAAGGTGGTTAAGAAGGAATACGGAATGCTTGCCTTTATTAGCCGTGGCATAGAATACAAGAGCAGGGGGGTTATGCTTCAACTGTATAAAACACTAGTTAGGCCTCAGCTAGAGTACTGCGTGCAGTTCTGGTCACCACATTACAGGAAAGATGCGATTGCACTGGAGAGGGTACAGAGGAGATTTACAAGGATGTTGCCGGGAGTAGAGAATCTTAGCTATGAGGAAAGACTGGATAGGCTGGGTCTGTTTTCCTTGGTACAGACGAGGCTGAGGGGAGACCTTATTGAGGTGTATAAAATTATGAGGGGCATAGATAAAGTGGATAGAAAGGACCTATTTCCCTTAGCAGAGGGGTCAAAAACCAGGGGGCACAGATTTCAAGTAATTGGGGGAAGGTTTAGAGGGGATTTGAGGGAAAATGTCTTCACCCAGAGGGTTGTGGGGGTCTGGAACTCACTGCCTGAAAGGGTGGTAGAGGCAGGAACCCGAACCACATTTAAAAAGTACTTGGATGTGCACTTGGGATGCTGTAACCTGCAGGGCTACGGACCAAGAGCTGGGAAGTGGGATTAGGCTGGATAGCTCTTTGTTGGCCGGCGCAGACACGATGGGCCAAAATGGCCTCCTTCCGTGCTGTACTTTTCTATGATGATGGTGATGATGATGAGACATTTTTTGAGCCTACCTCTTCCCTGCTGACACCACCTATTGTCACACTGCCCAAGTTGCTGATGTTCTGCCAAAAATATCAATTGTGGATCAGACACAAATGGGCAATGGTAGGGGAACGGTAGCCTAGTGGTAATGTCACTGGGCTAGTAATCCAGAGGCCTGGACTAATGATCCAGAGACATGAGTTCAAATCCCACCACGGCAGCTGGGGAATTTAAATTCAGTTAATTAAATAAATTTGGAATAAAAAACTAGTATCAGTAATGGTGACCGTGAAACTATCGGATTGTCGTAAAAACCCATCGGGTTCACTAATCTGCCGTCCTTACCCGGTCTGGCCTATATGTGACTCCAAACCCATAGCAATGTGGTTGACTCTTAACTGCCCTCTGAAATGGCCTAGCAAGTCACTCAGTTGTAACTAACCACTACGAAACATAACAAGAATGAAACCAGACGGACCACCCGGCATCGACCTCGGCACCGGATACGGCAATGACACACCCTGCAAAGTCCTCCTCACCAACGTCTGGGGACTAGTGCCAAAATTGGGAGAGCTGTCCCGCAGACTAGTCAAGCAACAGTCTGACATAGTGATACTCACAGAATCATACCTTTCAGCCAATGTCCCAGACTCCTCCATCACCATCCCTGGGTATGTACTGTCCCACCGAAAGGACAGACCCACCAGGAAGTGGTGGCACAGTGGTATAAAGTCAGGAAGGAGTGACCCTGGAAAGCCTCAACATTGACTCCAGAACCCATGAAGTCTCATGGCTTCAGGTCAAGCATGGGCAAGGAAACCTCCTGCTGATTACCACCTACCGCCCTCCCTCAGCTGATGAATCAGTACTCCTCCATGCTGAACACCACTGGAGGAAGCACTGAGAGTAGCAATGGCACAGAATGTACTCTGGGTGGGGGACTTCAATGTCCATCAGCAAGAGTGGCTCAGTAGCACCACTACTGGCCGAATACTGAAAGACATAACTGCCAGTCTGGGCCTGCGACAGGTAGTGAGAGAACCAACACGAGGGAAAAAAGCTACTTGACCTCGTCCTCACCAGTCGCAGATGCATCTGTCCATGACAGTATTGGTAGCAGTGACCACCGCACAGTCATTGTGGAGACGAAGTCCCGTCTTCAAACTGAGGACACTCTCCATCGTGTTGTGTGGCATTACCACTGTGCTAAATGGGATAGATTCAGAACAGATCTAGCAGCTCAAAAGTGGGAATCCATGAGGCGCTGTGGGGCAGCAGCAGAATTGTATTCCACCACAATCTGTAAACTCATGACCCGGCATATCCCTCACTCTACCATTACCACCAAGCCAGGGGATCAACCCTGGTTCAATAAGGAGTGTAGAAGAGCATGCTAGGAGCAGCACCAGGCGTACCTAAAAATGAGGTGCCAACCTGGGGAAGCTGCAACACAGGACTACATGCATGCTAAAAAGCGGAAGCAGCATGCTATAGACAGGGCTAAGCGATCCCACAATCAACGGATCAGATCAAAGCTCTGCAGTCCTGCCACAGCCAGTCATGAATGGTGGTGGACCATTAAACAACTAACGGGAGGAGGAGGCTCCATGAATATCCTCAATGATGGTGGAGCCCAGCACGTGAGTGCAAAAGAAAAGGCTGAAGCGTTTGCAGCCAGAAGTGCCGAGTGGATGATCCATATCGGCCTACTCCCGAGGTCCCCACCATCACTTCAGCCAATTCGATTCACTCCATGTGATATCAAGAAACGGCTGAGTGCACTGGATACAGCAAAGGCGCTATGGGCCCCGACAACATCACGGCTATCGTGCTGAAGACTTGTGCTCCAGAACTAGCTGTGCCTCTAGCCAAGCTGTTCCAGTACAGCTACAACACTGGCATCTATCCGACAATGTGGAAAACTGCCCAGGTATGTCCTGTCCACAAAAAGCAGGACAAATCCAACCCGGCCAATTACCGCCCCATCAGTCTACTCTCAATCATCAGCAAAGTGATGGAAGGTGTCATCGACAGTGCTATCAAGCGGCACCTGCTCACTGATGCCCAGTTTGGGTTCCGCCAAGACCACTCGGCTCCCGACCTCATTACAGCCTTGGTTCAAACATGGACAAAGGAGCTGAATTCCAGAGGTGAGGTGAGAGTGACTGCCCTTGACATCAAGGCAGCATTTGACCAAGTGTGGCATCAAGGAGCCCTAGTAAAACGGAAGTCAATGGGAATCGGGGGAATACGCTCCACTGGCTGGAGTCATACCTAGCACAAAGGCAGATGGTTGTGATGGTTGAAGGTCAATCATCACAGCCCCAGGACATCACTGCAGGAGTTCCTCAGGGCAGTGTCCTAGGCCCAACCATCTTCAACTGCTTCATCAATGACCTTCCCTCCAACATAAGGTCAGAAATGGGGATGTTCGCTGATGACTGCACAGTGTTCAGCGCCATTCGCAACTCCACAGATAATGAAGCAGTCCATGGCCACATGCAACAAGTCTTGGACAACATTCAGGCTTGGGCTGATAAGTGGCAGGTAACATTCACGCCACATAAGTGCCAGGCAATGACTATCTCTAACAAGCGAGAGTCTAACCACCTCCCCTTGACATTCAACCGCATTACCATCACCGAATCCCCCACCATCAACATCCTGGGGGCCACCATTGACCAGAAACTTAACTGGACCAGCCACATAATTACTGTGGCAATAAGAGCAGGTCAGAGGCTGGGTATTCTGCAGCGAGTGTCTCACCTCCTGACTCCCCAAAGCCTTTCCACCATCTACAAGGCACAAGTCAGGAGTGTGATGGAATACTCTCCACTTGAGTGTTGTTGGAGCTGCACTCATCCAGGCAAGAAGCTCGACACCATCCAGGACAAAGCAGCCCGCTTGATTGGCACCCCATCCACAACCTTAAACATTCACTCCCTCCACCACCAGCATACCGTGGCTTGCAGTGTGTACCATCTACAAGATGCACTGCAGCAACTCACCAAGGCTCCTTCGGCAGCACCTTCCAAACCCGCGACCTCTTCCACCTAGAAGGACAAGGGCAGCAGGCGCATGGGAACACCACCACCTCCAAGTTCCCCTCCAAGTCACACACCATCCTGACTTGGAAGTATATCGTCGATCCTTCATCGTTGCTGGGTCACGGACTGCAGCGGTTCAAGAAGGCGGCTCACCATCACCTTAATAAATACTGGTCTTGCCAGCGACGACCACATCCCATAAACTAATAAAAAAAGTCAGGTAACATATTTACAGCAGAAATGCCCAGTCCTGCAACATGTAGTCCAACTGTGATAACAACTTTTTAAGCTCCTAAAATTGAAGTGCAGTAAGAAATACAACAAAACTGAATTTATAAGACTAAAATCTGCATTTCAACTGCCATCATCCCATTCCACGAAGAATGAAAACATACACAGAAATTAACTCCGAACTCTATGAACACAGGCAATGTTTGCTTCATGGAGCATCTTAAAAAAAAAGTGCTATAAGTTTCAACTGCCCCATCTACAACTGCTTCTTAATGCCGCGTCTACTATTTGTGCAAACTAATTTACTTGCTCGAGGTCCTAATCTGCAACTCTTACAAAGTGTTCCCTGAGTGAGATGAGGTTGAGCAGTGGGTGACTCTCATCTCAGGGAAGTAGCTGTTCCATAGGGACCAGCTTCTGGTAGCCTTTCTCTTGCAATGGCAAAGGGGTCCAAGCCCATGTCTGAAGCCTTGAAGGAGGCCTTCTGGCTCAGTGCCACTCTTCAGAGAGACAATGACATCCGTACCCACTCCGTGCAGCCCACTGGAGCTGGGCACAGGTTCAGAGAAGCTACTGGTCAGATTCAGTACAGGCTGAATATTCCCAACCGGGTCTTTGGAGCCCTGTGCAAAGCATCGACTGTAGTCTATTAGCTGCTACTCCAGAGAGCTCCAATGTCCCTGGAACCTGTTCCTGGTGTCTTGATGCTGCACCAATTCCCCAGCTGTCACTTTCTCCAGAGTATTCTATAGTTCATGGGAAACCTCCGGCAACGTGTTACCAATGCAGGTAGTGGATCCCCTCATTTGTCCATCATCTCATCTGTATGCATAGCAACTGCCTTGCCTGCCCATGAAATCAATGCTGCCTAAACATTGCTCTTTTGAAGTCGAGGCGATTTTGCTTGACAGTCCATTTCAGAGAACAGTTAAGTATATTGGTGTGGGACTGGAGTCACATATAAGCCAGACTGGGTAAGGGCGGCAGTTTTCCTTCCCTAAAGGATGTTAGTAAACCAGTTGGGTTTTTACGATAATATGACAGCTTCATGGTCACTTTTACCAATACTAGCTTTTTATTTCCAGATTTAAAGAAAAAAAGCTGAATTCAAATTTTGGCCAGGCACCATGGGCCAAATGGCCCCCTTCTGTGCTGTAAAATTTTATGAAATTCTCAAATTGCCATGGTGGGATTTGAACTCACGTACTCTGGATTATTAGTCTAGTAACATAACCATTCAAAAGGATACTGGATAACTACTTAAAAAAAACAAGAGTATGGGGAGGAAGTAGGAAATGGGGATTCATCATGGGACTGTGTAAAATTAGCCCCCAATTCAGTGTAGGGAAGGCAGGCCAAATGGCCTCCTACTGCACAAAAAATTCTGTTGCGATGCCGAAGGTGCAATTTGGAGGCTGGGTATGAGAACCCATGCTCATATACCCATATACTTATCTCTTCCTATCTCGACTCTATTTTTTCTCCCCTTGTCCAGTCTCTTCCCACCTACATCCGCGACTCTTCCAACGCCCTCCGCCACTTTAACAGTTTCCAGTTTCCTGGCCCCAACCGCCTCCTTTTCACTATGGACGTACAATCCCTCTACACCTCCATCCCCCACCAGGATGGCCTGAGGGCGCTCCGCTTCTTCCTTGAACAGAGGCCCAACCAGTCCCCATCCACCACCACCCTCCTCCGCCTGGTTGAACTTGTTCTCACATTGAACAACTTCTCCTTTGACTCTACTCACTTCCTCCAAGTCAAAGGTGTTGCTATGGGAACCCGCATGGGTCCGAGCTATACCTGCCTTTTTGTGGGATATGTGGAACACTCTTTGTTCCAGTCCTACTCGGGTCCCCTCCCTCACCTCTTTTTCCGGTACATTGATGACTGTATCGGTGCCTTTTCCTGCTCTCGCCCTGAACTAGATCATTTCATTCACTTTACTTCCAATTTCCACCCTTCCCTCACCTTCACATGGTCCATCTCTGACTCTTCCCTTCCCTTCCTCGACTTCTCCGTCTCCATCTCTGGGGATAGGTTATTGACAAACATTCACTACAAGCCCACTGACTCCCATAGCTACCTGGACTACACTTTCTCCCACCCTGCCAGGACTCTATTCCATTCTCCCAGTTTCTTCGTCTCCGCCGCATCTGCTCTGACGATGCCACCTTCCATACCAGTGCTTCCAACATGTCTTCCTTTTTCCTCAACCGAGGATTCCCCTCTACTGTGGTTGGCACGGCCCTCGACCGTGTCCGTTCTATCTCCCGGACTTCTGCCCTCACCCCTGCCCCACCCTCCTGGAACCACGATAGAGTTCCCCTTGTCCTCACCTTTCACCCCACCAGCCTCCACATTCAACGGATCATCCTCCGCCATTTTTGCCACCTCCAGCGTGATCCCACCACCAAACACATCTTCCCTCACCTCCCCTTTCAGCATTCCGAAGGGACCGCTCCCTCCGCGACACCCTGGTCCACTCCTCCATCACCCCCAACACCCCTTCCCCTTCGCCCGGCACCTTCCTGTGCAAGTGTAGGAGATGCAACGCATGCCCTTATACCTCCCCCCTTCCCACTGTCCATGGCCCCAAACACCCCTTCCAGGTGAAACAGCGATTTACTTGTACTTCTTGCAATTTAGTATACTGTATTCGCTGCTCACGATGTGGTCTCCTCTACATTGGGGAGACCAAACGCAGATTGGGTGACCGCTTTGCGGAACACCTCCGTTCAGTCCGTAAGGGGGACCCCGAACTTCCGGTCGCTTGTCATTTTAATTCACCCCTCCACGCCCACTCAGACCTCACCGTCCTCGGCCTCGTGCATTGTTCCACTGAAGCTCAGCGTAAGCTCGAGGAACAGCACCTCATCTTTTGATTAGGCACTTTACAGCCTTCTGGACTCAACAGAGTTCATCAATTTCAGATCATAACCTCGGCCCTTATCCTATATATATTTTTTATCCACACCTTTTGTTTGTGTCTTTTCTTATCTCCCACATGGCAGCTGTCTTTCATTCTGCCAGCGCAATTTACACTTCATCTAGAGCCATCCTTTGATTCTTAACCTGTCCCATTACCATCTCCTTTTGCCTTGAATATCTCTTAATGTCTCTTAACCTCTCCTGCCTTCTATCCTATCACAGACCTTCCCTTTTGTTCTTTCATCCCCTCCCCTTTCCCAGCCCCTACACTTGCTTAAAAATCTGTTCCATTTCCTGCTTTTTTCCAGTTCTGACGAAAGGTCATCGACCTGAAACGTTAACTCTGTTTCTCTCTTCACAGATGCTGCCTGACCTGCTGAGTATCTGCAGCATTTTCTGCTTTTATCTCAAATACCCAGGATTGGTTTGCAGAGAGGCAAGCTATTGCTGCTAATGCTTGGCACCTGTAACTGGTATCAGGATGATGCTAGCGATGAGAAACTATTTACAAGGAGAGACTTGAGATACTGAGATATGTCCACTAGAATACAGATGGCTAAGAGGATATTTAAGTGAGATTTTTAAGATTATGAACAGGGAATAGGGAAGGACTCCGGTTGTGGATCAGGGGCCACCAATTTAAAATGGTCATTGACGGTAAGGTGAAAGACAAGGAGAAATTCCTTTATACAGAGGATGGAATAGGTTGAGACACGATGAACATTTGAAGCAGAGAAAGACACAGGGCTATGAGGAGCATGTAGGGCAGTGTGATTAGTTTTGAATTGCTCTAGCAGACATGATGGGCCATATGGCCACCTTCTATGCTGTAAACGTCTATGGTTTTATTGTGGAAGCACTACTGAATAGAATTTTGTACATGCCCATGCTGCGATCAGGAGAATGTCGACAATATTCCTGGCATTCCATGGTGAGTTGTGCTGCTGCCGATGCCACTCTTGAGAAATTGCTGATATCTGCTATCCTAGCAAGAGCTAAAACTCATTCTTGTCAGTTGTCAAAAGACAAGCTGGCAGCTCTCTTCCTTGGGGTTGCAGGCGAGCGGGTTCAAGTTAGGTCCAACATATATGTCTTGATATGGAAAAATGGAACCGAGTCAACCTTTCATGGCCGAGTCAGTTATCCAATACCTGAACCAGGCAGTACCACAGGGCGTCGTTCATCACCCACCAGCTAGGCTGGCTTGTTAATGGGACCTGCAAGGTAGGCTCATCACTTGGTGCTGGGATTCTTTCCACTTGGTTAAAATCCTGCAGGCCAATGCCGTAATGAGTCATGTGGTCCAAGCTGCAGAAAGCTTGCAGTTGCAGTAAGCTACATAGTTATAATTTGTTAAATGACAGCAGTACACCTGCGTGCATTTAGAGGAGGCCCTAAAGCTTTGATTTTTGCCAATTTGTAGCTAAGCTTTCGAGACTTGGGTACAGTGCACACTCTGTATCAGGCAAAAAGGAACTATACCTGTGTGGATTTCTCAGCAGCTTGGTTTGCAGACGCTTAGCATGGTGCATGTTTATCCCATGCATCAGACACCCAGCTGATCAAAACATGAAAAAAAAAGGAGCCCGACCATCTAGATTCAGTCAGAAAATTCAGGATTCTACTGAGTTTCTGCAACACCCTGGTGATCATGGGAAACGGATGAAACAAGTACAGAAACATTTTTCTCCAAACGAAGGAAAATTGTCTAGTCTCTGCACTGGACCTTGAGCAAAAATAAGGAAGTTAGTCATTTTGTCAGTTCTGATGAAGGGTCATTGACGTGAAACGTTAACTCTGTTTCTCTCTCTACAGATGCTGCCTGACCTGCTGAGTATTTCCAGCATTTTCTGTTTTTATTTCAGATTACCAGCATTTTGCTTTTGTTGAAGTTAGTCATTGTCCAGTGCAAGAAAGATATAGAAAATTGAGCAGTCTCACGACCAAATGAAATCATGGGGCAGGCCACTCAGTAGTGACAGTAGTAATTCATGTGGTTCAGAGGGTCCAGTGTCTGACTGTTTACTACAACTATATATCGGCCAGAATGTCATCCTGTGATTCAGGTATGTGGGCAAATCAGATCAGTCCCATCCTGTTTGGTCAAATCGTGGACCGCTGCCCAGAGATTTTCACTGGAGAAAAAGTGTGCAAACATTGAGGAACAAAATGTGGCACCTGTTCAAATGCCAGGCAACCCTGCCCATCCATACAGGCAAGTGTTGATTCCCAAGGTCAGTTGAAGAATAAAGAGAGGGCATATACAGTACATGGTAAAGCTTTTAAGAGTTACAAGAGGAGAGAAACTTGGGCCGTGATTTTCTGGTTCGAGGTGGCTTGGGAGTGGGTCAGGTGGCTTCTGGGTTCCAGTCCCGCCCCCAACGACATCCGGCCCACAGACGTGATTTTGCGTCAATTGGCCTTGTTAAGCCCGCCCTGCAGGCTTGCCGGCCAATTAGGAGGAAGCCGGTGTCAGATGACGTCATTTGATGACGCGTCATCTGCCGGTTTTCTTAAAGGTCTCATGCACATTTTTTTTGACAGCTGATTTCTCAGTGTTTGACAGCATTGAGGTGCTGCAAACACTGACAATCACTGTACAAAGGTTAGCTCTTGCACCCAGGCTCTCCAGTGACTCCCTCCTTAGGCTAGAACAGATGGCAGCTGCAGGTAAGGTTACAGAAGCGATCTGTCGCTGGTTAGAGAGGTTCTCCCAATGAGGTGGGACTACACATACAAATCAATTCTTGTTACCTACAGAAAAGTCTAAATGCATTAAAAATTAATTTCCCAACATTTTCTTATCTCTGAAACTCACCAGTGCACTATTGGATCCTTCACACCACTTCTGCAGCTGTCATCAATGCATAAACATTACAGCAGACTCACAACAGGCCACAGTAGAAGTGTCAAAATTGGAAAAAGCCTGTTAACAACCTGTTAACAAGCAGTTAAGTGGCTATAATCCTCTTCCCGCCGCTAGGTGTCGGGTCCATGCACAAATCGGGGACCCGACACTTGGGAAGATTGATTGGAGGCGGGTTGACAGCGGGTTTCTGACCCGCTGTCAATCTTTGCGATTTTGCCGGATGTCCCGCCTCCAAACCCACCCCCTGAGCGCCGGCAATATTCCGGCCTTAGGGTTCCAGACACACCAATCTTTAAAAGTTGGGGGACAACTTGATAAAAGTTAGGAAAAAAGCAATGGGGCATCGGATAGAAAAGCAGAGGTAAGGACCTATATAATTTATTAATCACGCTGTTAAAATATCGAGGCTGATATTCCTAAGGTCTATGGAAAGGAGTGCTGAGAGTGAGCAGCGCACTGGAATAGCGCTGTGCCTGAATCACTAATCCAGCCCGATTTCCTCTCGGGGCTAATTTGCATGCTGTGAGCATTAGAAGGGCGGGTGCTAAAACCTTCTACTGGGTACACAGTATAGAGGTGCACAGGAAATTGAAGTGCTGCTGCAGACCTAGAAAGCCTGTGGCTGCTTAAAGGAGTTGGGGCATCATGGGGTCCGAAGAGAGCAGGGAAGGTGGGAGCTGGGAAACCTGAGCTGGGTAAACAGTGTAGAAGCCTACAACTTGCAGACAAAATACCCTGGAGTAGTTCTGAAAAGTGGCAAGTTGCCACAAGATAATTTTTGAAGTGGCAATGCAAAGGAACAAGATTTAATTACAACAATAAAATAAACAGTGTGCATACCAGAAAGGAGAGCTGGTTGCTGTTGGGAATAGCAGGTAGGATGGAATAGAATAGGTGTAGTGATTATAGGGTTAACAGGCTCAAATCCAACTCCGGGCAGAAAAGATGTACAAGCTAAGGGTATTATGAGAGAAGCTGAGGATGGCAGGCTAACTGATGGCAAAATGCCAAAAGGCATACAATGGACAGTTGTAATTCAGGTCTTGTGTGAGAAACACTTACAAAAGGTAAGAATGTCCAAACTTGACCACTCAAGCATGTGAAACGCCCGGAGAAAAACAGACAGGCTGAGCCAAAGTACGCACATGCGCAAGAAGGGGAAGTTGTCTGCGTGAGTCATAGAGTCATAGAGTTCTACAGCACAGAATGAGGCCCTTCGGCCCATCGTGTCCGCGCCGGCCATCAATCCCTGTCTATTCTAATCCCATTTTCCAGCACTTGGTCCGTAGCCTTGTATGCTATGGCGTTTCAAGTGCTCATCTAAATGCTTCTTGAATGTTGTGAGGGTTCCTGCCTCTACCACCCTTTCAGGCAGTGAGTTCCAGATTCCAACCACCCTCTGGGTGAAAAAGTTTGTCCTCAAATCCCCTCTAAACCTCCTGCCCCTTACCTTGAAACTATGCCCCCTGGTTATTGACCCCTCTACTAAGGGGAAAAGTTCCTTTCTATCTACCCTATCTATGCCTCTCATAATTTTGTACACCTCAATCAGGTCCCCCCTCAGCCTTCTCTGCTCTAAGGAAAACAAACCCAGCCTGTCCAGTCTCTCTTCATAGCTGAAGCGCTCCAGCCCAGGTAACATCCTGGTGAATCTCCTCTGCACCCTCTCCAATGCAAATACATCCTTCCTATAGTGTGGCGACCAGAACTGCACACAGTATTCCAGCTGCGGCCTAACTAGCGTTTTGTACAGCTCCATCATAACCTCCCTGCTCTTATATTCTATGCCTCGACTAATGAAGGCAAGTATCCCATATGCCTTTTTAACCACCTTATCTACCTGTCCTGCTGCCTTCAAGGATCTATGTACATGCACGCCAAGGTCCCTCTGATCCTCTGTCCTTCCTAGGGTCCTACCATTCATTGTGTATTCCCTTGCCTTGTTAGTCCTCCCAAAATGCATCACCTCACGCTGGAGTACCTGCGTACTAACCTTATGTTCTGAACTGTATAAAAAATAGGACACAAAATAGGAAACAGTAGGAACTCTAAGGCCTAGAAATTCGTCTCGGGTGGGTGGCGCAAAACAGGCAGTATCGGATCAGGCAATGGCACTGAATATCAGGCACTGAGTATAACGGGCGGCCAATCCCATACCGCCCAATGGAACTGAATATCAGGCACTGAGTATAACGGGCGGCCAATCCCATACCGCCCAATGGAACTGAATATCAGGCACTGAGTATAACGGGCGGCCAATCCCATACTGCCCAATGGAACTGAATATCAGGCACTGAGTATAACGGGCGGCCAATCCCATACCGCCCAAGACGAATTTCTAGGCCTAAGTAGTTTTGATGAGACTACCATGAGCACGTGATTGACAAAGCCCGATGAGTTATTTGTCTGAGTAAAATTGACAGCAGTTGGGTTTGTCAACGTATACTGATGAATAAAGATTATTAATCAGAGATCTCTCTATCTCAAGTCCATGAGCCCGTATTAAAAGTGAAGGATAAGGATTATCCTGAACCCAACAGTTACATAAAGGCACTCTGCTTTGATGATGAGGTCATTGAACAGCTGTTACAGGAAGTAGAGAGATGAGGAGCCTTCCCTGAACTGGAACAAAGGTCATGAAGGTAGTGGTATGGAGAACTTGGCAAAAGGTGGCTGAGGTCATTAACAGTATGCCAAGCACATGAGAGCAATGCTGAAAGAAGTTTAATTACCTCACCAGAAGGGGGAAAGTAAGTCTGAACCTATGCACTATTTTAAAACTGTTTGTGCGCAATAGAACATAGAACATAGAACATAGAACAGTACAGCACAGTACAGGCCCTTCGGCCCTCGATGTTGTGCCGAGCATTGTCCAAGACCAAGATCAAGCTATCACACTCCCTATCACTCTGGTGTGCTCCATGTGCTTATCCAATAACCGCTTGAAAGTTCCTAAAGTGTCCGACTCCACTATCACAGCAGGCAGTCCATTCCACACCCCAACCACTGTCTGAGTAAAGAATCTACCTCGGACATCCCTTCTATATCTCCCCCCATGCACCTTATAGTTATGCCCCCTTGTAACAGCTGCCTCTACCCGAGGAAATAGTCTCTGAACATCCACTCTATCTATCCCCCTCATCATCTTATAAACCTCTATTAAGTCGCCTCTCATCCTCCTCCGCTCTAAAGAGAAAAGCCCCAACTCCCTCAATCTTTCCTCATAAGACCTCCCCCCCAAACCAGGCAGCATCCTGGTAAATCTCCTTTGCACTCTTTCCAATGCTTCCACGTCCTTCCTATAGTGAGGTGACCAGAACTGCACACAATATTCCAAATGTGGTCTCACCAAGGTCCTGTACAGTTGCAGCATAACCTCACGGTTCTTAAACTCAAACCCTCTGTTAATAAACGCCAACACACCATAGGCCTTCTTTACTGCTCTATCCACTTGAGTGGCAACCTTCAGAGATCTGTGGATATGAACCCCCAGATCCCTCTGCTCCTCCACGTTCCTCAGAACCCTGCCGTTGACCCTGTAATCCTTATTCAAATTTGCCCTACCAAAATGAATCACCTCGCACTTATCAGGGTTAAATTCCATGTGCCATTTTTTGGCCCAGCTCTGCATCCTATCAATGTCTCTTTGCAGCCTACAATTGCCCTCCACCTCATCCACTACTCCACCAATCTTGGTGTCATCAGCAAATTTACTGATCCACCCTTCAGTCCCCTCCTCCAAGTCATTGATAAAAATCACAAACAGCAGAGGACCCAGCACCGACCCCTGTGGCACACCGCTGGTAACTGGTCTCCAGTCCGAAAATGTTCCATCCACCACCACCCTCTGCCTTCTATGAGACAGCCAGTTACTTATCCAATCGGCCAAATTTCCCTCTATCCCACAACTCCTTACTTTCTTCATGAGACGACCATGGGGAACCTTATCAAACGCCTTACTAAAATCCATGTATACGACATCAACTGCTCTACCTTCATCTACACACTTAGTTACCTCCTCAAAGAATTCAATCCAATTTTTTAGGCAAGACTTACCCTTCACGAATCCGTGTTGACTATCCCTGATTAAGTTGCCCCTTTCCAAATGGTCATAAATCCTATCCCTCAGGACCTTTTCCATTATCTTACCAACCACCGAAGTAAGACTAACCGGCCTATAATTACCAGGGTCATTCCTATTTCCTTTCTTGAAGAGAGGAACAACATTCGCCACTCTCCAGTCCTCTGGCACCATCCCCGTGGACAGTGAGGACCCAAAGATCAAAGCCAGAGGCTCTGCAATCTCCTCCCTTGCCTCCCAAAGAATCCAAGGATATATCCCATCTGGCCCAGGGGACTTATCGATCCTCAGGTTCTTCAAAATTGCTAAAACATCTTCCCTCAGAACATCTACCACCTCCAGCCTATCCACCTTTATCACACTCTCATCCTCAAGAACATGGCCCCTCTCCTCGGTGAACACTGACGAAAAGTATTCATTCATCACCTCTCCTATCTCTTCTGACTCCATGCACAAGTTCCCACTACTGTCCTTGACCGGCCCTACCCTCACCCTGGTCATTCTTTTATTTCTCACATAAGAGTAAAAAGCCTTGGGGTTTTTCTTGATCCGACCCACCAAGGACTTCTCATGCCCCCTCCTAGCTCTCCTAAGCTCTTTTTTTAGCTCATTCCTTGCTACCTTGTACCCCTCAATCGACCCAACTGAACCTTGTTTTCTCATCCTTACATACGCTTCCTTTTTCCTCTTGACTAGACATTCAACCTCTTTTGTGAACCATGGTTCTCTCACTCGGCCATTTCCTCCCTGCCTGACAGGGACATACCTATCAAGGACACGCAGTAATTGCTCCATGAAAAAGCTCCACTTTTCGTTTGTGCCTTTCCCTGATAGTTTCTGTTCCCATCTTATACTCCCTAATTCTTGCCTAATCGCATCATAATTACCCCTCCCCCAATTATAAACCCTGCCCTGCCGTATGGCCCTATCCCTCTCCATTGCAATAGTGAAAGTTACCGAATTGTGGTCACTATCTCCAAAGTGCTCTCCCACATACAAATCAAACACTTGGCCCGGTTCATTACCCAGTACCAAATCCAACGTGGCCCCACCTCTTGTCGGCCTATCCACATATTGTGTCAGGAAACCCTCCTGCACACACTGTGCAAAAACTATCCCATCCGAACTGTTTGACCTATAAAGGTTCCAATCAATATTTGGAAAGTTGAAGTCACCCATGACAACTACTCTGTGACCTCCACACCTATTCATAATCTGCTTTGCAATTTCTTCCTCCACATCTTTATTACTATTTGGGGGCCTGTAGAAAACTCCTAACAACGTGACCGCTCCTTTCCTGTTTCTAACTTCAGCCCATATTACCTCAGACGGCAGATCCCCCTCGAACTGCCTTTCTGCCGCTGTTAAACTATCCTTGATTAACAATGCTACTCCTCCATCTTTCTTACCAACTTCCCTACTCTTACTGAAACATCTATACCCCGGAACTTCCAACAACCATTCCTGTCCCTGTTCTAACCATGTCTCCGTAATGGCCACCACATCGTAGTCCCAAGTACCAATCCACGCTCCAAGTTCTCCTACCTTATTCCGGATGCTCCTTGCATTGCAGTAGACACACTTCAAGCCATCTTCCTGTCTGCCGGTACATTCCTGCGACCTTGATACCCTCCTCAGTACCTCCCTACACTCACCACTGGCTCGTGGACTACAGCCCTTTCTCCCATCCCCCTGACAAATTAGTTTAAACCCCCCCGAAGAGCCGTAGCAAATTTCCCTCCCAGGATATTGGTGCCCCTCTGGTTCAGGTGCAAACCGTCCTGTTTGTACAGGTCCCACCTTCCCCAGAATGTGCTCCAATTATCCACATAACTGAAACCCTCCCCCCTACACCATCCCTGCAGCCACGTGTTTATCTGCACTCTCTCCCTGTTCCTCAACTCGCTAGCACGTGGCACCGGCAACAAACCAGAAATTACAACATGGTTTGTACTGGCTCTCAGCTTCCAACCTAGCTCCCTAAATTCCTGTTTTAAATCCCCGTCCCTTCTCCTACCTATGTCGTTGGTACCGATGTGTACCACGACTTGTGATTGTTCCCCTTCCCCTTTGAGGATTCTGAAAACACGGCAGCAAGTGATTAAGAAGGCAAATGGAATGTTGGCTTTCATTGCTAGGGGGATAGAATATAAAAATAGGGAGGTATTGCTTCAGTTGTACAAGGTATTGGTGAGACCGCACCTGGAATACTGCATACAGTTTTGGTGTCCTTACTTAAGGAAAGACATCCTTGCTCTCGAGGCAGTGCAAAAAAGGTTCACTCGGTTAATCCCGGGGATGAGGGGGTGGTCATATGAGGAGAGGTTGGGTAGATTGGGACTCTACTCATTGGAGTTCAGAAGAATGAGAGGCGATCTTATTGAAACATATAAGATTGTGAAGGGGTTGGATCGGGTGGATGCGAGGAGGATGTTCCCGATGACGGGTGAGACTAGAACTAGGGGACATAGTCTTAGAATAAGGGGCTGCTCTTTCAAAACTGAGATGAGGAGGAACTACTTCACTCAGAGGGTGGTAGGTCCATGGAATATGCTGCCACAAAAAGCTGTAGAAGCTACATCATTAAATAAATTTAAAACAGAAATAGACAGTTTCCTAGAAGTAAAGGGCATTAAGGGTTACGGGGAGCGGGCAGGAATTTGGACATGAGTCTAGGTTCGGATCGGTCATGGCCCTGTGGGTAGTGGAGCGGGCCCAGGGACCGTGTAGCCTGACTCTGCTCCTATTTCGTGTGTGCAATTCTGTTAGATGCAGGAGATGGTTCTGTGATAGATAGTAGATTGGCGGTTAGGATCAGATCAGCCATGATCTTATTGAATGGCGGAGCAGGCTCGAGGGGCCGATTGGCCTACTCCTGCTCCTATTTCTTATGTTCTTATGTTCTTATGAGACGTCACGGACCTAGTGTTTCCCATCACTCAAAGTGAAAATAGCATTATTCCTGCACCAGAAGAAGTGCTTCACTTGTCAAAACTCCCACTCATTCCACACAATCATCTGGATGGAGCCAATGCTCGAAAGTAAAGTTGCACCACCTTCACCCTGACTGCAACTCGTTCTGAATGCAAGGGGAAAAGGCACTACTAATGCTGCAGGTCATGATGTGAAAATAAGTCATGGGAGTCTTTTATGTCTCTGCAGGAGAAGGCGGCATTTACATAGGAAGATATGAAGAGAGGAACATAGGAACAGGAATAGGCCATTTAGCCCCTCGAGCCTGTTCCACCATTCAATGAGATCATGGCTGGTCTTGTAAAATTCGCAAATTATCGCGATTTCGAAATAACAAGAAAGAGAGATACAGATTCGTTAAAACAGTTTTTTTTAGCAAAATGCTGTCAGGTTTCAAAACGGACACAAGAAGCCTGTAAAATGGCCGCCGCGCCTCATGGCAGAAGTTTCTAGACTTTTCAGTAGGCAGACAAGATGGCGTTCCAATAAACATTTCAGCAAGATCGGACAATGCTCAGCATATATTGATATAAGAAAAGACGCGATCGTTTTGCATTTTGACACCTAAGCAAGAAATATAAGTGCTGGAATCGGTTTTCCATGCACAAACGAGGGCTATTGTACTGAGCAATCAAGGGCCCATCCAAAGAAATTGATACGCAAATTCCCCGCGGCTCTACGATGAGAGAGCCGTTCACGGGTACTCACAGCAAGAATTCGGAGGCCCCCAAAACCCCTCCAGGGAGACTCCTAGCCGGTTCCACAATGGGAGAAATATTAACGGGTACTTAGACAGTTACAAGTATCACCGAAACCCATTAACGACAAGAACCACCCCATACAAGAAGTTTGAGCGCCAAAACCTGACAAAAGATGAACATTAAGATTGGGCGGGAGATAAGGAATTACAGTACTATAACTGTAGTGTCCAAACGTCCATCCCTTCTCTTATTCTGTCATTCGCTTGGAATCGACTCTTGGCTCTTATCCCGGACGACCGTTATTCTCTCTTGTTCCGCTGATCCCTTTTGGGGTCGACCTCGTGGCGCGCTGCGAAATCGGGTGCACCATCCCGAAGGTCGGTAAACGGTGTCTGGACCCGAAGGCCCGAGGAGATGAGATGAGATGAGAAGAGAAGAAGAAGAATCCACGTGCCGCGCCCGAAATATGTGAACATTGTTAAGCTATATAAGTTTTGATCGGGAATCCGAGGTCAACACAGATCTTCATAACAGCAGACGATTTAGCCTGCTAGCCGGAGCAGAGCAAATAAACAAGTGGGGTACAGAGACCCCTGGTCAACACGTGAACGGTCAGGTGTTGCAGCGAAAACAGCCGAGCGCCGTTTTAGAATTCTCCGAGGTATTACGAGTGGTGAGCATGTTTCTCGATCCTACAGATCTAGATTAGAGCAGGCATTGATAGGGGAGGGGGGTTTTATTAAGGATAATTATAATGTGTGTCCCCTTTTTCGATGTGTCGTGCGCTCCTCATTTCCCTAAACCTAGTTTAATAAATGTATGTAAGCTTGTACTGTCATTAATCTGTGCTTATGACATGTATTTCGTAATTCTGAACAATATGCAATAAAGATTTCCATTTCGTACTATTCAACCGGGTCTACCTGAGTTTTCTCTGCATTACTGCTCTCGCACCTAAGTCCAGTGTCAGAACCGTAAGGGCGAGTGGGTTGAACCACTCACAGGTGTTTAGTGCTACAAGGCTGGCTGGAGACCAGAGCAAGCAATAAGGCCTAACCCAGTACAAGCACTCTGAACCGTAACCCCCTTACAGTCTGTATACCCGCCTTTGGCCCATATCCCTTAATACCTGTGGTTAACAAAAATCTATCAATCTCAGCTTTAAAATTTAACAATTGACCTAGCATCAATTGCCATTTGCAGAACAGAGTTCCAAACTTCTACCACCCTTAACCCATTTAACACAAGTCAGGCAACATCTAGTGGAGGAGGACCTGCTGTATTTCAGGAAGTCACCCAACTTGAGGAAATAGCAATGAAGGGGGCGATTTTCTGCCGTTGGAGGAGGTGGGTAAGGCGGGAAAATCAGATTCAATGAGATCGGGTTCGGAACCCGCCTCCAACCCGCCTCCGCGGGATTTTGCCGGTGCCAGTTTTGGAGGTCGGGAAACGGTCCCGCCTCCAGCTGGCCATAGCGATACTTGTCATCATTAAATGCTCGTTAAGGGCCTCTCTAAGCCTATTTTGAGAGGCCCTCGTGATTTTTCGACGATTTTGGTGTGCTCCACGCACCCCCTGAACCGCGCCAGGGTGTGTGGCCTCCTCACAGCTGCAGGTTTAACGAGACATCGTTTATTGCAGCAAGGATTACTTGCAGGTGCCAGACCTTGGCTTTAAAAGGTCTCTGAGCACTTTTAGAAGACCTTCCGAAGTCGGAGGTGCTGCACCTTGAATCAATCAACTGTGGCACCTCCTTGGAAGACCCTCTCCCCGCTTGCATTGAGCGCTTCCCCAAAGGAGGCATCTGCAAACAGCATGGGAACCATTCGTTTTCTTTCTGCATGGACCTCAGATGAGGATGAGGACCATCCAGGGCAGCAGCAGAATCAGGCAGCTCTGGAGCAACACCAGCAGGAGCCCCAACCTCCTGCTCAGCTACCTGATGCTGCACAGGGCAGAAGGCGCATCGAGGCACCTCGCCGCAGGAGATACCCCCGACAGAGGGTTTACAGACAAAGGATGAGCTACCTCAACATGAGTGAGCAGCAGTGCCAAAGGAGGCTGAGACTTTCGCGAGAGGTTGTCCGAGAGATCTGTGGCCTGCTGCAGCAAGACCTGGTGCCCAGAGGAGCGGGTGGACACCCCTTACCAGTGGCTGTCAAAGTCACCACTGCACTCAACTTCTTTGCCTCAGGCTCCTTCCAGGGATCATCAGCAGACATCAGCGGCATCTCCCAGTCGGCCGCCCACAGTTGCATCACGCAGGTTACCGATGCCCTTTCTGCTGAGGGCCACAATTACATCCAGTTCTCAAGGGATCAAGCAAGTATAACCGCCCGTTTTGTTGGCTTTGCAAATATGGCAGGCATTCTAATGGTGCAGGGCGTCGTAGACTGCACACATGTGGCCCTTAGGGCACCCCATCACAACCCAGCTATCTTTGTCAACCGAAAGGGCTTCCACTCCCTCAACATTCAGCTGGTGTGTAACCACAAGAAGGAGTTCTTGCATGTTTGCGCCAAGTTCTGTGGAAGTTGGATGACTCTTTCATCCTGCGGCACTCTAGTGTTCCTCCGCTTTTCAATCCAACAAACCAACATAACGGAGGGCTCCTTGGTGACAAAGTTTACCCCCTGAAGAAGTGGCTAATGACGCCGATCAGGAGGCCAGCTAATGAGGCTGAAGAGCGCTACAACGCCAGCCACACTTCAACCAGGTCCATCATAGAGCAAACCATTGGGTTGTTGAAGATGTGCTTCCGTTGCCTTGGCCGATCAGGTGGAGCCCTGCAGTATACACCATACAGGGTCTCCAGAATGGTCGTGGTGTGCTGTACACTGCACAACATCGCACAGTGTCGTGGCTTGCAGCTTCCTGATGAGCAAGCGGCTCAGTTCCAGCCCTCCTCAGATGAGGATAAGGAGCAGGAGAAGGAGGCTGAGGAGGAGGAGGAGGATCTGGAGGAGGAGCAGGAGGAGGAGGAGCAGGAGGAGGTCAGAGCGCCGGTGTATCAACCAGCGGCAGGGGCAGCATGTGAGCACATGGCTGCCCGGGATGCAAGGGATGAACTTATCCTGGCCAGATTTGCATAGGTTGCCCAAGTTGGCACATGTCCTTGGCTCCAGCCTAGGACATCATTGACAATGGACATGACTCTCTGGCCTCCTTTCACTCAGGCCACCAACCTGACAATGTAGGTGTGGCAGAGGCTGCAATGTGGAGCTGCCTAAGGCGAAAGAACAGATGCCATAACGCCAAAATTTGGCTTCAAATCATTTTAATGCTTTCCAACAGGGATGGCATTTCATCAATACACATAAACATTCTCCCAATCTGCACACAGATCTGGAGGTTATATCCCTTGCCAGCTGTACCCACAGAGGTTTCTTTGGCAGGCCTCTTCCTCCCAGATGAGTGGAAGAGCACCTCCATGCTAGCTGTCACCCCCTCAAACAACTTTTGCAGCGCCTCATCCGAGAATTGTACATAGTAGTTTCTCAGAATATGTTTCAGGTGGTGCAGGATAGGCAGAAATCCTGTGGAATGAGCCAAGGGAGCAAGAAGACATAAAATCAGGCTGGAAAAGTGCTGTCAACAGAGGCGAGTTTCAGTCCCAAAACACTAATTGACCAAGGGCATCCCACACCTCTGAAATCAAGTGGCCAATCAGGGGAAAATCGCAAATTTTTGAAAACTATCAGTGGAGGCAGGTTTCAAACCCACCCAAACTGAAACCCGCCTCCATCCCGCTTCCAGTGAGAAAATCGCCCCCAAAGCTCCAGAAATGCAACTTGGGAGAGGAGGCAGGAGATGGTGAAGCAAGTGGACATGTCCCCACTCAGAGTTCACTGTTCTCTTTCCATCCTTACCGCCCAATCCTGGTCAGTGCGTCTAAAAATGTCAACTTTCACTACCTTCCCATGCAGATGAGAATGATGATGAATTGGTACACATTTACCAAATCATAATTGGTATTTCTGTTTGCTCCTCTTTAGGTTTTCACAGTAACAGAATCGGCAAGAAGCCCCTCATCGGGCACCAGTCACAATTCTAAGATTTGGCATACAGCTGCCCAGCTTCAGCCTCTGGGGGAGGGTATAGATGGAGAGTGTGCAGCTGCCCAGCTTCAGCCCCTGGGGGTGGGGTATAGATGGAGAGTGTGCAGCAGACCAGCTTCAGCCTCTGGGGGAGGGTATAGATGGAGAGTGTGCAGCAGCCCAGCTTCAGCCTCTGGGGGAGGGTATAGATGGAGAGTGTGCAGCAGCCCAGCTTCAGCCTCTGGGGGAGGGTATAGATGGAGAGTGTGCAGCAGACCAGCTTCAGCCTCTGGGGGAGGGTATAGATGGAGAGTGTGCAGCAGACCAGCTTCAGCCTCTGGGGGAGGGTATAGATGGAGAGTGTGCAGCAGCCCAGCTTCAGCCTCTGGGGGAGGGTATAGATGGAGAGTGTGCAGCTGCCCAGCTTCAGCCTCTGGGGGAGGGTATAGATGGAGAGTGTGCAGCAGCCCAGCTTCAGCCTCTGGGGGAGGGTATAGATGGAGAGTGTGCAGCTGCCCAGCTTCAGCCCCTGGGGGTGGGGTATAGATGGAGAGTGTGCAGCAGACCAGCTTCAGCCCCTGGTGGGGCGGGGGGTGGGGTATAGATGGAGAATGTGCAGCAGACCAGCTTCAGCCTTTGGGGGAGGGGTATAGATGGAGAGTGTGCAAGGAGCCCAGCTTTAGTTGCTTAATTGTCCACCATCATTCACGACTGGATGTGGCAGGACTGCAGAGCTTTGATCTGATCCGTTGATTGTGGGATCGCTTAGCTCTGTCTATAGCATGAGACTTCAGCTGTTTAGCGTGCATGTAGTCCTGTGTTGCAGCTCTACCAGGTTGGCACCTCATTTTTAGGTACACCTGGTGCTGCTCCTGGCATGCTCTTCTACACTCCTAATTGAACCAGGGTTGGTCCCCTGGCTTGATGGTAACGGTAGAGTGAGGATATGCTGGGCCATGAGGTTATAGATTATGGTTGTATACAATTCTGCTGCTGCTGATGGCCTCATGGATGCCCAGTTTTGAGCTGCTAGATCTGTTCTGAATCTATCCCATTTGGCACGGTGGTCATGCCACACAAGACAATGGAGGGTGTCCTCAGTGTGAAGATGGGACTTCGTCTCCACAAGGACTGTGCGGTGGTTACTGCTACCAATACCATCATGGACAGATGCATCTGCGGCAGTTGGATTGGTGAGGACGAGGTCAAGTAGGTTCTTCCCTCGTGTTGGTTTTCTCACAACCTGCCACAGGCCCAGTCTGGCAGCTATGTCCTTCAGGACTCGGCCAGCTCGGTCAGTAGTGGTGCTACCGAGCCACTCTTGCTGATGGACATTGAAGTCCCCCATCCAGAGTACATTCTGTGCCCATGCTACCCTTCAAGCTTCTTCCAAGTGGTGTTCAACATGGAGGAGTACTGATTCATCAGCTGAGGGAGGGTGGTAGGTGGTAATCAGCAGGAAGTTTCCTTGCCCATGCTTGACCTGAAGCCATGAGACTCCATGGGGTCCGGAGTCAATGTTGAGGACTCCTAGGGCCACTCCCTCCCGACTATATACCACTGTGCCGCCACCTCTGCTGGGTCTGTCCTGCTGGTGGGATAGGACATATCCAGGTATGGTGATGGAGGAATCTGGGACATTGGCTGAAAGGTATGATTCTGTGAGTATGACTATGTCAGGCCGTTGCTTGACTAGTCTGTGGGACAGCTCTCCCAATTTTGGCACAAGTCCCCAGATGTTAGTGAGGAGGACTTTGCAGGGTCGACTGGGCTGGGTGTGCCGTTGTCATGTCCAAAGCTGGTGCCTAGAACGATGCTGGGTGGTCCGTCCGGTTTTATTCTTATTATTTTTTCCGTAGCGGTTTTGGTACAACTGAGTGGCATGCTAAGCCATTTCAGAGGGTAGTTAAGAGTCAACCACATTGCTGTGGGTCACATTTTTTAAAATTCATTCATGGGATGTGGGCGTCGCTGGCAAGGCCACCATTTATTCCCCGTCCCAAGTTGCCCTTGAGAAGGTGGTGGTGAGCCGCCTTCTTGAACCGCTGCAGTCCGTGTGGTGAAGGTGCTCCCACAGTGCTGTTAGGGAGGGAGTTCCAGGATTTTGACCCAGCGACGATATACTTCCAAGTCAGGATGGTGTGTGACTTGGAGGGGAACTTGGAGGTGGTGGTGTTCCCACGCGCCTGCTGCCCTTGTCCTTCTAGGTGGTAGAGGCCGCGGGTTTGGGAGGTGTTGCCGAAGAAGCCTTGGCGAGTTGCTGCAGTGCATCTTGTAGATGGTACACACTGCAGTCACGGTGCGTCGGTGGTGGAGGGAGTGAATGTTTAAGGTGGTGGATGGGGTGCCAATCAAGCAGGCTGCTTTGTCCTGGATGGTGTCGAGGTCAGACCAGGTAAGGACGGTAGATTTCCTTCCCTAAAGGACATTAGTGAACCAGATGGGTTTTTACAACAATCTGGTAGATTCACGGTCACCATTACTGATACTAGTTTTTTTATTCCAGATTTAATTAATTAATTGAATTCAAATTCCCCAGCTGCCGTGGTGGGATTTGAACTCACGTCTCTGGATCATTTGTCAAGGCCTGTGGATTACTAGTCCAGTAATATAACAACTATGCTACCGTATCCGTTACACATTCACACAACCCACACTATTGCAGCCTTCACAGGCATTACTCACACCTCAGACACGTCTTACAGCTCTTTAACCATGTGAGGCATCACACACAAACACACACACCTGCCAATACACTCATTCACAATCACCACTCTTTCTCTTCCAGGACAAGATAGCACATAACAGGCGCTAGCAGGACCTGACTGGGGGAGGGGAAGCATGACTCCATGAGATCACTCCCCTTGAGGAGGCAGTGCTGGTGGTAATCGGGAGGGGAGTGGCACATGCCGTGGCCACAGGCAGAGCAGGGGACATATCGCCTAGATATATGGCCACTCCAGCTTCCTTATATATCCACAACTATTCCTGATCCCTAATCCCCCAAAGCTATCCTCACTCCCAAGCTTCATATGGTCTCACATCCTCCTATGTGGCCACACGCACTGCACCCTAACCCTGCCAGCTGTATCATTGCAAGCTACCAGGAACAAGATCCACCTTGCCCTCCGGAGGAACTGGAAGAGGAGGAAGAGCCACCTACCCCCCACCCCCCAGAGAAAAAGGAGGAGGAGAGCGAGGAATAAGGCACTGCGCCAATTGCTACCACCGTCGCAGGCACCAGCTCAGAGACCGGCACTACGCGTAACTTAGAGGCTGGGGTAGAACACAGATCCTCACAGTGGGCAGCAGCCACGCCAAGCGGAAGGGACACCAGGGAGGGGGGGGGCCAAGGTCGCATATTAGTTGCACTCACTTCTCCTGGTCGACAGGTAGCCTTCAAAAAATTCTAATTATCTACTTACCTGGGCCTCTTGTGGCCCTGGAGCCTTCTCATGCCAGCGGGTATGATCGGCACAGTGTGCAAGTCACGCAGCCTGGGTGAAAATAACATCACCGTCTGAATGATATCATCAGGCCCCAATTTTTGCATCTCAATGAGGCCCTCACTAGCCTGGGGCGAGGGGCTCTGAGGCTGTCTAAAACTCGCCTGTTAAAATGGCATGGGGCACACGTGCAGTGTGAAGAAGGTGTGTAGCACACTGCCATAGAGGTTAATATCGGAGCTATCATTTCAAAACTCTTGGCAATTTGCTTCCTCATCTCCCTCAGGATCCTAGGATGTATCCCGTTGGCCCTGGCACTTTGTCTTCATTAAGCCAAACTAATTTATCTAAAATTCTCCTATTATCCATCACAATATCAGGATTCAACTAGTGTCTGATAGCAGAAAAGGAAGAAGAGAAGGTCCCTCGTCGATGAGTAAGTAAGCAGACAGCATAATTCTAAGATCATCACCAAAAGAATGAGAGGTTAGAACAATTTTTTCTGCTCGGGTCATTAGGACCTGGAATACCCAATTAAAAACAGTGCTGCTAGCAGAACCCAAAAAAGCTTTCAATGGGGAAATGGATAAGTATTTGGAAAGGAAAATTTAGAAGGGTACGAGGAAAGGTAGGGGAATGGAGGACAGGGGATAGCTCTGTTAGAGAGCCAGCACAGGAGCGATGAGCTGAATGGCTTCCTGTGCTGTAAAATACCATGGGGTAAAAATTGGGTAGCACTCAAGAGGAGTACCAGGCTCACGGAGAGCAGCTGGCACCCCGTGGGGAGGCTTCACGGGGGCCAGGGACAGCAACGGGGGCAGGAGCTGGCAGGCGGCCAGCAACAAAAATGGCCGCCCGCCACCTCCCCTTTAACTAGCGCCGCCCCGGCCGCAGGTAGGCCCCCCTGACCCCGGCGGACATAGCGTCCGGTGGTAAGTCGGAGGGCGCCACCCAATATTACAACAAACTGTGACTGCAAAAGTGTGACTGTGATAGAAAAAAGTTAACAGAAAAAGAGTTACAGGAGGCTAGTATTACACAATGGCCCAAAAATTAGTGAGTGAGCCTTCGTACGAGGGTAAGGCCTTCCCGCGATCTCTCACTGCGCGCTGGCTTTTTCAGTCCGAGCTCGCACGAACTTGATGTTCTGGACAGCAGCTGTGCAGGGCTTTCGTATCCCACAGGCGTAGTTAATTCGTGCGAGCTGTGGGATCACGTGACTCAGTTAGAGCCAATGGCAGCACACCATCTTTCATTCATAGCTTTCACAGCACGGCTGTGAAAGCTATGAATACTATACCCCCCCAAAAGAACAGCTAAACCTCAATTATTATTTTTTTTTAAAACATCACATTAATAAAATAAGTAAAGTTAAATAAATTAACCATTTTAAACAAAAAATTAAATTTTTGAAAAAATTTAAAATCTTTTAAAAAGTTATAAAAATAAACTTACCTGTCTTTAAAGTCTCTAAAAAAGATATACCTGTTAAAAAAAATTCAAAATAATACTTAATTAAGTACTTACCTTGTTAAAAGAGGGTCTTACACCTCCTTTCTTTATGTCTAAAATCTTCCATGCTTACCTGCGCGTCCAAAGCACTAAGTGCACTGCGTGCGCGCAGGCTGTAGAGCGCACGCGGTTCACCTAGGAACCGCCCCCTTTTGAATTCACCAAGTGCCGGTTTTCAGCGCATGCGCAGTGCATGCAGAAAACCGGCAATTGGAGACAGAATACGCGAGAGTACACAGTGCGTACTCTCGCGTAGCGGCACTAATTTTTGGGCCAATGTGTTAGGTGCAAGCCTTTTAACATACAATAAATATGATAATATATAAAAAATAATGTAAGGTTATTACTAACATTAGCAACAGATATCAAGCCAAAACCACGGCACCAGTTACCATTGGCTATTTTATTTATTTTGTAAACAATTTTTTAAAAGAATTATATTAACAATGAAAAACGATCAAAGAAAATACTGAGAATATTAAGCTACCCTGATGGTCTACCATAAACTGCCGATGCAAGAAGTTGTTCATGTCTAATAAAAAAAAGCTGCTGCTCCAACATGTGCTGGGACCTTAGACACAGTGAAGCAGGAGAGCTCCACGTGGTTGGCATTGACTAGCATCAGTGCATTTAAAATATTACTAGGAACACTGCCCACTGCATGGTTCCCCAGAGCATTGATCAGAACCGGGTTCAACTCCAGCAATGTGCAGAGGATGCTGATAACACCAGGACAGGCCAATGGACTTCCATGAAGGTCAATTGCATTTAAACATCCATCTTTGCACATGATAACCTCTTAAAACAGTTTTTAAAAATATGAAATACTTATGTATGTCCCATGCCCCGTCCAGTTATTTTTAGATCCAGGTTTCTCACAGACCTTACCTATTGAGAAGAGATACATCTTTATTCAGAAGTTTTGCTTTTGTCTCATTTGTATATCTTGCAGCAATTGTACTGATCATTGTTTCAGTAATCGTGCTCTCCTTCTTAATGCCATATTCCCACTGCAAAAACACAGACGTCACATTATTCAAGCTATCAAGAAGCTAGAATTAAGTGAGGATAGTAAGAAAATGTGAAAATTACTACAACTAAAATTCTGCCACATAATTTTAATAAACTAAAACTATTAAATCTCACTTAAAAAGTCTAGGGCCTCAAAAATCTGCAATGGAACACATCTCATCAGTGTGAAGTTGGGCGGAAGGATCCCTCAGTTACCTAAGCCACGAGGGGCACCTTCCACAGTAAAGATGCCAAAAAGTCTCATAAAGATAGCCTGGCTGGTGGTGGGGGGGAAGGGTGGTGAGGGGGGAGCTGTATGGGGCCCCTCGGAACATGTTGAATTTTGCAACAGGAATCCCTCTTCCTAATTTGAGTAGTCATGATGCGGAGATGCCGGCGTTGGACTGGGGTGGACAAAAATGAGAAGTCGCACAACACCAGGTTATAGTCCAACAGATTTATTTAAAATTACAAGATGTAAGGAAAGATTGTATCTCTGCTTTTTCTGTGTTTAAATTCTGTGAACTTTTGTAGATTCACTCATAGTAACTTTACCTGAAGAAGGGGCGATCGATAGCTCCGAAAGCTTGTAATTTTAAATAAATCTGTTGGACTATAACCTGGTGTTGTGCGACTTCTAATTTGAATAGGCAACTGTTACGTGGTTGGGGAGCATAAAACCCAGCAAGGCAGCAGTTTTTAAAGGGTTGCATCTCACCTTAAAAGGAGAATGTGATGGTGAAGATGTAGGGGAATTGTTCCCCCTCACAGAGAGTAGAAAAGTGGGCAGCACTCCTCCCTTTCACAGTATCATCACATTTAACAGCACAGGATGATTTAGTCCATCACATCTGTACAGCTCTCTGAAACAACTATCCACTTAGACCAATTTCCCATGCCCTTTCCTAGACCCTTCTAAATTTTTATTTTTCAAATATTAAACTACTTCCTGTTTAAAAGTTATTACGGATCCTGCTTCCACCACTGTTTCTGCAGGGCTTTCCAAGTCCAAAGATCCTTCTGTGTAAAATTAAATCCTCCTAACCTCTCCCTTTGGTGATAATCGAAAATGTATGCTCCCTAGTTACCAACTCATTGTCCAGTGGAAATAGTTTTTCCTGATTTACCTTATCAAGGCCTTTCATAATTTTGAACCTGTCCATCAGATCTCTTAAAATTCTTTATTCCAATGTCCCATTTTAATACTGCCTCTCATCTGGGAACAGGAGTAGGCCATTCAGTCACTCGAACCTGTTCTGCCATTCAATTAGATCATGGCCAACGTTCCCTCTGCGGCCACGCAGCTGCCTGCCGGTCCCGCGCAACCTGGGACCGGTTTTTCAAATGTGAAACTTTCTGCATGCATGAAACTTTGAATGGGCCACGCAGACCGTGAAAGAGACCACGCGCCCCCCAAAAATTAGGGGAAACATTGATCATGGCTGATCTGTACTTCAAGCCCATTTATCTGCCTTTGCTCCATATCTTTTCTTCTGGATTACCTAACTAGTGGAAATAAATTGGCCCAGGTTTTGCTGCCAAAATAACCGCAAATTCAATGCGCATGCTGTTATTGTGTAAATCATCCAGCATCTTGTGTCAAGGAAGAGATACCTCATGAATAGCGAATCACAAGTTGCTGGACCATTTCCGATGTTAGCCTCAAAAAAATCAGCACCTCGCCCTCAACCTCCCCGTGAGTTTCAAGAAGTAACAGAAAGATTAGATAAGGGTAATGCAGTGGATATTTGGACTTTCAAAAGGCCTTCGATAAGGTACCACATAGTAGACTCATGAGTTATGACCAATGTTCCCGCTAAGCTGCACGACTCTAAGCTGCAGTCATCTGCAAGGTCCCGTGCAGGCCGCTCACTGACTTTTCCATTGTAGATACAGCGCATGCGCAAAAATTTGGCAGTGCAGCTTACGGGGGCGTTGCTCATGACTAAGGTCAGAACATGTGGAGTCAAGGGACAAGTAGCAGAATGGATAGCAAGCTGGCTACAAAAAAAAGAGAATGGGGTTAAAGGTAGCTACTCATATTGGCAAAAGTTGGGAAGCGGTGTTCCACAAGGATCGGTGCGGGGACCACTATTGTTCACCATTTACATAAACAATTTGGACTCGGGAATCGGAAGTACAATTTCAAAATTTGAAGATGACACCAAATTGGGGGTGTATAATTAATACAGAAGAAGACTGCGACAAAATAAAAGACATTAACAAACTTGCAGAATGGGCGTGTAAATGGCAAATTAATTTTAATATAGCTAAGTGTGAGGTGGTGCATTTTGGTAGGAGGAATAAAGAGGCCACATACCCTTCGTAAAATAAAAATCTAAATGGGGTAGAGGTGCAAAGGGATTTTCGGAGTACAGATTCACAAATCATTAAAAGTAGCAATGCAGGTAAACAAAGGCATAAAAAAAAAATTCATTTCTAGAGGAATAGAATTATGTTAAACTTACATAGAACCTTGGTTAGACCACACTTAGAATACTGTGCACGGTTCTGGTCTCCATAGTATAAAAAAGCTATCAGGCACTGGAGAAAGTCCAGGAAAGATTTAAAAGGATGATACCAGAACTGAGCAGGCACAACTGTCAGGAAAGACTGAACAGGCAGGGGCTTTTTTCTCCAGAAAAGAGAAGACTAAGAGGTGACCTGATAGAGGTCTTTAAAATTATGAAGGGGTTTGATAGAGTAGACGTATACAAGATGTTTCCCCTTGTGGAGGAGTTCAAAACTAGGGGCCATAAGAAATTCAGGAGAAACTTCTTTACAGAGAGTGCTTAGAATGTGGAACTTGCTACCACATGGAGTAGTTGAGGCAAATATCTATTCGCCTCAACTACTCCATGTGGCCTCTTCCCGAGGTCCCCACCATCACAGAAGCCAGTCTTCAGCCAATTCGATTCACTCCACGTGATATCAAGAAATGGCTGAGTGCACTGGATACAGCAAAGACTATGGGCCTCGAAAACATCCTGGCTGTCATGCTGAAGACTTGTGCTCTAGCCAAGCTGTTCCACTACAGCTACAACAATGGCATCTATCCGACAATGTGGAAAACTGCCCAGGTATGTCCTGTCCACAAAAAGCAGGACAAATCCAATCCGGCCAATTACCGCCCCATCAGTCTACTCTCAATCATCAGCAAAGTGATGGAAGGTGTCGTCAACAGTGCTATCAAGCGACACTGGCTCACCAATAACCTGCTCACTGATGTTCAGTTTAGGTTCCGCCAGGACCACTCGGCTCCCGACCTCATTGCAGCCTTGGTCCAAACATGGACAAAGGAGCTGAATTCCAGAGGTGAGGATAGAGTGACTGCCCTTGACATCAAGGCAGCATTTGACTGAGTCTGGCATCAAGGAGCCCCAGTAAAATTGAATCAATGAGAATCGGGGAAAACTCTCCACTGGCTGGAGTCATACCTAGCACAAAGGAAGATGGTTGTGGTTGTTGGAAGTCAATCATCTCAGCCCTAGTACATTGCTGTCGGAGTTCCTCAGGGCAGTGTCCTAGGCCCAATCATCTTCAGTTGCTTCATCAATGACCTTCCCTCCATCATAAGGTCAGAAGTGGGGATGTTCACTGATGATTGCACAGTGTTCAGTCCATGCCCGCATGCAGCAAGATCTGGACAACATTCAGGCTTGGGTTGATAAGTGGCAGGTAACATTCGTGCCACACAAGTGCCAGGCAATGACTATCTCCGACAAGAGAGAGTCTAACCGCTGCCCCTTGACATTCAACAGAATTACCATTGCCGAATCCCCCACCATCAATATCCTGGGGGTCACCATTGACCAGAAACTTAACTGGACGAGCCACATAAATACAGTGGCTACAAGAGCAGGTCAGAGGCTGGGTATTCTGCGGTCAGTGTCTCACCTCCTGACTCCCCAAAGCCTTTCCACCATCTACAAGGTACAAGTCAGGAGTGTGATGGAATACTCTCCACTTGCCTGGATGAGTGCAGCTACAACACAAGAAGCTCGACACCATCCAGGACAAAGCAGCCCGCTTGATTGGCACTCCATCCACCACCTTAATCATTCACTCCCTCCACCAGCGGCGCACCGTGGCTGCAGTGTGTACCATCTACAAGATGCACTGCAGCAACTCACCAAGGCTTCTTCGACAGCACTTCCCAAACCCGCAACCTCTTCCACCTAGAAGGGCAAGGGCAGCAGATGCATGGGAACACAATCACATCCAAGTTCCCCTCCAAGTCACACACCATCCTGGATTTGGAAATACATGTGTCAGCTGTAGCTCAGTTGGTGACACCCTCACCTGAGTCAGAAGCTTGTGGGTTCAAGTAGCACTCCAGGGACTTTAGCAGAAAAATCTAGGCTGACACTCCAGTGCTGTACTGAGGGAGTGCTGCACTGTCGGGGGTCTTTCGGATGAGACGTTAAACCAAGTCTGCTCTCTTAGGTGGATGTAAAAGATCCCATGGCAGTATTTGTCCTGGCCAATATTTATCCCTCAATCAACATCACTGAAAAAACAGATTATCTGGTCATTATCACATTGTTGTTTGCTGTCTGCAAATTGGCTGCCACGTTTCCTACATTACAACAGTGACTAAACTTCAAAAGTACTTAATTGGCTGTAAAGCTCTTTGGGACGTCCAGTGGTCGTGAAGGGCACGATATAAATGCAATTCTTTCTTTCTTTTTTCTTTTATATTGCCGTTCCTTCATCGTCGCTGGGTCAAAATCCTGGAACTCCGTCCCTAGCTGCACTGTGGGAGTACCTTCATCACAAGGACTGCTGCTGTTCAAGAAGGCGAATCACCACCACCTTCTCAAGGGCAATTAGGGACGGGCAATAAATGCTGGCCTTGCCAGTGACGCCCACATCCCAGGAACGAATAAAAAAAATGCATGTAGGAGTCTCATTCCAACATGTTGTAAATTGTTCTTAAGAGATTTTAAATTTTTTTTTAACTTTTCCTTTCGGTCTCTTTTTTTCTCTCTTTCGTTAATCATAGAATAGTACAGCAGAGAAGACGACCATTCGGCCCATCTAGTCAGCTATGGCTCTTTCGAAGAACAATCGAGTTCATAGTCCCGCTCTTTCCCCAGATCCCTGCATTTTTTCTCCTTCAAGTATTTATCCATTTCCCTTTTGAAGGCTACTATTGAATCTGTATCCACCACCCTATCAGGCAGTGCATTCTAAATACTAACCACTAGTTTCAAAAAAAGTATTCCTCATGTCGCCTCTGGTTCTTTTGCCAATCACCTTACATCTGTGCCCTTTGGTTATCGACCCTTCGGCCATTGAAAACAGTTTCTCTTTATTTACTCTATCTAAACCCTTCAAAATTTTAACCACCTCTTATCAAATCTCCTCTTGGCCTTCTCAGTTTTAAGGCGAACAATTCGAGCTTCTCCAGTCTATCCACATAACTGTAATCCCTCATCCTTAGAACCATTCTAGTAAATCTCTCTGTACCCTCTCCAAAGCCTTCACTTCCTTCCTAAAGTGTGGTGCCCAGAATTAGACACAATACTCCAGCTCGGGCCGAACTAGTGTTTTATATAGGTTTAGCATAACTTCCTGCCTTTTGTACTCTCTGCCTCTATTTATAAAGCCCAGGATCCCATATGCTTTGTTACCTGCTTTGTAAACCTGCCCTGCCACCTTCAAAGATTTGTGTAAAAACACCCCCAGGTCTCTCTGTTCTTCAACCACTTTAAAATTCCACCACCCTGTCTCTGTCCTCTTCAAGTCTGTTGCTATCTTCCTCACCATTTACTACGCTAACAAGTTTCGTGTCGTCTGCAAAGTTTGAAATTGTGTCCTGTAACCCCAAAGAAATCTTTTTTTCTCTCTCTTTATTTCTCTTTCTCTCTCTTTATTTCTCTTTCTGTACCTGATTTGATGCGTATTGACCCTATTTCCTTCTCCACTGTTCCTCTGTTTCTTTCTCAATCTTTAGATCTCATTGGTTAAGACTGTTGGTTCAGTTGTTCACCAATCCCAGACGTCCCATTGACCTTGTTACGCCGTTATCAGCTCACACTTCCAGCAACTTGCAGGGCAAAACATTTTTCAGCTGAACAGTGAGCGGAAAAGTCTAACTAATGGGACGCACCACAAGATGTAGCAAAGTCTGGACCATTTCGTTCATCTACCCTATCGAATCCCTTTATCATTTTAAACAACTCAATCAGATCACACCGCAACCTTCTAAATGCAAGGGAATACAAGCCAAGTTTATGCAACCAGTCCTCAAAATTTAACCATTTTAGCTCCGGTAGCACCCCCAAGGCCCAAGGTAAATATATCCTTCCTGAGGTGCAGTGCCCAGAACTGAACACAGTATTGCACGATGGGGTCTGTCCAAGACTCTGTTTAACTGAAGCATTAGAGGGCTTGACAGGGTAGATACTGAGAGGCTGTTTCCCCTGGCTGAAGAGCCTAGAACTAGGAGTCACACGCTGCAAAATCTGGCTCCGTAGTACCCAGTCTTTCAGCGCTACGGGTGCTATTTTGTGTCAGCTTTGGCTCAGTGGGTAGCACTCTCACCTGAGTCAGAAGGTTGTGGGTTCAAGTCCCACATAAGAACATAAGGAGCAGGAGTAGGCCATTCGGCCCATCGAGCCTGCTCCACCATTCAATAAGATCATGGCTGATCTTCTACCTCATTTCCACTTTCCTGTACTATCCCCATATCCCTTGATTCCCTTAATATCCAAAAATCTATCGATCTCTGTCTTCAGCCCTCTGGGGTAGAGAATTCCAAAGATTCACCACCCTCTAACTGAACAAATTTCTCCTCAGCAAATGTAACCGTGCTATTTAAGAAAGGAGGGAGAGAGAAAAAGGGGAACTACAGACCTGTTAGCCTCACATCAGTAGTTGGGAAAATGCTGGAATCTATTATAAAGGATGCAATAACTGGGCACTTAGAAACTAACAGTAAGATTGGGCAGAGTCAACATGGATTTATGAAAAGGAAATCCTGTTTAACAAACCTATTGGAGTTCTTTGAGGATGTAACTAGTGGAGTAGACAAAGGGGAACCAGTAGATGTGGTGTATCTGGATTTTCAGAAGGCCTTCGATAAGGTCCCACACAAGAGGTTGGTGAACAAAATTAGGGCACATGGAATTGGGGGTAATATACTAGCATGGATTGAGAATTGGTTAACAGACAGAAAACAAAGAGTAGGGATAAACAGGTCTTTTTCAGGATGGCAGGCCTAGTGGGGTACCGCAAGGATCAGTGCTTGGGCCCCAGCTATTCACAATCTATATCAATGATTTGGATGAGGGGACTAAATGTAACATTTCCAAATTTGCTGATGATACAAAGCTAGGTGGCAGTGTCAGTTGCAAAGAGGATGTGAAGAGGCTTCAAGGGGATCTCGACAGGCTCAGTGAGTGGGCGAAAACATGGTAGATGGAAGATAATGTGGATAAATGTGAAGTTATCCACTTTGGTAGAAAAAACAGAAAGGCAGAGTATTTCCTAAATGGTGAAAGATTGGGGAATGCAGATGCTCAAAGGGACCTGGGTGTCCTTGTACATGAGTCACTGAAAGTGAATGTGCAGGTGCAGGAAGCCATTAGGAAGGCAAATGGTATGCTGGCCTTCATTACGAGAGGATTTGAGTACAGGAGTAAATAAGTCTTACTCCAATTATATAGGGCCTTGGTGAGACCACACCTGGAGTACTGTGTACAATTGTGATCTCCTTACCTAAGGAAGGATATACTTGCCATAGAGGGAGTGCAACGAAGGTTCACGAGATTGATTCCTGGGATGGCGGGACTGTCGTATGAGAAGAGATTGAGTAAACTAGGCCTGTATTCTCCTGAATTCAGAAAAATGAGAGGGGATCTCATTGAAGCATACAAAATTATTACAGGGCTTGATAGGATGGATGCTGGGAGAATGTTTCCCTTGGTTGGGGAGTCTAGAACCAGGGGCCACAGCCTCAAGATTAAGGGTAGGACATTCAGGACTGAGATGAGAAGAAATTTCTTCACACAGAGGGTGGTGAATCTTTGGAATTCTCTACCTCAGAGGGCTGTGGCGGCTCAGTCATTGGGTATATTCAAAACAGAAGTTGATAGATTTCTGACTAGTAAGGGCATCAAGGGATATGGCGACAGGGCCGGTGAATGGAGTTGAGGCAGAAGATCAGCCATGATGTCACTGAATGCCGGAGCAGGCTTGAAGGGCCGAATGGCCTACTCCTGCTCATATTTCTTATGTTCTTATGTCCTAAATGGCTGACCAGGGGAAACATCCTCCCTACATCTACCCTGTCAATCCCTTAAGAATTTTATATGTTTCAATGAGATCAACTCTCATTCATCTAAACTCTAGAGAATATAGGCCTAGTCTACTCAATCTCTCCTCATAGGACAATCCCCCCATTCCAGGAACCAGTCTGGTGAACCTTCGTTGCACTCCCTCTGTGGCAAGTATATCATTCCTTACGTAAGCCGACCAAAACTGTACACAATACTCCATGTGTAGTTCACCAGGGCCCTATATAATTGCAGTAAGACGTCTTTACTCTTATACTCAAATCCTCTTGTAATAAAGGCCAACATACCATTTGCACTCCAGAGCCATGAGCACAAAAATCTAGGCTGACACTCCAGTGCAGTGCTGAGGGAGTGCTGCACTGTTGGAGATGCCGTCTTTCGGATGAGACGTTAAACCGAGGCCCTGTCTGCTCTCTCAGGTCGACATAAACGATCCAATGGCACTATTATGAAGAAGAGCAGGGGAGTTATCCCCAGTGTCCTGGCTAATATTTATCCCTTAATCAACATAACAAAAACAAATTTTCTGGTCATTATCACATTGATGTGTGTGTGAGCTTACTGTGCGCAAACTGGCTGCCGTGTTTCCTACATTACAACAGTAACTACATTCCAAAATGATTTAATTCGCTGTAAAGTGCTTTGAGGCGTCCAGTGGTTGTGAACGGCACTATATAAATGCAAGTCTGTCTGCCTTTTGTGTCCAAAATGGCGTTCGCGCCACGCGCGCACACTTCTGGTGCGGTTTGCACCGGACATCATCTTGGTGATGTCGTTAGCACAAGCGCTAGGAGAGTGCGCCATAAGTATGCAGAGTAGGCCGCTGGTGACACGCTGATTAGACGCCAGCACTGCCATTTTCGACCTCAACGCTCCAGCTAACACCCTCTCTTAGAGACACACAGCGGAACATGTGTTCAGCGTCAGGAATGACCTCCCACCAACACCATTTAAAGGGATCATCAACTGCTTTCAGGTTAGTTGCTGATTGATTTCTTCTGTCTCTTGATGAATTTACAGAAGCATTTGTCTTATTTGAAGTTGCTGAAGTGTTCAGGGAGTGGTGTGGCAGGTTACTTCAATGGTTCTGCTCAGACCAGTTGTTCCCAGACATGAATGCAGTTTTTGTATTCCCCCTTGGCCTGCAGCATGACAGGGAGAATGAGCAGAGGCAACACAGAGGCAGACAAGATGCTCGAAGGAGGAGAAGGAGGTGAGGGAGAAGGGCTCTCAGCAGGAGGTCATATTCAGCCAAGGTCTTCAGGGAGCAATTGTCCTACCTCAACCTCAGTAAAGAATAGTGTATGTGACCTCTCCGCTTCACTAAGGAAGTGCTCACTGAAATCTGCCACCTGTTGCAGGAGGAACAGCAGACTCAGAGCAGGGCGAGGACAGCATTGCCAGTGGCTGTGAAGGTGAGCGTGGCCATGAATTTTTATGCGTCGGGCTCCCTCCAGGCTGCAGGTGGTATTTCCAACATCTTGCAGTTTGCCGTGCACTGTTGCATAAGGGAGGTCACTGAGGCTCTGTATGCAAAGAGAGTTGAATACATTTCATTCTCTTGCCAGCGAGAAGGAGGCGGAGCAAGCACGATACCATGCTTCCCCATAGTGCAGGGTGCCATTGACTGCACACGTCGCTTTGCGGGTGCCACATGTGAATTCGGAGATGTACCGCAACCCAAAGGGATTCCACTCCCTCAATATCCAGCTGGTGCGCGACCATGCAGGGCAATGCTCGGTATCCTGGCAGCAGTCAAGATGCCATTATTCTGCGGCTGTCCATTGTACCATCCACATTTGAGCCACCACGACAAACCAGAGGGTGGCTACTGGGCGACAGCAGCTATCCGCTGACCATCTGGCTCATGACTCCGATGCGCAACCCAAGCACACATGGGGAGCATGCATATAATGAAAGCCATGTTGCCACACAGAATGTGATCGAGCAGATCATTGGGATGCTTAAACAATGCTTCCGCTGTCTGGACTGCTCTGGAGGAGTCCTGCAGTACTCGGGCAGAGCGTGTCTCAAGATTTGTTGTGGTCTGTTGCATGCTGCACAACCTCGCTATCATGAGGGCACAGTCCTTGCCACCAGGTATACGGCTGAGGAAGAGGAGGAGAAGGAGGAAGCAACCAACACAGCCCCTTTTTAGCCGGGCTGTCCGTGATCGACTCATCCGACTGCGGTATCAGTGAATGCAACCCCAATTCCCCATTCACCAACAGTTCCACACCTTACCTTCCCTCTGTTACTGACCATCACATCGTCCTCTTGGCCACAATGCTACAATAAAAGCCACCACAAACAAACATTCCAAACCAAATTTATAAATCAAACCATCCAATATTACATACCAAAGTCAACTAATAACCTTTGTGCATTCCCTTAGCACCTGTCTTCCATGTGCCTTTGCCTATGTGCTCCTACGCAGTGCTACCCCAGTGGCTGCAGCATGACTGGTGGAAGGCTGCTGACTTTCAGTGGGGGAGACTGCAGATGGCCATGGAGGATGACCTCGAGCAGCTCTGGGCCTAGAAGGACCGGATTCGGACTGCACCATCTCGGCATAGGCAGCAGCAATCTGGGCTGGCTGGCTGACAGGCAAAAGCAAGGGCACTGGCAGAGTGGCAGTGGTGGGAGGATGAATGTTGTCATTCTGAGAGAGGACAGCAGGTTCATGCTCCATGGAGCCACTGCCACTCCCCCGGGGCAGCGGCTCAGCAATCCTAGTAATCTGTTGGAGACAGATTGCTGGGCTGCTGTGACACCCTGCAAGCCCCTTTGAACACTGGTAACCATAGCCACGATGGCAGCAAGCTGAGTTTTCATCACAGAAGTCTGAGCTTCCACTGCAGCACCCAGACGTTGGGTGGCTTCTGCTTGTGTTGCAATAGAAGCTGAGACAGCGGCCATCAGACGCTGCATCACGGCTGGAAACGCAAGTGTGCTAATGGAGTTGGCCGTCACTTCCATGCTGGAAAGGATGGGCTCCAAACTCTGCGCAAAGCCCTGTGCAAGGTTGGTGCCAGACTCCTCCATGCTCCTTAACATTGCACGCAGGCTTTCTGGGAGGCCTGCCAATGCACCAAGCATTTCATTGTGTACACCCATCAGCCTTCTTCTGTAGACCTCCCCATTGAAGTCCTCATCTGAGTCCTCTGCAGCAGAACTCGTGTGCGACCTTGCCCTCCAGGGAGCTGGCACCTGCGCTACCCTTGGCCTCTGCCCTGGGTGCAGGACACTCATGCCCAGTGTCTCACCATATGCAGATCCCACGGCTAACCTATCATCTAAAGTATGCGGCGTGTCAGTATCTGAGCTGGTGGCTGCGAGTGTGAAATCAAGTGACGGTGCTGTGCCTTCAGCATTACTGCTTTCTTTCTCTTCCAGTTCTTGCTTCTCCACCACTGCCTGGGCAGGTTGCAGTTCTTCGCTATCTGAAAGGAGAAAGGCACAAGGGTAGGGTTGTGGTGAAGGAAGTGGAGTGGAAAGCTACAGGTGCATACTTACACCATAAGCAGAAGAGATTGTGGATGAGGGTAGGAAGGAGATGTGAGAAGGAGGATTACATATGAGGATATCTTCATCTTTGATTGTTTCAGCCCCGCTGCTAGCCACGGGCGCACCGATTGCCGCTCCAATCATCTCCACCACAGTCTCCTCCATGGGGGTAAGGTCATGCAGTCGCGGCTGTCTCCTTGCGGGTAGCCCCTGATGCCTCCGGTTATGAGCCACCTTGTCCTGCAAGAGAGAGGAACATGTGTCAGTGAGTGTGGTGCAATGTGTTTGGGTGATGTGCATGTCATGGTTGAATACCTGGCAGTGTTTGCAAGCTGTGAGATGTGGGTGTGAGGTTTGCACTAGTGCTAAGTGTGTGAGGGTGAGGTGAAGCTATGAATATAAGGTCTGAGTCATGATTGATAGTGATTCTTGGTAGGTGAGTGAAGGGGGTGGTGAATTGAACAGTGTCTGATTCTAGTGGTTCAGTTGTAAGGATATGTCATTTGAAGATGAATTCACTTACCTTGATCACTCATGTGAGGTCATTAAACTTCTTGCGGCACTGCATCCATGTCCTCGGAGCTATACTGCTGGCATCGACGGCGACAGCCATCAGCTCCCATTGCCTTCTCAGTTTGTCTGGAGGACCTCCTGGTCCCCTGTGCATAGAGGACCTCTGTCCTCCTGTCCACCTCATGCATCAATTCCTCCAGTGCTGTGTTGGAAAATCTTGGAGTCCTGCTTTGCCATTAGTACGCCTTTTTCCTGCTCAGAATGTCTTCCCCAGCCACTTCCAGCACCTGCTGCAGCCAGAATGAAGCTCCCCTTTAAGAGGTGCAGGCTACCTTTAAGTAGTGCAGGCTAGCTTAAAATGGTGCTAGCCTCTGCTGAGGTGTGCAACCACTCAACAGCGCGTTCAACACTGGGCTGCACGCCACTATCATTTAAATTAGCAGGCCGCACATGTGCTGCCTGCATCAGACTCAACGGGCACGGGCTAATAGTGCATCGTGATACCCACACCCATTTTCAGGGGCTATCGAATTTAGCCCCCATAGTCTCAGGATAAGGGGTTGGCCATTTAGGACTGAGATGAGGAGAAACATCTTCACTCTTAGGGTTGTGAATCTTTGGAATTCTGTACCCCAGAGGGCTGTGGAGGCTCAGTCGTTGAGTATATTTAAGACTGAGATCGATAGATTTTGGACACTAAAGGAATCAAGGGATATGGGGATCGGGCAGGAAAGTGGAGTTGAGGTCGAAGATCAGCCATGATCTTATTGAATGGCGGAGCAGGCTCGAGGAGCCGTACGGCCAACTCCTGCTCCTATTTCTTATGTTCTTATAACTTCCTCCGCTTTATATTCCAGCCCGCGAGAGAAAGGCCAACATTCCATTAGCCTTTTTAATTACTTTTTGTACCTGTCTACTGGCTTTTAATGATTTATGTCCCTGTAGAGCCAAATATCTTTGCTCCTCTACAGTTCTGTTTCTCATAATTTAGAAATTACTCCGATTCGTCTTGAAGTGGATGACCTCACACTTCCCACATTGAACTCCATTTTCCATAGTTTTGCACACTCACTTGGTCTGACTATATCCCTTTGCAATTTTCTGCTCCCATCTGCACAACTTACTGGCCCAAAAATTCGTGAGGAAGCCTTCGTGCGAGGGTAAGGCTTCCCCGCGATCTCTCACTGCGCGTTGGCTTTTTCAGTTCCAGCTCGCACGAACTTGATGTTCTGGATAGCTGCTGTGCTGGGCTTGCGTATCCCACAGGCGTAGTTAATTCGTGCGAGCTGTGGGATCACGTGACTCAGTTAGAGCCAATGGCAGCACACCATCTTCCATTCATAACTTTCACATAAGTGCTGTGAAAGCTATGAATCTATACACCCCCAAAAGAACAGCTAAACCTCAATTAAATTTAAAAAAAAAACCATCACATTAATAAAATAAGTATAGTTAAATAAATTAATCATTTTAAATAAAAAATTAAATTTTTGAAAAAATTTAAAATCTTTTAAAAAGTTATAAAAATAAACTTACCTGTCTTTAAAGTCTCTAAAAAAGATATACCTGTTAAAAAAAATTCAAAATAATACTTAATTCACTACTTACCTTGTTAAAAAGTGGGTCTTACTCCTCCTTTTTTTATGTGTAAAATCTTTCGTACTTACCTGTGCGTTGAAACCACTAAGTGCACTGCATGCGCGCAGCCTGTAGCGCGCACGCGGTTCAGCTAGGAACCGCCCCCTTTTCCATTCACCAAGTGCCGGTTTTCAGCGCATGCGCAGTGCATGCAGAAAACCGGCAATTGGAGACAGAATACGCGAGAGTACGCAGTGCGTACTCTTGCGTAGCGGCACTAATTTTTGGGCCACTGTGTTTCCTAACTTAGTGTCATCTGCAAACTTGGATATATAACTCTATTCTTTCATCTAAGTCATTGATATATATGGTGAAAATCTGAGGCCCCAGTACAGATCCCTGGGGAACACCAATAGTCACATCCCACCAATCAGAGTATGTATGTTCATTTAACCATTAATAAACCTGCAAGTATTTGACTTCTGCGTCCAGAACCCTTAATTCTGGTATATGGACAAGGGTTGCAGCCTCTGTCTATATTATTACAAAAACACATTCTAACATGGCCTCACTTTTAACTCGTCCTTTAACTTTTATGTATTTATAATATCCTTTACTATTCCCTTCATGTTCCCTGCTACAATTCTTTATAACTCCTCTTACACTTTCTAATCTCTCTTTTTACTTCCCTCTATATGTTCTATACTCTGCTTGGTTTCCTTTTGTATTATTAGTCCTAGATTTGTCTTATGCCTCTTTTATAAGCCTAATTTTAATCTGAATTCCTGTACTGACCTAAGGAACTCCAGATTTTGCAGCACCACTCGCCCTTCTGGTGGGAATATGTCTAGTCTCTACCTTAATCATCTCCTGTCAGAATGTTTCCCAGTGTTTGTACACTGATAGAGCGACAATGTTTCTTTAGTTTATCTGGCTAAGTTCCCTTTTTTATTTTGTTGAAGTTGTTCTTTTTCCCACTCGTGTATCTTTATCTTTGATTGTTCTCTATATTTTTCAATGTTTACTTATGGTCACTTTTCCTAGATGTTCACCTACCCTAAAATTACCTACTTTGCCCATTTCATCCTGGAACTAAACACAGCGCTTCCTCTTCCCTTGGACTAACAATTTACCAATCTAGAAAGCAATGCTAGACAGGATGCAGAAAACCTAATGAAGTGATCAAATTGTCGAGAAACATTCAGAATAATTAACAAGAAAAGTGATTATTTAATGAAAGAAACTACTTCACTGCTTTGGTTTAGCTCTCCTGAAGGGCATTCTTCTGTCAGCAAACTTCGTAGTTCTACAACACAGACAAGATCTATTGAACCCGAAATTCCTGAGCCTTGAGGCGTATATGGGAGCGGGCAAGCCAGAAATTCAGCCAGGACCTAATTCCACCGGGTCTCTGCCCCTCTTTGTTGCCCTATTAAATTCCAGCAAAAGTAGAAGGCTTCTGTCCACCTCCTTCCCACCAGTGCAGATGTCACTAGCAGAATGACATCATCTGTCAGAAATCACACCAGTTCCACTTCGGTTCCCCCCAGTGCTAAGTATGGCTGGATGATGTTTGGACAAGAACTTGGCAGAAACGGGGCCTCCAACTGTATCAGGTCTGTTTCCGAATGAGAACTGATGGATTGCTATTGGGAAAGCAGCAATTTTCAATTAATGATTTTTTTATTCTCTCGGGAAACTGAATGGCAAGCCCTTCCCGGTATGGCAGAGTGCCACTTTGAAATTCCAAACCCTGGGGCAGATGCCCCATTACACTGCAAATGGCAGGGGCACCCACATCCCCTATGTAAATGGCCCTGGCTCCAAGATTTGGGAATGAGCCTGGGCGCAGTAGAACGGTGGCCGGAGGTCCCATCCTGTTGCAGTTCCGGCAATGATGTGGGACCCTGAGAATTTTGGCCCCATTGAATTAAATAGACTTTGTAAAGTGGAAGATACTGCTGAGAAAACTGGTTCATTGTTAACATTGATGAGCCAGTGTTGTTCACTTACACATTACCTCATCCTCTCTTGGTTGACCTTTGCATGGCAAATCCATATTGCATCTCTTGGAGCAGTTGCCCCTCTTTGGCTTATTCTGCTCTTTAGGTCCAGTGCCATGGCAGATCTCATCCAATTTACAGTTAGTCACGTTTGACCTTCTAACGGAGTCGTCTGAAGCTATATTTTCTGTGTATTTTGTCTGACAGACGGAATGCAAGCAGAGTCTTTCAGTTTTAGAAAACTCCTCCTTTGGACCTGAATGAGACAATCTTCTATCGACATTATGCGGTATTCTTTTGTTAGTGTCATTAATATTTGTTCCACTTTTCTTGTGCTTTCCTGCCGGAGTTACCTTCTGTAATTTGTCTGTCAGTTGCTGCTCCAGTGTTTTATTCTTTGTGTTTTGAAATTTATTCTGATGATCCTGTCTTGGTGATTTTCCATCAAATATTGAGTAAAATGTTTGATGTTTAATAATTCTATCATCTGTTTTGAAAGAAGAGGAAAATAATTTCAAGTAAACCAACTCTGATCATGAAACTGTCAAAAATTATTTCCAGGCTAGCTGATTTAAATCTTTAAAGAGTGGCTTTTTAAATTCAAAATTGAAATATTTAGTTGAATACTTGAAATTGATCAATACTTTATCACCTTTCCAGTCCTGAAGTACCTGACTTTGATGTTTGATTCTCCTCTTTCTTGGAATCAAATTCAACATTCCATGTACAAAGAGGACATTGCAATCCCTCTACATGGGAAATCATCTGAAATTATTGTCGATAAAAAGGCTCTTCTAAACCACATTACAAAATTCTGGGAAAACTCAAAGGGTTAGTACTGGAATTCTGGTAAAGAGGTCAAGGTCTCACAGTAAAATTGAGAAAAAGGATTCTGAAAAACAAATTGGCAACAAATGTTGCTCATTAAACTTGGAGCTACACAGTACTAAAGCTATCAATATTGCAAACCTAACAGTCTAACTGGTGACTTTAGGAAAGGTTTAACTCACTTCACTCAGTGTGATACTGAAAAATGCAGAGCAGCAATCAATAAAGCCAATAGGATATTGAACTTCATACTCCAAACAGTAGGAGATAGTCAAACTTCATAGTGCTCTGGTCAGACCGTGCCTTACATACAGTTCTGGTCACCAAGAAAAAAGAGGCATTCAAGCATTGCAAGCAGTGCAAAGAAGAACCACGAGGTTGATCTCTAGTGTCAGGGATCTGGGAGGTGGTTTGCAGTGCTGTTCCCCAAGGGTCAGTTTTGGGTCCATTACACTTTGCAATTTTAATCAACGACCTAGACTCCGATGTAGGGAGCAGCATTATAAAGTTTGCAGGTGATACAAAACTTGGCAAAGTAGTAGATCATGATGAGGATAGTTATAGGCTTCAGGATGACATAGACAGGATGGTGACATGGGCAGAAGCATGGCAGATGGAGTTCAATGTGGAGAAGTGTGAAGTGATGCGCTTTGGGAGGACTAATATGGTAAGACAGTTTACTATAAATGGCACGATTTTGAAATGTGTAGATGAGCAGAGAGACCTTGGTGTCCAGTTACTCAAATCCTTAATGGTGGCAGAGCAAGTTGATAAGGTGGTTAAAAAAGCATATGGATTACTTGGGTTTATAAATAGAGGAATATAAAGCAAAGAGATTATGCTAGAACTTTATAAATCACTGGAGTATTGTGGACAATTCTGGGCCGCACACTTCAGGAAAGGCCTTAGAAAGGGTACAGAGGAGGTTTACCAGGATGTTATCAGGGATGAGGGACTTCAGCTATGAGGAGAGGTTGGAAATGTTAGGACTGTTCTCCTTGGAACAGAGAAAGTTAAGAGGTGACCTAATAGAGGTTATCAAAATGATAGAGAAAAATGATTCCCTCTGGCGAGTGGGTCAATATCTAGGGGTCATAGATTCAAAATCATTGGAAAAAGATCTAGAGGGGAGAAATCTTTTCACTCATAGAGTTGTCGGGATCTGGAACGCTCTACCTGAAAAGGTGGTGGAAGCTGATTCCATAAATGTTGGAGTAAAAATTATAGGGCTTAAAGAATGTAATATAAAAAGTAAATTCGTAAATACAGAATGGTTTCGCTGACACAGTGCGATGAGTAATGTCGGTGGTCAACATGCGTACGTGCGAGGTACAACGGTTACACTTGAGAACCAATCACCGCATGACCAGCCAGTCCGACTAGACAGAGCTGACACAACATTTCGATGTTTATAGTTTCGATAGGGAAGTAACATTTTTTAGCTTAAAGTGCAGTTTATAATTAGAAGTCTGTTGCTGGGGGAATGTGATTGGGTGAAGACATTTGTATGTAATGAATTGCGTTACCGACCCTATAATGTATAAAAGAAGTTCCGATATCACTGTAAGGTCGAGAAGTGAATTCACTAGACCGCGGGGTCTATGGCTCTTCTCCCAGAGCACTCTGTTACATAAACTGTGATCTTCTGCTTTGAGACAGACTCGAGTTAATTCATTTTTCACCAACAATTGGCGTAGTCGGCAGGATGCTCCGGAATTGAAAGACCGCCCGCACCGGTGAACCCGGACGAGAAGTTAATTTTGACCGTCCAGAAATTGAGTCACCTGGACAGGCGGAGGGACAGTGCTGTAGCATCACGAATCAAGTAAAGTCTGCGAGAGGTAGGAGAACACAGTTGTGAGAGTGTGGATCGCAAGTACTAAAGGGAACACTGTGTAGCGATAAATATCGCGAAGGAATGAGTGAGTGACGGAACGACACGGACAAGGAGGGTGCCTGTCTCAAACACCTAGCCTGAGCCTGAATTAAGAGGACGTAGTCCCACGTGACGGCCAGGATCAAGTAGGCGTAGAGGCTCCAAAACCCCCTGGGATCGTGAAGTCAGCAAATATATATATGTGTTGTAACTGATTAACCGCTTGAAGGTCTTTAAAGTATCAAGAACAAGCCCGAGTAGAGGAACTCAGCATTTGGTAAGACTGTAATTTGGACTACAAATGGCGTCGGGGAAAGAAATAGAATGGGGACCAATGGGGTCCCTTACTAGGTTCTATGCAGACGACCGGAAGGGTTTAGTTGATAAGATGACGAAGGAGGGGTGGGACCCGCTCCAGAATCTGAAAGTACAAAGAGAGTGGTGGGAGGGTCAAAAACAGAAAAAGACAAAAAAGGCGGGGGTGATACTAGTAAACCAATTAGTCGCATTAACTAACAAGGTGCAGCGACTCCACACTAGACTTGCAAGTAAAAATGAAAGAATTCTGGAATTAGAACAAGAGTTATTATTATACAAAGGAGGCCAGATGGTCCTTGATGGGTACCGGCTGGACAAAACGGAACTATGGAACGAAAGGCGGCCACATTTGTGCGCCTCGGTAAAAGTCCAGGGCTCCGAAAATGAGGACGAGATGCCACCTCCTTATGCCCCAGAGGCATCAGCCCCTTCCATGGAAGACAGTGATGATGAAAACTTAGAGAAAGGCAAAAAGAACCCAAACGTAGTCAAGGCAGCCCCTTTAAAAAGAGGGGGAACGGTACAAAATCCCACAGCCAAGTACCAAGCTGTTAGCCGCTTAGAAAAACAAACAATATTGAAAGATTTGGGAACATTGAAGCCCCGTAGCACAAATGGGGAATTTTGGAGAAATCTCGAGGAGATGTGGGATATCCACAGCCCCCATCCTCGGGACAAGCAAACCCCCAGATGACAGACCAGCCCTTTATTCAAATGTTTAAGGACAGGTTGTCCCAATCCCGCCAAGCGATATTAAAAATGGGAATAGTGGCGGCGAATACATATGATGCGGCGGTCCAGTGGGCGTGTCACATAGATGCCAAAGAGGCGTAACGAACACCAGTAATAAAACAAGAGTAGGGGCCGCAGGAATACGGGAACTGTCCCAAAGAAAAAAAAGGGCTTGTTTTAACTGTGGGAAGTTGGGTCATATGGCAAAAGAATGTAGGGCCCCCAAGCAAAATCGACCGGTATGTGCTAATTGCGCAAGACCGGGACATTCAACCGAGAGGTGTTGGACAAAAAAGGAAGAGCCAAACCAGGCCGGGACCATTGATATGTATCAAAAGTTCCTGCAGTATGTAAAGGAACAGGGTAGTGGCCACTGACTAGCAGCGGCCCCCATCAAGAGGGAGAAGGAAGATCCCAGAGTCTATGTACCGGCACTGTTAGGGGGCCGGCAGTGCGATATGTTAGTAGACATGGGAGCTTCTGTATCCATTACCGATTTACCCCTTCCCCTCACCAAACAAAGGATAGACATAGTGGGGTTGGGAGGGGAGCGTTTACATGCATTTAAAAGTGAGGTACAAGTATTGGAATTAGCGGGACGACTATTACCCGCACAATTTTATGTATGCCCAAACAGTGAGGGGACTATCTTAGGAATAGATTTGTTAAAAGAATTTAATTTGTTAATAGATTCACGACAAGGAAAGTTAACCTGGGTATAGGGAGACGGGAACAAAGTAAACTGGGGAAAGCCACTTTGCCATTTGGCAACAGTAGGAAGTGCAAAACTCGTGGCCTGGGACTGGAAGGAGGAAGGAGACTTTGGGATTATATGCAAGGCAATGAAGTCAGTATGGGCGACCTCAAAACAGGACGACCCGTTAAGATACGGATGGCCCACCAACCACGGCCGAGGGGCCCATGGGAAAATATACAAATAGACTTCACCGGACCCCTTCCCACATCAAGGGGTAAGAGGTATTACCTGGTAATAATAGACCAGTTTACTAGGTGGGTCGAGGCATTCCCAACCCGGAACTGTACTGCCACCACCACAAATAATGGCAGAGGAAATAATTCCCAGGTGGGGAATACCGATCCAAATTGACTCAGATCAGGGAACTCACTTTACGGGAGCAGTAGTGAAGAATGTATGCAAGTGGATGGGCATAAAGCAGAAATTACACATTCCGTACCATCCCCAAAGTTCTGGAATGGTGGAACGAATGAACCGAACCTTGAAAACAGCCGTAGCCAAGGCTTTAGGGGACAAAGATCAACAGTGGGTAGATGTGTTACCAGCAGTCTTAATGACACTAAGAGCCACCCCAAACCGAACAACGGGCTTATCACCATATGAGCTAATGACGGGGAGGGCAATGCAACTCCCCCATGGCATAACAACTGGAGGAGAGGATGTGGGTCCTCTAAAGGATAAGCTCCGAAGGTATGTCCTCGAATTAAGCAGTCAATTAAAGGAAATGAGGCAGCAAACGCGGGACAGACAGGAAGAAAAGGATAAGGATTTAGAATTGACCGCGTTCCCATATATCCCTCCAGCTGGGACTAAGGTAATGGTTAAAGGTTTACCAGGGAAACCCGGGTTTGCCCCAAAATGGCCAGGAACATATCAGATTCTAATTAGTGGAGATACGTGTGCTTGCATTGATATGAAGGGCATGGGACGATGGAAGCACTGGACACAGCTAAAAGTCTATGCCCCTTCGCCAGCTTAAAAATGGCTACACCAGAGCAAGTACCTTTTGTGGGAAGTGAAGAATACGCTAGACAATACAAAGAATGGGAGTGGGTGCTGGTACAAACGTTGGTATGGACAATATGCATTATCCTAATGGGATACACCCTGGGAAGTATCCTGAAGCATGTATGGGAGCAATCCCATCGACTCCAACCGGTCGAGCAGGAGGAGGGAATCCAAATGATTATTAGCGAGGAACCAGCCTAATGACAGTATTCTATTCACCCCCACAGGAAAATAGAATCTTCAAGCAACAAAGCGGTTCGGTTGGCGATATAGCCTTTGGGACATTGTTAACATAAACACAGAAACATAGAATCTAGGAGCAGGAGTAGGCCATTCGGCCCGTCGAGCCTGCTCCACCATTCAATACGATCATGGCTGATCATTCAAATCCAGTACCCTGTCCCTGCTTTAATCCCCACAGTACACATATTCCACCCTACCCCCGTAACCCCACGTATTTAATTCCCCCTAACATATCCCATCCTATCCCCACATATTTAATCCCCCCCTAACACTAAGGGTCAATTTATCATAGCCAAATCAACCTAACCCGCACATTTTTGGACTGTGGGAGGAAACCGGAGCACCCGGAGGAAACCCACGCAGACACAGGGAGAATGTGCAAACTCCACACAGACAGTCACCCGAGGTCAGATTCGAACCCGGGTCCCTGGCGCTGTGAGGCACCAGTGCTAACCACTATGCCACCGTGATAAGATGAACGTGTTACGCAATATCATGTGTAGTTTGCTAGTTTGTATAATCATAATATGTAGCCTCGGGAGGACTCAGGCTAGAGTACCCCCACGGGCCAAAAGAGAGTTATGGGTGAACACCTTTTTATATATGTCATACACATATGCCAAGAGAGTTGATGTTGCCAGCTGTTGGGTCTGCGCCCATGTCCCCACGCACTCGGAGGAAGGAATCCCCCTACAACCAATCCCACTTAGTGATGATGAAACGGTCAGTTGGATGTTTGGAGTTAGAGCAGGATGCACAAGTGTGGGCTGTTATGAAGCCAAGACAGATGGTAGAACTATAGCGAAGCTCCAACGTCATGGGTACAACCCAGAATATTGTAGTGGGTGGACACGGTCAACATATAACGATTCCTATCTACCACCGTTCCTGAGAACGAGGAGTAAGAAGGGACAAAGGGGGGGACAATGTCTCGTAAAGAGGGGACGACCAACAGATCCTATTGTGGGCTACAGTAACTGAACATATAACATTGCCTTGCCTGGTGAAACGGGTAGTGTGAAACTCCCGTCACTAAACAGAAGCGGTGACTTCTCAGTACAATGGGACCCCCCAGAGGTAAATAAGTATACCCCCTACAACGGGACTCATTTTGTGTGCGGTCATAGGGCCTATCCCTGGTTGCCCCGAGAATGGAGCGGGTAAATAGGCAAGGGAATCCATTAACCTGGCCTCCGTCTTGGAGCAGGTGGCCAACGATACAGTTGAAGCCCTAGTTAAGGTTAATGCAGAGATGGTAGCCCTCCGCACAGTAGCTCTACAAAATCGGATGGCCCTTGACTATGTGTTGGCGGAAAAAGGGGGAACCTGTGCCCTAATAGGTACAGAATGTTGTACCTACATACCAGATAACTCGGAAGCAATAACTAACTTGGCAGAACACATGCAGGAAGAAGTAAAGAAATTAAAACAACCTCCGTCAACCACCCTTTGGGGCTAGGCAACTGGATGGTTGGGATCACTCGGGACATCAGTAGTACAAGGATTGATTTTGTTCTTTGTTAGTGATGTATGGTCTGGCCCTATTGTTAAAATGTTGTTGCGCTCAAATGTCACGGCCTGCTGTAAGTGTCATGATGATTAATCAAGTGACACCCGGAGAGAGAGATATGTTGATATGAGTCCCTATACACAGGATGCCACAGTCTGACTAACGGACTGTGAGCCCCTGGAATGTAAACATATCTACTTACATTACCAGAAATCCGTATGATGCTGGTTCCCTGTCACAAAAGGAGTTTTGATCAGGGACCAACAGGAGGGACTGTTGGAGTAAAAATTATAGGGCTTAAAGAATGTAATATAAAAAGTAAATTCGTAAATACAGAATGGTTTCGCTGACACAGTGCGATGAGTAATGTCGGTGGTCAACATGCATACGTGCGAGGAACAACGGTTACACTTGAGAACCAATCACCGTATGACCAGCCAGTCCGACTAGACAGAGCTGACACAACATTTCGATGTTTATAGTTTCGATAGGGAAGTAACATTTTTTAGCTTAAAGTGCAGTTTATAATTAGAAGTCTGTTGCTGGGGGAATGTGATTGGGTGAAGACATTTGTATGTAATGAATTGCGTTACCGACCCTATAATGTATAAAAGAAGTTCCGATATCACTGTAAGGTCGAGAAGTGAATTCACTAGACCACGGGGTCTATGGCTCTTCTCCCAGAGCTCTCTGTTAAATAAACTGTGATCTTCTGCTTTGAGACAGACGCGAGTGAATTCATTTTTCACCAACAATAAATAATTTTAAAAGAGACAGGTATTTGAGGATGAGGAACTTACAGGGTTACGCACAAAAAGCAGGGTTGTGGAACTAAGCACAACTGCTCTTTCTAAGAGCCAGCACAGGCACGACGGGCCAAATGGCCTCCTTCTGCACTGTAAGTTTCTATGATTCTATGATCTGAGTTATGAGGAAATACTGGAGAAACTTGGCTTGATTAGCCTGGAATGGAGGCATTCTTAGAGAAGATGTTATGGAAGTATACAAGATCTTAAGATTATAGAAAAAGTTAATCCAGAATGTTACTTTAAATTCAACTCCACGAGTTGAACTAGAGTATAGGTTTTAAGGGTAATAGTATTAAAATGGTAACATACATTGACAAAAAATGGCTGATATAATATGCATTATGGTAAAAGAAGTTAGCCTGAGTTAGAAACTCAGACAGGCACTTCACTGCAGACAGGTCGCCATGGCAACAATGAGAAGACATTCCTTGGAGCTCAATAGCTGGAACATTAACGAGATCATTTCAAAATTAGGCGGTATTTTAATAGAGTAAATAGGGAGAAACAATTCCACTGGTGGGTGTGTCAGTAACCAGATGACATCATATATGAATGCAAATCTTTCTTCTTTTAAAGATTTATGGTATTTGAAAAAGAGCCAGAGGTGAGATGAAGAGAATTTCTTTTACGCAGCGAATTGAATATACTACCTGAAAGGGCGGTGGAAACAGATTCAATAGCAACTTTCAAATGGGAATTGGATGGGGAAAAAGAGCCCAACACAGGCACCTGCCACTCCACCATGTCACTCCACCAACTTGTGCCATGTGGAGAAAGGTGGCATTGGCACTGAGTGCTAACTCTCTCAGCCCCAGGACTGCAGATCAATGCCCTGATCAGAGCAATTTCTCTTTTTTCCTTGGGGAACCCTGGGCAGCTCTTCACCATCTACAAGTAACAATTATATAACTAACCCTTTGCAATTAACTCTGGTTAAGGGAGGCACAAACTTGGGATCTTACAGCAATGGCAACCCATCTCCTCCAATACCAATTACTGCATGCAGAGCCCTAAAACCCATCCTCCACCTTAATAGGGTGGTTATCACCATATTTCTTACTTCAGCTCTCCCATGTCGCTAAATTGCTAGCCTTTCACCAAATGTACTTAATGGTGCAAAAGAAGATATCAATGGACTGGTCAGGTGGGCAGAAAAATTCAATCCAGAGCAGTCTGAGGTGATGCATTTAGGGAGGGCTAACAAGGCAAGTGAATACACAATAAATGGTAGGATACTGAGATGTGTAGAGGAACAGAGAGACCTTGGAGTGCATGTCCATAGATCCCTGAAGTAACAGGACAGGTAGATAAGGTGGTTAAGAAGGCATACAGGATACTTGCCTTTATTAGCTGAGGCACAGAACATAAAAGCAGGGACGTTATGCTAGAACTGTATAAAACACTAATTAGGCCACAGCTAGAATACTGCGTACAGTTCTGGTCAGCACATTACCGGAAAGATGTGATTGCACTAGAGGGTACAGAGGAGATTCACGAGGATGTTGCCAGGATTGGAGAATTTTAGCTATGAGGAAAGATTGGATAGGCTGGGATTGTTTTCTTTGGAACAGAGGAGGCTGAGGGGAGACTTTATTGAGGTGTATAAAATTATGAGGGGCCGAGATAGGGTGGATAGGAAGCAGCTATTTCCTTTAGCTGAGAGGTCAATAACCAGAGGGTACAGATTTAAAGTAATTGGTAGAAGGATTAGAGGGGAAACTTGACTTCCGTCACCTGGATTCCTCTGCCAACAGGACTAGGCTGCTCCACTGACTACACTGTTTGACTCAGCTGCTGTGACTCTGCTCTGCTTTTACATTAAATTATAGTGAAGCATAAAATTACATCGGATATACGGCACAGAAACAGGCCATTCGGCCCAACCAGTCCATGCCGGCGTTTATGCTCCACTCGAGCCTCCTCCAGTCTTTCCTCATCTAACTCTATCAGCTTAACCCTCTATTCCCTTTTCCCTCATTTGCTTGTCTAGCCTCCCCTTAAATGCATCTCTACTATTCGCTTCAACCACTCCCTGTGGCAGCGAGTTCCACATTCTCACCACTCTTTGGGTAAAGAAGTTTCCTCTGAATTCACTGTTCGATTTCTTGGTGACTATCTTATATTGATGGCCTCTAGTTATGCTCTTCCCCACAAGTGGAAATAATCTCTCTGTATCCACTCAATCAAAACCTTCCATAATTTTAAAGATCTCTATTAGGTTACCCCTCAGCCTTCTCTTTTCAAGAGAAAAGAGACCCAGCCTGTTCATCCATTCCTGTTATGTATACCCTCGCATTTCTGGTATCCTCCTTGTAAATCTCCTATGCACCCTCTCCAGTGCCTCTATATCCTGCTTATAATATGGCAACCAGAATTGTACGTAGCACTCCAAGTGTGGTCTAACCAAGGTTTGATACAGGTTTGGCATAAGTTCACTATTTTTCAATTATATCCCTCTAGAAATAAACCCTAGTGCTTGGTTTGCTTTTGTTATGGCCTCGTTAACCTGTGTCGAATCTTTTAGTGATTTGTGTATTTGATTTCGGCCTTTAGGGTCAAGTGACCATAATATGATTGAATTTTACATTAAATTTGAGAGTGTTGTAGTCCAATCTGAAACTAACATCTTCAATCTAAACAGAGGAAAATACAAGGGTATGAGGGACAAGTTGGCCATGGTAGATTGGGAGAATATACTAAAAGGTATGAAGGTGGATATACAATGGCTAACATTCAAGGAAATAATGCATAACTTGCAACAAACATATATTCCTCTAGGGCATAAAAACCCAAAAGGAAAAGTGATCCAACCATGGCTAACAAAAGAAATTAAAGCTAGTATTAAGTCAAAGGAGGAAGCTTATAAAGTTGCCAGAAAAAGCGGTCAGCCTGAGGATTGGGAACTTTTTAGAAATCAGCAAAGGGGGACCAAGAAATTGATAAAGAAAGGGAAAATGGAATATGAGCACAAACTAGTGAAAAATATAAAAACGGATTGTAAAAGCTTCTATAGGTATGTGAAAAGGAAAACACTGGCGAAGGTAAATGTACAAGGCCTCTATTAGGTCACCCCTCAGCCTTCTCTTTTCAAGAGAAAAGGGACCCAGCCTGTTCATCCATTCCTGATATGTATACCCTCGCATTTCTGGTATCATCCTTGTAAATCTTCTATGCACCCTCTCCAGTGCCTCTATATCCTTCTTATAATATGCCTTTACAGTCAGAGACGGGAGAATTTATAATGGGGAATGAGGAAATGGAAGAGAAATTAAATAAATACTTTGTTTCTGTCTTCACGGAGGAAGACACAAAAAACCTCCCAGAAATACGAGAAAACCAAGGGTGTGGCGAGAATGAGGAACTTAAAGAAATTATTATTAGTAAAAAAACAGTACTAGCAAAATTAATGGGACAAAAAGTCGATAAATCCCAAGGACCAGTTGACCTACATCCTAGGGTTTTGAAAGAGGTGGCCATTGGGATAGTGGACACATTGGTTGTCATCTTCCAAAATTCTATAGATTCTGGAACGGTTCCTGCAGATTGGAGGATAGCAAATGTAACTCCGCTATTTAAGAAAGGAGGGAGAGAGAAAACGGGGAACTACAGACTTGTTAGCCTCACATCAGTAGTTGGGAAAATGCTGGAATCTATTATAAAGGATGCAATAACTGGGCACTTAGAAACTAATAGTAAGATTGGACAGAGACAACATGGATTTATGAAAGGGAAATCCTGTTTGACAAACCTATTGGAGTTCTTTGAGGATGTAACTAGTGGAGTAGACAAAGGGGAACCAGTAGATATGGTGTATCTGGATTTTCAGAAGGCCTTCGATAAGGTCCCACACAAGAGGTTGGTGAACAAAATTAGGGCACATGGAATTGGGGGTAATATACTAGCATGGATTGAGAATTGGTTAACAGACAGAAAACAAAGAGCAGGGATACATGGGTCTTTTTCAGGATGGCAGGCTGTGACTAGTGGGGTACCGCAAGGATCGGTGCTTGGGCCCCAGCTATTCACAATCTATATCAATGATTTGGATGAGGGGACTAAATGTAACATTTCCAAATTTGCTGATGATACAAAGCTAGGTGGCAGTGTCAGTTGTGAGGAGGATGTGAAGAGGCTTCAGGGGGATCACGGCAGGCTCAGTGAGTGGGCGAGAATATGGCAGATGGAATATAATGTGGATAAATGTGAAGTTATCCACTTTGATAGAAAAAACAGAAAGGCAGAGTATTTTCTAAATGGTGAAAGATTGGGGAATGCAGATGCTCAAAGGGACCTGTGTGTCCTTGTACATGAGTCACTGAAAGTGAATGTGCAGCAAGCCATTAGGAAGGCAAATGGTATGCTGGCCTTCATTACAAGAGGATTTGAGTACAGGAGTAAAGAAGTCTTACTCCAATTATATAGGGCCTTGGTGAGACCACACCTGGAGTACTGTGTACAATTTTGGTCTCCTTACCTAAGGAAGGATATACTTGCCATAGAGGGAGTGCAACGAAGGTTCACGAGATTGATTCCTGGGATGGCGGGACTGTCGTATGAGAAGAGATTGAGTAAGCTAGGCCTGTATTTTCTTGAATTCAGAAGAATGAGAGGGGATCTCATTGAAGCATACAAAATCATTACAGGGCTTGATAGGGTGGATGCTAGGAGAATGTTTCCCTTGGCTGGGGAGTCTAGAACCAGGGGCCACAGCCTCAAGATAAAGGGTAGGCCATTCAGGACTGAGATGAGAAGAAATTTCTTCACACAGAGGGTGGTGAATCTTGGGAATTCTCTACCCCAGAGGGCTGTGGAGGCTCAGTTATATTCATAACAGAAGTCGATAGATTTCTGACTAGTAAGGGCATCAAGGGATATGGCGATAGGGCCGGTGAATGGAGTTGAGGCAGAAGATCAGCCATGATGTCACTGAATGGCGGAGCAGGCTCGAAGGGCCACATGGCCTACTCCTGCTCCTATTTCTTATGTTTGTATGTACTCCGAGATTCCTTTGCTTCTCTACCCCATTTAGATTCTTATTTTCCAAGTAATATGTGACCTCCCTATTGTTCTTACCAAAATGTAATACCTCACATTTATCTGTGTTGAATTTCATTTGCCAATTATATGCCCATTCTGCAAGTTTATTAATGTCTCCTTGTAATTTGTTGCAGTCCTCCTCAGTATTGACTATCCCCCCCAAATTTGGTGTCGTCTACAAATTTAGAAATTGTGTTTTTGATTCCAAAGTCTAAATCGTTAATATAAATTGTGAAGAGCAATGGTTCCAGCACTGATCCTTGTGGAACACCACTACCCACCTTCTGCCACACTGAATAGCTGTCCTTTACCCCTACTCTTTGCTTTCAGTCGCTTCAAATTTTAAGCCGCTGAACTCTTTTCTCAAATTGCTTTCCAATGTCCTGGGCTTCTCTGGACATCTAGACTACGTTTCTGCTTTGAACTACACTGGATTACACTACTATGCTTCTACACTGGACCACACTGGATTACACTGTGAGACTTACCTGCTGTGTCTCTATATTTTTTAAAATAACTTTTAAACTGTGTCTGTGTCTCTGCTTAACATTCTACTGGGTTTCAGCTTTGCTGGTCGCTGGCTTGTGGTTTTACTTTTTCTCCGCCACTTTGATCTACGGTGACCTCCAATTTGCGTCAATATCGCCATCATCTCTCTGCACCGCTACAGACTCTCATTCCTACAGCAACAACCTCCATCCTCAAACTCTCCACCTTTCAAATAGCTTCTGGACTTCACTCGCCTGCTTTGGAAAGCAGTTAGTCGATGCTCCGTGCCAGCTCCATCCTGTTTACTTCAGCTTTGTCCCTCCGTGGGACCTCTGATTTTGACCCTGGTCTCCAACCTATTCCCTGCTACCAAGAAATATGTATCCCATTACAGGAAACTTTCGTTTATCCGGCACCGACGGGACCGGCGTGGTGCCGGTTGATCGAAAGTGCCGGATTACAGAGAGGTATACTTACCAAGGTACGAGAGCCCCGTACACGGCCACAGGCTGAACAATTGGGACCCGGAGAGGGAAGGTAAACGAGACTCCGGCTTTTTCCTCCGTGGCGGCGACAGGTCGGAGTCGGAAGAACGTTGACCCCCCTTTCGTGGGGGCGAAAGGTCAGAATCGGGGTCTTGTCTGTATAATAAAACTTACCTGATTTTTGCCGGTTAAGCGAGAATTCCGGATATTAGGGTGCCGGATAAACAAAAGTTTCCTGTAATTACTACATTTAACCAGGCCTATGTAACCTGAACTTTTTCCCTGTGTCCATTCCCGTGCACACTTTGGCTGCCGCTCCGGACCCGAGCCGTTTATTTCTTTTTCCACTTTTTCTCCCCCCTTTTCCTTTTCTCTCTATCCCTCCCTGACCGCGCTCTCCTGTCGTCATGCTTCCTTCCATCTCTCCTCTCTCGGATACTCTGCTCTCCCAAATCCCTACCCCAATCCTTCATTACTCTTCGACCTTCCTACACTCCTGCCGCCATACCAGGTTTGACTCCCTCTCAGATAAACCTACAGCTTCCCTCTATACCTCTCTCGGCATCCTACGAAGGGCCCATCGAGGCACTCGTCGCTGCCTCCTTACGAGCAGAAACCCCAACTCTCCCATCCTACTCTCTCATTGACATTCCCACCTAGCGCGCCCACTGGGGGCTAATCTTGCCGATCTCCTCCCTGTCCAACTCATCCCTCCCAGCGCTGACCCTGTGGACGCTGGCAGTGGGTCAGCCATCAACGAGCCTCTCCGCATCACCCTCCAGAATGTCTGTTCATTTGTGAACAAGGCCCTTGAGCTTATTGTGAATGATTGCATCGACATCATGGCCCTGACGGAAACTTGGTTGAGGGGTGATGACACCTTACCCTTAAATGAAGCCTCCCTGCCTGACAATACCTTCCACCACATGCCCCGCTCAGATCACCGTGGTGGCGGTGTGGGTCTCATCACCAAAGTCTGTCCCCCTACTCCTCCGGCACTTTCGCCTCCTTTGAGCATCTCACCTTATTTCATCCCTCTCACCTCTCATTTAAAATTCTCGTTTCCTACCGCCCACCCAAGTACCATCCAAGTTTTATTACCGAGATATCTTCACTGCTTTCCTCCCTCAGCCTCTGCACTGAGCGACGTCTCATCCTCGGTGATTTCAACCACCATCTCAATTCATCATGCTCTCTCTCCTCTGAGTTCACTAGCCTCCTATTCTCCCTTAATCTCTCCCTCCATGTAAACTCACCTAACCATAATCACGGCCACCACCTCGATCTTGCCATCTCTCGTGGCCTCGCTACTCCCATCGTGTCAATCACAGATAAGGCCATCTCTGACCATTTCCTCGTATTGCTCTCCACCCACATCCCCCTTCCCCTCCCGCCAACCCTACTTCCTTCTGTGTCCGCCCCTGGAAAAAACTCTCTCCCAATTCTCTTACAACTGCACTTACAAAATCCCAACCGTCCAGTCTTTGGCCCTGTATTCACCACAACATTTCTGCAACTCAATCACACTCTCACCACCACCTTTGATGCCCAAGTCCCTATTAAAACCATTACTCTCTCTCACCCAGGTCATTCCCCCTGGTATGGCCCTCACCTTGGCTCCCTTAAGTCGAAGGGACGCAGACTTGAATGGATATGGACAATTGGTTTTGCCATTCACCGCCAGATCTGGCTGGACTACGTAAAGCATTATCGGGTCCTGCTCTCATCTACCAAAATTGCTCACTACTCCAGAATCATTCTGGAATGCAAAGATAAACCCTGGTTTTTATTTTCCACTGCTAACCATCTTCTTTAAACCCTCTTCCCTGTCTCCTCCACCCTCACCTCCAACAACAAGTGTGAGCAGCTCATGAACTTCTTGTCTCTAAGATTGAGACCATCCGTTCAGCTGCCTCTGTTACTTCCTTTCCTTCCTCTAGCCCACCGAGCCAAACTTCCTCTAAGGTTACCCCCGACCTAGCCCTGAACTCACATCTTTCTCCAGTTTCTCTCCGATCTCCCTTCATGACCCCTCCGTGCTCATCTTGTTCATGAGACCCACTTCCTGCTCCTTCGACCCTATTTACACCACACTGCAACTACCCAACTTTCTTTTCTGACTCCCATGTTAGCTGACATTGTTAACGGTTCTCTCATCTCAGGTACTGTCCCACTCGCCCTCATATCTGCCAGCATCACCTCCTCCTCAAAAAACCAAGCCTTGAGCCCTCCGTCCTTGCAAACTACCTCCCCATCTCCAATCTCCCTTTCCTCTCCAAACTCCTTGAATGTGTTGTTGCCTCCCAAATCCGTGCCCATCTTTCCCGCAATTCCATGTTTGAATCCCTCCAATCAGGTTTCCACCCCTGCCACAGTACCAAAACGGCTCTCATCAAAGTCACAAATGACATCCTTTGTGACTGTGACAAAGGTAAACTATCTCTCATTGTCCTTCTTGACTTATCTGCAGCCTTTCACATGGTTGACCACTCCATCCTTCTCCAACGCCTCTCCACCGTCATCTAGCTGGGTGGGACTGCACTCGCCTGGTTCCATTCTTATCTATCTAATCATAACCAGAGAATCACCTACAACGGCTTCTCTTCCCGCTCCCGCATCGTTACCTCTGATGTCCCCCAAGGATCTATCCTTGGCCCCCTCATATTTCTCATCTACATGTTGTCCCTTGGCAACATCATCCAAAAACACAGTGTCAGTTTCCATATGTACGCTGATGACACCGAGCTCTACCTCACCACCACTTCTCTCGACCCCTCCACAGTCTCTAAATTGTCAGACTGCTTATCCGACATCCAGTTCTGGATGAGCAGAAATTTTCTCCAATTAAATATTGGAAAGACCGAAGCCATTGTTTTCGGTCCCCGCCACAAACTCCGTTCCGTAGCCACTGACTCCATCCCTCTCCGTCTGTCTGAGACTGAACCACACTGTTCGCAACCTTGGTGTCATATTTGACCCTGAAATGAGCTTCCGACCACATATCCGCAACATAATTAAGACCGCCTATTTCCACATCCGTAACATCGCCAGTCTCCGCCCCGCCTCACCTCATCCGCTGCTGAATCCCTCATCCATGCATTTGTTACCTCTAGACTTGAGTATTCCAATGCACCTCTAATTCTGCCCTTTTGAGCATCCTTGATTATAATTGCTCAATCATTGGTGGCCATGCCTTCTCTTGCCTAGGCCCTAAGCTCTGGAATTCCCTGCCTAAACCTCACCGCCTCACTTTCCTCCTTTAAGACGCTCCTTCGAACCTACCTCTTTGACCAAGCTTTTGGTCACCTGCCCAAATTTCTCTTTATGTGGCTCGGTGTCAATTCTTTTGTCTTATAATACTCCTGTGAAACGCCTTGAGACGTTTTACAACGTTAAAGGTGCTATATAAATAGAAGGGGTAAACATTCATGTTCGCCAGCAAAGTTGCCGGTGTCACTGGCAACTGCAGTTAACGGCTGCTGGAAATGGCCGCAATGCTAAGCGAGTGAAATTGGTCTGGGGACATGGAGATAGGTGGCGCAGCGCTCACCTTCTGTGCTACGCCGTCCTGGTAGCGTTGCTGGAGGGATCTGGGACGAAGTCAATGGGAATCAGGGGGAAAACGCTCCACTGGCTGGAGTCATACCTAGCACAAAGGAAGATGGTTGTGGTGGTTGAAGGTCAATCATCACAGCCCCAGGATATCGCTGCAGGAGTTCCTCAGGGCAGTGTCCTAGGCACAACCATCTTCAGCTGCTTCATCAATCACCTTCCCTCCAACATAAGGTCAGAAATGGGGATGTTCGCTGATGACTGCACAGTGTTCAGCGCCATTCGCAACTCCACAGATAATGAAGCAGTCCATGCCCGCATGCAACAAGACCTGGACGATGTTCAGGCTTGGGCTGATAAGTGGCAGGTAACATTTGCGCCACAGAAGTGCCAGGCAATGACTATCTCCAACAAGCGAGAGTCTAACCACCACCCCTTGACATTCAATGGCATTACCATCGCCGAATCCCCCACTATCAACATCCTGGGGGTTGCCATTGACCAGAAACTTAACTGGACCAACCACATGAATACTGTGGCAACAAGAGCAGGTCAGAGGCTAAGTATTCTGCGGCGAGTGTCTCACCTCCTGACTCCCCAAAGCCTTTCCACCATCTACAAGGCACAAGTAAGGAGTGTGATGGAATACTCCCCACTTGCCTGGATGAGTGCAGCTCCAACAACACTCAAGAAGCGCGACACCATCCAGGACAAAGCAGCCCGCTTGATTTGCAGCCCATCCACCACCTTAAACATTCACTCCCTCCACCACCAGTGTACAGTGGCTGCAGTGTGTACCATCTACAAGATGCACTGCAGCTACTCGCCAAGGCTTCTTCGGCAGCACCTCCCAAACCCGCGACCTCATCCACCTAGAAGGACAAGGGCAGCAGGCGCATGGGAACACCATCACCTCCAAGTTCCCCTCCAAGTCACACACCATCCTGACTTAGAAGTATATTGCCGATCCTTCATCGTCGCTGGGTCAAAATCCTGGAATTCCCTACCTAACAGCACTGTGGGAGTACCATCACCACACGGACTGCAGCGGTTCAAGAAGGCGGCTCACCACCACCTTCTCAAGGGCAACTAGGGATGGGCAATAAATGCTGGCATTGCCAGCGATGCCCTAATCCCATAAACGAAAGAAAAAAAAGGTCCGGCGTTGCAGCTTCCCACGGCCTCTGTGAGCAAGGCTGTGGAGCTCGCAGGGAATTGTGGGCAATAAAGAGGTCTGAGATTTAAAGGGGCCATGCACACTGAAGCAATACAAAGTAAAATGACATGAATCAACACATTTTTCAGCCCTTTCTGCCTTTTAAAAAGTATTCAACATTTAAAAGAAGTTCCAAATGTGAATATTCAACTGTTCGAATCATAGAATGGTTACAGCACGGAAGAAGGCCATTCGGCCTGTTGAGCCCGCGCCGGCTCTCTGCAAGAGCACTTCAACGAGTCCCACTACCCTGCCCTTTCCCCGTAGCCCTGCAAATTTTTATCCTTCAGGTACTTATCCAATTCCTTTTGAAAGCCACAATTGAATCTGCCTCCACCACCCTTTCAAGCAGTGCATTCCAGATCCGAACCACTCGCTGAGTAAAAAATATTTTCCACATGCCGCCTTTGGACTTCCGCCAATCACCTTAAATTTGTGTTCTCTGGTTCTCGACCCTTCTGCCAGACCCCTCATGATTTTGAACACATCTATCAAATCTCCTCTCAATCTTCTCTGCTCCAAGGAGAACAACCCCAGCATCTCCAGTCTATCCACGTAACTGAAGTCCCTCATCCCTGGAATCATTCTCGTAAATCTTTTCTGCACCCTCTCTAAGGCCTTCATATGCTTCCTAAAGTGCAGTGCCCAGAATTGGACACAATACTCCAGTTGAGGCCGAACCAATGTTTTATACAGGTTCATCATAATTTCCACGCTTTTGTACTCTATACCTCTATTCATGAAGCCCAGGTTCCCATAAGCTTTTTTAACTGCTTTCTCAACCTGCCCTGCCACCTTCAACGATTTGTGCACATAAACCCCTAGGTCTCTCTGTTCATGCACCTCGTTTAGGATTGTACCCTTTAGTTTATATTTCCTCTCCTCATTCTTTCTACCAAAATGTATCACTTCGCACTTTTCTGCGTTAAATTTTATCTGCCACGTGTCCGCCCATTCCACCAGCCTATGTCCTCTGGAAGCCTATCACTATCCTCCTCACTGTTCACAATACTTCCAAGTTTTGTGTCATCTGCAAATTTTGAAATTGTGCCCTGTACACCCACGTCCAAGTCATTTATATCAAGAAAAGCAGTGGTCCTAGAACCGATCCCTGGGGAACACCACTGTGTACCTTCCTCCAGTCTAAAAAACAACCGTTCACCACTACTCTCTGTTTCCTGTCACTTAGCCAATTCCGTATCCATGCTGCCACTGTCCCTTTTATTCCATGGGTTTCAACTTTGTTGGCAAGCCTATTATGTGGCACTTTGTCGAAAGCCTTTTGGAAATCCATGTACACCACGTCAACCGCATTGCCCTCATCAACCCTCTGTTACCTCATCAAAAAACTCGATCAAGTTGGTTAAACACGATTTGCCTTTAACAAATCCGTATTGCCTTTCCTTAATTAATCCACACTTGTCTAAGTGACTGTTAATTTTGTCCCTGATTATTGTTTCTAAAAGCTTCCCCACTACCGAGGTTAAACTGACTGGCCTGTAGCTGCTGGGTTTATCTTTACACCCTTTTTTGAACAAGGGTGTAACATTTGCAATTCTCCAGTCCTCTGGCACCACCCCATTTCTAAGGAGGAGTGGAAGGTTATGGTCAGTACCTCTACGATTTCTTCCTTAACTTCCCTCAGCGTCCTAGGATGCATCCCATCTGGTCCTGGTGACTTATCTACTTTAAGTACAGCCAGCCTTTCTAGTACCTCCACTTTATCAATTTTTATCCCATCCAGTATCTCCTCTACCTCCTCCTTCACTAAGTCTATGGCAGCATCTTCCTCCTTGGTGAAGACAGATGCAAAGTACTCATTTAGCACCTCAGTCATACCCTCTGCCTCCATGCGTAGGTCTCCTTTTTGGTCCCTAATTGGCCACACCCCTCCTCTTACTACCTGTTTACTATTTATATGTCAACTGAAGACTTTTGGATTACCTTTTATGTTAGCTGCCATTTTATTCTCATAGCCTCTCTTTGCCCCTCTTATTTTCTTTTTCACTTCTCCTATGAACTTTCTATATTTAGCCTGATTCTCAGATGTATTCTCGACCTGACATCTGTCATACGTGCTCTTTTTCTGCTTCATCATATTCTCTATCTCTTTCGTCATCCAGGGAGCCCTGACTTTAGTTGCCCTACCTTTCCCCCTAGTGGGAATGTACCTCGCCTGTACCTGAACTATTTCCTCTTTAAAGGCAGCCCCTTGTTCGATTACAGTTTTGCCTGCCAATCTTTTGATTCCAATTTACCCAGGCCAGATCCGTTCTCATCCCACTGAAATTGGCCTTCCTCCAATTAAGTATTTTGGGGGAGAAAATCAGTATCACCCCATTTGGTGCGCAATTATCGGCCGGGCGCAAAGTTTAGCGCCTGGCGTTAATTATCGCCTCCGACTGCAAACTTGGCTTCTATCGCCCCTGGAGGTGATTGGAGCGCTAAATCAGGCGCTACACACCTCTCTTAAGGCGCTAACGCCGAGGAGCTGGCGAAGCTCATGTGATGTCAGTCAGCAATGGAACACAGACACACTGGCGCTGGCCAGTTCTTAAAGGGGAGGCTCGATCTTGCTCTCCATCCACACCCTGCTCATTGCAGCCTTGAATCTCGGCCTGGAGAGACCTGTACATCAAATCTGCTGGAAAGAACAATGGAGAGACCAGGGAAAGAGCTCAGAGTGCAGCCCCCATAGTCTCTTCTAAATCGATGCAAGGAAGGTTAAATCAAAGTGCTGCTCAGTACCCAAAACTCCTTCACAGCGTTGAATCGCTCCAGAAGTCTCTCCCTCTCTCAGAATGCGTGGTGCAAAAATGTCGGCGACAAAAAAAGGCAGGAAGCGGTCGCCTTTAAATAGCGCTCCCCCAGAACCTTCCCGACTGCAAAACGTACCCCTCAACCTGTCGTTGCTAGCGGCAGGCGGAAAGGCAGGGGGCGCCACTCAATATCCAGTTCGGGGCGCTACTGGGGCGTTGCACACTTGACTGACGTCACGATTTGCAGGCGCAGGAGATCGTGGCGGTAGTGTTTAGCGCCGCCACAAAATGTCTGGTCAATTTCGCGAGCGGTGCAACCATCGCCGCGCCCGGGCGCTAGTTGCTTTGCGACCCATTAGCACCCTCTTAGGGCGCTAACGGGAGGCGCAAAGCAACCGAATTTTTCCCCCTTTTACTCTAGATTGCTCCCTGTCCTTTTCCATAGCTAATCCAAACCTTATGATACTATGATCACTGTTCCCTAAATGTTCACCTACTGACACTTGCTCCACTTGACCCACCTCATTCCCCAGAACCAGATCCAGCAATGCCGTCTTCCTCGTTGGGCCGGAAACATACTAATCAAGAAGGTTCTCCTGAATACACTTCAGAAATTCTTTCCCCTCCCTGCCCTTTACACTATTACTATCCCAGCCTATATTAGGATAGTTGATACCCCCATTATCACTACTCTATAGTTCTTGCATCTCTCTGTAATTTCAATGCAAATTTGCTCCTCCATATTTTTCCCACTAGTTGGTGGCCTATAGAATACACCTAGTAGTGTAATGGCACCTCTATTATTTCTTAACTCTAGCCATATAGATTCTGACCTTGATCCCTCCAGGACATCCACTCTCTCCAGCACTGTAACATTCTCCTTAACCAATACTGCCACACCACCTCCTATCTTTTCTTCCCTATTTTTCCTGAACACCTTATATCCAGGAATATTTAATACCCAATCCTACCCTTTTTTGAGCCAGGTCTGTTATTGCCACGACATCATATTCCCATGTGGCTATTTGCACCTGCAGCTCACCAACCTTATTTACTATGCTTTGTGCATTCACATACATACACTGTAAACCTATCTTAGACCATCCTGTGTTCTCTCTTAGTCTGACCCCACCTAATACCTGACTATTTCTTACTTTAGTGCTATCCGTCTCTCCCAATCCTTTGTGCCCTTTGTTTCTCATTTCTAATGCTACATCCTGGTGCCCATCCCCCTGCCAACTTAGTTTAAACCCTCCCCAACAGCACTAGCAAACCTCCCCGCGAGGATACTGGTACCGGCTCAGTTGAGGTATAACCCGTCCAGCCTGTACAGGTCCCACCTGCCCCAGAACCAGCTCCAATGCCCCAGGAATCTGAAGCCCTCGCTCCTGCGCTATCTCTCCAGACACGCATTCATCTGCTCTATCCTCCTATTTCTATACTTACTCGCACATGGCAGTGGGAGTAATCCAGAGATTACTACCTTTGAGGTCCTGCTTTTAAATCTCTTTCCTAGCTCCCTAAAATCTGCCTGCAGGTCCTCATCCCTCTTTCTACCTATGTTAAAGCTGAATTACCTTCCTAACCTCAACAAATGGGAAAACTGCCTCAGCACTAACACAAATGGCTCAGCAAGCCAGGGAAGGGGCACCGAGGGTCTCACACGCAGCACTCCAACTTTGTGCAGGGAGTCAACACTGCAAGAGCGGCCATCTACCCACAGGGGCAAGGAGGCCCTCCAGAAAGAACGATGTGAGAGTACATCACTAAGGCCGTCACTGCCAGCAGTGTCGCCCCCACTACCTGGCTCCAGTGCCCAAAGAAGCTTAATGACCTCAGACCACTGGACAAGGTTAGTGAATGCATCTTCAAAAGCCATCTCCTACCAAATGCACCACGAGCCTCACACACTGCTCAATGCATGACTACCCCTCAATCACTCACCTACCAACAATCTGCACCAATGACGAGGCACATCTCCCATTCCTAGCCTCACCTCACCCCCTTGGAGGAGACGGTACAGGCCATTCTTGGCAGGGGCATGGTTAAGCCCTTGGCCAGTGGCGGGGCTGAAAGGATACAAGATGCTGGTATCCTCGTACGGTATCCTCCTTCTGGCATGCACCTCTTGCTTTTCCGCCCTCCTGTCAGCACAACTCCACCCTTGTGCCTTCCTCATTTTACACACCCAAGAAATGCAGCCTGTTAGTGAGTCAACAAGAAGAGGCAGCCTGCTCAGCCAGTAGGACCGCAGGCGGATGATTCCATCTTGGATATCCCAGCCACAAAGGGGCTGTCTGGGATGCATCCTTCCGTCTGATTCCTCCTCTTCTGCGTCTTCCTCTTCCCTCTGCAAGCAGATGCTGTAAATGTGAAATGACAGCATAAAATTCTGGAAATACTCAGTTGGTCAGGCAGCCTGTCGACCTGAGACGTGAGCTCCGTTTTTCTCTCCATGGATGTTGTGTGACCTGCTGAGTATTTGCAGCATGTTCTGTCCTCTCGAAGGCCTTCATTTACCATCCGAGCCCTTACAAGCGTCAAGCAGCACTCCCTACACACTTAAAAAACTTTTCACATCTATGGCAGCAAGCCACCACTACAATAAAATCAAAAAAAAAATCCAAACCCTTAAATTCAAACTTACCTGAATGATGTGCGTGTCCTTTTAAGAGCTGCAGACATCGCCACTGTCAGCCTGCTTGCACGCCAGGTTAACAGCAATTCAGCGCTAGGGTCGAAGTTCGTATTGGTGATGTTAAGTCGGCGTTGCATGCCGATTGACGTCACCACGCCGTCATTTTTTTCCAGGGCACTGCCAGTTACCTGCAGCACAAAGGGGGAAAGGAATATGGCGGCCGCCACGGGACCTGCCACCAGCTGGTGAAAGAGCGCCATTTTATCGCCATTTCATGGCGCTACGAAGTGTCGGTAAGTACATGAATTTCTAGCTCAAGTTGTTGTTGTTCATAGAATCATAGAATGGTTACAGCACAGAAGGAGGCCATTCGAGCCTGTGCCGCCTCTCTGCAAGAGCACTTCAGCTAGTCCCACTCCCCTGCTCTTTCCCTGCAGCCCTGCAAAAAAAATTTCCTTCAGGTACTTATCCAATTCCCTGTTGTTGGCCCTGCGCCCCAATCCCCTCTGCTGCAGCACTTGCCACTTGCTCACTGCCACCACCAGCTCACCCAGGGGGAATTAGATGGTGTTAGTGAGAATGTGGCACGAGCACGAGGGAGCTGGAGGAGTAGGAAGTAGATGAGGATGTGCCACCTTCCCAGTGGAGGCTAAGGAGAATGCTGTCCAAGGCTTCTGGGTCATGGGACCCAGAGCTCCTGGGTACTCCTCTGAGAAGACAATGTTTGAGAAATGTTGCACTAACATGCAAGCTGTGAGCTCAGTCTCCGAGGATTGGGGCAAATGACTGGTGTGACTCTTGACTTTACAGCTCCCATTGGCTGCAACATCAGGGAAGCTTTGTCTTTATCACGGGCACTGATGGATCGTGTGGCAGCTTCACAGAATCTGCAGCAAACCCCCACCGAAGAGGCAGCCAGGTACCAGTCGGTGCCTCTATCTGCATGGAAACACAAACTGCAGCTCTAGTGGCAGGAGGGAACAGAATAGACAGAACCCTGCAAACCGCTTCCAGACCGTGGCAACTGTCTCTCAGGACTTTCAGGGTCTTATACCTGACACTAGACCAGCCATCCCACTGATCAGTAGTGACATAGATCCAGGACCCAGTGGCATGGCGATGGCTGGAGCCCATCTGGCTGATCTCTCAGGACAGCAGCACATGCCAGGCTTCCGGCCTTCCCCCTCAGAGCAGCAGGTGGGAGGTGACCCCAAGCTGCCCAGAAACAAGCTCCAGAGATAAGCAGCAGTAGCTCCCTTCTAGGAGCAGGGACCATGAGACGAGGGCAACACCAGTCCCATGACCTTTTGTAGAACACAGAAGACGATCACCACTTGAGAACCTCAGGTTGCATCTAGCAGAAGCACTAGAACAGGTGCTTTACCCAAGTCTTTACTGTTCCTGAACAAGACAATAATAAGGAAATACAGTGCGCAAACTGCTCTGCGTCACTGCCTGTTACAAATGTCAGGTCTGCACTAGTTATTTTCTTGGATCAGCATCAGTGTAATAGTCTGAGACAGTAGGGTTCCTTAATACACGCTCATGACATTCGCACAGATACTATTGGAATAGAAACAGAAAATGCTGGAAATACTCAGCAGGCCAGGCAGCATCTGTGGAGAGAGAAACAGAGTGAACACTTCAGGTCTATGACCTTTCATCATTGACCTGAAACGTTAACCCTGTTTCTCTATCCACAGATGCTGCCTGGCCTGCTGAGTATTTCCAGCATTTTCTGCTTTTATTTTAGATTTCCAGCATCCACAGTATTTTGCTTTTATATTACTGTTCGAATGGCAGATGATAGGTGCCAAGGGACCCACATCTATAATAGCAGGGGCAGCTTTGATTGGCAGCTCAATCAGCCAATTCAGCATGTGCTGAGCTGGCGAATAATTGGACCCCACATTCTCTACAATCAGCAGTTTACCTTTACTGCCCAATATCTAGTCAAAACTAGCATCACCCAGGGGCTATAACAATCAGATGCCTCCTGTATATTCGATACTATAATCTCGTACGTACCCAACCGTAAAACCAAGAGACTGGTATTTTACATGTAATATGTCAACAAATAGAGTATTGCATTCAGTAAATTGCAATCTATTTCATAATATTCCCTATATAGTACTATAAAAAACAACAAAGCATGCCACTCTACACGTTGACAGGTTAAATTACACATGAACATAGGAACAGAAAGGGGCCATTTAGCACTTGAACCTGTTCTGCCAGTCAATTAAAACATGGCCAATTTGTACCTCAAATTCATTTACCCAACTTTGATCCATATCCCTTGATACCTTTAGCTAACAAAAATCTATTGCTCTCAAGTCTTGAAAATTTCAGTTGATCCAGCATCCAGACTTTTGGGAGAGAGAGTTCCAGATTTCTACTACCCTTTCTGTGAAAAGTGTTTCCTGATTTCACTCCTGAATGTCTTAGCTCTAATTTGAATATTATGCCCCTTTTTTCTGGACTCCCCCACCAAAGTAAACAGTTTCTCTCTATCTACCCTGTCTTAAATATCTCAACTAGATCATCCCTCAACCTTCTAAACACAAGCAAATACAAGCCAAGTTTATGCAATGTTATTTAATTTAACCATTTTAGCCCCGATATCAATCTGGTGAATCTGCGCTGCACCCACTCTAAGGCCAATATATCCTTCCTGAGGTGCCCAAAACTGAATGCAGTACTCCAGATGGGGTTTGACCAAGGCTCTGTACAACTCAGGACTGGGAATTATACATTGCAGGATATAACATATTTAGAAAAGATAGGGAGGGAAAAAGGGGAGGTGGAGTAGCTGTACTTATTAGGGATAACATAATGGCAGTGGAAAAAACTGACGCAGATATCAGCAAGACAAAAATCAAATCCATATGGATAGAGATAAAAGATAATAAAGGATCAATCACACTAATAGGTGTAGTATACTGGCCACCTAATAGTGGAAGGGAGGTGGAGGAAGAAATATGCAAATTAGGGAAATGAGTAAAAAACATAGAATAATAATCCTGGAGGATTTCAACTACCCCGATATTAATTGGACAGAAGAGGTAGGTAAAGGGGATAAGGGAATGGAATTTCTACAATGTGTACAGGACTCCTTTCTAACCCAATATGTAAAAAACTTAACAAGGGAGGATTTAATGTTGGATCTGTAGAATTCGCAAATTATCGCGATTTAAAAATAATGAGAAAGAGACATACAGTTTCGTAAAACGGCTTTATTTCAGCAAAATGCTGTCAGGTTTCAAAACGGACACAAGCAGCCTGTAAAATGGCCGCCACGCCTCGTGGCAGAAGGTTCTAGACTTTCAGCAGGCAGACAAGATGGCGTTTCAATAAACATTTCAGCAAGATCGGACAGGACTCAGCATATTGAGATAAGACAAGACGAGATCGTTTTGCATTTTAACACCCAAGCAAGGAATATAAGTGCTGGAATCGGGTTTTCCATGCACAAATGAGAGCTATTGTACTGGGCAATTAAGGGCCCATCCAAAAGACATTGATACGCAAATTCCCCACGGCTCTACGATGAGAGAGCCGTTCGCGGGTACTCACAGCAAGAATTCGGAGGCCCCCAAAACCCCTCCAGGGAGACTCTTAGCCGGTTCCACAAGGGGAGAAATATTAACGGGTACTCAGACAGTTACAAGTATCACCGGAACCCATTAACGACAAGTACCACCCCATACAAGAAGTTTGAGCGCCAGAACATGACAAAAGATGGACATTAAGATTGGGTGGGAGATAAGGAATTACAGTACTATAACTGTAGTGTCCAAACGTCCATCTTTCTCTTATTCCTTTGACTCGCTAGAGAACTTTTGACTCGCTTCTCTGATCTGCTGATTTTCCGGGAGTCAACCTCGTGGCTTGCCGCGAAGATCTGTGGAGAGCTGGTCTGCGAAGGCCGGTAAGCGGGCGCACCATCCCGAGAAGTCGGTAAACAGTGTTGGAACCGAAGGCCCGAGAGGAGATGAGATGAGATGAGAAGAGAAGAAGACGACTGCACGTGCCGCCGCGGTCAGTAAACCCCGACCGCGCCCGAAAATCGATTAACCACTTCTTCGAATTCTATCGGATACTCCACAACTGGCCCTGGAAGACTTTTCTTCGAGTTCTACCGACAACTGGTGTCGGTCCAGAAAGACTCTTCTTTGAATTTTACCGGCTAACTGGGGTCGGGCCCAGGAAGACTCTTCTTTGAGTTTTATCAGAGTTCCGAGGTCAACACAGATCTTCATGACAGCAGACGGTCCAGCCTGCTAGCCGGAGCAAAGCGAGTAAACAAGTGGGGTACAGAGACCCCTGATCAACACGTGAATAGTCAGGTGTTGTGGTGAAAACATCCGAGCAGCGTTTCGGAATTCTCCGAGTTATCACGAGTGGTGAGCATGAATCTCAATCCTACAGATCTAGATTAGGACAGGTATTGACAGGGGAGGGTTTATGTTTTAAGGATAATTATAATGTGTGTCCCCTTTTACGATGTGTCGTGCGCTCCTCGTTTCCCTAAACCTAGTTGCATAAATGTATGTAAGTTTGTACTGTCATTAATCTGTGCTTATGACATGTATTTCGTAATCTTGAATAATATGCAATAAAGATTTTCCATTTCGCACTATTCAACCGGGTCTACCTGAGTTTTCTCTGCATTATTGCTCTCGCACCTAAGTCCAGTGTCAGAACCGTAAGGGCGAGTGGGTCGAACCACTCACAGGTGTCTAGTGTTACCAGGCTGGCTGGAGACCAGAACAGGCAACAAGGCCTAACCCCGCACTAGCACCCAGGCTAAGCACAGAGCCACGCGAACCCCTTACAGATCTAGTAATGGGGAATGTAAGGTTTCCAAAATTCGCAGATCCCCAAAACCTAAGGAAAAAGGACTTTGGAACTACCTCAGAGTGATAAAAATGCATTTGGGCCTAACATAAGGAATTTAAGACCAAAAACCAAGTTTTGGCATTTTAAAAACATGTCTGGGCCTGTAAAGGGAGAAAAGGCTGCGAAGGAAGTTGGGTTCGACCTCTGCAAAAGCAGTTTGGGTATTGCAGTTAATTGCAATGTCTGGGTAACCGGAATGACCTCATTCAAAGCCCCAGCACGCATTAACATTTTGACAATAGACCCTAGGAGGAGACAGTCCCACCCAAAACAACAGGTCCCATCAAACCGATTACAGAACCCATTAAAGACATGCATAAAGCAAATATTCGATCGAAGTCCTAGGCCCAGTCAAGAAACCCAAAACATGAGGACAATTCAAACTCCGATTAAACAACAGATCGACAGGATAGAGCTACCTGAAACCACTTCACACATTTATAAAACCAGTTAACACGCTAGTAAAGTCGTTACTGTTAACGAGGTCTTACAATGACCGGGATTTGATTTGGTTTTGATTAGGCCACTTCAATTTAGTATAATTGAAGGCCCATCAAGCAGTTCAGCAGTTTTTCAACAGTTACAAGTTCAAAAAAAAGCAGTAACAACAGTTCAAGTTCAACAGAAGGCAGTTCTGCAGTTTTGGAGTTCAATTTGAAAGCCTGTTTTTCAGCAGAAGTCAGTGCTGGAATTACAGAGTTCAGGAGAAGCAAGTTGGGCAGTTAAAGAAGACAGTTCAGTAAGAAGGGAGTTCTCCAGTAAAACAGTTCAAGTTCAACAAGCAGGCAGAAGGCAGTTTCCACAGTTCTGCAAGAAGGCAGTTCCACAGCTCGGAAGAAGACAGTTTAAACAGAAAGCAGTTCAACAAAGAAAGCCAACAGCTCCAGAAGTAGGCCGACACGCAAGAAGAGACCAGAGCGACCGCCTCAGTGACCATCAGACACCTCGCGGCAACAAGGGCCTTATGAAACCTTTTACTCAAAAGACTCTAAACCCTAACTCTCAACTGTCAAGGATTCGTTTGGTGAGCATTATCCCTGGTTCTCCAGAGTCCAACCTAGCTAGTGAAGTGGGATTGGGAGGGGTGAAGTATTCTTCTAATATTATTTCCCTCGCGTGTACTGAAGTGTTCACCACCTTTAGAGTGTTAAGAGTGTTTGTGTTGCGTTTTACTTTCTTGAATAAAGATCGAAATTCTTTCATCAAAACCTGTTGTCTACTGCACCTTTGTTCACGACCCCCAAATAAGTACAAGGTCTAGAACCAGGGGCGTGGAAGCGATTCGAACCGCTCACTGAGTCAGAGGTGAAGCTCACCCTTCCACTTCACCCACTACAAGAATGAACCAGAGCAGATAAGAGAAGTAAAGGTAGGGGAGCATTTAGGCAATAGTGACCATAATATAATACGCTTTAAGATGATAATTGAGAAGCACATAAGTATGACGAAAACCAGGGTAATAGATTGGAGGAAAGTTGATTTGAGGGGCTGAGAATAGAACTTGGGAAAACAAAATGGGCAACAATATTGGCAAACAACGATGTAGAACAGCAATGGGAAACATTTAAAATGGTATTCAACAGAGTGCAGGAACAATATATTCCGCTAAAAAGAACAAACTAAACAATAATGAGACTCCATGGATGAATAAAGCCATAAGAGAACAATTGAGGGTAAGGAAAGAGGCATACATTAAGTTCACAGACATAGAAACATAGAAGATAGGAGCAGGAGTAGGCCATTCGGCCCCTCTAGCCTGCTCCGCCATTCAATGCGATCATGGCTGATCATCCAAATTCAGAACCCTGTCCCTGCTTTCTCACCATATCCGTTGATCCCTTTAGCCTTAAGAAATATATCCAACTCCTTCTTGAATATATTTAATGAATTGGCCTCTACTGCCTTCTGTGGTAGAGAATTCCACAGGTTCACCACCCTCTGGGTGAAGAAATTCCTCATTTCTGTCCTAAATGGCTTACCCCATATCTTTATGATGCGGAGATGCCGGTGTTGGACTGGGGTGGACAAAAATGAGAAGTCGCACAACACCAGGTTATAGTCCAACAGTTTTATTTGAAAGCTCCGAAAGCTTGTGATTTCAAATAAAACTGTTGGACTATAACCTGGTGTTGTGCGACTTCTCATTTTTGCCCATATCTTTAGACTGTGACCCCTGGTTCTGGACTCTCCGACCATCGGGAACATCCATCCTGCATCTAGTCTGTTCAGTCCTGTCAGAATTTTACAAGTTTCAATGAGATCCCCTCACATTCTTCTAAACTCAAGCGAGTATAAGCCCAATCGACCCAATCTCTCCTCATACGTCATTCCTGCCATCCCAGGTGTCAGCCTGGTGAATCTTCGCTGAACTCTTTCCATGGCAAGAACCTCCTTCCTCAGATAAGGCGACCAAAACTACACACAATACTCAAGATGTGGTCTCACCAAGGCCCTGTACAACTGCAGCAAGACATCCTTGTTCCTGTACTCAAACCCTCTCGCTACGAAGGCCAACATACCATTTGCCTTCTTAACCGCCTGCTGCATTCAATCCGGTCAATGCTTACCTTCAGCGACTGGTGCACAAGGACACCCAGGTCTCGTTGCACTTCCGCTTCTCCCAATCCATTGCCATTCAGATAATAATCTGCCTTCCTGTTTTTGAAACCACAGCTTTTTCTGGCCAATTTATATGTCCTCTCCTTGGATCTTATGCTATCCCTAATTTCCCTTGTTAGCCACGGTTGAGTCATCTTTTTTGTTTTATTCTTATGCCAAACAGGGATGAACAAATTCTGTAGTTCATCCATGTGGTCTTTGAATGTTTGCCATTGCCTATCCACCGTCAACCCTTTGAGTGACATTCCCCAATCAATCCTACCCAACTCGCGCCTCATACCATCGCAGTTTCCTTTATTTAAATTCAGGACCCTAGTCTCTGAGTCAACTACTTCACTCTCCATCGTAATGAAGAATTCTATGATATTATGATCGCTCTGACCCAAGTGGCCTCGTACAACAAGATTGCTAATTAATCCTTTCTCATTACATAATACCCAGTCTAAGATGGCCTGATCTCTGGTTGGTTCCTCGACATATTGGTCCAGGAAACCATCCCGTAAACGCTCCAGGAATTCCTCCTCCACGGTATTGTTGCTAATTTGGTTAGCCCAATCTATATGTAGATTAAAGTCACCCATGATGACTGCTGTGCCCTTATTGCACGCTTCTCTAATTTCCCTTTTAATGCCATCCCCAACCTCCGCATTACTGTTTGGAGGTCTATATACCACTCCCACTAACGTTTTCTGCCCCTTGGTATTTCTCAGTTCTACCCATACAGATTCCACATCATCAGAGCTAATATCCTTCCTGACTATTATGTTAATCCCCTCTTTAACCAGCAATTCTACCCCACCTCCCTTTCCTTTTTGCCTATCTTTCCTAAATATTGAATACCCCTGGATGTTGAGTTCCCAGCCTTGGCCACCCTGGAGCCATGTTTCCGTAATCCCAATCAAATCATGTTCGTTTACCTCTATTTGCGCAGCTAATTCATCCACCTTATTCCGAATGCTCCTCACATTAAGACACAAAGCCTTCAGGCTTGTTTTTTTAACGCTCTCAGACCTAATAGAATTATTATTTACTGTGGCCATGTTTGATTTAAACCGTTGATTTCTCTGACTGCCACTTTTGTTTTTCTCCTTCCTATCTTTTGCTTTTATCCTTGTTTCCCTTTCCTCTGTCTCCCTGCTCAGGTTCCCAACCCCCTGCCATTTTAGTTTAAACCCTCCCCCAGAGCACTAGCAAACACTCCCCCTAGGACATCGGTCCCGGCCCTGCCCAGGTGCAAACCGTCCGGTTTGTACTGGTCCCACCTCCCCCAGAACCGGTTCCAATGTCCCAGGAATTTGAATCCCTCCCCCTTGCACCATTCCTCTAGCCACGTATTCATCTGAAATATCCTTCTATTTCTACTCTGACTAGCACGTGGCACTGGTAGCAATCCTGAGATTACTACCTTTGAGGTCCTATTTTTTAATTTACCTCCTAACTCCCTATATTCAGCTTTTAGGACCTCATCCCCTTTTTTACCTATACCTATAGACAGCAGGGGAGTGCATGATAAGAGAGAATACGAAAAGATTAGGAGAGAAGTCAAAAAAACAATTAGGGAGGCAAAGAGGAACTATGAAATTAAATTATCAAGGAACATAAAACAAAATAGTAAAATGCTTCAAAGGCACATCAATAAAAAAAAGGAAGGTTGGGATGGGAATAAGGCCATTAAGGGATAGTCAGGACAATACCACAGGTAACGATAGAGAGATGGCAGAAATATTAAATAATTATCTTGCTCCAGTATTTACCAGGGAGATAGAACAGGTGGACGTGACATTGGATGATGAGATTAGTAATGCGATAAGTGCATTTAAAATTAAAAAAGGGGATATATTAAATAAATTAATCAAACTCAAAGAGAATAAAACCCCTGGTCTGGATGGATTGCATCCACGCATTTTAAAAGAATCTAGGGAAGAGATAGCAGAGGTATTACTATGCATATTTAATAATTAGTTAGAAAAAGGTGTAGTGCCAGAGGACTGGCAAATAGCTAACATAATACTGATAGTTAAGGGGGATAGAACATGTCCAGGGAATTATAGACCAGTCAGCTTAACATCGGTGGTAGGAAAAATAATGGAATCCCTACTTAAGGAAAAAATAGAAGAACATCGAGAAACCAAAAATATAATATTGAATAATCAGCATGGATTTCAAAAGGGAAAGTCTTGCTTGACCAACCTTATTGAATTTTTTGAAGAGGCAACAAAGAGAGTAGACAATGGTAATGCAGTAGATGTAATTTATCTGCATTTTCAAAAGGCCTTTGATAAGGTACCCCATAATAGACTGATGAACAAGGTCAGAGAATGCGGCGTCAGGGGACAAATAGTAGAATGGATTGCTGGCTGGCTTCAGGACAGAAAGCAGAGAGTAGGTGTAAAGGGTAGCTATTCACAGTGGCAGAAGGTGGGTAGCGATGTTCCACAAGGTGCTGGGACCACTGCTGTTCACAATTTACATTAACGATTTAGACTTAGGAATCAAAAACACAATTTCTAAATTTGCGGATGACACCAAATTGGGGGGATAGTCAATACTGAGGAGGACTGCAACAAGTTACAGGAGAACATTAATAAACTTGCAGAATGGGCATATAATTTGCAAACGAAGTTCAACACAGATAAATGTGAGAAAAGAGAAGGCTGAGGGGTGACCTAATAGAGGTCTTTAAAATTATGAAAAATGTTGATAGAGTGGATACAGAGAGAATGTTTCCACTTGTGGGGAAGAGCATAACTAGAGGCCATCAATATAAGATAGTCACCAAGAAATCCAATAGGGAATTCAGAAGAAACTTCTTTACCCAAAGAGTGGTGAGAATGTGGAACTCGCTACCACAGGGAGTGGTTGAAGCGAATAGTGTAGATGCATTTAAGGGGAGGCTAGACAAGCATATGAGGTAGGAGGGAATAGAGGGTTATGTTGATAGAGTTAGATGAGGAAAGACGGGAGGAGGCTCGTGTGGAGCATAAACTCCGACATGGACTGGTTGGGCCAAATGGCCTGTTTCTGTGCCGTATATCCGATGTAATCCGATGTAAACTGAAGCATAACTTCCACCCCTTTGTATTCCAGCCCCTATGAGATAAAGCCCAAAATTCCCTTATCCTTTTGCATTATTCTGTCCACTACCTTTTAATGATTTACGTACATGGTCGCCCAAAACCTTTGCTCTCACCATTAAGAAAATATTCTGAATTGTCTCTCTTGGATCCAAAGTGGATGGCCTCACACTTCCCACATTGAACTCCATCATCACAGTTTTGTGCACTCATTTAGGTTATCAATGTCCATTTATTAATTCCTGATCCCATCTACATAATTTACTGTGCCTCCTAATTTAGTGTTATCTGCAAACTTGGATATACAACACTGTATTCCTTCATCCAAGTCATTGATATACATGGTGAAAAGTTGAGGCCCCAGTAGATCCCTGGGGAACAGCATTAGTCATACCCTGCCAATCAGCGAATTAATCTTTTATCCCTACTTCTCAACCAGTTATCAATCAATGTCACAAGGATATCTCCAATTTCAAGCGCTTTCATTTCTGATAATCTCCTGTGTGGAACCTTATCAAATGCCTTATGGAAGTCTATATAGACAACCCTCTCCTCAGAAAATTCAATTAGTCAGACATGACCTACTCGTCACAAATCTACGCTGACTCTCTTTTATCAGCTCATACCTGTTCACGTGCTCAGCCACTCTGTCCGTCATGAGAGATTCTAGTAACTTCCCCACACCTGATGTCATACTGACAGGTCTGTAGTTACCTGGTTTCTCCTTCCCTCCCTTCTTAAATAATAGTCACATGTGAAATGTTCCAATCCATAGGCACAATTCCTGAATCTAGAGAGCCTTGGAAAATTATGACTAATGTATCTGCAATTTCTTCACCTATTTTTTTTAATACCTGGGGTAGCAACCATCAGGACCTGGAGATTTGTTATTTTAAGTCCCATTAATCCACTATGTTCCTCCCCTTGACATATCTTTAGGTTCCCTTCTACTGCTGGTATATTGTCCTCTTCCTCTACTGTGAAAACAGATACAAAGCACTCATTTATTACGTCTGCCATTTCCTTATTATCCATTATAGTCTCACCTGCATCTGGCTTTAATGGGCCCACATTCCCCTTTACCACTCTCTTTCTTTTAATATATTCCCAGAGGGCTGTGGAGGCTCAGTCGTTGAGTATTTTCAAGACAGAGGTCGATAGATTTTTGGATATTAAGGGAATCAAGGGATATAGGGATAGTGCAGGAAAGTGGAGATGAGGTAGAAGATCAGCCATGATCTTATTGAATGGTGGAGCAGGCTCGAGGGGCCAAATGGCCTACTCCTGCTCCTATTTCTTATGTTCTTAAAAGCTTTTGCTGTTAGCTTTGATAAACTTTTCAAGTTTTTTTCATACTCCTTTTTGCAACTCATTACTTTCTTTGTATTCCTTTGTTGCTTTTTATAGCTCTCCCAGTCTGCTGGATTCCCACTTTTCCTTGCATTTGTGTAAGCCTTTTCTTTTAGCTTGATACTGTCTCTTACCTCATTTGTTAACAACAGTTGTTTAACTGCACAAGTGGAGTCTTTGCCTTTCATGGGTATATACTGGCTTTGTATCATATCAAATACTGCTTTGACTATTTCCCACTGTTTGTCTGTATGTTTACCCATTAACAGTTCAGTCCAGTTTACTGCAGTTGACTTATTTCTCATCCCTTCGAAGTTTGCTTCACTTAAATTTTAACTCTGTTTTGTGACTCTGCTAGTTGACCCGATACGTGCCTGTAACCTTAGGAAGAGAGCTCCCTCTGTGACCGTTTCCAATCCAAACTTCAGCAGATTGCTGCCTGCTTCAGCTAGACAGGAAGCAAAGTTGTGACCTCTAACCCTCGTCGCTCTCCATGAGGTGGAATAGGAAAATAACTATAAAGGCTAATAGTAATTTTTTAATAAATATATTAAGATTAAGAGAGTAGCTAAGAAAGATGTCGGCTTATTAAAGACAGACCCTATTCAAGAAAGGAGGGAGGTAGAAAACAGGAAACTATAGGCCAGTTAGCCTAACATCTGTCATTGCAAAAAGGAAGGAATAGCAGGACATTTAGAAAATCATAATACAATCAAGCAGAGTCAACATAGTTTTATGAAAGAGAAATCGTGTTTGACAAAATTACTAGAGTTCTTTGAGGATGTAATGAGCAGGGTGGATAAAGGGGAACCAGTAGATGTAGTGCATTTGGATTTCCAGAAGGCATTCGATAAGGTGCCACATAAAAGGTTACTGCACAAGATAAGAGCTCATGGGGTTGGGGGTAATATATTAGCATGGATAGCATTGGCGAACAGGAAACAGAGAGTTGGGATAAATGGGTCATTTTCAGGTTGGCAAACTGTAACTAGTGGGGTGCTACAGCGATCAGTGCTGGGGCCTCAACTATTTACAATCTATATTAATGACTTGGATGAAGGGACCGAGTGTAATGTAGCCAAATTTGCTGATGGTACAAAGATAGGTGGGACACAAAGGGCTCGATTTTGCCAGGCCCGAGGAGGCGGGATTAGAGGCGTGTGAGGTGGTAAAATCGCAAAAAATGGCGGGCGGGCCCGATCCCGCCTCCGAGCAATTTTCCCAAATGCGTATTTTCTGACCCCGTTTCCATCCCGCCTCCAAGAGGCGGGATAGGCCCTTAAGGCCCTTAACAACCAGTTAAGTGCCTCTATAATCCCATTTTAAGAGGCCTTTCTGATTTTCCCACTTTTCCCACGTCCTGCACGTCTCCTCTGGAACACGCCAGTGAATCCTGGCGGCCTCACAAGTGGATTGCTTACTAACAGCTGCAGCTCCACCATTAAAAAGGAGTTTTCAGCAATCATCATTTGCAGGTGGCAGAACTTTGTTGTCTCAGGTCTGGGGGAACTTTTAGCAGGCCTACTCATTGTTGTGGAAGTTTGGAGCCTGACACCCATCTCCAGTGTGACCTCCTGGGAAACCCCTCTCGCCACCTTGACTGAGCGCTTCCTCAACTGAGGCATATACCAGAAGCATGGGAAACATTTATTTCCTTTCCTCCTGGACATCAGATTCAGACGAAGACCAGCCGTGGCAGCAGCAGAAACATGAACAGCAGCAGCACCAATAGCAGCAGCAAAAACAGGAGCGCCAAGCTGCTGCTCACCCACCTGAAGCTGCACAGGCCAGAAGGCGCCAGCGCGCGACCACATTGCTGCCCGGTTTGCAAGGGATGCACTCATGTTGGCCAGATTTGCTTAGCCTGCACAATCAAACACTTTTGCCTCGCACCTTCTTATCAGACCATCATCAATGGCCAAGAACCTGCGGATTCCTATCACTCTGACCACCATACTGACAATTGCAAGTTGCCCTAAGCTCTCAATGTGGAAGTCCCATTAGCGAAATGACACACGCCACAACTGCAACAGTTTGCCATCAGAATTTTTTATGACAATAAGCAACTGATGGCTTTTCAAAATTAAACAAAACATTACACCCAAGTGATTACCCTTGTGACTACTTGTGCATTATCTTCCTCTTACGCGTGCTCCTACATGCTGCTTCCCCTGTGGCTTCAGCAGATGTGGAGGCCCCTTGCTCACTTACTTGCTGCTCCTGTCTCGACACCTTTGGCGGCCGTCCTCTGGGGTTGCGAACCTGTGAGGGTTCGGCAACAGTCTGCTGCTCCTGCGGCTGTGCAGGGGTTGAGACGCCAATCTCAGTTGGGTGGGGACTCTGACCGAGGGCTCTGCAGTGGCATGGTCGTGTGAGCGCTTGGAGAGGAGCCCCCACTTCCTTGTTGTATGCCACCAACATCCCTCTCATGGGTCAGCCCCACTTCAGAGCTAGCAAGTGGCTGGACAGCACCTTGCTGCACTGCAGGGGGGCCATGAGGACCCATTTCTGCACTGGAAGTCCTACTCCAGAGGACTTGAATAAAGGGCTGGTTTGTTTGCTCAATAGCTGACCATCGCTCCTCAAGAGATGTCAGTCTATTCTGAACAATTACCATGTTTTCCATATCATAGAAACATAGAAACATAGAAAATAGGTGCAGGAGTAGACCATTCGGTCCTTCGAGCCTGCACCGCCATTTAATGCGTTCATGGCTGAACATGCTACCTCAGTACCCCATTCCTGCTTTCTCGCCATACCCCTTGATCCCCCTAGTTGTGAGTATTATATCTAACTCCCTTTTGAATATATTTAGCGAACTGGCCTCAACAACCTTCTGTGGTAGAGAATTCCACAGATTCACCACTCTCTGGGTGAAGAAATTCCTCCTCATCTCAGTCTTAAATGGCTTCCCCTTTATCCTTAGACTGTGACCCCTGGTTTTAGTTTTCCCTAACATTGGAAACATTCTGCCCGCATCTAATTTGTCTAAACCAGTCAGGATTTTAAACGTCTCTATAAGATCCCCCCTCATTCTTCTGAACTCCAGAGGATACAAGTTCAGTTGATCCAGTCTTTCTTGATATGTCAGTCTGGACATCCCAGGAATCAATCTAGTGAACCTTCGTTGCACTCCCTCAATAGCAAGAATGTCCTTCCTCAAGTTAGGAGACCAAAACTGCACACAATACTCCAGGTGTGGCCTCACCAAGGCCCTGTACAACTGTAGCATCACCTCCCTACTCCTGTACTCAAATCCCCTTGCTATGAAGGCCATCATGCCATTTGCTTTCTTGACTGCCTGCTGCACTTGCCTGGCGACTAAGCTCCTCCATGGACGTAGCCATCCTCTCCTCTACCGTAGCCATCTTCTCCTCTACCGTAGCCATCTTCTCCTCTACGGTAACAAGCCTTACCATGGAGGTAGCCATCCTTTCCAAGGAGGTTGCCATCCTTTCCGTGGTGATGCGTTCATGCGCCAACGCCTCCACAAAGGCTTTGCTCATGTTAGCGATGGACTCCTCCATTCGCTCCACACTCGCAGTGACCCTGGAGACAAAACCTGCACCTGTTCCTGGAGTTCCAGCACGGCTCTCCTTCTGGACGGACCCGGAGACACAGGGTCGACATGCAGAGGAGCCGAGCTGGGAGCATCCTCTCCACTGCGACGAGGACTCTCCACTGCTGTCCCTGTCTCCACCATCTGCTGTTGCTCACTTGTGAGCTGTGATACACCAGGTGACAACTCTACTCTATTCCCCGAAGGTCCCACCGAGGTGTGAGTGTTTGCGCTGGTGCAGGGTACGCTTAATTCTGCTGACGGAGCGCCCTCAGAGGTTGCAGCTTCCTCTGAGGAGTCTGGAAGCTCAGGCTCTTCCTCCTGGACAGTGGGGACGGGGGCTCTCGATGGTCCTGTGGGGGAGTAAAGGAAAGAGTTAGAGATGTGAGGTAAAGGTTGCATGCACATTGAATTGTGCAGATGATCATAAGTCAATCTGTTAGAGCATCAAAATCATTATCAGTCACTCATGCAATGTCAATGAGAGAGATGCCAAACTATTCTGTCACCAGCTTGCTGTGATGCGCCCGCCTGTCCGTCCCCCACTTGGGAATCCTCCTCGATCCCAACAATTTCCAGGGCCGCCTCCTCCGAGGTAGTGAGCTGGGCTACTGAGGGTGGCCCTCCTCCTGTCCTCGCTCTTTCCCTCTTATTGTGGGCTCTCCTTTCCTGCAATGAGGGACACAAGTGGAGTTTGAGTGAGAATGAAGGAGTGAGTGTAGAGAATAGATACTTAGAAGGAGACAAAGGGCCCTCCCTGTGTGTTGTAAGTTGTTGTCATTGCGTCACAGTGATAGGGAGTGTGAGGGCTGCATGGTCGAATAGTTAAGTGAATGTGACCATAGAGAGAGAGGGTATGGGTAAGGGTGCAGGGATGTCAGTGTCAAGTGGGATGTGGAGGAAGAGGTTGGCAAAGCAGAGTGCTGGTGAGGAGAGGCGATGGGGATGAGATTGAGGGTGATGGGAAAGTCATACACACTTTTCCTGTGCAGAAAAGGTCATGAAACCTCTTCCTGCACTGCAGCCAGGTTCTGCGGCACATAGAGATGGCATTGACCTCCTGGGCCACTTGCAGCCACACAGCTTTAGTCTGTTGTGGTGGCTTTTTTGTCCCTGAGGAAAGGAAAAGCACCTCCTTATTAGATCTTGCTCCCTGCACCAGAGCTTGGAGGGAGGGCTCATCAAGGCGAGGTGCACACTTTTGCTTGCTGGTGGACATGATTGATAAATGAAGTCCTTCATACAATCTCCAAAGCGTTTCCAGTCTCCAGAGGAAGCAAGGCTGCTTGCAGGCCTTAAATCCAGCAGCACTGATGACGTCATTGGAGGCGACTTTCAGGATAGAAAGACTAATTGGGCCAGGGGTGGAAATCAAGTGCCCAATTAGGGGAAAATCGCACTTTTTTCCCATTTCACATCGGAGTCGGGGTCCTGACACGAAAACCACCTGACAAGCCCCAGCCCAACCCCAATGGCAAAATCGAGCCCAAAGAGTCTGCAAAGGGATATAGATAGGTTAAGTGAGTAGGCAAAAATTTGGCAGATGGAGTATAATGTGGGAAAATGTGAGGTTATCCACTTTGGTAGGAAGAATAAAAAAGCAAATTATTATTTAAATGGAGAGAGACAACAGAATGCTGAGGTACAGAGGGATCTGGGTGTCCTCGTACATGAAACACAAAAAGTTAGCATGCAGGTACAGCAAGTAATTAGAAAGGCAAATGGACTATTGGCCTTTATTGCAAGGGGGATGGAGTATAAAAGCAGGGAAGTCCTGCTACAAATGTACAGGGTATTGGTGAGACCACACCTGGAGTACTGCGTGCAGTTTTGGTCTTCTTATTTAAGGAAGGATATACTTGCATTGGAGGCAGTTCAGAGAAAGTTCACTAAGTTAATTCCGAAGATGAAAGGGTTGTCTTATGAGGAAAGGTTGAGCAGGTTGGGCCTATACTCATTGGAGTTTAGAAGAATGAGAGGTGATCTTATTGAAACATATAAGATTCTGAGGGGGCATGACAGGGTAGATACAGGGAGGATGTTTCCCCTCGTGGGGGAATCTAGAACTAGGGGGCATAATTTCAGAATAAGGGGTCGCCCATTTAAAATGGAGATGAGGAGGAATTTCTTCTCTCAGAGGGTCATGAATCTTTGGAATTCTCTACCCCAGAGAGCTGTGGAGGCGGAGTCATTGAATATATTCAAGGCGGAGATTGACAGATATTTGAGCTACAGGGGAGTCAAGGGTTATGGGGAGCGGGCGGGAAAATGGAGTTGAGGCAAAGATCAGATCAGCCATGATCTTATTGAATGGTGGAGCAGGCTCGAGGGGCCAAGTGGTCTACTCCTGCTCCTTATGTTCTTAGATGCAGGTTGATACTTTAATAGATAATAAGGTCATGGCAGATATTTTAAACAAGTACTTTTCATTCATTTTCACAGTAGTTAAAGAGAATAAGGGGTAGAAATTAGGTCGCGCCCCATTTGGGGCGCAAATATCGTCCGGACGCAAATATTAGCGCCTGGCGCTAATTATCGGCACTGACGGGAAACTTCACTTTTACCGCCCCGGGAGGTGAGTGGAGCGCTAAAGCAGGCGCTGCACACCTCTCTTAAGGCGCAAAGGCCGAGCAGTGAGGCGCTAACTCGGAGCGCTGGCGAAGCTCATGTAATGTCAGTCAGCAATGGAACACACACACAATGGCACGGGCCAGTTCTTAAAGGGGATGGTTAATCTTGCTTTCCATCCACATCCTGTTCATTGCTGCCTTGAATCTCGGCCTGGAGAGACTTGCACATCAAATGTGCTGGAAAGAACAATGGAGAGTACCAGGCAAAGAGCTCAGAGTGCAGCTCCCACGGTCTCTGCTAAATCGATACAAGGAATGGCAAATCAAAATGAACCTGCAAAGTGCTGCTCAGTACCCAAAACTCCTTCACACAACGTTGAATCTCTCCAGAAGTCTCTCCCTCTCTCTCTCAGAATGCGTAGTTCAAAAATGCCACCAACAATAAAAGACAGGAAGAGGCCCCCTTTAAATAGCGCCCCCCCCAGCCCCACAGGGATTGATAGCGTTCCAGTCTTCTGGTCGTTGGAAGCGCCAGGCGGTAAGGCAGGGGGCGCCACTCAATTTCCGCTACGGGGCGCCCCAAGGGCGTTGCACCATGGAATGACGTCACAATCTGCGCGCGCAGGTGGTCGCAGCGGTAAGTTTTAGCGCCGCCGCACAATCTCAAGTTAAGTTCTCGAGCGGCGCAAACATCGCTGCGCCCGGGCGTTAGCGGCTTTGCGCCCCATTAGCGCCCTCTTAAGGCGCTAACGGGTGGCGCAACCAAGTGAATTTTTACCCCTAAGGGTTTAAAGAAGTAGGTGAGGAAATTGCAGAAATATTTGTGATAATCTTTCAACGCTCTCTTGATTTGGGAATTGTGCCGTTAGATTGGAAATCTGGTAATGTCACTCCACTATATTTTTTTTAATTATTCACGGGATGTGGACATCACCGGCAAGGCCAGCATTTATTGCCCATCCCTAATTGCCCTCGAGAAGCCACCTTCTTGAATACAACTGAGTGGCTTGCTAGGCCAGTTAAGAGTCAACCACATGTGGGTCTGGAGTCACATATAGGCCAGACCAGGTAAGGACGGCAGATTTCCTTCCCGAAAGGACATTAGTGAACCAGATGGGTTTTTACAACAATCCATGGTCAATATTACTGATACTAGCTTTTTATTCCAGATTTTTATTTAATTATTTTGAATTATGTTCTTAGACACAGGTTGATACCACAGGCTGCCGTGGTGGGATTTGAACTCATGTCTCTGGATCATTAGTCCAGGCCTCCAGTAACATAACCACTATGCTACCGTACAGCAGAGACTGGGAGAGAGAAACCAGGTATCTACAGGCCTGTCAGTTTAATGTCATTTGTGGGGAAGCTACTACATTAGGGACACTTGAGCACTTGAACAAATATGAGCTGATCAGAGAGAGCCAGCATGGATTTGTTAATGGTAAGTCATGTCTGACTAATCTAGTTAAATTTTTTGAGGAGGTCACTAATAAAGTAAATAAGAGAGTGTCTACAGATCTGGTCTATATGGACTTCCAGAAGGCAGTGAATAAGGTTCTGCACAAGAGATTATTAGCAAAAATGAGAGGGCACAGAATTGGAGGTAGCCTTTTTCTTGGGTTGGAAATTATTTGTCCGGTAGGAGACAGAGAGTGGGGATAAAGGGGAGGTACACTGATTGGTGGGATGCGACAGGTGATGTTCCCCAGGGATCTGTTTGGGGGCCTCAACTTTTCATTATATTTATTAATGGCTTGGATGAAGAAATAGAGAGTTGTATATCCAAGTTTGCAAATTACACTAAGCTAGGAGGCACAGTAACTTATGTAGATGGGATCAGGAACTTAAAAAGGGACATTGCTAGCCTAAGTGAGTGGACAAAATTATGGCAAATCAGGAAGTGTGAGGTCATCCACTTTGGATCCAAGAACGATAAATCGGAGTAATTTCTGAATGGTGAGAAACTAGGAACTGTAAAGGAACAGAGATTTGGGAGTCCATGCACACAAATCATTAAAAGCCAGTGAACAGGTACAAAAAGCAATTAAAAAGGCTAATGGAATGTTGGCCTTTATCTCAGGGGCTGGAATACAAAGGGAGGAAGTTATGCTTCAGTTGTACAGAACCTTGGTCAGACCCCATCTGGAGTATTGCGTTCAGTTTTGGGCATCGCAACTCAGGAAGGATATATTGGCCTTGGAGGAGGTGCAGCGTGTTAGTCAACCGTCTTCCCACTGTGGTTCTGGCAAAACACTTGAACTACGCATAAAACAGTTGATTGTAAGGAACAGACTTTATTTATACAGTATAGATGATCAGTCCACCAATTGAAGTGTTTAAGATGATTAAAGGATTTGGTAGGTTAAATAGAGAGAAACTATTTCCTCTGGTGGGGAATTAAGAATAAGGGAACATAATCTTAAAATTAGAATTAGGCCATTTGGGAGTGAAATTTTTAACACAAAGGGTGGTTGAAATCAGGAATTCCCTCCCCAGAAGGCTGTGGATGCTGGGATATTGGAGCTTTGAAGACTGGGATCGATAGATTTTTGTTATGTAAGGGTATCAAGGGATATGGAGCAAAGGCAGGTAAACTGGGTTGATATACAGATCAGCCATGATCTACTTGAATGGCGGAACAGGCTCTAGGGACTGCTGTTACAATTGTCTAGTTGAGCTGCAAATCAGATGTTCTACTTCCCTACTGGGTGTGGGTCCCCAGCATTTACTTATCACTTAGGTTAAGTGAAGACCATTGCATGGGATCAATTGTGGCCCTGGTTTTTTGGTGGGAATGCATTGGAAATAGTGCAGAACCTACTGCCCTGCCCGCCACCATTTTTTACTTAACCCAGAGCACCCATCCGAAATAGGCAGGAGCCTCAGAAATGTTAGCTAATAAGGGTCCCTGGTGTTTTAGTGCTGGCTCTGAGTCTGTAACTTCAAGCGTTACACTCTGCACATCGTGACCCTTGACTACCCTCCTGTGATCCCTCTGACCCAAATTACCTGCAGTCGTCCTTCTCTCTGACGTTGATAGGACTCCAAATCAAATTTGAAGTAGCAATGGGCAAAACGTGTCCTGTGCCCGTTACACCACTGATACTTGGGCTTGAGTGGCCTAACCATGGACCTTTAAGGATCGCTGCCAGTCACCAAAAAAAATCTTCAAACAAAAAACGACCACACTGATGCATGATGCTCTGCAGCCCTCCCTCAGAATCAACTCCCTTCGACGGAGCCACCAAATTTTCTGCTTCAAAAACGCAAGCAGTTCGCTGACAGAATACAAATGAGGCCCGGGCATGAATTTGGTTCGAGTATCGAATCGTTTCCATCAGCAGGTGGCGAGGTCATCCCAACTGTCCCCTGTCCAGTGGAAACGATCGCTTAAAATCAACCCTACTGCCTGCAGTTTTGAGTTCCACAATACAGGAGGGTGTAAGAGCCCTGGAGAAAGTACAACACAGATTTTCCAGGATGATGCTAAGGATGTGGTTCAGTGTTACAAAGAAAGGATGGAGCAACTAGAGCTGTTTCCTCTGGAAAAGACAAAATTGAGGGGGGATTTGACAGAGGTAAACAAGGTTATTTCCTTCATAAGTAACATGACCTGAACATTAGCACAAGATACATAAAAGTGGAGATTAGAAGAAACACAGTGGGTGTAATTGTAACTTTCAGAGCCGGGCAAAAAACAGGTGATAGCAAATCAGCGCACTCTCCCAACTTACACCTCACCCCAGTTTCTTTGAAGAAAATTAGTTACTGCAATATGGAATGCTTTACCAGAAGTGGTGACTGATGCTAAATCGATTAAAGCATCCAAAAATAACCAGATAATCATTGAAAAAAGAAGAAGAAAAGACAAGGTTATGGAGAAAAGCAGACTATGCAAAATAACCCACAGGTGGTTTAAATTTAGCACAGGAAAGTAGGGCCAAATGACGTCCTCCTGTATTAAACCTTTCTGTGGCTCCGCGATCCTTGAAAATAAAGACATTTTACCTTAAATTTTTCATATTTATGCATTTCATTACTGGTAAATTGCAAGGCAACTTGCGCCCAAGCTTACCAATGCTATAAGCCTCCCAATTGTGGTGCCACCAAGAATTCAGATGATCATTAATCTAACCAGAGAGCACTGTTAATTTACACACCGCATTACTAAACTTAATAACCTTTTGTACTCAGCGCAATTAAATGCAATTTGATTTGTGATGCTGATGACAAATAAAGTTCTACTTTTAATGTTTTAACTGTACTGTGCAAAAACAAGCAAGTTTGCTTCATCTGAGTAAAAGATAATTTAAAGTAGAAAAATTCAGAGGCAGATACTAATATACACAGACAAACTGGATTACCTTGCTGGAAAGTATATTTCATACATGAAGTTTGTCTTTCCAGAGTACTACAGCTTGATGCAGGGCTGTCAGAAACCCAGCACCTCTTCTTGGATAAAGATCTCTGATCTTTGTGGATACTCTCTAAAAGACCAGGCAATCTAGAAATATTAAAAAATACTTGATTTGTTTGGTTAAATTCAAAGCATAATTTCATTTAATGTCAGGTAACATAGCAGGATTAACCAAGGAAACAACGATAAGGGGAGAATTTGACATCACTTAATGGCCCAGAAATTAGGCTCCCTGGCCTCCCGCGGGGGTAAGGATCCCGCGCGCCCCCACCTACCGCGCCTGCCGTTGACCTCTGGGCCCACGGGGACTTCAGCTCCTGGGCCTCCTGCAGCTGCCGGCGCGCAGTGCGTGCGTGTCCCAGGGGCGCAGTTAGTGCGATGCGTCCCCTGGGATCACGTGGGCCATGGAGAGCAAATGGCAGCAGACCATCTTTCATTCATAGATTTGACAGGAAGACCTGTCAAATCTATGAATTGAAATCGGACCCAAAACAACACCTAAACTTCAAATAAATTTTTTAAAAAACCATCACATTTTTAAAATAACTATAAGTTAAATAAATTAACTACTTTAAACAAAAATTAAAATTTTTGAAAAAATTAAAATACTTTTTAACAGTGCTAAAAATAAACTTACCTTTCTTTAAAGTATCTAAAAAAGATAAACCTGTTGAAAATTTTTTAAATTGTAATTAATTAACCACTTACCTTGTTGAAAACAGCTCCTGCGCCTCCTTTTTAAAAGCGCAGGTTCTTCAATACTTACCTTCCCGGAGAAACCTGAAAAAAAACCTAAGTTCGCTGCATGCGCGCAGCCTCTATCGCGCACGCGGTTCACCTCTGAACCACTCCCTTCACGAAACCGGAAGTTCCGGTTTCCCGCGCATGCGCAGTTCATGCAGGAAACCGGCACTTCAGGAGGCCTTACGGGTGAGTACACAGCACGTACTCACCCGGCAAGTGCCGAATTTTTGGCCCATTGCTTTAAGCACACGAAAACTTGGGGCGCGATTTTCCCAATGGAGGCGGGTTTTCGGTTTGGGTGGGTTCCAAACCCGCCTCCACTGAGAGGTGGGAAAAATTTGCTTTTTTCCCCTAATTGGCCAGTTGATTTCAGAGGTGTGGGTTCCCCAGGGCCAATTTGTGGTTTGGGACTGAAACTCACATAGATACATAGATACATAGATACATAGAAGATAGGAGCAGGAGTAGGCCATCCGGCCCTTCGAGCCTGCTCCGCCATTTAATGAGATCATGGCTGATCCTCCAATTCAGTATCCCGTCCCCGCCTTCTCTCCGTAACCCTTAACCCCTTTTGCCTGTAGAAATATATCTAATTCCCTCTTAAATATATTTAATGAGCTGGCGTACACTGCCCTCTGTGGCAATGAGTTCCACAGGTTCACCACCCTCTGAGTGAAGAAATTCCCCCTCATTTCTGTCCTAAATGGTTTAGCCCTTATCCTTAAATTATGTCCTCTAGTTCTGTTCTCACCCGCCAAGGGAAACATTCCTTCTGCATCTAGTCTGTCTAGACCTGTCAGAATTTTATACACTTCTATGAGGTCCCTTCTCAATCTTCTAAACTCCAGTGTGTACATCCCTAAACTACATAGTCTCTCCTCATAGGTCAATCCCGCCATTCCTGGTATCAGCCTGGTGAATCGCCGCTGCACCCCCTCCATGGCAAGAACATCTTTCCTCAGATGAGGCGACCAAAACTGTACACAGTACTCGAGGTGTGGTCTCACCAGTGCCCTGTACAGCTGCAGCAAGGTATCCCTGTTCCTGTATTCCAACCCTTTTGCTATGAAGGCCAGCATACCGTTTGCCTTCTTGACCGCCTGTTGCACCTGCATGCTCGCCTTCAGTGACTGGTGTACAAGAACACCCAGGTCTCTCTGTACTTCCCCCTCTCCCAATTTATTGCCATTTAAATAATAATTTGCCCTCCCGTTCCTGCACCCAAGGTGGATAACTTCGCACTTGTCCACATTATAGTGCATCTGCCATTTATCCGCCCAATCACCCAGTCTGTCCAAATCGCTCTGGAGCTTCCTGGTCTCCTCCTCTGAGCCCACCCCCCCTCCTAGTTTAGTGTCGTCTGCAAATTTGGAAATGCTGCATCCGACTCCCTGATCCAGGTCATTAATGTAAATTGTGAACAGCTGGGGACCCAGGACAGATCCCTGTGGTACACCACTTGTTACTGCCTGCCATTCAGAAAATGAGCCGTTTATTCCAACTCTCTGTTTTCTATCTGACAGCCAGTTCTCTATCCACGTCAATACTTTCCCCTTTATCCCATGAGCTTCAATTTTCCATGCTAATCTTTTATGTGGGACCTTATCGAAGGCCTTTTGGAAGTCCAGGTACACCACATCTACTGGCTCTCCCCCATCTATTTTACCAGTTACTCCCTCAAAAAATTCCAATAGATTAGTCAAGCACGATTTACCCTTTGTAAATCCATGTTGACTCTGTCCTATCCTGTCCCCATTTGCTAAGTGCTCCGCTATTTCATCCTTAATGATGGACTCCAGCATTTTGCCCACAACTGATGTAAGGCTTACAGGTCTGTAATTACCTGCTTTTTCCCTACCCCCCTTTTTGAATAGTGGGGTAACGTTAGCTACCCTCCAATCCATGGGTACTGTTCCCGAGTCTAATGAATTCTGAAAAATCATACTTAGTGCATCCGCTATCTCTAGGGCCACCTCCTTCAGCACCCTAGGATGCATGTTATCAGGCCCTGGGGATTTGTCCGCCTTCAATCCCTTTAGCTTCCTTAACACCATATCCTTAGAGATATTGACTTGCGTCAGTTCCTCCTTTGCAAATGTCCCTATTTTTCCCGATATCCCAGGGAGGTTTTTTGTGTCTTCCTTCGTAAAGACTGACCCAAAGTATGCATTTAGTTGGTCTGCCATTTCCTTATTTCCCGTTATATATTCCCCCGTATCTGACTGCAATGGGCCAACTTTGGTTTTCACCAGTCTTTTCCTCTTGATATACTTATAAAAGCTTTTGGAGTTAGTTTTTATATTTTCCGCCAGCTTGCTTTCGTAAGCTATTTTGCCCCTCTTGATTAAGCCCTTTGTCCTCCTTTGCTCTATCTTAAACTGTTCCCAATCTTCCGCTCTGGCGCTTTTTTTGGCTATTTTATACGCCCTATCTTTGGATTTTATGCTGTCTCTAATTTCCCCTGTTATCCACGGTTGAGTCACCTTTTTAGATTTCCTTTTATGCCAGATTGGTATAAACAATTTTTGCAATTTTGTCATTCTATCTTTAAATGCTTGCCATTGTTTATCTACCTCCAGTCCTCCCAGGAACGTTGTCCAATCAGACCTACTCAGTTCCCGTCTAATGGCATCATAATTCCCCTTGTTTAAATTCAGGACCTTAGTATCTGAGTCAATTTCTTCGCTCTCCATTTCGAGTGAGAAATCGATCATGTTATGATCGCTCTGACCCAAGGGTCCCCGTACAACAAGATTACTAATTAGTCCCTTCTCATTGCACAGTACCCAGTCCAATATAGCCTGTTCCCGAGTTGGTTCCTCGACATATTGATCCAGATAACCATCCCTTAAACACTCAAGGAATTCCTCCTCCTCATTATTTTTACTGATTAGGCTATTCCAATCTATATGTAAGTTAAAGTCACCTATGATGACAGCTGTGCTCTGCTGATGTCACTTATCCAGCTTCATTTAAGGGCTGCTTGCTGCCTTGACTCATTCCACTGGTTTTTGGTCGATGCTGCACCACCTCCAAGCTGTTATCTCCTTGAAGAATGGCCAGCTCCAAGGCAAGGGCCTCCCCGAGGTTCTCGGATGAGCGCTGGGTATGCTGGTTGAGGGGGCGAGAGCTAGCAGGGAGGTGCTCTTCCCCTCATCTGGAAGGAAGAGGCCTCCCAAAAAAACCAAGGCTGTGTGAGTCCAGCTGGCAAGGGACATAACCTCCAGATCTGTGTGCAGATTGGGTGATTGTTTCTGTTTATTGATGAAATCCCATCCCTGTGGGAATGTATTAAAATTAGGTGATGGCAAACTGTTGGCGTGATGGCATCTGTTATTTCGGTTTAGGCAGCTCCACATTGCAGGCTCCACGAGACTTGCGTGGTCAGGTTGGTGGTCAGAGTGAAAGGAGGCCAGAGAGTCATGTCCATTGTATATCATGTGTTAAGAAGGAGCCAAGCACATGTGCCACAATGGGCAACCTATGCAAATCTGGCCAGGATGAGTGCATTCCTTGCACGATGTGCTTCCATGCGCTGGCGCCTTCTGCCCTGTACAGCATCAGGTGGGTGAGCAGGAGGTTGGGGCTCCTGCTGCTGTTGCTGCTGAGCTGCCTGGTTCTGCTGCTGCCGTGGCTGCTCCTCATCCGAATCTGAGCTCCATGGTGAAAGGAAATAAATGGTTCCCATGCTGCTGGCAGATACCTCCGTTGGGAAAGTGCTCTGTCCAAGCGGGGAGAGGGTCTTCCAAGGAGGTCCCATAGTTGAGAGATAGAAGCTGCAGCACCTCCGACTTCGGTAGGCCTGCTAAAAGTGCTGAAAGACCTTTGGAACAAGAGTTCTGTCACCTGCAACTGCTCCCTGATGAAAGCTCCGTTTTAATGGTGGAGCTGCAGCTGTGACGAGGCCACCCACTTGTCAAGGATTAGCTGCCGTGGTTTAGGAGGGTCGTGCAACATGCTGAAAATGTGGTAAAATAACGAAGGCCTGCCAAAATAGGATTATAGAGGTCCTTAACTACTATTTAAGGGTCTTAACTACCTCTCTCGACTGATGGAGGTGGGACCGTATCGCACCCATCAAACTTGCCTCCGGCAAAATTACACGGAGGTGGGTTCCGAATCCGCCCTCAGTTTTTGCCATTTTGCCAAATGTCCCGCCTCCAAACCTGCCTCCTCGGGGCTGGGAAAATCGCCCCCTTGGAGAAGGTGCACTAGTTACCAATAGGAGAGAGCAGGAGTTCCCATGCCTAATACATGCGCAAACAACCTTAACGCACTTCCAACATCTACAGGCAAATAATAGAAGACAAAGTCCACAGGTACAACTGCTAATATACCAAAGTTCAATGCTGGGATTCTGTGCAAAGTTTTTGAACTAATTCAGAATGTTGTGGTAAAACTTTTGCAGCTCTTTTATACTTAGCATTAACCTGTATCCAAGGATCTATCCTTGGCCTCCCCCTATTTCTCACCTACATGCTGCCGCTCGGCGACATCATTGGAAAACACAATGTCAGAGTCCATATGTACGCTGACGACACCCCGCTCTACCTCACCGCCACCTCTGTTAACCCCCCCCACTGGCTCTTACTTGTCACACTGCTTCTCAGACAACCAGGACTGGATTTTGTGAATGGAGACGTGCTGGAGGTGGGACTGCTGCTTGTCGGGTCTAAGTCCCGCCTCCATCATGTTCTGGCCAACCAGCGTGATTTTCCCCTGATTGACCTTGTTAAGCCCGCCCTGCGGGCTCAACAGACCAATTAGGGGGAAGTCACTGACAGAGCACGTCAACGTCTGACGTGCCATCTGTCAAGACTTCTTGAAAGAAGAAATGTCAGCATTTGACAGCTCTGTGAAGCTGTCAAACACTGACATTCTGTGTAGTTTGTTGAGTTCTTGTGTTCAGGACTCATCAAACCTTTCAACTTTGTAGAAAGCAGATGACTGTTGGTTCGGAGGATCCAACAGCCAGTCTGTGAAATCTACAATGGAGATGTCAGGACTCCGGAACCACCGCGGCTGAAGGCTGTAGGCAGAAACAAAGGTAAGTGAACATTTTCTAACACTTAACACTCACCTCACATACTTACCACTCCACACTTGCACCCATCACTCACCTCTACATCTCACTTTCAGGCCCCTCCAACCCCCGCAGACCTCCTACTTGACTCCTCCAACCCGGCGGGGTTCTCCGAGGTCAGGAAGCCTTCACCTGAAAAGGTAAAATGGGACTAATCCTTTTTTCTGCCTGTTAACTACCTGTTAACAGGCAGTTAAAAGGATTTAATCCCTTTCCCGCCTCGAGGAGATGGGACCCGGGGCAGGACGCCTTCCCGCCTCCTGGCAAAAGGGCACGGAGGCAGGATGGGGGCGGGTTTGCCATCAACCCCCACTTTCTGCAACTTTACCAGCAGTCCCGCCTCCATACCCGCCTCCTCAGGGCTGACAAAATCTAGCCCCCAGTATTGGATGAGCAGAAATTTCCTCCAATTAAATATTGGGAAGCCATTCTCTTCTGTCCCCACCACAATCCGTTCCCTAACCACCAACTTCAACCCTCCCTGGCCACTGCCTGAGGCTGAACCAGACTGTTCGCAACTTTGGTGTCCTATTTGACTCTGAGGTGAGCTTCTGATCACTTATCCTCTCCATCACCAAGACGCCTACTTTCACCTCCGTAAAATCACATCTTCGCACCTGCCTCAGCCCATCTGCGGCTGAAAACCTCACCCATGCCTCTGTTATCTCTAGACTCGACTATTCCAACGCTCTCCTGGGCAGCCTCCCATCTACCACCCTCCGTAAACTTCAGCACATCCAAAACCTGTATCCTAACTCATATCAAGTCCCGTTCACCCATCACCCTTGTGCTTGTTGACCTACATTTGCTCCCAGTTCGGCAACGCCTTAAATTTAACATTCTCATCCTAGTGTTCACATCCCTCCATGGCCTCGCCCCTCCCTATCTCTGTAACCTCCACCAGCCCTACAACCCGCCGAGATCTCTGTGCTCCTTCAATTCTGGCCTCTTGTGCATCCCCGATTTCCATCATCCCACCACTGGCGGCCGTGCCATCAGCTGCCTGGGCCCTAAGCTCTGGAATTCCCTCCCTAAATGTCTCTACCTCTCTTCTACTTTCTTCATTACAACAGTGACTACACTTCAAAAGTACTTCATTGACTGTAAAGCGCTTTGGAACATCCTGGGGTCATGAAGGCCGCTTTCTTTAAAATGCTCCTTAAAACCTACCTATTTGGCCAAGCTGTTGGTCATCGGTCCTTATGTGGCTTGGGGTCAAATTTTGTCTGATAATGCTTCTATGAAGCACCTAGGGACATTTAACGACATTAAAGGCGCTATATAAATGTAAGTTGTTGTTGCTGTTAGATTTGCCTTCCCCTTTAAGCACTAGCAGGATCAGCTAGAATCAGTGAGTCCATGGGGGCGATTTTCCCAGCCCCGAGGAGGCAGGTTTGGAGACGGGACAGTTGGCAAAATGGCAAAAACTGAGTGCGGGTTTGGAACCCGCCTCCAGCCCGCCTCCGCGCAATTTTGCCGGAGGCGGTTTTGATGGGTGCGATTCGGTCCCGCCTCCAGCAGTCCAGAGAGGTAGTTAAGACCCTTAAATAGTCGTTAAGGGCCTCTAAAATCCTATTTTGACAGGCCCTCGTTATTTTTCCATATTTTCAGCGTGTTGCACGACCCTCCTAAACCATGCCAGCTAAACCTGGCGGGTTGACAAGTGGGTGGCCTCCTCACAGCTGCAGCTCCACTATTAAAACGGAGCTTTCATCAGGGATCAGTTGCAGGTGGCATAACTTTGGTTCAAAAGGTCTTTCAGCACTTTTAGCAGGCCTACCAAAGTTGGAGGTGCTGCATCTTCTATCTCTCAACTGTGGGACCTCCTTGGAAGACCCTCTCCCTGCTTGGACTGAGCGCTTCCCCAACGGAGGTATCTGCCAGCAGCATGGGAACCATTTATTTCCTTTCACCATGGAGCTCAGATTCGGACAAGGAGCAGCCACGGCAGCAGCAGAACCAGGCAGCTCAGCAGCAACAGCAGCAGGAGCCCCAACCTCCTGCTCACCCACCTGATGCTGTACAGGGCAGAAGGCGCCAGCGCATCGAAGCACCTCGCCGCAGGAGATATCCCTCTCTCAGGGTTTACAGACAGAGGATGAGCTACCTCAACATGAGTGAGCAGCAGTGCCAAAGGAGGCTGAGACTTTCGCGAGAGGTTGTCAGAGACATCTGCGCACTGCTGCACCAACACCTGGAGCCCAGAGGAGCAGGTGGACACCCCTTACCAGTGGCTGTCAAAGTCACCATCGCACTCAACTTCTTTGCCTCAGGCTCCTTCCAGGGATCATCAGCAGACATCAGCGGCATCTCCCAGTCGGCCGCCCACAGCTGCATCACGCAGGTTACCGATGCCCTTTTCGCAAAGGCCCACAATTACATCCACTTCTCAAGGGATCAAGCAAGTGTGACCGCGCGTTCAGTTGGCTTTACAAATATGGCAGGCTTGCCAATGGTGCAGGGTGTCATAGACTGCACACATGTGGCCCTTAGAACCCAGCTATCATTGTCAACCGCAAGGGCTTCCACTCCCTCAACGTACAGCTGGTGTGTAACCACAAGAAGGAGATTTTGCATGTTTGCACCAAGTTCTGTGGTAGTTGCCATGACTCGTTCATCCTGCGGCACTCTAGTGTTCCTCCGCTCTTCAATCCGCCAAACCAACTTAACGGATGGCTCCTTGGTAACAAGGGCTACCCCCTGAAGAAGTGGCTAATGACGCCGATCAGGAGGCCAGCTAACGAGGCTGAAGAGCGCTACAGTGCCAGCCACACTTCGACCAGGTCCTTCATCGAGCAAACCATTGGCTTGTTGAAGATGCAATTCCAATGTCTTGACAGATCAGGTGGAGCCTTCAGTATTCAGCAGCCAGGGTCTCCAAAATGGTCGTGGTCTGCTGTGCACTGCACAACATGGCACAGCGCCGTGGCTTGCAGCTTCCTGATGAGCAAGTGGCTCAGTTCATAGCCTCCTCGGATGAGGATGAGGAGGAGGAGGAGCAGGAGGAGGACCGAGCGCCGGCCTATCGACCAGCAGCAGCGGCAACACGCGAGCACATGGCTGCCCGTAAACCCAGGCATGTACTTATCCTGGCCAGATTTGCATAGGTTGCCCATGTTTGCACAGGTCCTTGGCTCCATCTTAAGACATGATAGACAATGGACATGACTCTCTGGCCTCCTTTCACTCTGGCCACCAACCTGACCACGCAAGTGTCGCGGAGCCCGCAATGTGAAGCTGCCTAATGCGAAATAACAGATGCCATCACGCCAACAGTTTGCCATCAAATCATTTTTATACTTTCCAACAGGGATGGCATTTCATCAATACACATAAATATTCACCCAAGTGGCTACCCCTGTGACTAATGGTGATTTATTTTTCTCTTATGTGTGCTCCTACGTGGTGCTTCCCCTGTGGCTTCACCAGATGTGGAGGCACCTTGCTCACTTTCATGCTGCTCCTGATTCGACACCTTTGGCGGGCGTCCTCTGGGTTTACGAGCCTGTGAGGGTTCGCCAAACATCTGCTCCTCCTGCGGCAGTGCAGGGGCTGAGACGCCCATCTCAGTTGGGTGCGGACTCTGGTGGGGCTCTGACTGAGGGCTACGCAGTGTGAGCGCTTGGAGTGTGAGCACTTGGAGAGGAGCCCCCACTTCCTTGTTGTCTGCCACCAACTTCCCTCTCATGGGTCAGGTCCACCTCAGCGCTTGCAAGTGGCTTGAGAGCACCTTGCTATACAACAGGGGGGGCCATGGGGACCTGTCTCTGCACTGGCAGTCCTACTCAAAAGGACTTCCATGAAGATCTGGTTTCTCTGTTCAATAGCTGCCCATCATTCCTCCAGAGATGTCAGTCTATTCTGAACAATCACCATATTTTCCTCACTCCGGCGACTTATTGCCTCCATGGCCATAGCCAGCCTTTCCACGGAGGTTGCCATTGCCTCCCCAACGGCACTGCTCAGGTTAGAGCTGGACTCCTCCATCCTCTCCACACTTACAGTGACCCTGGAGACAAGACCTGTCAGAGACTCTTGCACCTGCTCCTGGAGTTCCAGCACCGCTCTATTTCTGGATGGACCCAGAGGCACAGGGTCCACGTGCAGCAGAGCAGAGCTAGGAGAATCCTGCGCCCTCCGCCAAGGACTCGCCACTGCTGTCCCTGTCTCCACACCTGCTGATGCTCACCTGTGAGATGTGATACACACGGTGACAACACTAACCTATGTCCCGAAGGTCCCACCGAGGTGTGCGTATCTCCACTGGTGCTGGGTGCGCATAATTGCGCTGACGCTGCGTCCTCAGAGGTTACAGGTTCCCCTGAGGAGTCTTGCTGCTCAGCCTTTTCCTCGTCGGCAGTGGGGGGGCGGGGGCTCTGTGGATGGTCCTGTGGGGGAGTAAAAGTATGGGCTAGACATTTGACGGAAGTGTGGCATGCAGATGCAATAGTGCAGATGCTCAAGTGGCATTCTAATAATGTACACCAGCAGCCATTTCAGTCACTCAAGCAGTGTAAATGAGAGAGAGGTAAAACTATTCTGTCACCAGCTTGGTCTGCCTCGCCCGTCTGTCCGTCACCCATTTCCACCTCCACCTCTGCGCCAGCGATGTCCAGGGCCGCCTCTTCAGCCTGGGTGAGATGGGCTAGGGAAGGTGGCCCTCCTCCTGTCTTCGTCCTTTCCCTTCTATTGTGGGCTCTCTTTTCCTGCAATGAGGGAGACAAGTGGAGTTGGAGTGAGAATGATGGAGCGAGTTTAGAGAGTCCAGAGCACAGCTGCTTAGAAGGAGACAAAGATGGAGTGAGGTTCCATGTCCAAGGGCCCTCCCTGTGCATTGTTAGTCGTTGTCATTGCATAACATTGAAAGGGAGTGTGAGGGCAGCATAGTCGAATAGTCAAGTGATTGGGTTCACAGAGTGAGAGGGATGGTGAAGGGTGCAAGGGTTGTAAGTGGGATGTGTAGGAGGAGGTTGACAATGCAGAGTGCTGGTGATGAGAGGAGAAGGGGAGCAGAAGGAGGGTCAAGCTGAAGGTATACTCATTTTGCCTGATCTTACAAGGTCATTGAACCTTTTACGGCACTGCATCCATGTTCTGCTGTACACCGGTCTGGAGGTGATCTCCCTTGCCAGCTGCACCCATACAGCCTTGGTTTCTTTGGGAAGCCTCTTGTAAGAATAAAAATATATGTTTTGTATGTGTGATGGACTCGAGACTATTAATATAAGATGTATGTAATAAAGACAAATTTGATGTGTATGGATCTCCCCTGGGAAAGGCAACGGCACAAAACTTAACAAAGAAAACCTGGATAACAGGATAACCCCTGACAGAGACACCATCGAAACTCACCATCGAAACTCAAGAGCCACTAAAAGGTGTCAACAAACAATTAACTTAAGCAAGAAATGGCACCAGCCACTGCAGACAGACACATGTACAAAGGAAAGCCAATCAAGAACTGACATTTAGACTAGAGACAATGGGGGGAAAATTCAGTTGGTTGCGCCTCCCATTAGCGCCTTAAGAGGGCGCTAATGGGGCGCAAAGCAGCTAGCGCCCGGGCGCGGCAATGTTTGCGCCGCTCGCGAAATTAACTAGACATTTTGCGGCGGCGCTAAACACTACCACCACGATCTCCTGCGCCGGCAGATCGTGACGTTAGTCGAGTGCACAACGCGGATATTGAGTGGCGCCCCCTGCCTTATCGCCTGCCGCTACCAACGACAGGTTGAGGGAAGCGTTTGGCAGTCAGGAAGGGACTGGGGGAGCGCTATTTAAAGGCGACTGCTTCCTGCCTTTTATTGTTGGTGACATTTTTGAACCACGCATTCTGAGAGAGAGAGAGAGAGACTTCTGGAGATTCAACGCTGTGTGAAGGAGTTTTGGGTACTGAGCAGCACTTTGCAGGTTCATTTTGATTTGCCCTTCCTTGTATCGATTTAGAAGAGACTGTGGGGGCTGCACTCTGAGCTCTTTCCCTGGTACCCTCCATTGTTCTTTCCAGCAGATTTGATGTACAGGTCTCTCCAGGCCGAGATTCAAGGCTGCAATGAGCAGGATGCGGATGGAAAGCAAGATCAACCCTCCCCTTTAAGAACTGGCCGGCGCCATTGTGTGTGTGTTCCATTACTGACTGACATCGCATGAGCTTCGCCAGCGCTCTGAGGTAGCGCCTCGCTCCTCGGCCTTTGCGCCTTAAGACAGGTGTGAAGCGCCTGATTTAGCGCTCCAATCACCTCCAGGGGCGATAAAAGTCAAGTTTGCAGTCGGAGGCGATAATTAGCGCCAGGCGCTATTCTTTGCACCCGGCTGATAATTGCGCCCCAAATGGGGCGATACTGAATTTCTCCCCCAATGAACTTAAAAAGATATAAAACAAGGAACCCAAAGGCTCTCTCTCTCTCTCTCTCTCTCTGGACGACCACACGGAAGACAAGAAGCCCTCCCTCTACAGACCAGACCAAGAAGCAAGGAAAAAGGCCGCGTGCATTGCTTGACACCAGTCTGTGTAAATCTAACCCATTACCTTACGTGTTGTAATCGAGTAGAGTCCATAAATACCAGTAGGCTATTGTTTTGATGTGCCTGAGTGTGTGTGTTTAATAAACTTGCATGAGTTTGTGTGTTTGATAAACTTATTCCAAATTGTTTCAAAAGAATTGGTCTTGCTGTCAATTTAATGCCAGTTGAAATAAAAAGCTTACAAAACTGGGGGCTCGTCCGGGATCTGGCGAGGCAGCTTTAGATCATTCTTTTAAACAATTGGAAATTTCGGGAGTTGCGATTCTAACCTGTGGTGTGAAGTTTAAAAGTAAATTCAAAAGACACAGGATGAAGTGATCGGGGGCATACAAAAAGCCAGCAAAAGACATAGCTGTAGCCTACCATGAAAAAATATATGAAAAGGTGTCTGTAAGGGACTTAAAAGAGTTATGGGCACGATGCATCTGTAAGGGCCAACATGTGCCCTTTGGGGAGCTCGTGGCATTTATCCAGGAGAGGGTAGATGAGGGAAAGCTAAGGCCCAAACAGGCAAACGGTCTCTTGGCATTCGGGGCACATTACTGTGCTTGGAGAGATGAGGAATTAATGAGGCAGGATGCAAAAGAGATTCGAGATTTAAAGGGAGAGATACAAATATAAAAGAACTAAAAGTCAAAGAGATTCAAAGTATGAAAGAACAGAAAGAAGAAGGCATTCAGCTTGTTAGGCAGTTAAAGGACTACCTCTTTACGGCGTAATGTGCATGGTCACATCACTCGTAACCATACCGACTCATGGCCCATATCTGGTGCTCACACCACGGCGTGTAGCCACGACTTGGGGCCCATTAATGATGGGGACGACCCACTGGTAGTTAATAGGAGGTGGGCAGATTTCAGGAGGGGTCACCCCGAGTTAGAAGAGGGAGACTTAACACGAGTCCTCCTCTTGGCCTGTTCCACTTCTTCAAAGAATAATCTGCCAGACGCGATCCTCCAGCGTGGCACAGCGACTGATGCAGTCGTGACCGAGATCCAAAACCATTAAGGGATCCAAAACTTAAACTTAGTGGCTATGCTTAGTCAGACCAAACAGCGCCCAGATGAGACCCCTAGAGCCTTCAGTAATCGCCTGTACGATATCTGTGAACGTCCCCAGAACAAGGCACCCGCAAATGCTGCAGCAGGAAAGAATCAGGAACAATTCAAAATGATGTTCCTGACCCAACTCCACTCTTTAGTTAAAACCACCCTGGGCATAGCCGTGAGGCCCACCGATCAGTGGACAGACATAGAGACTAACGTTCAAAGAGCCTGGGAGATGGTAAAAGACCAGTTAAAGGTGAAGTCACCACCCACCGCAAAGAAACCAGTGTCAGCGGTGGAGGGATCTAGGTATTACCCCTTTAGGGGACAGTGCTTTAATTGTAAGAAGGAAGGTCACCAAGCAAAACACTGCAGGAGACCCAGACAGGCACCGGACCACGATGCAACGCATAGATACCTCCCGAGGGACGAACCCAAACCCTCTGGGATGGAACAACAATTGGCTCAGTTAGTTACCCTTCTAAAAAAGGACGAATCCAAGCCCTCTGGGACGGAACAACGATTGGACCAGTTGATAACCCTCATGAAAGCCCAAATTGTCACGGGGGAGATGCAAAATCATTTACCGGTGCACGCAATCGCCAATGCACACCCATTGGGAATGCAAAATCCTATCGTCAATGCACACCCATTGGAGGGACCCCTCCAAGGATCCACCCTATGACGGGGTTTGGCCCCCAAAGATTGATCAGAAGTGGAGTTCCGATGTGATGGTAGCGGGAGACCAGTAGTCCTTGTTGACTTAAAAGGGGGCCGGCAGCAGATTATGCTTATAGACACTGGCTCAGCCGTTACCATCATCCACACCCCAGACCCTGAACGGCAAGCAGCGGCGGGCAAGGGTTGCACGGCCCTTAAAGGGTTTAATGGTGATACAACCACCGCGTATACAGGGAAGGCCTCTGAACTTAGTTGGGAGGCCTCACCTGTAAGGTCCCAGCGCCGATGCTGATGACCACCCCCGATGAAGGGGAATTTTAGGGACTGATGTGTTGGATCAGTATGACGCAGTAATAGATTACAATCGGGACTGTGTTTGGATGGGATTGAGAAATAATGCAAGGGTGATAGAAATTTCAGATGCCCACTCTGTTTTTAAAAAGCCATCCGAGTATGACCCTCCGGGGAGTGAAAATGAAGCTGTGGTAAAACTAATTCACGAACACCTAGCGGTGTTTGCCACGTGCAAGCCCGATTGTGGAAAAATGGCAGGTGAAGAGTCTATTGAGGGACCCCCCCACTCATTCACTAAACAGTACCCCATCCCAAGGGAGAGTCACCCTTACATCCGAGACACCATAAAATCCCTAGTCGAGCAGGGTGTTGTTAGGACAGGCACTTTCACAGCCAATTCACCCACCTAGCCGGTTAAAAAGCCTGATAGCAGCTGGCGACTGACTATTTATTACAGAAAGTTAAATTCTGTAACGCCAGCCTGCTCACCGGTAGTAAGAGAAGCTCCCACCATATTATCTCAAATTCCTGCTGGTTCCAAGTACTTCTCGACCCTCGACCCTCGACATCGCCAATGGATTCTGGAGTATCCCTGTTAAAAGGGAGGACCAGTACAAATTCGCGTTCACATCTGAGGACCAGAGCTACACCTGGACATGCCTGCCTCAGGGGTTCCATAATGCCCCCACGATCTTCCACAAATATGATATTGTTGCTATCACAGAGACATGGTTGAGGGAGGGGCAGGACTGGCAGCTCAATACATCGGGGTATAGAATCTTCAGGCGAGACAGAGGGGGGTGTAAAAGAGGAGGGGGTGTCGCAATATTAATCAAGGAGTCAATTACTGCAGTAAGGAGGGATGATATCTTAGCAGGTTCCTCTAATGAGGCCATATGGGTAGAACTTAAAAACAAAAAGGGGGCAAGCACTTTGCTGGGAGTGTACTATAGGCCCCCAAACAGTCAGGGGGAGATAGAGGAACAGATATGTAGGCAAATCTCAGAGAAGTGTAGAAATAATAGGGTAATAATAGTAGGGGATTTCAACTTTCCCAATATTAACTGGGATAGTCAGAGTGTGAAAGGTTTAGAGGGTGCGGAATTCTTAAAGTGCATCCAGGAGAGCTTTTTGAGCCAACATGTAGAAAGTCCTACAAGAGAGGGGGCGGTACTGGACCTAATTCTAGGGAATGTAGCCGGGCAAGTGGTAGAAGTGTCAGTAGGAGAGCATTTTGGTGACAGTGACCATAATTCGGTGAGATTTAAGGTAGTCATGGAAAAGGACAAAGATGGACCGGAAATAAAGGTTCTAAATTGGGGGAAGGCCGATTTTAATATGATAAGGCAGGATCTGGCCAAAGTGGATTGGGATCAGCTACCTGTAGGAAAATCCACATCAGAGCAGTGGGAGTCTTTCAGAAAGGAAATAGAGAGAGTACAACGCCAACATGTTCCCGTAAAGGTCAACGGTGGGACCAACAAGCCCAGGGAACCCTGGATGTCAAGGGGTATACAAGAATGGATTAGGAAAAAAAGGGAGGCTTTTGGCAGATACAAAGGACTAAAAACATGGAAGCCCTAGAGGAGTATAGAAAGTGCAGGGGGATACTTAAAAAAGAAATTAGGAGAGCGAAGAGGGGGCATGAAAAAACACTGGCGGGCAAAATAAAGGAAAATCCCAAGGTGTTTTATAAGTATATTAAGGGCAAGAGGATAACCAGAGGAAAAAGTAGGGCCCATTAGGGACCAAAGTGGCAATCTATGTGTAGAGCCGGAAGATGTAGGTGAGGTTTTAAATGAATATTTTGCATCTGTGTTCACTATGGAGAAGGACGATGTAGGCATAGAAATCAGGCAGGGGGATTGTGATATACTTGAATAAATTAGTGTTGAGAGGGAGGAGATAATAGCGGTTTTAGCGGGCTTAAAAGTGGATAAATCCCCAGGCCCAGACGAGATGTATCCCAGGCTGCTGTGTGAGGCAAGGGAGGAGATTGCAGGGGCTCTGACACAAATTTTCAGAACTTCTCTGGCCACAGGGGAGGTGCCAGAGGAATGGAGGACAGCTAACGTAGTACTATTATTCAAGAAGGGTAGTAGGGATAAACCAGGGAATTACAGGCCAGTGAGCCTAACATCAGTGGTAGGGAAATTATTGGAAAAAATTCTGAGGGGCAGAATTTGTCTCCACTTGGAGAGGCAAGGATTAATCAAGGATAGTCAGCATGGCTTTGTCAGCGAGAGGTCATGTCTAACCAATTTGATTGAATTTTTCGAGGGGTTGACTAGGTGTGTGAATGAGGGTAGTGCAGTTGATGTGGTCTACATGGACTTCAGTAAGGCTTTTGACAAAGTCCCGCCTGGGAGACTGGTCAAGAAGGTAAGAGCCCATGGGATCCAGGGCAATTTGGCACATTGGATCCAAAATTGGCTTAGTGGCAGGAGGCAGAGGGTGATGGTCGAAGGTTGTTTTTGTGACTGGAAGCCTGTGTCCAGTGGTGTACCGCAGGGATCGGTGCTGGGTCCTTTGCTGTTTGTAGTGTACATTGATGATTTAGATATGAATGTAGGAGGTATGATCAGTAAGTTCGCAGATGACACGAAAATTGGTGGAGTAGTAAATAGCGAGGAGGGAAGCCTCAGGCTACAGGACGATATAGATGGGTTGGTTAGATGGGCAGAACAGTGGGACCTTGGTGTGCATGTACATAGATCCCTGAAGGCAGCAGGACAGGTAGATAAGGTGGTTCAAAAGGCATATGGGATACTTGCCTTCATTAGCCAAGGCATAGAATATAAGAGCAGGGAGGTTATGATGGAGCTGTACAAAACGCTAGTTAGGCCACAGCTGGAATACTGTGTGCAGTTCTGGTCACCACACTATAGGAAGGATGTGATTGCATTGGAGAAGGTGCAGAGGAGATTCACCAGGATGTTACCTGGGCTGGAGCACTTCAGCTATGAAGAGAGACTGGACAGGCTGGGTTTGTTTTCCTTAGAGCAGAGAAGGCTGAGGGGGAACCTGATTCAGGTGTACAAAATTATGAGGGGCATAGATAGGGTAGATAGAAAGGAACTTTTCCCCTTAGTAGAGGGGTCAATAACCAGGGGGCATAGTTTCAAGGTAAGGTTTAGAGGGGATTTGAGGACAAACTTTTTCACCCAGAGGGTGGTTGGAATCTGGAACTCACTGCCTGAAAGGGTGGTAGAGGCAGGAACCCTCACAACATTCAAGAAGCATTTAGATGAGCACGTGAACCGCCATAGCATACAAGGCTACGGACCAAGTGCTGGAAAATGGGATTAGAATAGACAGGGATTGATGGCCGGCGCAGACACGATGGGCCGAAGGGCCTCTTTCTGTGCTGTATAACTCTATGACTCTTTTACTAAAAGAATGGCTGCAGTTTTAAAAGACTTTTCCCGCCCTACCTGCTTGCTACAGTACATAGATGATCTACTGCTGGCAACCGATAGCATGGAGGAGCATCTGTCCCTTTTGCACGAACTGTTGACATTGTTGGCTCAGGCGGGACTAAAGGTGAATCCGCGTAAGGCTCAGCTGGTAAAAGAATGGGTCACCTTTCTGGGAGTGTCCATTTCTCCAGAGGGATCGTCCCCCGACTCCCACAAGGTGGAGATAATACAGCGACTACCATTACCCACTTCCAAAACAGTCCTATGATCATTCTTGGGTTTGGTGTGGTACCAAAGGAACTTTATCCCAGGCTTTGCAGTGTGTGCAAAGCCCCTGTATGATTTGATAAAACTGCAGGGTGATGACATACGCCCGGCTTTACTGATGCTCACACCCAGTCCGTGGCCAAATTAAAAACTGCAGTGATACAGGCCGCATGTCTGATTCCTCCGGATCCCACGCAGCCCTTCCATTTGGAGGTCGGGGCCACAGAACAAAGCCTCGCCGCAGTTCTGTGCCAAACGCGAGCTGATCGACTACAGCCCATTGCATACGCATCTCGAATCCTGCAGGGGGCAGAAAAGACGTATACCACGTGCGCGCGCCACCTCTGGCCGTGTTCTGGGCGGTGCATCATTTTACCTTTATTTCCGGGCTACAAGCTACCATCCTTCACAGCGCTCACACGCCTCTGAACCTACTGATGAAACCTGGAGATTCGCTAGTTTCCTCGCAGCGCCTCAGCAAATGGACATTGGAATTTATGGAAAGAGACATTGGTATCATTTCCAAACCCACCACATTGTTGCCACAATTTCTGGTTTATGAGGGGGAACCGCATGAATGTCCGCTACCCTGATTAACTTTGAGACCCATCCTGTGCAGAAAGAGCCCATACAGGGAGCCCCAGATGTCTACATCAATGTGTCCTCATATCACATCGAGGGATCCCCCCACACCGGGTATGCTGTGAACATAGAACATAGAACAGTACAGCACAGTACAGGCCCTTCGGCCCTCGATGTTGTGCCGAGCATTGTCCGAGACCAAGATCAAGCTATCACACTCCCTATCACTCTGGTGTGCTCCATGTGCTTATCCAATAACCGCTTGAAAGTTCCTAAAGTGTCCGACTCCACTATCACAGCAGGCAGTCCATTCCACACCCCAACCACTCTCTGAGTAAAGAATCTACCTCGGACATCCCTTCTATATCTCCCCCCATGCACCTTATAGTTATGCCCCCTTGTAACAGCTGCCTCTACCCGAGGAAATAGTCTCTGAACATCCACTCTATCTATCCCCCTCATCATCTTATAAACCTCTATTAAGTCGCCTCTCATCCTCCTCCGCTCTAAAGAGAAAAGCCCCAACTCCCTCAATCTTTCCTCATAAGACCTCCCCCCCAAACCAGGCAGCATCCTGGTAAATCTCCTTTGCACTCTTTCCAATGCTTCCACGTCCTTCCTATAGTGAGGTGACCAGAACTGCACACAATATTCCAAATGTGGTCTCACCAAGGTCCTGTACAGTTGCAGCATAACCTCACGGTTCTTAAACTCAAACCCTCTGTTAATAAACGCCAACACACCATAGGCCTTCTTTACTGCTCTATCCACTTGAGTGGCAACCTTCAGAGATCTGTGGATATGAACCCCCAGATCCTTCTGCTCCTCCACGTTCCTCAGAACCCTGCCGTTGACCCTGTAATCCTTATTCAAATTTGCCCTACCAAAATGAATCACCTCGCACTTATCAGGGTTAAATTCCATCTGCCATTTTTCGGCCCAGCTCTGCATCCTATCAATGTCTCTTTGCAGCCTACAACTGCCCTCCACCTCATCCACTGCTCCACCAATCTTGGTGTGGTATTGCCAGAGAGAGAACCATCCAGCGACGATGCAACCGACAGTCCTCACAATATGCAGAAATCGCCGCACTTCTAACCGCCGTGAAAGAAACCTCAGATAGACCCGTGAATATTTGGTCCGATAGTGCCTATGCTATAAACATCGTGCTCTCCTTGCCCCTATACCACAAAAATGACTACCGTTCAATCGGCGGTAAGGCCCTGGTCCATGAGCCCTGGTTACGCCTGCTCTGGTCATACCTTAAACAGCAATCCCAGCCCTGCTTCATAGGAAAGATAGCAGCCCATAGAAAAGGGGGTCCGCATAGTTAGGGAAATTCCAGAGCAGACAGAGCAGCCAAGGACGCTGCGATTGTTGGGGAGATAGAGGATATAGTTGTTGAGCCCTGCAATGCTGTTAGCAAGGGCTCCCCAACAGATCACCTAGATTTAAAATCCCTGCAGCAGCAATACTGGCCATACGCCGTTGTAAGCACCTGGCACGAGGAAGGCAGACACCTTCCTCAACCGACAGCCTGGGCCCCCCATACCACACTAGCCCCTGACTCAGCGGAGCAGTTGCTGATGTTCAAAAGAAAGCCATACGCCTGCCCGGTGGTGTGTGTTCCGCCAGAGGTGGGTCAGGAACTGCTCTCCCTCTTTCACTTACACCCCACGGCAGGGCACTATTCGGCCCTGGTAACCTTCTATAAGGTAGCATCCACAGCTTGGTGGCCTTCCATGAGGGAAACAATCAACCAAATGTGGCACGATGCCTACCGTGCCTGCAGCACAATCCTCACACGCGCACTAACTGAGCCTTGCTTCAAAGCGCGCCCCCACCTCAAGGGCCATGGACTCACCTCCAGATAGACTTCATTGGGCCACTTCCATAGGCGCAAGGCAATTTTCAGTGGTGGTGGATCAATTCACTAAATGGATCGAAGCATTCCCCTGCCGCTCCAATACTGCAATCACGGCAGCCAAAACACAATTAAATCATGGGGAACAGCACCCTCAAGTTAATGTTAAAAAAACTGTGTGCAGACCACCCCACTCAATGGGCTAACAAGCTGCCAATGTGCTTAATGGCAATGAGGTCCACACCTCATAAAACAACAGGAGTCTCCCCATATCAGGCCATGACGGGGAGACTCATGAGATCACCAGGCCAGCTAACACTAACAGGGATTCAACATTCAGAAAGGATAGAATAAAAGGAAAAGGGGGTGGGGTAGCATTGCTGGTTAAAGAGGAGATTAATGCAATAGCTAGGAAGGACATCAGCTTGGAGGATGTGGAATCAATATGGGTTGAGCTGCAGAACACCAAAGGGCAGAAAACGTTAGTGGGAGTTGTGTACAGACCTCCAAACAGCAGTAGTGAGGTGGGGGAGGGTATGAAACAGGAAATCAGAGGTGCGTGCAAAAAAGGCACGGCAGTTATCATGGGTGACTTTAATATACATATAGATTGGGCTACTCAAACTGGAAGCAATACGGTGGAGGAGGATTTCCTGGAGTGTTTAAGGGATGGTTTCCTAAACCAATATGTTGAGGAACCAACTCGAGGGGAGGCCATCCTGGACTGGGTGCTGTGTAATGAGGAAGGACTAATCAGCAATCTTGTGGTACGAGGCCCCCTGGGGAAGAGTGACCATAGTATGGTGGAGTTCTACATTAGGATGGAGAAGGAAACAGTTAAGTCAGAGACCATGGTCCAGAACTTAAATAAGGGCAACTTTGAGGGTATGAGGCGTGAATTGGCGAGGTTAAATTGGCAAGCGATATTTAAGGGGCTATCAGTGGAAGGGCAATGGCAGACATTTAGAGATCGCATGGATGAACTACAACAATTGTACATCCCGGTCTGGCGTAAAAATAAAAAAGGGAAGGTAGCTCAACCATGGCTAACAAGGGAAATCAGGGATAGTATTAAAACCAAGGAAGTTGCATACAAATTGGCCAGAAGTAGCAGCAAACCCGGGGACTGGGAGAACTTCAAAACTCAGCAGAGGAGGATGAAGGGTTTGATTAGGGCAGGGAAAATAAAATATGAAAGGAAGCTTGCAGAGAACATTAAAATGGACTGCAAAAGCTTCTATAAATATGTAAAAAGAAAGAGGTTAGTAAAAACAAACGTAGGTCCCCTGCAGTCGGAAACAGGGGAAGTCGTAATGGGGAACAAGGAAATGGCAGATCAATTGAACAAGTACTTTGGTTCGGTGTTTACTGTGGAGGACACACACAACCTGCCGGAAATAAAAGGGGTCAGAGGATCTGGTAAGAGGGAGGAGCTGAGGGAAATCCTTATTAGTCGGGAAAAGGTATTTGGGAAATTGATGGGACTGAAGGCTGAAAAATCCCCGGGGCCTGATGGTCTGCATCCCAGAGTACTTAAGGAGGTGGCCTTGGAAATAGTGGATGCATTGACGATCATTTTCCAACATTCCTTAGACTCTGGATCAGTTCCGATGGAGTGGAGGGTGGCCAATGTAACCCCTCTTTTTAAAAAAGGAGGGAGGGAGAAAGCAGGGAATTATAGACCGGTCAGCCTGACATCAGTGGTGGGTAAAATGATGGAATCAATTATTAAAGATGTCATAACAGACCATTTGGAAAGTGGCGACATGATAGGTCCAAGTCAGCATGGATTTGTGAAAGGGAAATCATGCTTGACAAATCTTCTGGAATTTTTTGAAGATGTTTCCAATAGGGTGGACGGGGGGAACCAGTAGATGTGGTGTATTTGGACTTTCAGAAGGCCTTTGACAAGGTCCCACACAAGAGATTGGTGAGCAAAGTTAAAGCACATGGGATTGGGGGTAATGTGTTGACGTGGATTGAGAACTGGTTGGCACACAGGAAACAAAGAGTAGGAGTAAATGGGTACTTTTCAGAGTGGCAGGCAGTGACCAGCGGGGTACCGCAGGGTTCGGTGCTGGGACCCCAGCTGTTTACATTATATATTAATGATTTGGACGAAGGGATTAAATGTAATATCTCCAAATTTGCGGATGACACTAAATTGGGAGGCAGTGTGAACAATGAGGAGGATGCTAGGAGGCTACAGAGTGACTTGGACAGGTTGGGTGAATGGGCAAATGTATGGCAGATGAAGTACAATGTGGATAAATGTGAGGTTATCCACTTTGGTGGTAAAAATAGAGAGGCGGACTATTACCTGAATGGTGGCAGATTAGGGAAAGGGGAGGTGCAACGAGACCTGGGCATCATGGTACATCAGTCACTGAAGGTGGGAATGCAAGTGCAGCAGGCAGTCAAGAAAGCAAACGGAATGATGGCCTTCATAGTAAGGGGATTTGAGTACAGGAGTAGGGAGGTGATGCTGCAGTTGTACAGGGCCTTGGTGAGGCCACACCTGGAGTATTGTGCGCAGTTTTGGTCTCCTAACTTAAGGAAGGACATTCTTGCTATTGAGGGAGTGCAGCGAAGGTTCACTAGATTGATTCCTGGGATGGCCGGACTGACATATCAAGAAAGATTGGGTCAACTGAACTTGTATCCTCTGGAGTTCAGAAGAATGAGGGGGGATCTTATAGAGACATTTAAAATCCTGACTGGTTTAGACAAATTAGATGCGGGCAGAATGTTCCCAATGTTAGGGAAAACTAGAACCAGGAGTCACAGTCTAAGGATTAAGGGGAAGCCATTTAAGACTGAGCTGAGGAGGAACTTCTTCACCCAGAGAGTGGTGAATCTATGGAATTCTCTTCCACAGAAGGTTGTTGAGGCCAGTTCGCTAAATATATTCAAAAGGGAGTTAGATATAACACTCACAACTAGGGGGATCAAGGGGTATGGCGAGAAAGCAGGAATGGGGTACTGAGGTATCATGTTCAGCCATGAACGCATTGAATGGCGGTGCAGGCTCGAAGGACCGAATGGTCTACTCCTGTACCTATTTTCTATGTTTCTATGGATGAGCCCCTTGACAATGGAACCATGTAGTTCCAAGTGGTTGGAACAAGTGGTCGATCACACCGATCAGATGAATCGATTTGTGGCCACGAAATTGGGGAAGTCAAAAAGACAAATTAAAAAGTACTTTAACAAGAAAGTACGTCCCTTTGAGTATCAGGTGGGGGACACCGTAATGATTCCAAATTATGGGGAAAAAAAGCATGCTTTTGAGTAGCGGGGACCGCATACGATTATAAACCGATTGAACCAGTTAAAAATTGCCAAAGAGTAAATACTACACTGATCTTGTTTCCCACAGGACCATGATACGGATACAGATGACACAGAACAATGCCATAAACAGCAGAGCTGTACAAAAGCTAGGAGCCAGCCCATGGTGGGAAACAATGTATAATGTAGGACAACACCCCTGGCTCAGAACCCTCTCAATGCTTATGAAATTGGCACAAGCCATAATTGTAATGGTGGGGATCATCATGATCTGCTACCTGAGAAACCTCCTTAGGAAACTGAACCACCATATGCGATCCCTGAGGAGATAAACCAAATGAGGGGTCAATAAGGATATTTCCCCCTCAAGGCAGGGAATCTGTAAGAATAAAAATATATGTTTTGTATGTGTGATGGACTCGAGACTATTAATATAAGATGTATGTAATAAAGATAAATTTGATGTGTATGGATCTCCCCTGGGTAAGGCAACGGCGCAAAACATAACAAAGGAAACCTGCATAACAGGATAACTCCCGACAGAGACACCATCGAAACTCACCATCGAAATTCAAGAGCCACTAAAAGGTGTCAACAAACAATTAACTTAAGCAAGAAATGGCACCAGCCACTGCAGACAGACACATGTACAAAGGAAAGCCAATCAAGAACTGACATTTAGACTAGAGACAATGGACTTAAAAAGATATAAAACAAGGAACCCAAAAGCTCTCTCTCTCTCTCTCTGGACGACCACGCGGAAGAACAAGAAGCCCTCCCTCTACAGACCAGACCAAGAAGCAAGGAAAAAGGCCGCGTGCATTGCTTGACACCAGTCTGTGTAAATCTAACCCATTACCTTACGTGTTGTAATCGAGTAGAGTCCATAAATACCAGTAGGCTATTGTTTTGAAGTGCATGAGTGTGTGTGTTTAATAAACTTATAGAACAGAACAGTATAGAACAGTACAGTACAGCACAGTACAGGCCCTTCGGCCCTCAATGTTGTGCCGAGCATTGTCCGAGACCAAGATCAAGCTATCACACTCCCTATCACTCTGGTGTGCTCCATGTGCTTATCCAATAACCGCTTGAAAGTTCCTAAAGTGTCCGACTCCACTATCACAGCAGGCAGTCCATTCCACACCCCAACCACTCGCTGAGTAAAGAATCTACCTCGGACATCCCTTCTATATCTCCCCCCATGCACCTTATAGTTATGCCCCCTTGTAACAGCTGCCTCTACCCGAGGAAATAGTCTCTGAACATCCACTCTATCTATCCCCCTTATCATCTTATAAACCTCTATTAAGTCGCCTCTCATCCTCCTCCGCTCTAAAGAGAAAAGCCCCAACTCCCTCAATCTTTCCTCATAAGACCTCCCCCCCAAACCAGGCAGCATCCTGGTAAATCTCCTTTGCACTCTTTCCAATGCTTCCACGTCCTTCCTATAGTGAGGTGACCAGAACTGCACACAATATTCCAAATGTGGTCTCACCAAGGTCCTGTACAGTTGCAGCATAACCTCACGGTTCTTAAACTCAAACCCTCTGTTAATAAACGCCAACACACCATAGGCCTTCTTTACTGCTCTATCCACTTGAGTGGCGACCTTCAGAGATCTGTGGATATGAACCCCCAGATCCCTCTGCTCCTCCACGTTCCTCAGAACCCTGCCGTTGACCCTGTAATCCTTATTCAAATTTGCCCTACCAAAATGAATCACCATGAATAATCAATTATTCCAAATTGTTGCAGAAGAATTGGTCTTGCTGTCAATTTAATGCCAGTCAAAATAAAAAGCTTACACTCTTCCTCCCAGATGAGGGGAAGAGCACCTCCCTGCTGGCTCTCACCCCCTCAACCAGCATTCCCAGCGCCTCATCTGAGAACCTCAAGGAGGCCCTTGCCTTGGAGTTGGCCATTGTAGAATCTGAAAAAATGTTGGAGGTGGTGCAGCATCGACAAAAATCTAGTGGAATGAGCCAAGGCAGCAAGCTGCCCTTAAATGAAGCTGGGTAAGTGATGTCAGCAGAGGCGAGTTTCAGTCCCAAAACACTAATTGGCCCAGGGCAACCCACACCTCTGAAATCAACAGGCCAATTAGGGGAAAATCGCAATTTTTTCCTACCTCTCAGTGGAGGCGAGTTTGGAACCCACCCAAACCGAAACCCGCCTCCATTGGGAAAATCGCCCCCCATGAGTCTGGGTTGATTTGAAGTGTCCGTGAAGACGCGATTGTTTTTCTCGTAGCCTGACACGAACCTACCCCTGCAATACTGGGCAGCTGTAAATAAAAGTAGCAATATGTGTTCTTGAGTACTGTAACAACTTGTTTTTGGAAAAGAAAGCCGGGAGCTGAGTGCTGCAACTTAAGATAACTTGTAGTCTTATACACGTAGACACTATTACGGCTAATCTACTGACTTGATCTGCTTAATGTTCAAGAAAACCAGCAATATTTATTTCACCACTGTATGTTGTCCATGTCACTCAGAAAACATGGAAGGTGGGGGTGCAGGGGCGGTTGGCGTGGTGGCACGGAAAAATATTTTACAGGGCTATGCCCTGCACCCCATGGACGCCTGAAAAACATCCAGTGCCAGATTTTGAAGAATTAAAGAAAGACTTGCATTTCTACAGGGCCTTTCACGACCTCAGGATGTCCCAAGGTGCTTTATAGCCAATGAAGTACTTTTGAAATGTAGTCACTGTTGTAATGTAGGAAACACAAGATCCGACAAACAGCAATGAAATAAATGACCAGATAATCTTTTTTAGGTGTTGGATAAATATTGGCCAGGACACCGGGGATAACTCCCCTGCTCCTCCTCGAAATAGTGCTATGGGATCTTTTATGTCCACCCAAAGAGAGTAGACGAGGGCTTGCTGTAACGTCTTATCCGAAAGACAGCACTGCCGACAGTGCAGCACTCCCTCAGTACTGCACTGGAGTGTCAGCCTGGATTATGGACCCCTGACCTTCTGACTCAGTGCGAGAGTGCTTCCAATTGAGCCACGGCTGACACATTTACCTCAAACATTTTTAAAGCAGCTACCTAAAACAGGCATTAGTCCCTTGCATATGCTAATGTGGGGCCTAAAGCCAGTTTTAGGACCGCTTCAAGAAATTGAGCTCCACTGAGGCCCCGGTTTTCCTGGTGTGGGTATGGTTATGGCCCAGCCAGCGGCCGCCACTGAAAAACTATGTTTTATTTTAAATTTATGTGGAGCCAGGAGGAGCAGGAGCGTTCCTCCCGGCTCCACAGCACTCCTGACGGCTACGACTGGCCCCCCTTCCACTGTCCTCCTCCAACACAACGGGCACTTACCCGAGGGCCCCAAGCGGCTCAAAATTTATCTTGTGAAGTGGGTGAGCTGACTGTGGAGGCCCGAAAGAGCACAGCAGTTCGGCTCAATTGTTGAATGAGCTTCAATTTTGGGCTGGCCTCGGGCCTACTAGTTAGGGCACATGCTGCCTGCACAGTGCCAATTCTGGGTCCTAAAATGGGCCCAGATGAATTTCTGCGCCATAGTCTTTCAGACAGGGGATCAAAGGGTAAGGAAAGTAATTTTTGTTCAAGCATCTCCCTAGTTAATACAAGAAATTAACAATCATACCACAACTTCCTTCGATATTTTTTTTAAAACATCAATTTTATTGTCAACATGGAAGCTCTTGAGAGTCTTCCGACCTTTTAGCTGAATACAATTTCCCAGCCAGTAGCACAGTTTCCTGGGATTCCTCAGCTCCAGATCAGACCTCAGGCTGGTTTAATGTTCACCACCACCACTGTTGCAATCAAACTGATCGAGAGCTCATGGGCACGTTAGGAAGGAAAGACTTTGGGCTGGATTTTCTCAATGAGAAGCTTTTGGAGGCGGGACTGCTGCTTGCCGGCTTTCAATCCCGCCTCCATCAGCTTCTGGCCAACCAGTGGGATTTTTCCCTGATTGACCTTGTTAAGCCCGCCCAGCGGGCTCAGGAGGCCACTTAGGGGGAAGTCACTGACAGAACACATCAACGTATGACGTGCCATCTGTCAAGAACTTTTGAAAGAAGAAATGTCATCATTTGACAGCTCTGTGAAGCTGTCAAACACTGACATTTTGTGTAGTTTGATGAGACCTTGTGTTCAGGACTCATCAAACTTTTCAACTTTGCAGAAATCACCTGGCTGTTGGTTCGGAGGATCCAACAGCCAGTCTGTGATATCTACAATGGAGATGTCGGGACTCCGGCTCCACAGCGACTGAAGGCTGTAGGCAGAAACAAAGGTAAGTGAACATTTTATAACACTTAACACTCACCTCACATACTTACCACTCCACACTTGCACCCATCACTCACCTCTACATCGCACTTTCAGACCCCTCTGACCCCCGCAGACCTCCTACTCAGCTCCCACACCCTGGCGGGGTTCCCCGAGGTCGGGAAGCCTGCACTTCGGAGCTAAAAATGGGGATAATCCTATTTTCAGCCTGTTAACTACCTGTTAACAGGCAGTTAATAGGCTTTAATCCCTTTCCCGCCTCGAGGAGACGGGACCCGGGGCAGGACGGCTTCCAGCCTCCTGGCAAGAGGGCACGGAGGCGGGTTGGGGGCGGGTTTGCCAGCCACCCCCAAATTCTGCAACTTTACCAGCAGTCCTGCCTCCATACCCGCCTCCTCGGGGCTGACAAAATCCAGCCCTTTGCATTTATAAAAAGCCCACATTCTCAGAACATCCCACAGCATCACAGCCAACGAATCATGCTTAACTGTTATATAGGCAAACACTGGAGCCAATTGGACCCATAAATAGCAAATGTGATAAACGACAAGCTAATCTGTTTTTAGTGTTGTTAATAAAAGGGAAATGTAGGGCAGGACACTTTGTCTGCTCTTCTCTGAATAGTACATAGGGTTTTTTGCATCTATCTCAGCAAACAAGGCTTCAGTTAAACATCTAATCTGAAAGATGGCACCTTTAATACAAGACTGGAGTGTCAGCCATGCTCAAAGCCTGGAGTAAGGCTTGAACCCACAACCTTCTAGCTCAGAGGCAAGAGTCGTGAGCCGAGGTGACATTTTGTTACCTTTCACCGCCGTCAGTGGAGCAACTCACAAAGGAGCAATACCTACATCACCAATAATATAGCTTTTTTAAACTTCAAACAAATGTTGCCGATTGTTAATCGTGTCTGTATAATATACAATATACCTAATTCAAAGTAATTTCATTCAAATTTCGGATAAGTCAATTTTCTAGTGCAAAATAACAACTTTAAATTATCAAAAGTAATTGTATAATTGAATATATAAATACTCTCCCAGTCGGTATCCTCTATAATCACCATGCAAAATTATAGGCAAGTTCCATGTATGTCTGGGCAGCCGCTATTTGCGACAGTAGAAAAAACATGAACTTCTATGTAATGACATGTTTAAAATAGATCGGTATACAAGATTTAGTTATGACCACAGTAGAGGATAAAGATATGGTAGAACTGCCAAATGAGTAATTAGCTTCTATATTCACGTGGAAAAGGAGGATACAATACCAGAGCTACAGGGAAGATTAGACATTAAAGAAAGACCTCGCATTTATTTAGCACCTCAACCAACACCGAAAACAGGTTATCTAGTCATTGTCTCATTGCTGTTTGTGGGACCTTGCTGTGCACAAGCTGACTGCTGTGTTTCCTACCCTACAGCAATGACTACACTTTAAAAGTACTTCATTCGCTGTAAAGCGCTTTGGGACGGCCTGAGGTCATGAAAGGTGCTATACAAAATAAAAGGCTTTCTTTTCATGCTTTTTATCAGAGATAGGTGGGGATGGCCTCAGTTTTATATTCGAGTTCTGACACTGGCCACATATACAGCACATCTTTTACCAAAGGGGTCTGCCGACACTCAAAAGTGTTAGATGTACACAAGTGGCCTGTGCAACAGTAACCCAACTAGTGCCAAGAAAGCTGACTCGAGAGTAGTGACCTGATGGGTTCATTTAACTTAGAGAAAAGCCAGCCACTGACTTATCTAGTGTCACTCTGACACATCGGGCGCGATCTTGCCAGCCCTGGGGAGGCGGGACTGCCAGGAAAATGGCAGAATTTGGGGGGGGGGGGGTGCCAGGAGGCGGGTAGCCGATCCGCGCCGGGTCCCGTCTCCTTGGAGGCGGGAAGGGGATTACTGCCACTTATCTGCCTGTTAACAGGTAGTTAACAGGCAGATAAGAGGATTATCCCCATTTTACCCACACAAGTGCGGGCTTCCCGAAGGCTGCGAACCCCGCCAGGGTCACCGAGGCGAGCAGTGGGTCTGCGGGTGTCGGAGGGGTGCAAAAGTGTGCTGTGAAGGTAAGTGATGGGTGCAAGTGTGGAAAGGTGAGTATGTGAGGTAAGTGGAAAGTGTTAGAAAAAGTTTACTTATCTTTGTTTCTTCCTGCAGGCTTCAAGAGTTGGGTATGCGGAGAGTCTCGCACCTCCGCGGTAGAGATGACAGATGGTTGCTGCATTCTCCGATGCAACAACCATCTCATTTCTGCTAAAGAAAGAGGTTTGATGAGGTCTTGAATTCAAGAACTCATCAAACTACAGAGAATGTCAGTGTTTGACAGCTTCACAGAGCTGTCAAACGATGACAATTCAAGATGAAACGTCATACGCTGACGTTCTCTGTAACCGGCTTTCCCTTAATTGGCCTGCTAAGCCCGCTGGGCAGGCTTAACAAAGTCAATCAAGGGAAAATAGCGTGGGTTGGCCACAAATCGATGGAGGCGGGACATCGACCCGACAAGCAGCAGTCCCGCCTCCAACGTGTCCCCATTGGCGAAATCGTCCCCATCATTTTTTGTAGGACTGCATCCCAGTATTTTAAAACATTGCTATCTAGTAGAGAATCAGTCAGTGCACAACACCACATTGTCCTTCAATTGAAAGCACACGACTTCGACAGAAAATCATCCAAAGTATCTTAAAGTGAGTGTTAATTCTCCCTACTGGTAACCTGAACACAAGTGCAACATGTGGAGAATGAATTTACAGATCTCTAAATGGATTTCAGTATAAGGCCAAATGTATGCATTAAAACTGAACTTAAGACACACTTACAAAGAACTCTGGTAACACACATGAAGACTTACAAAGGCTTTTCTTTCAACACCACAGGCTGAGAGTCAGGAACAATATCATCCGGTCTGTCTAAAAGAAAAGTTAAATATTAACCACGAATGCATGATATATAACCAGTTGCTAAAGTCAAGATGGATTGAACTCTTTTTACCTAGCGGTGCTTTCTGTGAAACTGTATTTTCTTCATCTTCCTCCTGTAGTATTTCTACAACTTTGTTAGCAGGTATCTTCTACAACAGATTCAGATGCTACAATTTTAATGCGAATTGAACAAAGCTTACTTACAGTGACAAAAAAATTCCTCACCATCTAGGAAAGGAGGAATGCAATTTCCACAGTTTTTTGTTGATGCAACAGATATAGGAATGATTGAATTAAAAATACCACAGAACCATAAAGTTTACAGGACATTCAGCCCATCATGTCTATGCTCTTGTTTTTGTTAGAGCAATCCAAAACTATTTTTTCAGCTGGCAGCTGTTGATGATTCTCCCATTCCCATTTACATCTCCTCGAGACCCATCTTTTGTTTCTTTACTTGTCCCATTACCATCTCCTTTTGCTTTGCACCATCATACCTTTTGTCTTTTAATCTCTCCTGCCTTCCACCCTATCACAGACCTTCCCTTTTGTTCTTTCCTCCCCTCCCCCCTTTCCCTGCCTCTGCTTAAAACCTGTTATATCTCTAACTTTTTTCAATTCTGACGAAAGGTCATCAACCTGAAACGTTAACTCTGTTTCTCTTTCCACAGTTGCTGCCTGAACTGCTGAGTGTTTCCAGCTAATCCCACTGCCCCACTCTCTCCCCATAGCCCTGTAGCAATCCAAAACTAATCCCACTGCCCTGCGCTCTCTCTATATCCCTGTATAAATCCAAAAATAATACCTCCCAATAGACCTGTATCAATCCAAGTTAATCCCTCTGCCCCACACTCTCCCCATAGCCCTGTATCAATCCAAAAATATTCTCACTGCCCCACTCTCTCCTTATTGCCCTGTATCAAACCCAAACTAATCTCATTGCCCTGTTATCTCCCCATAAACCCTGAATCAAACAAACCTAATCCCACTGCCCCGCTCTCTCCTCATATCCCCGTATCAATCCCAAACTAATCCCACTGCCCCACTCTCATCCCATAGCTCTGCATCAATCGCTCTCTCCGCATAGCCGTTTCAATCCAAAACTAATCCCACTTCCACGTGCTCTCCCCCTAGCCCTGTATCAATCCCAAACTAATTCCACAGCCCCGCTCTCTCCCCATAGTCCTATAGCAATCCAAAACTAATCAAACTGTCCCGCTCTCACCACATAACTTTGCATCAATCCAAAACGAATCCCACGCTCTCCCCATAGCCCTGTAGCAATAGAAAACAAATCCCACTGCCCTGCTAGTTCCCTATTGTGCTGCATCGAACTCAAACTAATCTCACTGCTTCGCTCTCTCCCTATAGTCTTGTATCAATTCCAAACTAATCCCACTGCCCCGCACTTTCTCCACAGCCCCGTATCAAGCCACATCTAACCCCACTGCTCTGCTCCCTTCCTACAGCCCTGTATCAATACAAAACTAATCCGATTGCCTTCCACTCTCGCCGCAGCCCTGTATCTTCCTCTACTTCAAATATTTACATAACTTTCCCTTAAAAGATTCAATGGTCGCTGCGTCAACTGCTCCTTGTTAAAGTCTTCCAAGCAGAAAAGAAGCTTCTGCTAACCCCTCTCCTCACTCTCTGTGATAATCTTAAATTGATGACCCTTGATCACTCACTCCCTAACCAGAGGAAAGTCTTTAACTACGAACTTTTATCAAAACCCTTCTTAACTTAAAAAACCTCCATTAAATCTGCTCTTTGCCTTCTCTGCTGCAGTGGTAATAGTTCCAATATTTCAATTCTCTCCTCGTAACTATAGTTTCCCATCCCTGGTATCATCCTGGTGAATCTACGCGCTCTATGGCTTTAATGTTTATTCTTTAATGGGGTGCCCAAAACTGCACAGTCCTTGTGGAATAACCAATGCTTTGTAGAAAGTTATCATTATTTATTTACTCCTGTGCTCTACGCCACTATTTATAAAATTCAAAATGGTATCGCCTTTTATCTACCTGCACTTGCATTTTTAGGGAATTATTTATTTGAACCTGATGATGACACCAAGATTGGTGGAGTAGTGGATGAGGTGGAGGGCAGTTGTAGGCTGCAAAGAGACATTGATAGGATGCAGAGCTGGGCCGAAAAATGGCAGATGGAATTTAACCCTGATAAGTGCGAGGTGATTCATTTTGGTAGGGCAAATGTGAATAAGGATTACAGGGTCAACGGCAGGGTTCTGAGGAACGTGGAGGAGCAGAGGGATCTGGGGGTTCATATCCACAGATCTCTGAAGGTTGCCACTCAAGTGGATAGAGCAGTAAAGAAGGCCTATGGTGTGTTGGCGTTTATTAACAGAGGGTTTGAGTTTAAGAACCGTGAGGTTATGCTGCAACTGTACAGGACCTTGGTGAGACCACATTTGGAATATTGTGTGCAGTTCTAGTCACCTCACTATAGGAAGGACGTGGAAGCATTGGAAAGAGTGCAAAGGAGATTTACCAGGATGCTGCCTGGTTTGGGGGGGAGGTCTTATGAGGAAAGATTGAGGGAGTTGGGGCTTTTCTCTTTAGAGCGGAGGAGGATGAGAGGCGACTTAATAGAGGTTTATAAGATGATGAGGGGGATAGATAGAGTGGATGTTCAGAGACTATTTCCTCGGGTAGAGGCAGCTGTTACAAGGGGGCATAACTATAAGGTGCATGGGGGGAGATATAGAAGGGATGTCCGAGGTAGATTCTTTACTCAGAGAGTGGTTGGAGTGTGGAATGGACTGCCTGCTGTGATAGTGGAGTCGGACACTTTAGGAACTTTCAAGCGGTTATTGGATAAGCACATGGAGCACACCAGAGTGATAGGGAGTGTGATAGCTTGATCTTGGTCTCGGACAATGCTCGGCACAACATCGAGGGCCGAAGGGCCTGTACTGTGCTGTACTGTTCTATGTTCTATGAACCGATTGGTCTCTGTTTCTCTACACTTCTGTGTCTTTTAAATAATTCTAAGTTTTATATTTACTGTTAGAATCATGGAATAGCACAGCACAGAAGGAGGCCACTCAGCCCATCAAGTCTACGAAGAGCAATCCAGTTAGTCCAAGTACCTGGCTCTTTCCCCAACTTTTTCTCCTTCAAGTATTTATCCAATTCCCTTTTGAAGGCTGCTATTGAATCTGTATCCACCTCCCTGTCAGGCAGTGCATTCCAAATCCTCATGTCGCCTCTGGTTCTTTTGCCAATATATGCCCTCTGGTTATCGACCCTTCAGCCATTCGAAACAGTTTCCCTTTATTTACTCTATCTAAAGTCTTCATGATTTTAAAAACTTCTATCAAATCTCCTCTTAGCCTTCTCTGCTCTAAGGACAACAACCCTAACTTCTCCAGTCTATCCACGTAACTGTAATCCCTCATCCTTAGAACCATTCTAGTAAATCTCTCTGTACCCTCTCCAAAGCCTTCAAGTCCTTCCTCAAGTGTGGTGCCCAGAATTGGACACAATACTCCAGCTCGGGCCGAACTAGTGTTTTATATAGGTTTCGCATAACTTCCTGGCTTTTGTACTCTCTGCCTCTATTAATAAAGCCCAGGATCCCACATGCTTTATTACCTGCTTTGTTAACCTGTCCTGTCACCTTCAAAGATTTATGTACAAACACCGCCAGGTCGCTCTGTTCTTGCAGCCCCTTTAATATTGTACAATTTAGTTTGTATTGTATCTCCTCATTCTTCCAAACCAAAATGTACCATCTTGCACTTTTCTGCATTGAATTTCATCTACCATGTATCCGCCCATTCCACCAGCCTATCTATGTCCTCTGGATGTATATTACTATCTTCCTCACTGTTTTGTGTCGTCTGCAAATTTCCAAGTTTCGTGTCATCTGCAAATTTCAAAATTGTGCCCTGCACCACCAAGTCCAAGTCATTAAAGTATATCAAAAACACCAGTGGTCCCAGTACTGAGCACTGAGGAACTTCACTGTATACCTCCCTTCAGTCTGAAAAACAGCCATTCACCACAACTCTCTGTTTTCGATAACTTAGCCAATTTTGTATCCATGCTGCTACTGCTCCTTTTATCCCATGGGCAATTTTGCTAACAAGTCTATTATGTGGTACTTTATCAAACACCATTTGAAAGTCCATGTGCACAACATCAACTGCAACCCTCTCTGTTACCTCATCAAAACACTCAATCAAGTTAGGCAAACATGATTTTCCCTGAACAAATCCATGCTGGCTCTCCTTTATTAGTCCATACTCGTCCAAGTGGCTGCTAATTTTCTCCTGGATTATTGTTTCTAAAAGCTTCCTCACCACTGATGTTAAACTGACTGGCCTGTAATTACCAGGTTTATCCTTCTCCCCTTTTTTGATTAAGGGTGTAACATTTGCAATCCTCCAGTCCTATGGCACCACCATTGTATCTAAGGAGCAGTGGAAGATTATGGCCAGCACCTCCACAATTTCTACCCTTACTTTCCTCAGCAACCTAGGATAAATCTCATCCGGACCGGGTGACTTATAAGAATATAAGAAGTAGGATCAGGAGTAGGCCATTTGGCCCCTCGAGCCTGCTACGCCATTTAATGAGGTCATGGCTGATCTGATCTTGGGCTCAGCTCCATTTTCCTGCCCGCTCCCCATAACCCTTCACTCCCTTATTGTTCAAAAATCTGTCTATCTCCACCTTAAATATATTCAATGACCCAGCCTCCACAGCTCTCTGGGGCAGAGAATTCCACAGATTTACGACCCTCTGAGAGAAGAAATTCCTCTTCATCTCAGTTTTAAATGGGCGACCCCTTATTCTGAAACTATGCCCCCTAGTTCTAGATTCCCCCATGAGAGGAAACACGCTCTCTGCATCTACCTTGTCGAGCCCCCTCAGTATCTTATATGTTTCAATAAGATAACCTCTCATTCTTCTAAACTCCAATGAGTATGGGCCCAACCTGCTCAATCTTTCTTCATAAGTCAACCCCTGCATCTCAGGAATCAACCTCGTGAACCTTCTCTGAACTGCCTCCAATGCAAGTATATCCCTCCTTAAATAAGGAGACCAAAACTGTACGCAGTACTCCAGGTGTGGTCTCACCGATACCCTGTACAGTTGTAGCAGGACTTCCCTTCTTTTATACTCCAACCCCCTTGCAATAAAGGCCAACATTCCATTTGCATTCCTGATTACTTGCTGTACCTGCAGGCTAACTTTTTGTGTTTCATGCACAAGGACCCCCAGGTCTCTCTGTATTGCAGCATTTTGTAATCTCTCTCCATTTAAATAATAATTTGATTTTTTATTTTTCTTACCAAAGTGGATAACCTCACATTTTCCCACATTATACTCCATCTGCCAAATGTTTGCCCACTCACCTAGCCTGTCTATATCCCTTTGCAGATTCTTTGTGTCCTCTTCACAACTTGCTTTCCCAACTATCTTTGTATCATCAAATTTGGCTACATTACACTCGGTCCCTTCATCCAAGTCATTAATGTAGATTGTAAATAGTTGAGGCCCCAGCACTGATCCTTGTGGCACCCCACTAGTTACCGTTTGCCAACCGGAAAATGACCCATTTATCCCGACTCTATGCTTTCTGTTAGTTAGCCAATCCTCTATCCATGCTAATATATTACCCCCAACCCCGTGAGCTCTTATCTTGTGCAGTAACCTTTTATGCGACACCTTATCAAATGCCTTCTGGAAATCCAAATACTTTAATTACCGCCAACCTGTCCAGTACCTCCTCTTTATCTATTTTTATCTCAGCTAGTATCCCAGCAACCTCCTCATTTACTATAGCTTTGGCAAAGACCTCTTCCTTGGTAAACACCGATGCAAAGTACCTTTAGTACCTCAGCCATGCCTTCACCAATAGTTCTCCATTTTGGTCCCTAATCGGCCCCACTGCTCCTCTGACAACCCTTTTACATAGAAACATAGAAGATAGGAGCAGGAGTAGGCCATTCGGCCCCTCGAGCCTGCTCCGCCATTCAATGCGATCATGGCTGATCATCCAAATTCAGTACCCTGTCCCTGCTTTCTCCCCATATCCCTTGATCCCCTTAGCCTTACTGTTAATATTCCTATAGAAGACCTATGGATACCCTTTTACATTATCCGCCAATCTTACATAGGATACACAGCACAGTAACTGGCCACTCAGCCCAACCAGTCCGTGCCAGAGTTTATGCTCCACTCGAGCCTCCTCCCGTCTTTCCTCATCTATCTCTATCAGCGTAACCCTCTATTCCCTTCTCCTTCATATGCTAAACTAGCCTCCCCTTAAAAGAATCTATACTATTCGCTTCAACCACTCCCTGTGGTAGAGAGTTCCACATTCTCAGCACTCTCTGGGTAAAGCAGTTTCTTATGAATTCCCTATTGGATTTCTTGGTGACTATCTTATATTGATGGCCTCTAGTTATGCTCTTCCCCACAAGTGGAAACGGTCTCTCTGTGTTTACTCTATCAAAATCTTTCATAATTTTAAAGACCTCTATTAGGTCCCCCCTCAGCCTTCTCTTTTCAAAAGAAAAGAGACCCAGCCTGTTCATCCTATCCTGATAGGTATACCCTCGCATTTCTGGTATCATCCTTGTCAATCTTCTCTGCACCCTCTCCAGTGCCTCTATATCCGTTTTATAATATGGCGACCAGAACTGTTCACAGTACTCCAAGTGTGGTCTAACCAAGGTTCGATACAAGTTTAGTATAACTTTTCTACTTTTCAATTCTATCACTCTAGAAATAAACCCTAGTGCTTGGTTTGCTTTTTTATGGCTTTAATAACCTGCATCGCTACTTTTAGTGATTTGTGTATTTCTACTCCGAGATCCCTTTGCTCTTCTGCCCCATTTAGATTCTTATTTTCCAAGTAACATGTGACCTCCTTATTTTTCTTACCAAAATGAAATACCTCACATTTATCTGTGTTGAAATTAATTCGCCAATTATATGCCATTCTGCAAGTTTATTAATGTCTTCTTGTAATTTGTTGCAGTCCTCCTCAGTATTGACTATCCCCCCCAATTTGGTGTCATCCGCAAATTTAGAAATTGTGTTTTTGATTCCAAAGTCTAAATCGTTACTATAAATTGTGAACAATCTCTTCTCATACTGTCTCTTTGCCCCTCTTACTTCCTTTTTCACTTATCCACTGTACTTTTCATATTCAGCCTGATTGTCCCTTGTATCATCAAGCTGATATCTGTTATCTGCTTCATCCTACTCTCAAAATCATCTAAACTTTATGATACTATGATCGCTATTCCCAAGATGATCCCCCACTGACATTTTCCACTTGATGCACTTCATTCCCCAGGACGAGAACCAGCAATGCCTCCTTCCTCATTGGGCAGGAAACATACTGATCAGGAAAATTCACTTGAACACATATCAGCAATTCCTCCCCTTTCTGCCCTTAACACAATCACTGCCCCATTCAATATTGGGGCAGTTAAAGTCTCCCATTATCACCACTCTGTAATTCATACACCTCTCAGTAATTTCCCTGCAAATCTGCTCCTCCATCTCCATCCCACTATTTGGTGGCCTATAAAATACACCAAGTAGCGTAATAGCTCCTCTATTGTTTCTTAACTCCAACCAAATAGATTCGGGGGTCGAAGTTGGATAAGGCCTGAAAACGGGCGGGAGGATGTGCCATCTGCCCGCTGAAAGTAGTGCAGGCAACATGCGAAATTCAAGCTGCCTGCACATTACTACGATTGCAGCATTGAGCCCAGTGCTAAAGGCGTTGCTGGTTGGGTCAACGCTCAACAGGGGGACTAATATCGTGTGGAGTCTGCTCTCTATTTAAAGGCTCCCTGCAGAGTGAAAGGCTGTGTGCAATTCTTAAAGGGGAGGTACTTTGTCACAGATGTACCTCATTGTGACTGGAGATGGAGCAATGTCTCAACAGGGCAGAGAAAGGGCACCTCAGTTCCCCGATGCAGCTCTGGAGGCCATGGTGCAGAGGGGTCTATTGGAGGAGACAGGTCCTCTACCCACAGAGGGGCAGAATGCCTTCCAGACACACTGTTCAAAGGTGGTGAGAGGAGATCGCTGAAGCCGTCGATGCCACCAGTCTTTCCCCCAGGAGGTGGATCCAGTGCCGGAAGTTTAATGACCTCACACGAGTGGTCAAGGTCAGTGAATGCATCTTCAAATGCCATATCCCACCAACTGCACCACTAGCCTCACACACTGCTCAATGCACCACACCTCCATCACTACCTACCAACAATCTCGAGCAATCATGACTCATACCACAATCATAGCTTCACCTCACCCTCAAACAACTTACCACTGTTATAAGCCTCACACCCACATCTCACACCTTGCACACAATGCCAGCTATTCACCATGACAGGCACATCACAGAAACACATTGCACCACACTCACTGACACACTTGCCTTTCTCTTACAGGCCAAGGTGACTCACAACTGGCGCAAGCAGGAGCAAACTGACAGGGAGAAAGCACAGCTACAGAACGTGACACAGCTGGAGGAGACAGTGCTGGAGATCATTGGAGCGGCCATCACTGAGGCCGTGGTGATCGGCGAGGCTGAAAGCACTGATGATGATGGTATGCTCATACCTAATCCTACTTCCCCCTCATCCCACAATCTCTTCTCACTAACATCTTGCTTTCCCCCCTTCTCTCACCACAACCTGACCTTTGTGCCTTTCTCCTTTCAGATACCCAAGAACTGCCAGCAGCCCTACCTGTGCAGGAAGAAGTAGAGGAGAGTGATGGAAAAGAGGCACCGTCACTCGATCTGACTCTCCCAGGCACCAGCTCAGAAAAAGGCACTGCACGAACTTTAGAGGGTAGTATAGAGGCGGTATCTGCACGTGATGAGTCACCAGGCACGAGTGGGGCTGCAGCCAGGCCAGGGGGGAAAGGGTAGTGTAGGTGCCGGCTCCCCTGAGGGCGAGGATCGTACACGAGTTCTGCTGCACAGGACTCAGATGAGGATTTCGATGGGGCGTCCTTCAGAAGAAGGGTGATGGGCATGCACACAGAAATGCTTGGTGCAATGGCAGGCCTGCCAGAGAGCCTACTGTCACTGTTAAGGAGTACAGAGGAGTCTAGCGCGAACATTGCACGGGACTTTGCGCGGAGCTTGGAGCCCATGATTTCCAGGATGGAAGTGATGGGCAACTCCATCAGAGCACTTGTGGACCCAACCACGATGCTGGGTGTCACGGGTGATGTCACAGCTTCCATTGCAGCACAAGCGGAAACAACCCAACGTCTGAGTGCTTCAGTGGAAGCTCAGACTTCTGCCATGCAGGCTCAACTTTCTACCACGCAAGCTCAGACTGCTCTCATGCAGAAAGCGCCTCCCGAACGGTCAAGGCAGCGGAACCGTTGCTTCAGCACCCCGATGGTCTACTCGATGAGGTTCCTCAAGGCAGTATGCCTGTCACGAGTGGTGGGGTTGTGGAGGGGAGACATCAGCCAGATGTAGAGCAGATAGCACTTGTCTCCGTGCAGCCATCCTCAAGTTCTACGTGGTGGTTGCAAGATTTCTGGCACAGTGGACTGGCGCAGGATGAAGGCATCATGATTGCTGCCAGGATACTGGGCATTCACCATCATGATGTGCCGGGCATGATCGCACACTAACTGCACATTAAGAGAGTGGTACCCTTTGCGGTTACGGTACATCTCAGCATTGATATGTGGCGCCCTCAAAGCCATGTGTGTGCAGTCGATGGTGCCCATTGAAGCCCAATATCCTGGCAAAGTCACGTGTGCACTCCTCCTGCTTTTCTCTGTTTAGAGAGAAGACAATGAAGTCCCTTCTCCTGGAGTACAGAGCCTCTAGGACCTCCTGGATGCAGCGCTGGACGGCAAAATGCGAGATGTTTGCTATGTTGCCTGTTCCAGCCTGGAAGGATCTGCTGACGAAATGATTCATGGCCACGGTCACCTTGAGTGCCACTGGCAGAGCCGTCATCGCCCTGCTCTGAGGCTGCAGGTCTGGTTCCAAGAGGTGGCAGAGTTGTGTGACCACCTCCTTGGTGAAGCGGAGCTGCCAAATACTGCTCCTGGCTTAGGTGCAAGTAGGAGATGTGCTCCCTGAAGACCCTAGGTGGGTAAGGCCTCCTGCTGAGAGCCCACCTCCCTCTGCGAGCAGCTTGACTTTGCTGCCACTGCTCCATCTCCCTGTCTTGCTGCAGTGTGAGGGGGGCTGCAAGTAGAGCCCCCATGACTGGGAGCAAGTGGTTTAGTCAGAGGCCTTCGCAATATCCAGCAGCATTCACTGCACACTTTAACAAACTTATAAATGTCTTCCAGCAAGCCAGTATTGATATAAACTCTGTACGAGCCAGTACTACAGAAGTAATCAACTTACCTAGAAGTTGAATGTATCCCTTTAAATAGCATGGTGGGCGGGTCCCTCGTGCAGCTGAACACAGGTTCAGCTGTGCTTGTTTAGGAGAAAGCGTTGATTGCAACGGCGACATCCAAAATGGCTGGTCATGCGTCAAATCAACGTCACACGCTAACTGACGTCACGATCTGCCTACTCTTCATACTGCCGCTGCATGCACATCCTGCCTGCGCTATCGCGCTCAACAATATGGCGACCATCGCGGGCCACACCGGAAGTGGGTTGAAGTGAGGCAGCTGCCATTTGCTTTCCAACCAGTTCCAACTACCGGCACTAAGGTGCCAAATTTTGTGGCCTCTGTCTTTGACCCCTCAAGGACCTTCTCTCTTTCTAGCAATAATATTTTCCTTACTTAAAACAACTACCCCTCCTCCTTTTTTCCCTTCCCTATATTTCCTGAATACCTTGTACCCAGGAATATTAAGCATCCAATCCTCCCCTTTTTTGAGCCAAGTCTCCATTATCGCTACTACATCATATTCCCACATGGCTATTTGGGCCTGCAGCTCATCAACTTTATTAACCACACTTCGTGCATTTACACGCATGCATAAGAACATAAGAAATAGGAGCAGGAGTAGGCCATACAGCCTCTCGAGCCAGCTCCGCCATTCAATAAGATTGTGGCTGATCTTCTACATCAACTCCACATTCCCGCGCTATCCCCATATCCCTTGATTCCCTTAATGCCTAAAAATTTATTGATCTCAGACTTGAATATACTCATCCACTGAGCATCCACAGCCCTCTGGGGTAGAGAATTCCAAAGATTCACAACCCTCTGAGTGAAGAAATTTCTCCTCACCTCAGTCCTATAAGGCCGACCCCTTATCCTGAGACTATGATCCCTTGTTCAAAACTTTCCAACCAGGGGAAACATCCTCCCTGCATCTACCCTGTTAACCCTCTCAGAATTTTAGAAATTAAAAAAAATCCCAATATCCCTTAGTACCCAAAAATCTATCAATCTGTCTTGAATATACTCAACGACTGAGTATCCACAGCCCTCTGGGGTAAAGAAATCCAAAGATACACAACCATCTGAGTGAAGAAATTTCTCCTCATCTCGGTCCTAAATGGCCAACCGCTTATCCTGAGACTATGACCCCTAGGTCTAGGTTCTCCAGCCGGTGGAAACAGCCTCCCTGCATCTAACCTGTCAAGCTCTCTAAGAATGTTATACATTTCAATGAGATCACCTCTCATTCTTCTAAATCCTGAGAATATAAGCCCATTCGACTCAGTCTCTCCACATAAGACAACCCTCTCCTCCCAGGAATCAATCTAGTGAACCCTCGTTGCACCTCCTCTAAGGCAAGTATATCCTTCCTTAGGTAAGGAGGCCAAAACTGTACACAGGTCTCCAGGTGTGGTCTCACCAGGGCCCTCTATAATTGCAGCAAGTCTTCCTCACTCTTATACTCCAACCCCCCTTGCAATAAAGGCTAACATACCACTTGCATTCCGAATTGCTTGCTGAGGCCACATTTACGTCTCTCACCTTTTAAAAAAAATTCTGCTTTTCCATTCTTCCTACCAAAGTGGATAATTTCACACTTCCCCGCATTATACTCTACTTGCCTCCTTCTTGCCCAATCACTTAACCAGTCTATATCCCTTTGCAGGCTCTTTGCGTCCACCTCACAGCTTACTTTCCCACCTAGCTTTGTATCGTCAGCAAACTTGGATATATCACACTCGGTCTCATCTAAGTCATTGATATAGATTGTAAATAGCTGAGACCCAAGCACTGATCCTTGCGGTACCCCACCAGTTACAACCTGCCATCCCGAAAATTACCTGTTTATTCCTCCAAACCTAACTTAGACCTCTTTGTATTTTTTATGATCCCACCTAATTCTGTATTATTTCTAACTCTAACTGCCTCTCCCAGTCCTCTGTGCACCTTGTTTCTACTTTTTAATACTACACCTTGGGCTTGGTGCCCAACCCCCCTGTTGAATTAGTTTAAACCCTCTCTCACAGCACTAATTAAACTGCCCGCAAGGATATTGGTCCCAGCTCTGTTCAGCTGCAGCTCATCCATCTTGAACAGGTCCCTCCTGCTACAGAAATGTTCCCAATGTCCCAGGAATCTGAACCCCTCCCTCCTGCACCGTGTCTCTAACTGTTCCTTCACAGTTCTAGGAAGTGTCACTGACAGTTCTATTATTCCTATGCTTTCCAGACTGGCTGACTTCTTCAAATCCTCTTCCTGGATATGAAGTATTAAATGCATTATCCATTCTGTCTCCAAATATTACCATTTTCACTCGCGAGTCATGGAGATACCGCAGTAAATATCTGTCAAATCACGGTAGAGCTCTGAGCCAGTTGCAGCTAAGGGACAATGTTAGGAATGTAAGAAAGTACGTGGCTGATAAAAGCTCTGTAATCCATCTGCCTGGCCCCAAAAACATTTAAGTATCTATCGAATTCTTCTGTAAATTTTTCTACATTATTTGCCTCCCTGGACCATCATAGGAATATAGCAGCATAGTAACAGAAGTATGCAATTCAGTCCCTCGAGCCTGTTCCACCATTCAATTAGTTCATGGCTGATATGTATCTTAACTTCATCTCCCCACCTTGGTTCCATACCCTTAATAAACTTGCCTAACAAAAATCTTAGTTTTCAAATTATCAATTGACCCCCAACCTCAATAGCTTTTTGGAGGGGAGAGTTCTAAATTTCCACTACCCTTTGTGTGAAGAAGTGTATCCTGACCAATGCTCCCTCTAAATACTACCGTGGGTGCGCAGCCTGTTCATTTAAATGCGCGGTACCTTTAAATTTGCAGCGCAGCATCTTTAATGGGACAGCTTGTGAGCGGCCTGCGCAGTATCTTCACAGATCGCGACCACGCACCCGCACAGCTTACAGGGAACACTGATCCTGGCATCACTCCTGAACGGCCTGTCTCTAAAGTTAAGGTTATGCCCCCTTGTTCTGGACTCCCCCACCAGCAGAAATAGTTTCTCTCTATCTACCGTATCATAACCTTTAATCATCTTAAACACCTCAATTAGATCACCCCTCAAGGGAATACAAGCCTAGTTTATGCAACCTGCCCTCATAATGTAACCCTTTTAGCCCTGGTATCATTCTGGTGAATCTGGACAGCACCCTCTTGAATCCAATATATCCTTCCTCAGGTGCGGTGCCCAGTACTGGACGCAGTATTCTAAATAGGGTCTAACAAGAGCGCTGTAAAACTGTGAAATAACTTCCACCCATTTGTATTCCAGCCCCTGAGATAAAGGCCAACATTCCATTAATTACTGTGGGTAGATAGAGTTTTCCTTATTCTTTGAAAGAACTTCTACCACCACACACAATTACAAACTATCATCATCCTGCAAGGGAAATTGTCTGGGCTGTTAGTTGACCTATCTTCTGTTGGTAATACTGATGAAAGTCAGGAGGTCGGAATACAGTCCAGTTTCCCATGTCTCCAGCCTACAGAGAAGTCTGATGATCTCTTCTTCCTCATCCATATGTAAGAAATTAAGTATTCCACCTACAGCCCACTGACCTCTGCTGCTCAGATCATCACATGCTGATGTAGAGTTTCGCAATTATCGCGATTCTAATAATATGAGAGAAGCAGGTTCAATTGAACACTTTTATTGAACAGAAAGCTGCTTTTAAAATAAAGGGTACAGAAGCCTGTAAAATGACCACCGAGCATCGTGGCAGAAGCTTCCAGAGACACAGTGGGCAGACAAAATGGTGTCGAATATACATTCAGTATGAGATCGGATCATACTCGGTACACATTGAAAAGACAGGATGCAACCCGTTTGCATCTTGAACAATAGCAATGATATAAGTGCTGGAATCGTTTCCTACGCACAGTAAGGATCATTGAACAGGGCCATCGAGAACCCATCCAGACACATCAATACACAAATACCCACCCCGGCTCAACAATGAGAGAGACATTGGCGGGTGATTAAGCCAGTATTCGGGGGGCCCCAAAACCAGTCGAGGAGACGATTCATACACATCCTGGCTGGCTCAACAATGGGGAAGGTATTAACGGATAGTTGGCCAGTTTCAGGTGTTACCGAAACCCGTTAAGAAGATAATCGCCCCATGCTGGGAGTTTAGGGCGCCAAAATCACACAAAGAATAAACGTTTAGATTTGAGCGGGAGATAAGGCCGACAAAACAGTATAACTATAGAGGACAAATGTCCATCGGTCGCTTGACTTTTGGGCTCTTGACTCTCTTGACTCTGGCTGAACCCTCTCTCTTCCTGAAGCTCTTGCTGGACTCTCTTGACTCTTGACTCTTAGCCGTGCTGGTCGGTTATTCGCGTGTTGGGTGGAGCTCAATCGGGACGAGCCGCCTCGACAGGGCAAGTAACAGGGTACACCATCCCGAATGTCGGTAAACGGTGTTCGGACCCAGAGGCCCGAGTAACCAGAAGAAAGACGAGAAGAAAGACGAGAAGAAATTCCACGTGCCGCCGCGGTCAATAAACCCCGACCGCGCCCGAAGTTATAACGACAGAATCCATCTTTGAATTCTACAGACTAGTACATGAACCGTTTTCTTTGAATTCTACGAACTACTTCACGATCCGGTCTGAATCCATCGATTACTTCATGACATCAGGGAATCTGGCTTACCTTTCGCGGCAGCGAGAGTAAACAAGTGGGGTGCAGAAACCCTTGCAACCACGTGACAGTCAGGCGCTGCAGCGAAACGAGCTGAGTGCCTCACTTTAAATTTCCGAAGTGAGCCGAGTGGTGAGCATGTTTTCCGATCCTACAAATCCAGACGTAGTTTAGGTTTATTAAGGGAGGGTGGTTTTCTTAGGTTAATGTATAATGTGTTCCCCCTTTTACGATGTGCCGTGTGTTCCCCATTTCCATAGACCAAGTTTTATGAACGTGTGTATACTTGTACTCTCTTTGATCTGCGCCTATGACATGTATTTCATGATTTTAGACACCATGCAATAAAGATATTCATTTCGTGCTATTCAACCGAGTCTATTTGAGTTTTTCTCTGCATTACTGCTCCTTGCATCTAAGTCCAGGTGTCAGAACCGTAAGGGCGAGTGGGTCGAACCACTCACAGGTGCTTATTGCAAAAGTCTGGCCGGAGACCAGAGCAAGCAATAGTATAGGCAACGTAGGCCTCACCTCGCACCAGTACCGTGACCCCTTACACTGAAGCACATTAGGCTTCCAGCATGACATCCAGTGCTCTCTTGTTTCTAATTGAATGAGAATTCCTTTGTAGTTGCTAATTCTGTAAAAGGCATTCCATTTTTGAATGTTGTGCAGTGTCATAAGATAGCAGAGGCATGCACTGTAGGTATCAGTCACTGGGAAGCAGAGTCAACTATCTGGCGTACAGCTCAGCACTGGTAGATACTGAATTAGTACCAATTGGTGTCATATCTACAAAGATTGTTGTCTGTTAATGCTACTGTGCAGCACCTTGAGATGTTTTTCTACATTAAAGGTGCTATATTAGTTGAGATGAAAATCACAAAATGCTGACAGTCATCATGCATCAATGATTATACAGGAGTTCTTATTCAACTGCAAACAAGCCAATGTAATAACCTATTTTCAAAAAAGACAACCAAACAAACCTCAATAACGAGGGGTCTTGTTAGTCTTACATCAACAAATGCCAAAATAATGGGCCTTACCATTGGAAAGAAAGATTTCACATTACTATGGCACTTAGCATATCTCTCAGAAACATTCCAAAGCACTTCACATACAATGAATTGCTTAGAATTCAACACAACTCACTGTTGGTATGAAGGTGAACATGGCAGCCATTTAATACTGAATATCAGCAAACATGGTGTCAGAAGAGGGAGATCCTGCCTGGCCAAGCTTCACAGCCTTTTGATGATGTGACATCCCAAATAGAAAATGGAGCCCTGTGATGTCGTGTACATCGAGTTCCAGAAAGCTTTGATGAAGCTCCACATAAGCTGACGTACAAATTTAAGAACGGATTATATTCTAGGTGAAATTTCAAAGCGTAGGGAATTGACTGAAAGGCAGACAGCAGTGGCAAATTGATAATGGAGTGATTTAAAAATGGGAAAATCTGTGAGTGGAATGTGGAAGGAATTGGTGCTGGAGTCCCAACTGTTTCTAATCATAGAAATTACAGCATAAGAGGCCAGCCAGCTAATAGTGCCTGGGTTGGTGCTCGCTCTTTATCTGGAGCCTTCTACTCTAAATCCCAATTACCTGCCCTTTCCCTTTCCTTTAGATTCTCAATTTCAAGTATCGATCCAATTCCATTTCAAATAATGAGGGGAATTTTAACATGGAGGAGCACGTGGATTTGTGTGCAGATGGGGGGTCAAAACCGGGGAAACTATCAACGCGTTGGGAAGCTGGCTCCATCCCGCCGACTTCCGCATTTCACTCGCGCACATTGGACTGCGTGTGCGCAAACCCCTCAGGAGTCAGATTGCCAATTAAAATATGTTAATCACAATATTTACAAACACTTTTGAGTTTAACATAGCAGGTTTCCCAGGCTTCCTGAAACTCACCAGTGAAAGCAAGGCGAGAGCACAGCAGCACTCAATCGGGTCATAGAATCAAAGAATAGTACAGCACAGAAGGAGGCCATTCGGCCCATCGAGTCTGCGCCAGCTCTTTCAAAGAGCAATCCAGTTAGTCTCACTCCCCCGTTATTTCCCCATACCCCTGTGATGTTTTCTCCTTCAAGTATTTATCCAATTCCCTTTTCAAGGCTACTATTGAATCTGTATCACCACCCTATCAGGCAATGCATTCCAAATCCTAACCACTCATTGCGAAAAAAAGTTTCCCCTCATGTCGCCTCTGCCAATCACCTTGAATCTGTGTCCTCTGGTTATCGACCTTTCAGCCATTGGAAAGTTTCCCTTTATTTACTCTATCTAAACCCTTCATGATTTTAAACACTTCTATCAATCTCCTCTTAGCCTTCCCTGCTCTAAGAACAACAACCCGAGCTTCTCCAGTCTGTCCACGTAACTGTAATCCCTCATCCCTGGAACCAATGTAGTAAATCTATGCAGTACCCCCTCCAAAGCCTTCACGTCCTTCCTAAAGTGTGGTGCTCAAATTGGACACAATACTCCAGCAGAGGCCAAACTAGTGTTTTAGTTGCAAGGTTTAGCACAACTTCCTGGCTTTTGTACTCTCTGCCTCTGTTAATAAAGCCCAGGATCCCACATGCTTTATTACCTGACAAAGGGTCACAGACCTGCAGTGTTGGCTCTCCCTCCACAGATGCTGCCTGGCCTGCTGAATGTTTCCAGCATTTTCTGTTGTTATTTCAGATTTCCAGCATCCGCAGTATTTTGCTATAGCTTTATTACCTGCTTTGTTAACGTGTCCTGCCACCTTCACAGATTTGTGCACAAACACCCCCAAGGTCTCTCCCTTCTTGCACCCCCTTTAAAATTGTACCATTTAGTGTGCATTGTATCTCCGCATTCTTCCCACCAAAATGTATCACCTCACACTTTTGTGGGTTGAATTTCATCTGCCAGGTGTCCACCCATTCCACCAGCCTGTCTATGTCCTCTTGAAGTCTATTACTATCTTCCTCACTTCCAAGTTTCGTATCATCTGCAAATTTTGAAATTGTGCCCTGTACCCACAAGTCCAAGTCATTAATGTATATCAAAACAGCAGTGGCCCTAATATTGACTCCTGGGGAACTCCACTGTATACCTCCCATCAGTCTGAAAATAAGAACATAAGAAATAGGAGCAGGAGTAGGCCATTTGGCCCCTCGAGCCTGCTCCGCTATTCAATAAGATCATGGCTGATCTTCTACGTCAACTCCACTTTCCTGCACTATCCCCATATCCCTTGATTCCCTTAAAATACAAAAATCTATTGATCTCTGTCTTGAATATACTCAACGACTGAACCTCCACAGCCCTCTGGGGTAGAGAATTCCAAAGATTCACCACCCTCTGAGTGAAAATATTTCTCCTCATCTCAGTCCTGAATGGTCAACCCCTTATTCAGAGACTGTGACCCCTGGTTCTCGACTCCCCAGCCAGAGGAAACATCCTCCCTGCATCTACCTTGTCAAGCCCTGTAAGAATTTTGTATGTTTCAATGAGATCACCTCTCATTCTTCGAAACTCTAGAGAATATAGGCCTAGTGTACCCAATCTCTCCTCACAGGACAATCCCCCCATCCCAGGAATCAATCTCATGAACCTTTGTTGCACTCCCTCTATGGCAAGTATATCCTTCCTTAGGTAAGGAGACCAAAACTGTACACAATACTCCAGGTGTGGTCTCACCAGGGCCCTATATAACTGTAGTAAGACGTCTTTACTCTTATACTCCAATCCTCTTGTAATAAAGGCCAACATACCATTTGCTTTCCTAATTGCTTGCTGTACCTGCATGTTAACTTTCAGTGATTCGTGTACAAGGACACCCAGGTCCCTCTGAATACCAACATTTCCCAATCTCTCACCATTTAAAAAATACTCTGCTTTTCTATTTTTCCTACCAAAGTGGATAACTTCACATTTCTCCATATTATTTGCCATGTTCTTGCCCACTCACTCAGCTTGTCTATATCCCCTTGAAGCCTCTTTGCCTCCTCCTCACAACTTACATTTCTGCCCAGCTTTGGATCATCAGCAAACTTGGATGTATTACATTTGGTCCCCTCATCCAAATCATTGATATAGATTGTGAATAGCTGAGGCCCAAGCACTGATCCTTGCGGTACCCCACTAGTTACAGCCTGCCAACCCGAAAATCACCCGTTTATTCCTACTCTCTGTTTTATGTCCATTAACCAATCCTCAATCCATGTAGGTATAAAAGCAGCCATTCACCACAACTCTGCTTTCTATCCCTTAGCCAATTTTGTGTCCATGCTGCTACTGCCCCTTTTATCCCATGGGCTTTAATTTTGCTAACAAGCCTATTATGTGGTACTTTAGCAAACAGCTTTTGAAAGTCCATGTACACAACATCAACTGCAACCCTCTCTGTTACCTCATCAAAACAGTGAATCAAATTAGCACGATTTTCCTTTAACAAATCCGTGCTGGCTCAACCTTATTAGTCCATATTTATCCAAGTGGCTGTTAATTTTCTCATGGATTATTGTTTCTAAAAGCTTCCCCACCATAATGTTAAACTGGGTGGCTTGCAATTGCCAAGTTTATCCATCTCCCCTTTTTTGAACAAGGGTGTAACATTTGCAATCCTCCAGTCCTCTGACACCAGCCCTGTATCTAAAGAGGATTGGAAGATTGTAGCCAGCACCTCTGCAATTTCTACCCTTACTTCACTCAGCAACCTAGTATGCATCCCATCCATCCCAGGTGACATTCACTTTAAGTATTGTCAGCCTTTCTTGTACCTCCTCTTTATCTATTTTTATCTCATCTAGCGTCCCAGCAACCTCCTCGTTTACCGTAGCTTTGGCAATGTCCTCTTCCTTGGTAAACACCGATGCAAAGTCGTCATTTAGTACCTTAGCCATGCCTTCTGCCCCCACCAACAGATCTCCCTTTTGGTCCCTAATCGGACAAACCGCTCCTCTGACAACCCTTTTACTGTTAATATTCCTATAGAAGACCTTTAGATTCCCTTTTATGTTAGCTGCCAATCTATTCTCATACTGTTTCTTTGCCCCTCTTAATTCCTTTTTCACTTCCACTCTCAACTTTCTATTTTCAGCCTGGTTCTCATTTGTATTTGCAACCTGACATCTGTCATACATCCCTTTCTCTGCTTCATCCTACTCTCTAACTCCTTCGTCATCCAGGGAGCTCCGGCTTTGGTTGCCCTCCTTTTCCCCTTTGTAGGAATGTATCTAGACTGTACCTGAACCACCTCATCATTAAAGGCTTGCCCATTGCTCCATTACATTTCTACCTGTCAGTCTTTGACTCCAATTTACCCAGGCCAGATCCCTCCACAAATCAGTTAAGATTGCTCCATGTCCTTCTCCATAGCTAATCTAAACCTTATGATAATGGATCACTATTCCCCAGGTGCTCCCCCACTGTGACATTCTCCACTTGACCCACTTCATTCTGCAGGACTAGATCCAGAAATGCCTCCTTAGTGAAGGGCCAGTTAGCTCAGTTGGTTAGAGCGTAGTGCTGGTAATGCCAAGGCTTGATCCCTGTACGGGCCATTTCTAAATAAGCTTAGGAGGGAGAAGGGAATAGGGGGTTATGCTGATAGTTAGATGAGGAAGGATGGGAGGAAGCTCATAGTGTAGCATAAACGCCAGCATGGACTGGTAGAGCCAAATGGCCTGTTTCTGTGCCATATATTCTATGTAATTACTCGATGGGCAGAAAAGGAAGTTGAAAACATTTCAGAAATTCCTACCCCTCTCAGCCCTTAACACAATCATTCAATATTGAGGTAGTTAAAGTCTCGCATTATCACTACTCTTATAGTTCTTGCACCTCTCAATAATTTTCTTGCAAATCTGCTCCTCTGTCTCCTTCTCACTATTTGGTGGCCTATAAAGGAATTGGGGCGAAAACACTCTTCACTGGCTGGAGTCATACCTAGCATAAAGGAAGATGGTTGTGGTGGTTGAAGTCAATCATCACAGCCCCAGGACATCACTGCAGGAGTTTCTCAGGGCAGTGTCCTAGGCCCAACCATCTTCAGCTGCTTCATCAATGATCTTCCCTCCGACATAAGGTCAGAAATGGGGATGTTCGCTGATGACTGCACGCTCAGTGCCATTCACAACTCCTCAGATAATGAAGCAGTCCATGCCCGCACGCAGCAAGACCTGGACAACACTGAGGTTTGGGCTGATAAGTGGCAGGTAACATTCGCGCCACACAAGTGCCAGGCAATGACTATCTCCAACAAGCGAGAGTTTAACCACCGCCCCTTGACATTCATCGGCATAACCATCGCCGAATTCCCCACCATCAACATCCTGGGGATCAGCATTGACCAGAAACTTAACTGGACCAGCCACATAAATACTGTGACAACAAGAGCAGGTCAGAGGCTAGGTATTCTGTGGCGAGTGTCTCACCTCCTGACAAACCCAAAGCTTTCCCACCATCTACAAGGCACAAGTAAGTGGATGAGTGCAGCTCCAACAACACTCAACAAGTTCGATACCGTCCAGGACAAAGCAGCTCGCTTGATTGGCACCCCATCCACCACCTTAAAGATTCACTCCCTCTACCACTGGCGTACCGTGGCTGCAGTGTGTACCATCTACAAGATGCACTGCAGCAACTCACCAAGGCTCCTTCGGCAGTACCTCCCAAACCCGCGACCTCTTGCACCAAGAAGGACAAGGGCAGCAGGGGCATGGGAACACCACCACCTCCAAGTTCCCCTCTATGTCACACACCATCCTGACTTAGAAGTATATTGCCGATCCTTCATCGTCCCTGGGTCAAAATCCTGGAACTCCCTACCTAACAGCACTGTGGGAGTGCCTTCACCACACAGACTGCAGCGGTTCAAGAAGGCGGCTCACCACCACCTTCTCAAGGGCAATTAGGGATGGGCAATAAATGCTGGCCTTGCCAGCGACTCCCACATCCCATAAACAAATTTTTTAAAAGCGCAGGAGATGCAACACCTGCCCTTTTACCTCTTCCCTTCCCACTGTCCAGGGCTCCAAATACTCCTTCCAAGTGAAACAGCGATTTATTTGTACTTCTTGCAATTTAGTATACTGTGTTCGCTGCTCAAGATGCGGTCTCCTCTACATTGGGGAGCCCAAACACAGATTGGATGACTGCTTTGCGGAATATCTCCACTCAGTCCGTAAGCGTGACCACAAGCTTCCGGTCGCCTGTCACTTTAATTCTCCGCTTCACTCCCACTCTGACCTCTCTATCCTCGGCCTCTTACACGGTTCCAACGAAGCTCAACGCAAGAATCATAGAAATTTACAGCACAGAAGGAGGCCATTCGGCCCACCTTGTCCGTGCCGGCCGACAAAGAGCTAACCAGCCTAATCCCACTTTTCAGCACGTGGTCCATATCCTTGTAGGTTACACACTTCAAGTGCATATCCAAGTAATTTTTAAATGTGATGAGGGTTTCTGCCTCTACCACCCTTTCAGGTAGTGAGTTCCAGACCCCCACCACCCTCTGGGTGAAAAAATTTCTCCTCAAATCCCCTCTAAACCTTGTACCAATTACTTTAAATCTATGCCCCCTGGTTATCGACCCCTCTGCTAAGGGAAATAGGTCCTTCCTATCCACTCTATCTAGGCCCCTCATAATCTTATAAACCTCAATTAGGTCTCCCCTCAGCCTCCTGTTACAAAGAAAACAATCCCAGTCTATCCAATCTTTCCTCATAGCTAAAATTCCCCAGCCCAGGCAACATCCTCGTAAATCTCCTCTGCACCCCATCTAGTGCAATCACATACTTCCTGTAATGTGGTGACCAGAACTGCACGCAGTACTCTAGCTGCGGCCTAACTAGTGTTCTACACAGTTCAAGCATAACCCCCCTGCTCTTATATTCTATGCTTCAGCTAATAAAGGCAAGTATCCCGTTTGCCTTCTTAACCACCTTATCTACCTGTCCTGCTACCTTCAGGGATCTGTGGACATGCACTCCAAGGTCCCTCTGATCCACTGCACTTCTCAATGTCCTAACATTTATTATGTATTCCCTTGCCTTGTTAGCCCTCCCCAAATGCATTACCTCACACTTTTCCGGATTGAATTCCATTTGCCACTGTTCTGCCCACCTGACCAGTCCATTGATATCTTCCTGCAGTCTACAGCTTTCTTCTTCATTATCAACCACACGGCCAATTTTTGTATCATCTGCAAACTTCTTAATCATACTTCCTACATTCAAGTCCAAATCATTGATATATACCACAAAAGCTCGAGGAACGGCACCTCATCTTTCAATTAGGCACTTTATAGCCTTCTGGACTCAACATCGAGTTCAACAATTTCAGACCATAACCACTGGCTCTATTTTTTCACATGGAAGCTGTTGATGATTCTGCCATTCCCATTTACACCTCTTCTAGACTCATCTTTTGTTTCTTAACTTGTCCCATTACCATCTCCTTTTGCCTTGCATCATCATCCCTTTTGTCTCTTAATCTCTCCTGCCTTCCACCCTATCACAGACCTCCCCTTGTGTTCTTTCCTCCCCTCCCCACTTTCCCTGCCCCTGCACTTGCTTAAAATCTGTTACATCTCTAACTTATTCCAGTTCTGATAAAAGGTCATCGACCTGAAACGTTAACTCTGTTTCTCTCTCCACAGATGCTGACTGACCTGCATTTTCTCTTTTTATTTCTGACCCCATAAGCTCTCCATTACAAAGACTGCCTAGTTCCTGTTGGACTGCTTTGTCGTCCAAATTTGTCTCATTACCTTAATCAACAGATTACACACACACATACAGTTGTAACAATGCAGGATCAGGTCTTTATTGAAACACCATACTCACAATTGCTGTATGAGTGCTCCTATACACTCACACTTATGCACCATTTTTACCTTTCATTACTACATTCCATGCATAAATTATAGTGAAGCATAAGATTACATAGGATATATGGCACAGAAATAGGCCATTCGGCCCTGCAGTCCATGCCGGCGTGAATGCTCCACTCGAGCCTGCTCCTGTCTTTCCTCATCTAAATCTATTAGCATAACCCTCTATTCCCTTCTCCCTCATATGCTTGTCCAGCCTCCCCTTAAATGCATCTATACTTTTCGCTTCAACCACTCCTTGTGGTAGCGAGTTCCACATTCTCACCACTCTTTGGGTAAAGAATTTTCTTCTGAATTCCCTATTGGATTTCTTGGTGACTATCTTATATTGATGGCCTCTAGTTATGCTCTTCCCCACAAGTGGAAACATTCTCTCTGTATCCACTCTATCAAAACCTTTCAGAATTTTAAAGACCTCTATTAGGTCACCCCTCAGCCTTCTTTTTTCAAGAGACCCAGCCTGTTCTTCCTTTCCTGATATATATATGGAGTACTGTGACCAGAACTGCACGCAGTACTCCAAGTGTGGTCTAACCAAGGTTCGATACAGGTTTAGCATAACTTCCCTGCTTTTCAATTTTATCCCTCTAAAAATAAACCCTAGTGCTTGGTTTGCTTTTTTTATGGCCTTGCTAACCTGTGTCGCAACTTTTAGTGATTTGTGTATTTGTACTCTGAGATCCCTTCGTTCCTCTACCCCACCTAGACTCGCACCCTCCAAGTAATAAGTGACCTCCCTATTCTTCCTACCAAAATGTAATACCTCACATTTATCTGTGTTGAACTTCATTTTCCAATTATATGCCCATTCTGCAAGCTTATTAATGTCCTCCTATAATTTGTTGCAGTCCTCCTCAGTATTGACTATCCTCCCAATTTGGTGTCATCCACGAATTTAGAAATTGTGATTTTGATTTCAAAGTCTAAATCGTTAATGTAATTTGTGAACAGCAGTGGTCCCAGCACCTTGTGGAACACCACTACCCACCTTGTGCCACTGTGAATAGCTACCCTTTACTCCTACTCTCTGCTTTCTGTCTTGAAGCCAGCGAGTTATCCATTCTACTTGTCCCGACTCCGCATTCTCTGACCTTGTTCATCAGTCTATTATGGGGTACCTTATCGAAAGCCTTTTGAAAATCTAGATAAATTACATCTACTGCATTACCATTGTCTACTCTCCCTGATACCTCTTAAAAAATTCAATGAGGTTGGTCAAGCAAGATTTCCCCTTTTGAAATCCATGCTGACTATTCCTTACTATGTTTTTGGTTTCTAGATGTTCTTCTATTTTCTCCTTTACTAGGGATTCCATTATTTTTCCTACCACCGATGTTAAGCTGACTGGTCTATAATTCCCTGGACATGTTCTATCCCCCTTCTTAAATATCGGTATTACGTTAGCTATCTGCCAGTCCTCTGGCACCACACCTTTTTCTAATGAATTATTAAATATGTGTAGTAATGCCTCTGCTATCTCTTACCTAAATTCTTTTAAAATGCGTGGATGCAATCCACGCGGACCAGGGGTTTTATCCTCTTTGAGTTGGATGAGTTTATTTAATATATTCCCCTCTTTTTATTTTAAATGCACTTATCTCATTACTAATCTCATCATCCAATGTCATGTCCACCTGTTCTATTTCCCTGGTAAATACTGAAGCAAAATAATTATTTAATATTTCTGCCATCTCTCTATCATAACCTGTGGTATTATCCTGTCTATCCCTTAATGGCCCTATACCAATCCCAACCTTCCTTTTTTTATTGATGTGCCTGTAAAATATTTTACTATTTTGTTTTATGTTCCTTGATAATTTAATTTCATAGTTCTTCTTTGCCTACCTATTTTTTTTACTTCTCTCCTAATCTCTTTGTATTCTCCCTTATCATGCACTCCCCTGCTGTCTATGTACTTAATGTATGCCCCTTCCCTTACCCTCAATTGTTCACTTATGGCTTTATTCATCCATGGAGTCTCATTATTGTTTAGTTTGTTCTTTCTTTTTAGCGGAATATATTTTTCCTGCACTCTGTTGAACACCGTTTTAAATGTTTCCCATTGCTGTTCTACATCGTTGTTTGCCAATATTGTTGCCCATTTTGTTTTCCCAAGTTCTATTCTCAGCCCCTCAAAATCAGCTTTCCTCCAATCTATTACCCTGGTTTTGTCATACTTATGTCCTTCTCGATTATCATCTTAAAGCGTATTACATTATGGTCAATATTGCTTAGATGTTCCCCTACTTTTACTTCTCTTATCTGCTCTGGTTCATTTCCCATTACTAGATCCAATAGCGAATCCTCCCTTGTTGGGCTTTTTACATATTGGGTTAGAAAGGAGTCCTGTACACATTGTAGGAACTCCATTCCCTTATCCCCTTTATCTACCTCTTCTGGCCAATTAATATCGAGGTAGTTGAAATCCCCCATGGTTATTATTCTGTTTTTTACTCATTTCCCTAATTTGTCTGCATATTTCGTCCCCCACTTCCCTTCCACTATTAGGTGGTCTGTAGACTACATCTATTAATGTGATTGATCCTTAATTTTTTATCTCTATCCATATAGATTCTATTCAATATCTCTGTTCCACTTACCCATTCCAACCTACCTCCCTCTGAACTTGCAGCACTCCATTCTCTCAGATCCAACCCCTCCATTGGCATTAAACCTGCTGACAAGGGAGGCGCTGTTGCTGTTTGGTGAACCGACCTCTACCTAGCGGAGGCTGAACGCCAACTCTCCGACACCTCCTCCTACCTCCCCCTGGACCATGATCCCACGACCGAACATCAAGCCACCGTTTCAAAGACTGTCACTGAGCTCTTCTCCTCTGGAGATCTTCCCTCCACGGCCGCCAACCTCATAGCTCCCCAACCCCGTACAGCCCACTTCTACCTCCTTTCCAATTTCCACAAGCAGGACTGCACTGGTAGACCCATTGTTTCAGCCTGTTCTTGCCCCACGGAACTTAACACTTCCTATCTCGACTCTATTTTTTCTCCCTTGTCCAGTCTCTTCCCACCTACATCCGCAACTCTTCCGACGGCGGACACCACTTTAACAGTTTCCAGTTTCCTGGCCCCAACCGCCTCCTTTTTACAATGGACGTCCAATCCCTCTACACCTCCATCCCCCACCAGGATGGCCTGAGGGCGATCCGCTTCTTCCTTGAACAGAGACCCAACCAGTCCCCTTCCACCACCACCCTCCTTCGCAAGGCTGAACTTGTTCTCACATTGAACAACTTCTCCTTTGACTCCACTCACTTCCTCCAAATTAAAGGTGTTGCTATCGGAATCCGCATGGGTCCTAGCTATGCCTGACTTTTCGTGGGATATGTGGAACATTCTTTGTTCCAGTCCTACTCAGGTCCCCTCCCTCACCTCTTTTTCCGGTACATCGATGACTGTATCAGTGCCGTTTCCTGCTCGCGCCCTGAACTAGAAAATGTCATTAACTTTGCTTCCAATTTCCACCCTTCCCTCACCTTCACACAGTCCATCTCCAACTCTTCCCTTCCCTTCCTCGACTTCTCTGTCTCTATCTCTGGGGATAGGCTATTGACAAACATTCACTAGAATCCCACTGACTCCCACAGCTACCTGGACTACACTTCATAAGAAATAGGAGCAGGAATAGGCCACTTGGCCCCTTGAGCCTGCTCCGCCATTCAATATAATCATGGCTGATCTTGGGCTCAAAGCCACTTCCCTGCCCGTTCCCCATAACCCTTCACTCCCTTATCTTGCAAAAATCTGTCGATCGCCACCTTAAATGTATTTAATGACCCAGCCTCCACGGCTCTCTGGGGCAAAGAATTCCACAGATTTACGACCCTCTGAGAGAAGAAATTCCTCCTCATCTCAGTTCTAATAGAGCGACCCTTTATTCTGAAACTATGCCCCCGAGTTCTAGATTTCCCCACGAGGGGAAACATCCTCTCTGCATCTACCTTGTCGAGCCCCCTCAGTATCTTATATGTTTCAATAAGATAACCTCTCATTCTTTTAAATTCCAATGAGTATAGGCCCAACCTGCTCAACCTTTCTTCATAAGTCAACCCCCTCATCTCAGGAATCAACCTCGTGAACCTTCTCTGAACTGCCTCCAATGCAAGTATATCCCTCCTTAAATAAGGAGACCAAAACTGTACGCAGTACTCAAGGTGTGGTCTCACCAATACTCTGTACAGTTGTAGCAGGACTTCCCTGCTTTTATACTCCAACCCCCTTGCAATAAAGGCCAACATTCCATTTGCCTTTTTGATTACTTACTGTACCTGCATGCTAACTTTTTGTGTTTCATGCACAAGGACCCCCAGGTCCCTCTGAACTGTAGCAGTTTGTAATCTCTCTCCATTTAAATAATAATTTGCTTTTTTATTTTTCCTGCCAAAGTGGATAACATAGAAACATAGAAACTAGGAGCAGGAGTAGGCCATTCGGCCCGTCGAGCTTGCTCCACCATTCAATACGATCATGGCTGATCATCCAAATCCAGTACCCTGTCCCTGCTTTCCCACACAGAATCCCCATCGAGCCTGCACCGACACATATCCCACCCTATCCCCGTAACCCCACGTATTTAATTCCCCCTAACATATCCCATCCTATCCCCGTAACCCCACATATTTAATCCCCCCCTAACACTAAGGGTCAATTTATCATAGCCAAATCAACCTAACCCGCACATTTTTGGACTGTGGGAGGAAACCGGAGCACCCGGAGGAAACCCACGCAGACACGGGGAGAATGTGCAAACTCCACACAGTCACCCGAGGCCGGATTCGAACCCGGGTCCCTGGCGCTGTGAGGCACCAGTGCTAACCACTATGCCACCATGCCGCCCTCGCACTTTCCCACATTATACTCCATCTGCCAAATGTTTGCCCACTCACTTAGCCTGTCTATATCCCTTTGCAGATTCTTTGGGTCCTCTGCACAACTTACTTTCCCACCCATCTTTGTATCATCCGCAAACTTGGCTACATTACACTCGGTCCCTTCATCCAAGTCATTAATGTTGATTGTAAATAGTTGAGGCCCCAGCACCGATCCCTGTGGCATCCCACTAGTTACCGTTTGCCAACTGGAAAATGGCCCATTTATCCCGACTCTATGCTTTCTGTTAGTTAGCCAATTCTCCATCCATGCAAATATATTACCCCCAACTCCGTGAGCTCTTATCTTATGCAGTAATTTTATGTGGCACCTCATCGAATGCCTTCTGGAAATCCAAATATACCCATCCACTGGCTCACCCTTATCCATCCTGCTGACTCTGCTTGACTGCATTATGATTTTCCAAATGCCCTGCTACTGCTTACTTAATGAAGGACTCCAGCATTTTCCCAATGACAGAGGTTAGGCTAACTGGTCTATAGTTTCCTACTTTCTGACTCCCTCCTTTATTAAATAGGGGTGTTACATTTGCGGTTTTCCAATCCGCTGGGACCTCTCCAGAGTCCAGGGAATTTTGGTATATTGCAACGAATGCACCCACTATCTTTGCAGCCACTTCTTTTAAGACCCTGGGATGCAGGCCATCTGGTCCAGGGGACTTGTCGTCTTTTAGTCCCATTATTTTACCAAGTACTTTTTCCTTAGTGATACTGATTGTCTTCAGTTCCCCCCTCCCTGTGGCCCCTTGATTATCCATTATTGGGATGTTGTTAAGTGTCTTCTACCGGGAAGACAGATATAAAATATTTGTTCTAAGTCTCTGCCATTTCCCCGTTCCCCATTATTAATTCTCCATTCTCATCCTCGAAGGGACCAACGTTTACTTTAGCGACTCTCTTCCTTTTTATATACCTGTAGAAGCTCTTACTTTCTGTGTTAATATTTCTTGCTAGTTTACTCTCATAATTCATCTTCTCTCTCTCTATTATTTTTAGTCATCCTTTGCTGGTTTTTAAAAATTTCCCAATCCTCTGGCCTCCCACCAATATTGGCAACATTGTATGCCTTCGTTTTCAATTTCATACCATCCTTTACTTCCTTAGTTAGCCACGGATAGTGCTCCCTTCTCTTAAAATCTTTCTTTCTAAATGGATTATATTTTTGTTGAGAGTTATGAAATATCTCCTTAAATGCCCGCCACTGCATTTCAACTGTCTTACCTTTTAATTTATTTTTCCAGTCCACTTCAGCCAGTTCTGACCTCATTCCATTGTAATTCCTCCAACCCCGCTTCCTGTAAGGACTCTATTCCATTCTCCCAGTTTCTCCGTCACCGCCGCATCTGCTCTGACGATGCCACCTTCCATACCAGTGCTTCCAACATGTCTTCCTTTTTCCTCCACCGAGGATTCCCCACTACCGTGGTTTACACGGCCCTTGACCGTGTCCATTCTATTTCCCGCACTTCTGGTCTCACCCCTTCCCCTCCCTCCCGGAACCACGATAGGGTGCCCCTTGTCCTCACCTTTCACCCCACCAGCCTCCACATTCAACGGATCATCCTCCGCCATTAGAAGCATAGAAACATAGAAGATAGGAGCAGGAGTAGGCCATTCGGCCCCTCAAGACTGCTCCGCTATTTAATGAGATCATGGCTGATCATCCAAATTCAGTACCCTGTCCCTGTTTTCTTCCCATATCCCATGATCCCTTTAGCCTTAAGAAATATATCTATCTCCTTCTTGAATATATTTAATGAATTGGCCTCAACTGCCTTCTGTGGTAGAGAATTCCACAGGTTCACCACTCTCTGGGTGAAGAAATTCCTCCTCATCTCAGTCCTAAATGGCTTACCCCTTATCCTTAGACTGTGACCCCTGGTTCTGGACTCCCCCGCCATCGGGAACATCCTTCCTGCATCAAGTCTGTCTAGTCCTGTTAGAATTTTATAAGTTTCAATGAGATCCCCTCTAATTCTTCTAAACTTTAGCGAATATAAGCCTAATCGACCCAATCTCTCTTCATACGTCACTCCTGCCATCGCAGGTATCAGTCTGGTAAATCTTCGCTGCACTCCCTCCATGGCAAGAACATCCTTCCTCAGATAAGGCGACCAAAACTGCACACAATACTCAAGGTGTGGTCTCACCAAGGCTTTGTACAACTGCAGCAAGACATCCTTGCTCCTGTACTCGAATCCTCTCGCTATGAAGGCCAACATACCATTTGCCTTCTTAACCGCCTGCTGCACCTGCATGCTTACCTTCAGCGACTGGTGCACAAGGACTCCCAGATCTCGTTCCACTTCCCCTTTTCCCAATCTATTGCCGTTCAGGTAATAATCTGTCTTCCTGTTTTTGTCACCAAAGTGGATAACCTCGCATTTATCCACATTATACTGCATCTGCCATGCATCTGCCCAATCACCCAACCTGTCCAAATCATACTGGAGTTTCTCTGCATCCTCCTCACAGCACTCACGCCCACCCAGCTTTGTGTCTTCTGCAAACTTAGAGATATTACATCTAGTTCCCTCGTCTAGATCATTAATACATATTGTGAATAGCTGGGGTCCTAGCACCGATCCCTGTGGTACCCCACTAGTCACTGCCTGCCACTCGGAAAAAGACCCGTTTATTCCAACTCTTTGCTTCCTGTCTGCCAACCAGTTCTCTATCCAAGACAGTACCTTACCCCCAATCCCGTGTGCTTTAACTTTGCACGCTAATCTCTTATGCGGGACCTTATCGAAAGCCTTCTGAAAGTCCAAATACACCACATCCACTGGTTCTCCCTTATCTATCCTACCAATTACATCCTCAAAAAATTCCAGTAGATTAGTTAGGCATGATTTACCTTTTGTAAATCCATGTTGACTTTGTCCGATCCTGTCACTGTTTTCCAAGTGCTCTGCTATTACATCTTTTATAATGGACTCTAGCATTTTGCCCACTACTGATGTCAGGCTTACCGGTCTATAATTCCCTGTTTTTTCTCTACCACCTTTTTTAAATAGTGGGGTTACATTAGCTACCCTCCAATCCATGGGAACTGTTCCAGAGTCTATAGAATTTTGAAAGATGACCAGCAATGCATCTACTATTTCTTGGGCCACTTCCTTAAGTACTCTAGGATGTAGATTATCAGGCCCTGGGGATTTATCGGCCTTCAATCCCATCAATTTCCCTAACACCATTTCCCTACAAATACTGATTTCATTCAATTCCTCCCTCTCATTAGACCCTATGTTCCCCGACATCTCTGGGAGTTTATTTGTGTTCTCCTTTGTGAAGACAGAACCAAAGTATGTATTTAATTGGTCTGCCATTTCTTTGTTCCCCATCATAAATTCCCCTGATTCTGACTGCAAGGGACCTACGCTTGACTTAATCAATCTTTTTCTCTTCACATATCTATAAAAGCTTTTACAGTCAGTTTTTAATGTTCCCTGAAAGCTTACTCTCATATTCTATTTTCCCCCTCTTAATTAATCCCTTTGTCCTCCTTTGCTGAATCCTAAACTGCTCCCAATCCTCAGGTTTGCTGCTTTTTCTGGCCAATTTATATGTCCTCTCCTTGGATCTTATGCTATCCCTAATTTCAATTGTTAGCCACGGTTGAGTCACCTTTTTTGTTTTATTTTTATGCCAAACAGGGATGAACAAATTCTGTAGTTCATCCATGCGATCTTTAAATGTTTGCCACTGCTTATCCACCGTCAACCCTTTAAGTAACGCTCCCCAATCCATCCCAGCCAACTCGCGCCTCATACCATCGTAGTTTCCTTTATTTAAATTCAGGACCCTAGTCTCTGAGTCAACTACTTCACTCTCCATCTTACTGAAGAATTCTATCATATTATGATCGCTCCTCCCCAAGGGGCCTCGCACAACAAGATTGCTAATTAATCCTTTCTCATTACATAATACCCAGTCTAAGATGGCCTGATCTCTAGTTGGTTCCTCGACATATTGGTCCAGGAAACCATCCCGTATCCATTCTAGGAATTCCTCCTCCACAGTATTGTTCCTAATTTGGTTAGCCCAATCTATATGTAGATTAAAGTCACCCATGATAACTGCTGTGCCCTTATTGCACGCGTCTCTAATTTCCCGTTTAATGCCATCCCCAACCTCAGCATTGCTGTTTGGGGGTCTGTATACAACTCCCACTAATGTTTTCTGCTCCTTGGTATTTCTTAGCTCTACCCATACAGATTCCACATCATCAGAGCTAATATCCTTCCTTACTATTGTGTTAATCTCCTCTTTAACCAGCAATGCTACCCCACCTCCTTTTCCTTTTTGTCTGTCCTTCCTGAATATTGAATACCCCTGCATGTTGAATTCCCAGCCTTGGTCACCCTGGAGCCATGTCTCCGTAATCCCAATTATATCATATCCGTTTACATCTATTTGCGCAGCTAATTCATCCACCTTATTAAGAATGCTCCTCGCATTAAGACACAAAGCCTTCAGGCTTGTTTTTTTAACACTCTTAGTCCTTTTAGAATTATGATTTACTGTAGCCCTGTTTGATTTACACCCTTGATTTCTCTGCTTTCCACTTTTGCTTTGCTCCTTCCTGTCTTTTGATTCTATCCTTGCTTCTCTTTCCTCTGTTTCCCTGCACTGGTTCCCAACCCACTGCCATTTTAGTTTAAACCCTCCCCAGCAGCACTAGCAAACACTCCCCCTCGGACATCGGTCCCGGTCCTGTCCAGGTGCAAACCGTCCAGTTTGTACTGGTCCCACCTCCCCCAGAACCGGTTCCAATGTCCCAGGAATTTGAATCCCTCCCCCTTGCACCATTCCTCTAGCCACGTATTCATCTGAAATATCCTTCTATTTCTACTCTGACTAGCACGTGGCACTCGTAGCAATCCTGAGATTACTACCTTTGAGGTCCTATTTTTTAATTTACCTCCTAACTCCCTGTATTCAGCTTTTAGGACCTCATCCCGTTTTTTACCTATATCGTTGGTACCTATATGCACCACGACAACTGGCTGTTCACCCTCCCCCTCCAAAATGCCCTGCAGCCGCTCCGAGACATCCTTGACCCTTGCACCAGGGAGGCAACATACCATCCTGGAGTCTCGTTTGCGGCCACAGAAACGCCTATCTATTCCCCTTACAATTGAGTCCCCTATCACTATAGCTCTCCCGCTCTTTTTCCTCCCGTCCTGTGCAGCAGAACCACCCATGGTGCCAGGAAGTTGGCTGTTGCTGCCTTCCCCGATAACCCATCTCCCTCAACAATATCCAAAGTGGTATATCTGTTTGAGAGGGGGAAGTCCACAGGGGACCCCTGCACTACCTGCCTGCGCCTACTACTCTGCCTGGTGGTCACCCATTCCCTTCCTGCCTGTGCAGCCTTTACCTGCGGTGTGACCAACTCCCTAAACGTGCTATCCACGATGTCCTAAGCATCGCGAATGCTCTAGTATGCATCCATTCGCAGCTCCAGCGCCGCAATGCGGTCTGCCAGTAGCTGCAGCTGGATACACTTCCCGCACACATGGTCAACAGGGACACAGGAAGTGTCCCTGATTTCCCACATAGTGCAGGAGGAGCATGCCACGGGGTTGAGCTGTGCTGCCATGACTTACCCGTTAATTAATTTAAATTAACTCAAATCAATACCTCAAATTACACTACAATTAAATGATATACTCAAGGGCCCTTGTATACTAGTACTCCCTGCTACACAACAGAGACCTTAGAAACTATAACCACAAAAATTAGGGCCTTCTAAACTTTATAAACTATTAACCTTAACTGTCAAACTACAGAGTAGTATAAATACACACCTGGCCGTACTCACCCAATCAGCTGCTTCCTCTTGTCCACGTCACTTTTTGAATTGAGACGTGGCTCTGGAACGCCACCTCCAGCACGATCACACCACCAAACACATCTTCCCCTCACCTCCCCTTTCAGCATTCCGAAGGGACCACTCCCTCCTCGACGCCCTGGTCCACTCCTCTATCACCCCCAACACTTCTTCCCCTTCGCCCGGCACCTTCCCGTGCAAGCGCAGGAGACACAACACCTGCCTTTTTACCTCCTCCCTTCCCACTGTCCAGGGCCCCAAACACTCCTTCCAGGTGCAACAGCGATTTACTTGTACTTCTTGTAATTTAGTATACTGTATTCGCTGCTCACGATGTGGTCTCCTCTACATTAGGGAGACCAAACGCAGATTGGGTGACCGCTTTGCGGAACACCTCCGTTCAGTCCGTAAGGGTGATCCTAAGCTTCTGGTCGCCTGTCACTTTAATTCTCCGCTCCACTCCCACTCTGACCTCTCCATCCTCGGCCTCTTACACTGTTCCAATGAAGCTCAATGTAAGCTCGAGGAAAAAAACTCATCTTTCAATTAGGCAATTTACAGCCTTCTGGACTCAACATCGAGTTCAACAATTTCAGACCATAATCTCTGCCCCTATCGGTTTTTTTTCTCTCTCTCACATGGCAGCTGTTGATCATTCTGCCATTGCCATTTGCACTTCATCTAGAGTCATCTTTTGTTTCTTAACTTGTTCCATTACCATCTCCTTTTGCCTTGCACCATTATCCCTTTTGTCTCTTAATCTCTCCTGCCTTCCATCCTATCACAGACCTTCCCTTTTGTTCTTTCCTCCCCTCCCCCTTCTCCCTGCCCCTACACTTGCTTAAAAACCGGTTACATCTCCAAGTTTTTCCAGTTCTGATGAAGGGTAATCGACCTGAAACGTTAACTCTGTTTCTCCCTCTACAGATGCTGTCTGACCTGCTGAGTATTTCCAGCATTTTCTGTTTTTATTTCACATTTCCAGCATCTGCAGTATTTTGCTTTTGTATTTGGATTCTATTTTTGTCTTGCTGGTAGCTGCATCACTTTTTTCTACTGTCATTATGTTATCCCTAATAAGCACAGCTACACCACCTCCCCTTTTTCCCTCTCTGTCTTTTCTGAATATGTTATACCCTGCAATGTTTAATTCCCAGTCTTGATTTTTCTGTAGCCATGTCTCAGTAATCCCTACTATGTCTGGTTCCTCGCAACGCATGATTGCCTCCAGCTCCCCTGTTGTATTACGGACACTGTGTGCATTGTTGTACAGACAGTTTAACTAATTTTTAATAGGATTTCATCTCACTTTATGTTAAACATCTTTTTAGACTCCTGTTCTATAACTCTATTTATTCCCTTGCCATCAATTTCTTCCCTTACTTTATTATTTCCCATGCTCTCTTTTCCTGTTTTGTTTATAATTAGGCAGGTTACGTTTCTTGTAGATCCCTCCCATCTTACTAATTGAAAGCCTTTGCCACGTCTCTATTTACCCTTTCCGCTAGGGCACGGGTCCCATCCCGGTTCAGGTGGAGCCCGTCCCATCGGTACAGCTCCTTCCTGTCCCAGAACTGGTGCCAGTGTCGCATGAAATGGAACCCCTCTTTCCCACACCAGCCCTTTAGCCACATGTTATTTCTCCTGATCTGTCTGCTTCTATGCCAATTTGCACATGGTTCGGGCAATAATCCTGAGATTATTACCCTCGAGGTCCTGCTTTTTAATTTAGAGCCTAATTCCTAATACTCTTTCAGCAGGACCTCATCCCTGTTCCTACCTGTGTCGTTTGTTCCAATGTGGACCACGACAACTGGATTTACCCCCTCCCTTTCCAAGTTCCTCTCCAGCCGCTGTGAGATATCCCTTATCCTGGCACCAGGTAGGCAACACATTCTTCAGGATTCTCGTTCTTGGCTGCAGAGGATGCTATCTATCCCCCTAATTATAGAGTCCCCTATCACTACCACATTTCTATTCTGCTCTTCCCCCCCTTGGAAAGCCTTCTGAGCCACGGTGCCTTGGTCTGCATTGTGGCTGTCCTCCCTGCATTCTTTCTCCTTATCCTCACAGGTAGCGAGTACTTCGTACCTGTGTCTGTGGGACCTACTTCTCAACCTCTCCTAAATCCCCGCTACCCGGCTTCCTAGTAGTCACACTCTCCCCTTCCTGAACCTATGCTTTCCTCTGGGGTGTGACTGCATTCTGGATAAAACTGTCCAGAAATTCCTCCCCCTCCCTTATGTGTCGGAGTGTCTCCAACTCGCACTCCAGCTCAATGACTCTGAGCCGGAGAGATTCGAGATGGAGACATCTCCTGTAGACGTATTTGCTCGGGACAGTCTCGCTGTCCACAAACTCCCACATACTGCAGTCCAGACACACAGCCCTGCCATATCTTAGTCTATCCTTATTTTATTTATTTCATTAGTTAAAGTCTTTATTCAATGATTATTTATAGATATATTAATTAGTGTAACTAGGTAAGCTATAAATTTTATACAGTACTTTGTAGTTTCCCGCACCTAGTTTAAACCACGGTCCTAGGTTAGAGACAAAAGAGAGAAAAAATACATAAAAGCAACAGCAGAATAATAAACATGGACCCAACAAAATGCACTTAGCCCTCCTTAATCTCTTCCAATCATCTTGTTACCATGGTTACGTTGCCCTCTTGAATTCAGTCCCAGTCCCCATAACCACAAGTGACCAAGCTGACATATTCCAGACCATCACAGACTTGGCTGAGCGACTTTCACACAACCACCACCTTCCTTATCTATGCAGTTAGCCTTGCCTTAAGCCCCCTTACACAATACATAGCTTACAATCCCAGAAAGCTGTTTTAACTCATCGTGCGCTGGTCCCACAGGCTGCCCAGGACATTGAGGAACTCAAGTAGTGTGGACTCTCATTCCCACAGTTCCACCTGCAGAAAATCACCTGCCTCCTCTCCTACATCAGCCCATCTGCTGCTGAAACCTTCATCAATGCCTTTGCCACTTCCAGACTCAATTATTCCAATTCACTCCTGTGAGCCTCTAATCCTCTACACTCCATAAACTTGAGCTCATCCAAAACTCTGCTGCCTTTATCCTAACTCGCACCAAGTCCCGTTCACCCATCACCCCCTCTGCTCGCTGACCTACATTGGCTCCTGTTTCACCAACACTCAAATTTGCAATTCTCATCCTGGTGTTTAAACCACTTAATTGCCTCACCCCTCCCTATCTCTGTAACCTCCTCCTCCCCTGCAACCACCCTCACTTCATTATTTTGCCAAGGAGCAGCATGTAGATGAGAAACAGGAGGGGGCCAAGGATAGATTCTTGGGGGTCTCCAGAGGTAACGGTGTGGGAGCAGGAACAGTAGGCATTGCAGGAGATTCTCTGGTTACGATTTTACAGATAGGAATGGAACCAGGTGAGGGTAGTCCCACCCATCTTGATGATGGAGGAGAGGCGTTGGGGGAGTATGGTGTGTTCAAACGTGTCAAGAGCTGCAGACAGGTCGAGAAGGATGAGGAGGGATAGTGCACCATGGTCAGAGACACAGATTCATTTGTAACTTTGATAAGTGTTGTTTCAGTACTGTGGCAGGGGCGGAAACCTAATTGGAGGGGTTTAAACATGGAGTTGTGGGACAGATGGGCTGGAATTTGGGAGGTGACAACAATTTCAAGGACACTGGAGAGGAAAGGGAGGTTGGAGATGGAGCGGTAGTTTGGAAGGACAGAGGGGTCAAGGATGTTTTTTTAGGACGGGAGTGATGACGGCAGATTTGAAACGGAGGGAGACAGTACCCGAGTTACAGTGGGCCAACGGGAGAACCCGAGGGGCAGATCCCGGTGAGAGGCAGAAATACTCCCTGACAGGCAGGTGTTTAAATAAAGAGGAAAACATTAATTTTCTTGGAGTCTTCAAGTTAACAATAACTGTTGCCAACTGGAGAAAAGGACTGTTAATATGGTTCAGAACAAGTCCTTGTATAAAGTTTGGTGAGTAAATCATCTGAGAAGAATTTAGCAGTAAACTGAAAGGACAGCCTCACATCTTATAGAGTCATAGGGGGAAAAATTGGGTTGAGGTGCAGGCAGCCAGCAACATAAATGGCTGCCCCGCACCTCGCCTTTAAATAGCGCTCCCCGGCCGCAGGTAGGCGCCCCTGACACAGTTGGACATAGCGTCCGGCAGTAAGAGGGCGCTAACGGGACACAAAGCAATTAACGCCCGGGCGCGGCGCCGCCCACGCCTCCCACAATATTCAGCGGGAGGTTAGTGGCGGCGCTAACCGGTAGCACCCCACGGTGCTGCGCCGCCTGCGATGACGTCATCGCTGTGCGCAGCGCCCCGGCCGTGATCTTCAGGAGCGCTCCCTGACTTACCGCCGGTCGCTATGTCCGACTGGGTCAGGGGGGACTACCTGCGGCTGGGGAGTGCTATTTAAAGCCGAGGTGCGGGGCGGCCATTTTTGTTGCTGGCCACCTGCCAGCACCTGCCTGCGCTCCCATCCCCGGCCTCCTGAACGGTCCCCCCCCACCCCCCCGCGGAGTGCCGGCTGCGCTCCAAGAGCCCGGCACTTCTCGAGTGCCGGGCTCTTTTACCGGCACTCCCGATCCCTGGGGGCCCAGCTGGGCCCCGGGTCGCACTGCGCAAGGCCCCTCCCCTTTAAGAAGAGGAGGAAGGCCTGCAATACCAGTAGCGCCCCGCTTACCTCTTGGGGCGCAACCACTCAATTTCCGGCATGGGGGCGCAAATTTTTCCGGGGCACTAAAAGTAGCGCCCTAGCAAAGTTAGCTCCCCAAATGGGGTGCTACTCAATTTTTAGCCCATAGAGTCATAACGGCACAGGAGGCCGTCATTCGGCCCATCGACTCCGTGCCAGCTCTCTGTAGAGCAATCCAGTCAGTCTCATTCCCCCGCTTTATACCCGTAGCCCTGCAAGTTTATTTCCCTCAAGTGCCTATCCAGTCTCCCCTTGAAAACATTGAGTGTCTCCGATTCCACCACTTCCGTCGGCAGCGAGTTCCAGGTCCTCACCACTCGCTGCGTAAAAAAGTTTTTCCTCACATCCCCCCTGTATCTCTTGCCCAAAACCTTAAATCTGTGTCCCCTAGTCCTTGTACCATCAAGTAGTGGGAACAGCCTTTCCCCGTCTAGCCTATCCAAACCCGTCATAAACTTGTACACCACCTCTATCAAATCACTCCGCAACCTCTTTTGCTCTAATGAAAATAACATCCAGCTTCTCCAACCTGTCCTTGTAACTAAGATCCTCCATCCCCGGAACCATTCTGGTAAATCTCCTCTGCACCCTCTCAAGGGCCTTCACATCCTTCCTAAAGTGTGGTGACCAGAACTGGACGCAATACTCCAGTTGTGGCCTAACCAGCGCTTTATAAAGGTTCAGCAGAACTTCTCTACTTTTGTACTCAATACAGGAAACTCTTTATTAACCGGCACCCAAATATCCGGAAATCTCTCTTAACCGGCAAAATTCTTGAGTAGGTAACCGGGGTTTTCCTTCATCTCTCGTTTAAAATTAACTCTAAAAAAAACCCCGAGGCGTTTGCCTTGTATCGGAGCATGTAGATTGGGAGGGGAATGTGCAGCCCGGGTAGGCAGCGGACACAACAGATGGTCAGCTGGCGGTCCCCGGGGAGACGGAGCTCCGAATGCAGGCGCATGTCAATGTGTACGGGGCTCTTGTACGTTGGGAGATATAACTCTCCGTTATCCGGACTTTTTGATTAACCGGCACCACGCCGGTCCCGTCGGTGCCGGTTAATAAAGAGTTTCCTGTACCTCTATTTATGAAGCCCAAGGTCCCATATGCTTTGCTAACCACTCTCTCAATATGTCCCACCACATTCAGGGACATTATCTCCCAGGTACCTCTGTCCTTGCACACTCTTTAAAACTGTGCCATTAAGTGTATATTGCCTCTCCCTGTTCCTTCTGCCAAAATGCATCACCTCACACTTCTCTGTATTAAATTCCATCTGCCACTTGTCTGCCCATTCTGTTAGCCTTTTTATGTCCTGTTATCATAACTACTTTCAATTAAAATGTGTAAAATCTAGGGTATTAAATAAAATGATACAATTCGATAACTTGTATTAAGCAGAGAACATATATGCAGAAAATCTTCAAAAATGTAGGTACTGAAGTAGGAAATAACAGAGCAAGGTACGGTTTGTGAACTTCCAGACCGATTTCCTTCTGGCAGAAGTTGCTATTTATTTCCTCCACAAATTAATCTTTGTTTGGTGTAATGCAGCTGAATATTTAGGGGGTGAAATTGAGTGCCTTTGCACCTCCTGTTAGCGCCCCCAGTAACGGGACGCAAATGGCTATGCAACCGGGCACAGTGCTGATATCGACTCCTGCCATGTTCAGCAGGAGTTTTGCGGCAGCACTACGGCGTTGCGCCCCGATCTCCTTCGCCCGGAGATGGTGACATCATCGCCATGCGCATCGCCCCGGAAGCACCCAGGACCCAAAATTGACTTCCGCCCCCTGCAGCAGCGCCAGTCAAAAACACCGACAGCTGCAGGAGGCGTGCATCGCGCAGCCGGTCACTTCGGGGGCGATGATTAAAGGCGAAGTGGCCGAGGTAAATGGGAAAAAAAACTTACCTTTCCTGTTCTAGTTTTTTTCGCGTGTTCCTGCCCGCAATCGATCAGCCCGGCACTCGGCTTGAGTGCCGGGCTGATCGCGCGGGATCGCGGCTGCATTAGTGGTCCAGGTAGGTACTTTTTAAATTGCAAAGCCTGCAGCGATGGCCCTACCCTTTAATGAGGGAAGGAGTCTTTGAACGCAGCAGCGCGGCACGGCCCAGTGTGCAGCACTGTTGAAGTCTCCACCCCACTCTCCGACGTTAGCGCCCTAAGAAGGAAGTGGAGCGCTTGATTTAGCGTTTGATTTAGCGCTCTACTTCCCTCTTGGGGCGCTAAAACTCAATATCACGGTCGCCGGCGCTAATTACCGCCAGGTGCTAAAGCTAGCGCCCAGGCGATGTTTGCGCCCCAAAATGGTCGATACTGAATTTTTCCCCCTTAAGTTCTACTTTCCTCCTGCACCTTAGAGTTCCTTTCTTCTAAAAGCTTGTTAGTTGCACTCTCTCCAGGGGGGTTTAGGTGAACAGAGTTTCCTGGTTCTGCTTCCTCCAATCTAACTTTAAACGTATTGCTTCTTCCTGATGAGTTTTTCATTTCCAGAGGTGGTTTCACTCTGCTTTTTCTTGCTGGTGTTGCTAATAATAAATTAAAAAGTTAGTTTGCACCATATAAAGTACAAAATAATTACTGCAGTTCAGCTCAAGAACTCTTGAAAAATTAATTATTGCATTAAATATAATCCGTTGGGCGCATAAATCCAAAGAGCACAGTGAAAAATACTTTTAACACAGCTGCAGATAGTAACGCCAATATTCTGGGCTAGAACGGAGATGATTGGGTAATTCCCCCGTCAATCACTGCTGGAAGTGACTGGGATTGATTTTACGCACATCATTTGCATTATGTAACTATCCTCCACTCACTGAAATTTTCTGGAGAAACCACCCTGCTTTTTCTGCAGTTTCGGTCATGAGTTCTGTTTGCTCCAGTTCGTAGAGACTCTAAAGACTCAATAAATAGACTTTGTTTTCTGTAAAATAGACTGTTTCTTGTCAATTCTGCCACAAGTCCACCCCGCCTCCAACTCACTGGCTGACACAGTGCCACTCACTGGCTGACAGTGCCACACAGGAACAGCAAGATGATGATGATAAAAGAGCTGCATAACAGCCCAAAAGAGGCACACTGAGGTATCACTGACTTCAAAGTGTCTTAAAGGGATTGCATGATTGAGATCCTCCCCACTGACTGCTTGGACAACTCCAATGGTCTGTGCAGGGATCAGTGATAATGAGCAATGAATGTTCTCTCTCACTGATGAGGGCCGGGGAAGGATGGTACTAAGCTAAGAAGAACTAAAACACCATCGGAGATTTGCATTCCATTTGCAATATCACCAGATGGATCAGTGACTTTAGGCATGGAACTCACCTGCCCTTCTAACTGATCCGAACTAAAAAAAGGTGCAAGACTTAATTTAACAATTTAAAGGTACAGCAAAAGCTTTTTTTAAAAATCAGAATCAAAATCAGATTTGATTAAAAAAATAACTGAAGTAACAAAAAGCAAAAAAATGCACCTATTCTAAATCACCAAAAACAGACAATGCTAGAAACACTCAGCAGGTAAGTCAGCATCTGTGTCCAGAACAGAATAGTACAGATAGGTTAACATTTCAGCCAAACCCTTCATCAGAACTGGAAATCATGAAAGATAAACAGCATTTAAAAAGGAACAGAACAAAGGGAAGAGGGAGAAGAAAAATTGTAGACATAAAATAAAGAGGGATGCGTAGAATGATCTGTATAGTGCTTAAAATGGAAACAGAAGATGGGTAAATGCTGAAGTGATAATCAAATGAGATGATAGGAAGAAGCATAATAAAAGATATAAAAAACATAAACAAGACACAGAAAACATGTGAATAGCTGAGGCAGTGGGGTGTAATGTAGGTGTGAAGTAGAAACATCAAAAGCTCCAGGAGCCTGAGAAAAGGCCCACAGCAGGAGTGCACATGGCGTTCCGACAAAGAGTCCCCACGTCGAGTGTTCAGCTGCCCACTCACACACCCATCCCACATTACCAACATCCACTGCCATGTTCACTGAAGTGTTAACTTGTCTGTTCAGATGCTAATGAGCTGGTGTGTGTTTCCAGCATTTCCTGTTTTTGTTTACTGCTGAAACAATTAAGACTTCTTCATCTGGAAAGGAAAATTTTAAACCTGAATTAATTTTCGTGTTTATATCACGTTCTTATCAAGGTGCAAGAATTTTCAGAACCTCAAGGCCTTTATTTTCCAAATGATTTTGCCACTAAAATTTAGTACTGAACTTACAATTTACTACAGCTGACATACTCTTTGTGGCCAGCCTTTCTGTACCAGTTACAACCATTGATACTTCTGACGTCTTCTGCTTATGTGGAAAAAATGGCTGAAATGAAAAAACACAGAATGTTAATTCAAACCAATTTCTCAAACTGTTTAAATTCTAAAACTACCCTAGACACATTACAACAGTGACTACACTCCAAAAGTACTTCATTAGCTGTAAAGCGCTTTGAGATGTCCGGTGGTCATGAAAGGCGCTATATAAATGCAAGTCTTTCTTTAGACTTGAACACTGAGCCTGGCCTGCTTTACATGTGATGGTAAGCTGCAGGTGAGAGCTACGCTTGTGTTTGGCAGCTTGTCTACTGGGGCGCTAAATCACGTCCTGCTGCAGGCTTACAGGTGTTACTGCGTTCGCCACCAAAGCAAGTGAAGAACTTGCAGGAGTTTTGGTGACTGGTTTTTCAGCAGCGGTGGCAGTGGTAATGCACCTTTAGGTCTGTTGAAATCAAATTGAGTCACTGCAGCAGCGGAGCGAATTCCTATTCCCTGGACGAGATGGCCAAGATACTTGACAGGAAGTCCCACTTATGTTCATGCTAGCAGCTTAGTTCTGAGAACTTCAGGGTGGTCTGCACAGAGTGATCTTAAACAGAGTGCACTTAAACGGAGTGTTAAACTTGGTAATTTGGAGAGTGGGAGTCTCTGGTAAGTACTGGATGAGTATTAGCTGTAAAAAGTGAAATTAAGTTTAACATTTTGAATTTAACTTAGAACTTTAAAAAGTGTAGTTAACAGAAATTGCCTGTCAGTGGCAGTGAACTGTCTGTCAGCTGTAAATGTTTGTCTTGAATCGGTGCTAATTACTGTGAGCAGGGGTGCTGGGACAGCACTTGGAACTTGGGTGTGGCTCCAAATGTATAAAAGTAAACACAATCGCCTGATGTACAGAGTGTACAACTTGGGAATTTGGAGAGAGTGCGAATTCTGAGCAGAGGGGGAAAGAAGGCGGCGGCAGAGGTGGAGGAGGAGACGGAGACGCCACCACCGGCGCACATTGCTGGCCGTGATGTCCTATTTCCTTTTCAAAGTTACTATTGAATCTGCTTCCACCACCTTTGAGGCAGTGCGTTCCAGATCACAACAACTCGCTGCGTAAAAAAAAAATCTCATCTACCCGCTGCTCTATTGCCAATTACCTTAAATCTGTGTCGTCTGGTTACTGACCCACCTGCCAGTGGAAACAGTTTCTCCATATTTACTCTATTAAAATCCCTCATAATTTTGAAACCTCTATTAAATATCCCCTTAACATCACCTCATCTTCCGATTAGGCACTTTACACCCTCCGGATTCAATATCGAGTTCAACAATTTCAGATCATAACCTTGGCCCCTACCATATATATATATATATTTTTTTATCCACACTTATGGTTTGTGCCTTTTCCCCTTTTTCTTTCTCTCTCCCCCATGGCAACTGTCTTTCATTCTGCCAGCGGATTTCACACTTCTGAGCCATCTTTTGTTTCTTAACCTGTCCTATCACCATCTCGTCTCGCCTTGAGCATCCCTTAATGTCTCTACTCCTCACAGACCTCCCCTTTTGTTCTTTTATTCCTTCCCCCAGCCTCCAACTTCATCTGTTTCATTTCCTGCTTTTTTCTCAGTTCTGACGAAGGGTCTTCGACCTGAAACTTTAACTCTGTTTCTCTCTCCACGGATGTTGCCTGGCCTGCTGAGTTTTTCCAGGGCTTTCTGTTGTTATTCTCCTTAACCTTCTTTGCTGTAAGGAGAACAACCTCAGCTTCTCTGGTCTCTCCACATAACAGAAGTCCCTCATCCCTGGTACCATTTTGGTAAATCTCCTCTGCACTCTCTCCAAGGCTTTGACATCCAACCTAAAGTGTGGAAAAAATATTTTTTTTTTATTCGTTTATGGGATGTGGGCATCGCTGGCAAGGCCAACATTTATTGCCCATCCCTAGTTGCCCTTGAGAAGGTGGTGGTGAGCCGCCTTCTTGAACCACTGCAGTCCGTGTGGTGAGGGTGCTCCCACAGTGCTGTTAGGGAGGGAGATCCAGGATTTGGACCCAGCGACGATGAAGGATCGGCGATAAACTTCTAAGTCAGGATGGTGTGTGACTTGGAAGGGAACTTGGAGGTGGTGGTGTTCCCATGAGCCTGCTGCCCTTGTCTTTCTAGGTGGTAGGGGTCGCGGGTTTGGGAGGTGCTGCCGAAGGAGCCTTGGCAAGTTGCTGCAGTGCATCTTGTAGATGGTACACACTGCAGCCACGGTACACTGGTGCTGGAGGGAATGAATGTTTGAAGTGGTGGATGGGGTGCCAATCAAGCGGGCTGCTTTGTCCTGGCTGGTGTCAAGCTTCTTGAGTGTTGTTGAAGCTGCACTCATCCAGGCAAGTGGAGAGTATTCCATCACACTCCTGATTTGTGCCTTGTAGATGGTGAAAGGCTTTGGGGAGTCAGGAGGTGAGACACTCGCTGCAGAATACCCAGCCTCTGACCTGCTCTTGTTGCCACAGTATTTATGTGGTTGGTCCAGTTAAGTTTCTGGTCAATGGTGACCCCCAGGATGTTGATGGTGGGAGATTCAGTGATGGTAATGCCGCTGAATGTCAAGGGGCGGTGGTTAGACTCTCGATTGTTGGAGATAGTCCTTGCCTGGCACTTCTGTGGCGCGAATGTTACCTGCCACTTATCAGCCCAAGCCTGAATGTCGTCCAGGTCTTGTTGCATGCAGGTATCGACTATTTCATAAGCTGAGGAGTTGCGAATGGCAGTGAACACTGCAGTCAACAGCTAACATCCCCATTTCTGACCTTATGTTGGAGGGAAGGTTATTGATGAAGCAGCTGAAGATGGTTGGGCCTAGGACACTGCCCTGAGGAACTCCTGCAGTGATGTCCTGGGGCTGTGATGATTGACCTCCAACCACCACAACCATCTTCCTTTGTGTCAGGTATGACTCCAGCCAGTGGAGAGTTTTCCCCCCGATCCCCATTGACTTCAGTTTTACTTGGGCTCCTTGATGCCACAGTCGGTCAAATGCTGCCTTGATATCAAGGGCAGTCACTCTCACCTCACATCTGGAATTCAGCTCCTTTGTCCATGTTTGGACCACGGTTGTAATGAGGTCTGGAGCCGAGTGGTCCTGGCGGAACCCAAACTGGGCATCAGTGAGCAGGTTATTGGTGAGTAAGTGCCGCTTGATAGCACTGTTGACGACACCTTCCATCAGTTTGCTGATGATTGTGAGTAGACTGATAATTGGCCGATTGGATTTGTCCTGCTTTTTGTGGGCCGTTTTCCACATTGTCGGATAGATGCCAGTGTTGTAGCTGTACTGGAACAGCTTGGCTAGAGGCGGGGCTAGTTCTGGAGCACAAGTCTTCAGCACGACAGCTGGGATGTTGTCGGGGCCCATCGTCTTTGCTGTATCCAGTGCGCTCAGCCATTTCTTGATATCACGTGGAGTGAATCGAATTGGCTGAAGACTGGCTTCTGTGATGGTGGGGACCTCAGGAGTAGGCCAATATGGATCATTCACTCAGCACGTCTGTCTGAAGATGGTTGCAAACGCTTCAGCCTTGTCTTTTGCACTCATGTGCTGGGCTCCACCATCATTGAGGATGGGGATATTCATGGAGCTTCCTCCTCCCGTTAGTTGTTTAATGGTCCACCACCGTTTATGACTGGATTTGGCAGGACTGCTGAGCTTTGATCTGCTCCGTTGATTGTGGGATCGCTTAGCTCTGTCTATAGCTTGCTGCTTCCGCTTTTCACACTGTATGTCGTCCTGTGTTGCAGCTTCCCCAGGTTGGCACCTCATTTTTAGGTACGCCTGGTGCTGCTCTTGGCATGCTCTTCTACACTCCTTATTGAACCAGGGTTGGTCTCCTGGCTTGATGGTAATGGTAGAGTGAGGGATATGCCGGGCCATGAGGTTACAAATTGTGGTGGAATACAACGCTGCTGCTGCTGATGGCCCACAGTGCCTCATGGATGCACAATACTCCAGCTGGGGCCCAACCAGTGATTTATTAAGATTTTCTTTCGTACTCTTTGGGCTAGAAATTCATCTGTTGAGTGCCACTCCGTAGTGCCATGAAATGGTGATAAAATGGCGGCCATCGCTGTTTCACCAGCTGGTGGTGGTTCCCGCGGTGGCCGCCATATTGCTCTCCCCCTTTGTGTTGCCGGAATCTGGTAGCGCCCGGGAAAAAAAATGGCGGTGTGGTGACGTGAATCGGCGTGCAACACTGACTTAATGTCACCAACACTAACTTCGACCCTAGCGCTGAATTCAGCGCTGGGTCCTAAGCATGCCAGGTTAACCTGGCGAGCAAGCAGGTTGACAGTGGTGATGTCTGCAGCTCTTAAAGGGACACACACATTATTCAGGCAAGTTTGAATTTAAGGGTTTGGACTTTTTTTAAATTTTTATTGAAGTGGTGGCTTGCTGCAATAGACGTGAATTTTTTTTTAGTGTGTAGGGAGTGCTGCTGGATGCTTGCAAGGACTTGGATAGTAAATGAAGCCTTTGAGAAGACAGAACATGCTGCGAATACTCTGCAGGTCATGCAACATCCGTGGAGAGAGAAACGGAGTTCACGTCTCGGTCAACATGCTGCCTGACCAACTGAGTATTTCCAGCATTTTATGCTGTCATTTCACATTTACAGCATCCGCTTGCAGAGGGAAGAGGAAGACGCAGAAGAGGAGGAATCAGTCGGAAGGATGCAACCCAGACAGCCCCCTTGTGGCCGGGATGGAATCATCCGCCTGCAGTCCCACTGGCTGGGCAGGCTGCCTCTTCTTGTTGACCCACTGGCTGGGCAGGCGGCATTTCTTGGGTGTGTGAATTGAGGAAGGCACAAGGGTGGAGTTGTGCTGATGGGAGGGTGGGTAAGCAAGAGCTGCATGCCTGAAGGAGGATAACGTACAAGGATACCTGCATCATGTATCCTTTTAGCCCTGCCGCTGGCCAAGGGCTCAACCATGTACATGCCAAGAATGGCCTGCACTGTCTCCTTCAAGGGGTTGAGGTGAGGCTAAGAGATGTGCCTCATCATTGGTGCAGATTGTTGGTAGGTGAGTGATTGGGGTTGTTCATTGGGCAGTTTATGAGGCTAGTGGTGCAGTTGGTAGGAGATGGCTTTTGAAGATGCATTCACTGACTTTGACCAGTGGTCTGAGGTCATGAAGCTTCTTTGGGCACTGGAGCCAGGTGTTGGGGACGGCCTTAGTGATATACTCCCACATCGTTCTTTCTGGAGGGCCTCCTGGCCCCTGTGGGTAGAGGGCCGCTCTTGCAGTGTTGACTCCCTACACAAAGCTGGAGTGCTGTGTGTGAGACCCTCGGTGCTCCTTCCCTGGCTTGCTGAGCCACTTGTGTTCATGCTGAGGCAGTTTTCCCATTTGTTGAAGTTAAGGTAATTCAGCTTTAACAGCTGAATATTTGCATTTGGAACCTCTTTTAAATATTGAATATTTCTTAAAAGGCAGAAAGGGTGGAAAAATGTATTGATCCACTGCATTTTAGTTTGTATTGCTTCAGTGTGCATGGCCCCTTTAATTCTCAGAACTCTTCATTGCCCACAATTCCTTGCGAGCTCCACAGCTTCGCTCAGAGGCTGTGGGAAGCTGCAACGCCGGACTTGGACAGAAGCTTCATCAGGGATCCCTCCAGCAATGCTACAAGGATGGCGTTGCATGGAAGGTGAGCGCTGCACCACCTATCTCCATGCCCCCCAGACCAATTTCACTCGGTTAGCGTTGTGGCCATTAATTGCAGTTGCAACTTTACTGGCGAACACACATTTTCCCTCCTATGCCTCTATTTATAAAGCAAGGGATCTCGTATGCTTTTTAGACAACCTTATCAACGTGTCCTGACACCTTCAAATAATTGTGTGATAAACCGCCAGGTCTCTCTGGTCCTGCATCCCCTTTAAAATTGTACCATTTAGTTTATATTGCCTCTCCTCATTCTTCCTACCAAAATGAATCACTTTACATTACATTTCTCTAAATTTCATCTGCCACGTGTCTGCCCATTTCACCAGTCTGTCTATGTCCTCCCGAAGTTTGCTACTATCCTTCTCACTGTTTACTACAGTTCCGAGTTTTGTGTCATCTGCAAACTTTGAAATTATGCCCTGTATACCCAAGTCCAGGTCATTAATATATATCAAAAAGAGCAGTGGTCCTAATTCCAACTCCTAGGGAACAGCACTGTATACTTCCCCTGTCTGAAAAGCAACCGTTCACCACTACTCTCTGCTTTCTGTCTCTTAGCCAATTTTGTATCCATGCTGCCACTATCCCTTTAATCCATGGGCTTTAATTTTGCTAACAAGTCTATTATATGACACTTTATCAAACGCCTTTGAAAAGTCCATATACACATCAAACACATACCCTCATCAACACTCTGTTACTTCATCAAAGACCTTATGGCACCTTTCTCATGCATGCTTTCCCCTCACCAGTGGATCTCCCCAATTCGTATTCTCCCTGTCTATCCTTGACCATACATAGACATAGAAACATAAACAGAGAAGATAGGAGCAGGAGTAGGCCATTCGGCCCCTCGAGCCTGCTCCGCCATTCGATGAGATCATGGCTGATCATCCAAACTCAGTACCCTGTACCTGCCTTCTCCCCATATCCCTTGATACCTTTAGCTTTAAGAAATATATCTAACTCATTCTTGAATATATTTAATGACTTGGCCTCAACTACCTTCTGTGGTAGAGAATTCCACAGGTTCACCACTCTCTGGGTGAAGAAATTCTTCCTCATTTCTGTCCTAAATGGCTTACCCCTTATCCTTAGATTATGACCCCTGGTTCTGGACTCTCCGACCATCGGGAACATTCTTCCTGCATCTAGTTTGTCCAGACCTGTCAGAATTTTATATGTTTCGATGAGATCCCCTCTCATTCTTCTATACTCCAGCGAGTATAAGCCCAATCGACCCAATCTCTCCTCATATGTCATTCCTGCCATCCCAGGTATCAGCCTTGTGAATCTTCGCTGAACTCCTTCCATGGCAAGAACATCCTTCCTCAGATAAGGCGACCAAAACTGCACACAGTACTCAAGGTGTGGTCTCACCAAGGCCCTGTACAACTGCAGCAGGACATCCCTGTTCCTATACTCAAACCCTTTCGCTATGAAGGCCAACATACCAATTGCCTTTTCACCGCCTGCTGCACCTGCATGCTTACCTTCAGCGACTGGTGCACAAGGACACCCAGGTCTCGTTGCACATCCCCTTCTCCCAATCTATTGCCATTCAGATAATAGTCTGCCTTTCTGTGTTTGACACCAAAGTGGATAACCTCGCATTTATCCACGTTATATTGCATCTGCCGCGCTTCTGCCCACTCACCCAACCTGTCCAAATCATCCTGGAGTTTCTCGGTATCCTCCTCGCAGCACACACTCCCACCCAGCTTTGTGTCATCTGCAAACTTGGAGATATTACATTTAGTTCCCTTATCTAGATCATTAATGTATATTGCGAATAGCTGGGGTCCAAGGACCGATCCCTGCGGTACCCCACTAGTCACTGCCTGCCACTCAGAAAAAGACCCATTAATTCCTACTCTCTGCTTTCTGTCCGCCAACCAGTTCTCTATCCAAGTCAATACCTTGCCCCCAATCCCATGTGCCTTAACTTTACACGCTAATTTCTTATGCGGGACCTTATCGAAAGCCTTTTGAAAGTCCAAATACACCACATCTACTGGTTCTCCCTGAAAGGATTCGCAAAATTTCATGTGTTCCCCCCCCGGAGATGTTTGTTGTTGGACTTATTATCCAGGGCATAAAATGGCCACGGTCGGACCTCGTGACCGAGAGCCTGGCAGTTTCATTTCAGACGCTGGGAAGCCATCAGCTTGTGTATTCCGATGTCTGCAACAGGACAGGACCTTTCCTTATGCATTAGGCTTTCAAGGTGTTTGCTCAAGTAATCGGCGGGGACATTGAGACGGGGCTGGGCCCATCAACGGAACTGTTCTGGACAATCATCCAACCTGTCAAACAATAGGGTGGCAGTTGAAGAACTGGTATCACACCATTACCGGCCATCTAACATGATGGGCCGAGACCAGTACCTTTTGTTAAAATTCATCATGCCCAGATCAGACAATAGAAATGTGCTGATCGGTAGGAAGATTAGGGCGTTCGGGAGGGGTATAACTGGGAAGACCCAGCCATTTTCTCGCTCTCTCTGCCTGGACCCGGTTCGCTCTGTCTGCCAGCAGCCCAGAAAGAAGACTTCCAGAAACGCCACGTGTCGACGGCAGAAACAGAGCACAGGGCCAGGTTTTTCCATCCATTTCACCGGTGAGCATTATCTTTCTTCTGGCTGTCGCAAGACAATTTTAGTTAGGCATAAGGGTGGGGATTAATGGGGATATTGCTAAAACTGTAATTTTAGGATTTTCCCTCGGTGTGTCCGTTCTCTTCCCATGCTAAGTGTAAAACCGTCTTCATATGATACTGTTTTTCTGTAGTTTTACTTCTGTAAATAAACATTGGTTTTCCTCGCACCAATCCACGGGTCTGTTCGTTTGCCCTTATCGCCACTCGATAAGTCCTGGGCTCAGAACTATTAATAAGGGGTAGCGATTCGCAACTGCACAGCGGGCAGGCAAATCCAGGAAAACATAACTGGCTGACCTACAAATAAGCCCGAGACAAAAACCCCTTACAGAAGTGGCGAGCCAGCCAGGAGCCCAGGCAAAAGCGTGTGATAAGGCAGACCGTGTTGCGGAGGAGGAATCCGCAATGGAGCGTAGGTTATCGACATATGTGTGCGGAAAAGTAAATATCGCAAAAAAATGGGTGTGCGATATGTTAAAAGCCGAGCGCCCCCTAGATGCAGCTGCCCAGTGGACAGCAAGTAAAGAGTACAGGAGAGGTATTGAAAAGGCGGTCTGGCTCATATGTTTGAAAAAGCAGGTTTTAATGTTAGACCGTGCTGTTGCAACACGAGCAGCCAAGATCAAACAGTTGACCCGAGAGCTGCAGGAAAGACTGCAGCGGAGGAGAAAGTAATCGCGGCCCTCCAGGCAGTAAGCCAGGAGAGGGCACAGACGGCACGGGATCATCAGGCTGAGTTAGAGCGTATGAGGGCCCGGGCCGTTGAAGCTCAAAGGGAACACCAGGCAAAGTCAGAGCGCCTGGAAGACCGGATCGCTGAGCTCAAAGGTAGCGCTAGGCACAGGATGGAACACCTGGAATACCAGGTCAGAGAGGCGAGAGGTAGTGAGGTTAGATTAACGGACAAGATTTCCAGCCTCACGCAAGAATTGAAAGAGCAGGAGGAGAAAGTAGGCGAAGTAAAAGCAGCATATAAGCTGGCTTGTGCCCAGGGGTTTGAAGACGCCGATCACGGCCCCTGTAGGCAAGAAATAGAAAGCTTGGGCATGGCCTTAGTAAGGGCGAAGGGCATGGTATGCCTCATTAGCCCGAAGACGGGCCAGTTGGATTTTACCGGCAACCCAAGCAGGGAAGTCCCACAGGCAGCTCCCAGAAAGGCACTGGTTAGGGAATCAGAGGTTTCACGACCGCCACCCATAGCCCCGAGTTTTCAGGAGGCCTGGCAGCAAGAGGGGGTGGAGGATGGAGCATTAGGGGAGACCCAGCAGGCCCTAGGGGATAAACCGGGTCCGGGACCAGTGTACCCCCTCAAACAACGATGGCGAGGACCGAGGGGCCATCCAGAACCAGTTTGTAGTGCCGCATGGTACCCAACAGCTCAGAGCCATGGTTGGACACATCCCTAAGCTCACAGTGAGGGGGGACCTCTCTCTACATTTCCGGGAGATAGACCAGGCAGCGTGCGTGATTGACTGCGATGAGGCAGAACAAGCAAAAATGCTGCTGTTCTCTCTGGGTAGTGATCTCCTCCAAACCCTATCGGATGAGTGTAAGAAGGGACAGAAAGATTACGAGGAGTTAAGGGATGAGATATTGGAGGCCATGGGACTAAATGATGGGAGTCCGTTCGCCCGAGTGGAAAAAACGGTACAGCTCCCCGGGGAGTCCCCGCAGGCATTCGCAGACAGGCTGTGGCCAGTCTACCAGAGCGCGTGCCCGGGAACGCCAGTGCGGACGTTCCTAAACAGAGACCAATCGGCCCACTGGCTCCGTTGTCTCATGACAAACTGCCTGCCCCAAATCCGAGCCCAGGCTGCGGCCTGGTTTGACCCCCGAAACCCCCAGACCACCGAAGAAACAGTGATCCGCCAGCTCACGGTAGCATTTAGAAATAACGGGAGGGGAATTGAGACGCCCCAGCCCAAAGGGAAAGTCCACGAGGTTAAACCTGGGGGCCAGAATAAGAAAGAGTGGCACCAGGAGGGAAACCGCCCCTCCCAGAATAAGTTAAACTGTTATGGCTGCGGGAAGGACGGCCACTGGCGCAAAGATTGCAAAAACCCCTGGAAGGGCACCAAGGGAAAAAGCTCCACAGCTCCAGGCCCAAAGGTAGACACTGGGACCCCCACAGTAGAGAGCGTTCTAGAAGCACTGCGGGTTCTCCTGACCAGTCCAGGGAAGGTAGCGACAGCCACTGGCGCATTGATCCCATCAGCCCAATACAACGCAGACCTATGACTAGAACAAGCGCAGCCTGTCCACCTGTGTTCCCCGGGATACGATGTTAAGAAGGGGGTGGAGAATGTGCAGGGGAGATGTTTGGTGGACACCGGAGCTTCCAGCACGGTGGTCCATTCGGAAGACCCGACCAATTCACCCAGGTCTAACAGGGTCCCGTACAGTTTAATGGGATTCACAGGGAACAAGCAGGCTGGGGCAATGTCCAAACCTTTGGACATAGATTTAGGATCCCTCCATACCACGTGGGAGGGTAACCAAAAGGCCGGCAAGTTGGCCAAGCAGGGGGCCAGGGAAGGAGAGTTCTGGGATCCACGTAAAGCAGGTCCGGTAGCCACAATCCGGGGCAAGGGAGGCACACAGGAGGTAGCTTTGGCCCCGGACTTAAAGCAGGTCCAAGCCCAGGATCCCGTCCTTAAGGCCGTCCTGGTAAAGAGAGAGAATGGGGAGTCCCTAGAATGTCCGTTTGAGGCAATGGACAAGGTTTTAAAACAGGTTAACTGGCAGGCTGCCAACAACATTAACCAGTGCAAACTGTTTAAACCTGACAAAGGGGAGGAGCCAGCAAGTCTCAGCTCACAGGCAACACATGCAGGTACAGTTGCGTGCGTTGAGGGAGGAGTCACCAGGGCCCCTGTTCAAACCACCCCCCCTCTCTTCTGGGACTCAGGCAGGGAGGAGGAGGAGCCCGAACCAGATAGCCCCACCCCCGACCCAGGTTTTGAACCTGGAGGCGAGGACTCTCAGCCAACAGCAGCAGGCAGCGAGGGATTGCCTGTCCCCAGTTCAGACTTGGGAGGGGAGGAGCCACGGGGAAAAGCCCCCAGCCAGCGAGGACTGCGACCCACGGCAAAGGTCCACTCGCCAGGGTAGCCCCACCTATAGCACTTCCTAGGAAGTCCCCTCGGACACCCCAACCTAGGAAGGCATGGTCACCGACTCTCCAGTTTAAAGGGGCGACCTCCCGAGCAAAAGTTAGGTTAAAAGACACAGGTTCCCAGCCAACAGTCGCAGGCTGTGAGGGACCAGAAGTAAGAGTCCGTACAGCCACGCTGCAGGGAGCAGCCTGCCACAGTCCTAACAGAGCTTAAGCTAGCCGCTCGGAGACGGGCGGCAAATGTACAGAACTTGGTCTGAGAAGTTTGTAGTTTTAAGTTAGATTGTTGAGTTTGATTTTGAGGTGCGGAACCGTATAGCAGTTTTAAGATGGAACCGTTCCAGTGTATGTGTGTTTGTCCATGTGAGCTGAGGTCGAGGGACCCGCTCACACTTCACCCCAGCCAAGGAGCCTATAGGGAGCCTGGCTAGATGTTCTTTATTTTTTTTTCAGGCAATTAAAAAGGGAAATGTTCGGAGGCCTGATCTTGCTCGCCCTGTCTGGGCTGAGCCTCGCGAGAAGGGGCGACACCGAGGACCACCGCATCTTCGGATGCTCCGGAAGGACGGCGCCCCTAGCCCACGATGGAAGTGGCCTACGCGAAGCGGATGAAATTGCCTCGTATACTCACGAGGGGAGCTGGCCTGGATGGCTGGTGTCAAACTCGACCCAGTACTCGAGCCAGACCGGTTTTACATATGGGGAGGCCTCCCTCCAGTGCCCGAGGATACGGATCGTCACCCCAAGGATCAGCGTCACCGTGGGCAAAAGGATTTGTTTATCATGTAAGGGCAACGTTCCCCTGGATAGGTGGTGGTGTCTCAGAAAATTAAGCAAAGACATGGGGAACCCCAGGGTAGAATGGGAAAGGTTAGGGAACGACACCCACAGGACCATCACTGGGACCCAGGGAGGGTTAAGTGTGTGCTGGGACAAATGGTGGGAACCGGATCAGGGGATCTATGTCTGTATGTGGGGTTCAGAGAGAGTCTGCCCCACGGGCGTTTCCATCATTTTCCACAGCCAGTGGCAGGATAACGGGAGGGGGATGGACTGGGGGTCGCGCCTGGATGCATGCGCGATCCCATACTCCCCAATCTCGGTTAATGCCACTGAATTAGTGACCCGTCCCCGACAGCCCCTGCCCACGACCCCGACGTCACGGACTGTAGCAGAGGGATGCCCCGCCACCACCAAGGGACCAGGGAACGGCCTGGTGCTGGTACCCACAGACCAGGTGCTCTATCAAGGGGTGCATTACGTGGCGGCCTCGGTGATCTTAAATCTCACTGAGGTGCACTTGCCCGCGTGGTGCCCTGCAGAGACCGCTAAACTATATCAAGCCCTCTTAAGGGAAACATTTCAAAAGTTTTATGAATTCGATTTTGCGGAGATCGATAAGACCAAATTGTGTACACATAGCCACAAGGCTTGGGACGTTGTGGGGAGACAGAGAAGGGGTACTGTTAATGATGTTTTAACGGGTTTTAGTGCGGGGTCTTCAGTTATTAATAGTTTAGGCGACATTGAACTGCAGACGCAGAGCAACGGTCTGAAGACCCAATTAAAGAAGGTCTTAGCTGGTGAGAATAAGGTAGTGGGTTCGGAACTGCATGAAGACCAGGCCATGACTCTCCATCTAAAGGAGATCATAGCGGAGCTGGAGATACATGCAAAGACGGTGAATGCGCTCATTAGGGAGGATCGGAATGCGTCCAATCAAGCTGCGCAGAACGAGGTGTGCGTACTGTACGGGTCATGGTTGCTGGGCGAGGGCCGCAGAAATCTGGAGGACTTAAAACAGGGTTTGGTCCCCTCCCGGATCAGCAACAAGCACCTCGCAGCCCTCCACCCTTTTGAGAACGCATTAAGCCCGTGCCAGCTCCGACTAGCTTCCGAGGCCTACCCAGTCCCAGTGGACGTTCCAACCACACTATCATGGGGATAATAGTAAGGATGCCGGTCATGGGCGGGACGGCCTGACCCGCGCCGGTATACAGGGTGGAGAACATTGGTGTCATTCAGGGGGGTGTACACGTTCGTTTTACAGCGGTCCCGCCCTACGTCATAAAGTGGGATCACGCTATGACGGGTACTGACCTCTCGGGGTGCCGTAGCCGGGGAGCACACATCATCCTGTGTCCCCAGCACTTGAATGCCTATTCGAAACCACAATGCGGGTTCAGAGCTGCTGACGCGAAACCTATAAATTGTACCATGGAAGCCATGGCACAAGGCCATGTTCCCCCACAGGTAGCATATATAGGAGGTGGGACATATTGCGTCACCACAGGAGCGTCTCACTACCAGCACGGACAGCACAGCTGGTGCGCGGTGAGTGACAGCAGCTTCTACTTTAAACCCAAGGCAGAAGTTCAAGTGGCCCAGGAACGAATTGTCCCCATACCTGAATCATCCACGGTTCACCTAACTGTAAGAGAGAATTTCACCAACCTCCAAAAGTATGTGGCTCACTTCGGCTACCAGATTCCCCCTCTCCCAGAACACCTCATTAAACTATTAAAAGCCGTAGTGGTGTCGCAAAAGCATTTTTATACACTGGAGCAGCAGACTATCCAGATAGGGGCCGATATTCTGGATATTACGACCCCACCCTGGTGGGACATCTTTGAGAATATCGAGGTCCCCTCCTGGATTCGTCTGGCATCACACGCGCTCGTAATTTGTCAGCTCGGGATCGTCCTCTAACTGGTTTGTGTCCAGTGTCGGAAAAAGGGTCCCGAGGCAGTAGCAAGAACCCAAAGGGTCTGGAGGGACCAGTATACTCGGGTAGACGAGACACTCGCGTGAATGCCGTGTCGCACCACTTACAAGTGATGGCGGCCTAATTTTATTATTTTTAATAAAGATGGTCCCCTCCGTTTGTTGTTTTTTTGTTTCATTAAAAAAAAACTGTTTTATCCCTCCGTGCTGGGATTACTGGAAAAGAATTTGTTTCCTATCTAAAATGCCTGCTGTACACTGTGGTTATTCTCCAAGTGGGGGAATGTACGTGTCGGGGGAATTAGGATAGGTAAATAAAGGGGAAGGTTGTTTGCGACAGTCAGAAATTTTGTTCACCTCGTATGGACACTTCAAGCAAGTTTAAGTCTCCACAGGGGGGACTGAAAGGATTCGCAAAATTTCATGTGTTCCCCCCCCGAAGATGTTTGTTGTTGGACTTATTAATAAAGAAACCCTGGTCAGACTGAGTTTTAAAATCCAGGGCATAAAATGGCCACGGTCGGACCTCGTGTCAGCTTGTGTATTCCGATGTCTGCAATAGGACAGGACCTTTCCTTATGCATTACAATCAGGTCTATGCATAAGGCTTTCAAGGTGTTTGCTCAAGTAATCGGCAGGGACATTGAGACGGAGCTGGGCCCATCAACGGAACTGTTCTGGACAATCATCCAACCTGTCGAACAATAGGGTGGCAGTTGAAGAACTGGTATCACACCATTACCGGCCATCTAACATGATGGGCCGAGACCAGTACCTTTTGTTAAAATTCATCATGCCCAGATCAGACAATAGAAATGTGCTGATCGGTAGGAAGATTAGGGCGTTCGGGAGGGGTATAACTGGGAAGACCCAGCTATTTTCTCGCTCTCTCTGCCTGGACCCGGTTCGCTCTGTCTGCCAGCAGCCCAGAAACAAGACTTCCAGAAACGCCACGTGTCGACGGCAGAAACAGAGCACAGGGCCAGGTTTTTCCATCCATTTCACCGGTGAGCATTATCTTTCTTCTGGCTGTCGCAAGACAATTTTAGTTAGGCATAAGGGTGTGGATTAATGGGGATATTGCTAAAACTGTAATTTTAGGATTTTCCCTCGATGTGTCCGTTCTCTTCCCATGCTAAGTGTAAAACCGTCTTCATATGATACTGTTTCTCTGTAGTTTTACTTCTGTAAATAAACATTGGTTTTCCTCGCACCAATCCACGGGTCTGTTCGTTTGCCCTTATCGCCACTCGATAAGTCCTGGGCTCAGAACTAATAATAAGGGCTAGCGATTCGCAACCGCACAGCGGGCAGGCAAATCCAGGAAAACATAACTGGCTGACCTACAAATAAGCCCGAGACAAAAAACCCTTACATCCCTTATCTATTTTCCCAGTTACATCCTCAAAAAATTCCAGTAGATTAGTCAAGCACGATTTACCTTTTGTAACTCCATGTTGACTTTGTCCGATCCTGTCACTGTTTTTCAAGTGCTCAGCTATTACATCCTTTATAATGGACTCTAGCATTTTCCCCACTACCGAATACAGTATGAAGAACAACACCTGTGTCACAGAGAAACACCTCATCTCCTTTTCCACACCCAGGCACCCAAAGCTTAGGAACCAGTGCAGAGGAAAAACTTCCACCACTGGATTTACCTTTCACATTATTTGAATGATGAAGTGAATAAGGATGCTTATATTTCTCGAACCATCCCTTCAGGAGCAAGGTCTTTAGCAGGTGATGGAATACTCTCCACTTGCCTGGATGAGTGCAGCTCCAACAACACAAGAAACTTGACACCATCCAGGACAAAGCAGCCCGCTAGATTGGCACCCTATCCACCACCTTAAACATTCACTCCCTCCACCGTGCCGTGGCTGCAGTGTGTACCATCTACAAGATGCACTGCAGCAACTCGCCAAGGCTTCTTCGGCAGCACTTCCCAAACCCGCGACCTCTTCCACCTAGAAGAACAAGGGCAGCAGGGGCATGGGAACACCACCACCTCCAAGTTCCCCTCCAAGTCACACACACCATCCTGACTTAGAAGTATATCACCGATCCTTCATCATCACTGGGTCAAAATCCTGGAACACCCTACCTAACAGCACTGTGGGAGTACCTTCACGACACGGATTGCAACGGTTCAAGAAGGCGGCTCACCACCACCTTCTCGAGGGCAATTAGAGATGGGCAATAAATGCTGGCCTTGCCAGCGATGCCCACATCCCATAAATGAATTAAAAAAAATACCAACAATAAAACTAGATAGATGTAAATACAAACAGAAAATACTGGAAATTCGCAGCAGCTTCATTAGCATCTGAAAAGTCAATGGCTGTGAAATTTGGCCCGTTAGCGCCAGCTGATGAGGCCAATTTCGGTAAAAAAATGGCGGCCGCCTACTTCTGGTGCAGATTTAACATTTTTGATCAGCAGAAGGCAGCTCACCTTTAAGAGGTGTACACTGCCTTTAAGAGGCACAGGCTAGCTTTAAGTAAAGCGAACATCAAGAATTTCGGTCCCTTGCTGTCAGCACGTTCAGTGCTGGTATGTGCGCCACAATCATTATAATTAGCAGTGCCCGTACCCCTTTTTCAGCGCTATGGAATTTCACCCCCAAAGTTTTGGGTGTAATCCTTTGTCAGAATTATTCATGAAGCTTCTTTGGGCACTGGAGCCAGGTCGTGGGAGTGACCACCTCAGTGATCTGGTCCCACATCGTTCTTTCTGGAGGGCCTTCTGGCCCCTGTGAGTAGAGGACCTCTCTTGCCGTGTTGACCCCCTGCACAAAGCTGGAGTGCTGTGTGTGAGACAAGGGGTGTCTCTTCCCTGGATTGCTGAGCCATTTGTGTTAGTGCTGAAGCATTTTTCCCATTTTTCTTTGGTACGGAAGGCAATTCAGCTTTAAGACCTGAAGACTCCTATTTGGGAATTCTTTTTAATGTTTTTTTTTCAGAAGGCAATTGAGCAGGAAGGGCTAAAAACTGGCTAGTTTTACATGATTTTTATTTTTTTCATTTCAGAAGTCAGTTCCCCTCTAAAAGACCGAACTGCTTTCTGAAATGACAGCCTCGCTTTCAGAGAAGGCTGTTCTTGCTGCAGTAACGCTACAGCCACGCTACACTGCAGCCTCCTGCCGGGACAAGCGTCACCAGGACGATGTTGTACAATGAGTTCAGCGCTGGGCTAATGTTAATTAGCCACCAGTGCAAATTTACTGGTCTTGCCAGCGCCACCATTTTCGGCGGCCATTAACACAGACCTGCGGTGGTACCGGCAGGTTTTTAAGCGTTGTTGAATTTTTAGCCCATTGTCTTATCCTATTGACGATAGTAAAACCCATCATTTAAAAAAAAACCTTGACTATATCTCCTTTTAGCCTTCTCTTCGCTGACAGAAATAGTCCCAGTATTTCAAGTCTCTCTTCATAACTATAGTTTCTCATTCCTAGCATCACTCAGGTGAACCTATGTTATATACTCCCTATGGCTTTAATGTCCTTTATATAATGGTGTGTCCAAAACTGTGGCCCAATCAATGTTTGGTACAAATATAGCAAAACAGCTTTACTCTTCTGCTCAATCCTCCTATTAATAAAACCTAAAATGCTGCTGGCCTTTTTATGGCTTTATCTACCCGCAGAGACTAATCGGGGGCTTTGTATTTGAACCCCTCGGTCTCTGTTAATCCACACCCTTCAGTGTCTTTTCATTGAGTTTATACTCCCATTCCGTGACTTTCAAAAATGTATTATCTCTCAGTTCTCCACATTAAATGACATCTGCCACCTGTCTGCCCATCCCACTAAGCTGGTTTTGTCTTTCTGAAGTTTTTTACACTCCTAGCTGTGTACCAAACCTACGACTTTTCTGTTATTAGCAAATTTCGAGATTGTGCTCCCTATGCCCAAGTCCAAATAATTTACAATTATCAAGAACAAAAATGGTCCCAGCACTGACCCCAGCGTATACCGTTCCAACCCTTCTACAATCCAAGCAACGCCCATTTACCCTAACTTTGTTTCTTGCCTGTCAACCAACTTTCTATCCATGCTGCTATATTTCCTCTAATACCAGGGCTTCGATTTTCACAAGGGGGCGGGAATGTGCAGGGGAGCCGGCAGCAGGCAATGAACCTGCAGTCCTGCTGTTAATATGTAGGTATGACAGTAGACAAGCAATGGATAGCATTTAAAGCATTAATACATAATTTACAACAAATATACATTCCTTTTAAGGCACAAAACCCCCACAGGAAAAGCGGTCTAACTGTGGCTAACAAGAGAAGTTAAAGATAGTATTAGATGAAAGGAAGAGGCTTATAATGTTGCCAAAAAGAGTAGTAAGCCTGAGGATTGAGAGGATTTCAGAATTCAGCAAAGGAGGGCCAAGAAATTGATGAAGAAAGGGAAAATAGAATGAGAGTAAACTAGCGAGAGACATAAAAACAGACTGTAAAAGCTTCTATAGGTATGTAAAAAGGAAAAGATTAGCGAAAGTAAATGTGGGTCCCTTACAGGCTGAGACAGGAGAAACTAAAATGGGGAATAAGGAAATGGCAGAGAAATTAAACAAATACTTTGTGTCGGTCTTCATGGAAGAAGACGCAAAAATCCTTCCGGAAATAGTGGAGTACCAAGGGTCTAGCGAGAATGAGGAACTGAAAGAAATTCGGACAGGAGAAATTGATGGGACTGAAAGTTGATAAATCCCCATCACCTGATGGCCTACATCCTAGGGTTTTGAAAGAGGTGGCTATAGAGATAGCTGATACATTGGTTGTCATCTTCCAAAATTCCATAGATTCCAGAATGGTTCCCGCAGATTGGTAGGCAGCAAATGTAACCCCACTATTTAAGAAAGGAGGGAGAGAGAAAACGGGAAACTACAGACCAGTTAGCCTGACATCAGTAGTAGGGATAATGCTAGAATCTATTATTAAGGATGCGGTAACAGGGCACTTAGAAAATAATAATAGGATTGGGCAGAGTCAACACAGATTTATGAAAGGGAAATCATCTGTTAGAGTTTTTTGAGGTTGTAACTAGCAGAATAGATAAGGGGGGAACCAGTGGATACGGTGTATTTAGATTTTCAGAAGGCATTCGATAAGGTGCCGCACAAGAGGTTATTAAATAAAATTAGGGCTCATGGGTTTGGGCGTAATATATTACCATGGATTGAGGACTGGTTGACGGACAGAAAACAGAGTGGGAATAAGCGGGTCATTTTCGGGTTGGCAGGCTGTAACTAGTGGGGTACCGCAAGGATCAGTGCCTGGGCCTCAGCTACTCACAATCTATATCAATGATTTGGATGAGGGGACCAAATGTAATATATCCAAGTTTGCTAATGATACAAAGCTGGGTGGGAATGTAACTTGTAAGGAGCATGCAAAGAGGCTTCAAGAGGATATAGACAGGCTATGTGAGTGGGTAAGAACATGGCAAATGGAATATAATGTGGAGAAATGTGAAATTATCCACTTTGGTAGGAAAAATAGAAAAGCAGAGTATTTTTTAAATGGTGAGAGATTGGGAAATAATGGCGTTCAGAGGGACCTGGGTGTCCTTGTACACAAATCACAAAGTTAACATGCAGGAAGAGCAAGCAATTAGGAAAGCAAATGGTATGTTGGCCTTCATTACAAGAGTATTTGAGCATAAGAGTAAAGACGTCTTACTGCAATTATATAGGGCCCTGATGAGACCACACCTGGAGTATTGTGTACAGTTTTGGTCTCCTGAACTAAGGAAGGATATACTTGCCATAGAGGGAATGCAACAAAGGTTCACCAGACTGATTCCTGGGATGGGGGATTGTCCTATGAGGACAGATTGACTAGGCCTATATTCTCTGGAGTTTAGAAGAATGAGAGGTGATCTCATTGAAAATTACAAAATTCTTACAGGGCTTGACAGGGTAGATGCAGGGAGAATGTTTCACCTGGCTGGGGAGTCTAGAACCAGGGGTCATAGGCTCAGAATAAGGGGTCGGACATTTAGGACTGAGATGAGGAGAAATTTCTTCACTCAGAGGGTGGTGAATCTTTGGAATTCTCTACCCCAGAGGGCTGTGGAGGCTTAGTCGTTGAATATATTCAAGACAGAGATCGATAGATTTTTGGATATTATATTTTGGATATTATGGGGATCGGGCAGGAAGGTGGAGTTGAGGTAGAAGATCAGCCATGATCTTATTGGAGCAGGCTCAAGGGGCCGAATGACCTACTCCTGCTCCTAGTTCTTATATTATGGCAGCTGGGAAATTCAGCATTTATTAAGTAACACAAGTAACACAAAAGTTACTCACCACACAGTAGACTGAACAAAATATGGAAGACTTGCCTTTGTTGGATACACTGAGGCCTGCTCAGGGTCGGCGCCCGTCCCTGGTAAGCATACTGCCTTGGTGCAGAGTTTTCTTTTACTTCCTGTTTCTTTATTGCATGATGAAAGTTGGCTTTCAGCAACCAACACCTGCCATTTTCAGAACTTAATATAAATTAATGGGTCTCCCTTAAAACTTTCTTCTTATAATTTGCTCTTAATTAATTTGATAATGACATTTTATTTTAGCTTATCCATATTCCCATATACATTGCATCTATTGTAACATTTTGCTTCTCAAACAAAAAGTATCACCAAAGTCAGGCATCTTTGCAACGATTTGGTGGAAAGACTATTCGAGTCAGAATTTCATCATGAAAGAAGGAAAAAGAGGAAACTAACAACTTTGTCCTGAATTGGGAAAGACTATTTCCTTTGGTTGGCTCATCAATTTTTTTAAAAAGAGCTTGATTATCCTGGCTGCTCCTGCTTCACCTGCAATTGGGAATACCTGAAATAGGCATAGTCATTTGAATATGATGGAAATAGCAGCCATCTGACATCACTCTTTCCTGCAATAAGCATTTTTCTACATTTCCGCTGGTCATAGATCAGAGGAGAGGCCCACCCATAAAAATAGGGCTCAGGCTTCCTGCAGGTAGTGCTCCGGCAGCACTGTTCTTGGTATCTTCACCATTTTTCAGGGCAAGATCCTTTTATTCTTTCGAGGGGAACATATCAAAAAGCTGAATCCTCAGTGCCCAATGGCGCTTTTGAAATCCCCCTTTACCCAGCTCATTTAGAAGACGAGATGGAGCATGAAGCTGGTATGGATACAAGGGAGCTTAGGTAGCACGAGGACATGTGCACCAAGCCAGTGCTACGTGCAGATTTAGTGAGCCCACAGACCATTTTTGTACCTAACTGAGCAGTACTGTCTTCAAAAACCATGTTTTACCAGGGAAGTGATAAAAGAGCTTTCTGTCTTACTGGAAGATGACCTTCTGCCAATCCATGGCAAGGACAGCCCACCTTGTAACAATAAGCGTTACCACTGCATTACACTTCTTTGTACCGTGGTCAGGTGACACATCGAACATCCAGCAGTCTTTGGTGTATCCAGCAAGTGACAGATCTCCTGTTTGTGCAAGTCAACAGCTATATTAACTTTCCAATGTAGGCCAGTGATGGCCAGGCTGGAGCTCTCAAATTCTACAGCAGAACAGGATTTCCCAGTGTGCATGGAGTTATAGATGGGACCCATGTAGCCCTTCAGGCTCCTCCTGGCAGAGAAGTCTGTAATGTGAACAGGATGAATTATTTCAAAAATGCCTAGCTGTGTGGAACCATCGACACCACATAATGGAAATTATGCCAAACACCCAGTTATAAGTGGTAAAAGAGCAGTGATAATATGTTCATTTTGAGACAGTCGTCTATACCTTAGTTTTTGTAAATGAAAATAGAGTAAAGGGCTGACTCCTTGGCAATCAGGGGTATCCACATCCTCCATGTCTACTAACACCCCTGCGTCATTGTACATTCGCATATGCATTTTGGTTGCCGTTCTTTCTCCTTTTGTTTTCTCTCTTGACTCCTCTCGGGCCCTTTTCTCCTGTCTCCTTTCTTTTCTGTTGCTCTATCATGCCACCTTCCATTTCTCCCCTCTTGGGTGCATTGACTACCAAACGCCTATCCCATTCCAGCACGACATTGCTTTCCTACTCTCCTGTCGTAGTCCCAGGCTTGAATCCTCTTTGAATAAGCCCACAACTGCTTTAGTGACTCACTCGGCAGTCTCCAACGGACCAAATAAGGCACTCGTCGCTGCCTCCTCACAAGCAGCAACCCCAACTGCCCCATCCTACTCTCTCTCACTAACATTCCCACCCAGCACGGCCACTGGAAGCTAATCTTAATAATCTCCTTCCCATCCTACTCACCCATTCCCATCACTGACCCCTTGGATTTTGCCAGCAGATCAACAATCACTGCTCCTCCCCACATCTCCCTCCAGAATGTCCGTTCAGTTGTGAACAAGGCCTTTGCCATCCATGAGCTTATTGTGGATGATGGAATTGGCATCATGGCCTTGACAGAAACTTGGCTGACTGGGGATGGCACCTTGCCCTTAATGAAGCCTCTTCGCTTAGCTATACCTACCACTACCTGCCCCGTCTAGACCGTCACAGTGGCAGTGTGGCCCTTATCACCAAATCATACTTTTGTCTCACTCCCTACTCCTCTGCTCCTTTGAGCATCTCACCTTGTTCCACCCCTCACACCTCTCCTTTACTGTGCCGCCCAGCTACACCTGTGTGCTGGCTCTCCGTGTTTACACTGGTAAAAGCAACGTCTTATTTTGGTGGCAGAATTGTTGACCAGAGCCACAATTATATTTGTCTTTTACTGAGATATCCTCCCTCCTTTACTCTTTCAGCTGTAAGATTCTCAAAATTCACAGATTCCCCCTAACTCGAAGAAAACCCTAAGGAAAAAGACTTTGGACTCTTTCCTAGCTATTACAGGGTGGTGAGGTGCACTGGGCCTAAACCGAAGGACCTTTCGAGCAAAAACCAAGATTTGGGATTTTAAAAGACATGTCTGGACTTGAAGGGGAGAAAAGGCTGTGAAGGAAGGTGGATCAACCTCTGTAAAAGCAGTTTGGGTATTGGCGCTAATGGGGACTGTCTGGGGAACCGTATGATCTCGCTGGGAGTGTAAATCGGCCCCTATCAGACATTAGCATCCTAACAATAAACCCGAGGAGAACAGTCTCCACCCCAGGCTACAGAGCCCATTAAGACATGCATAAAACAGATTACTTCGGCTTACCCTATAGAAATTACAGGCCCAACCAAGAAAACCAAACACAAAACCAATCACCTGTAATCAACCGAGGAGATCAACAGGATGTAAACTATCCCAAAAGCCATTTGACACTTACAGAACAGTTACTGGTAACGAGCCCGCCAAAACTAACAAAGACCGGGACCTGATTTGGCGCGCAGATAAGGAACCTTCAAATGAGTATAATTGAAGGTCCGTTCTCAACCTGAAGAAGAGGGAGGAAGAACAAGAAGACATCAACGGAGGCATTCTCCGCAACACAGTTCTAAAACCAACACCGTTCAGCGTTCTGTGTCCAGCCAGGAGGTCGACAGCTCGAAGGCCAGACCATCCAACAAAGTAGGCTGACACGAGAAGAACCCAGAACGACCGCCTCAGTGACCATCGGACACCTCGCGGCAACAAGGCCCTCAAGAAACAACCAACCAAACACCAAGTACCAGTATTCGGGCCACCGCAACCAAAGAAAACCAACTCGAAGAAAAACCGAAGAACCGCAAAGTTTCCACTCTACAATCTACTCCTGACTTATCCCTGGGTAAGATTTTCCCTGAAAAACTCTAAACCCTACTTCTAAACTAAAGAAAAGTGGGTACTCACCTGATAAATCCAATACGCACCCTACTGCATCAGCGGACTCGTGAAGACTGACCAGATACGCAGTTGAAGTCCTCTACCGCGTACGGGGTACGGCAGACACCAACCGACATATAGAGTGAACCCCAAAACCGCGAACTAACCTAACTGTCAAGGATTCTGGTGAGTATCATCCCTAGTCCTCTGGAGTCCAACCTAGCTAGTAAAGTGGGATTGGGAGGGGTGAAGTATTGTGGGATTGGGAGGGGTGAAGTATTCTTTTAATGTTATTTCCCTCGCTTGTACCGAAGTGTTCCCCACTTTTAGAGTGTTAAGAGTGTTTGTGTTGTGTTTTACTTTCTTAAATAAAGATCAAAGTTCTTGCATCAAACTCAGTTGTCTGCTGCACTTTTTATCACAACCCCCAAATAAGTCCAAGGTCTAGAGCCAAGGGAGTGGGAGCGATTCGAACCGCGCAGAAGTGAAGCTGACACAAACCACCACCCCCTACACAGCCTCTGCACTGAGTGATTCCTCATCCTCAGTGATTTTAATCTTCATCTCTGCTCCGCTTGCCCCCTTTTCTCTGAATTCATTGTCCTCCTGTCCTCTCTAAACCTCTCCCTCCATATAATCTCTCCTGTCCATATTCACGGCCACCCCCTCGACCTTGCTATCTCCCTTGGCCTCTCTACTCCCATGGTCATGATCACAGACAAGACCATCTCCAATCACATCCTTGTATCCGCTCTCCACCCACATGCCCCTCCCCCCTTTCAACCCCACGTCAGCTCCTGGTAAAAACTCTCCAACAATTCACTTGCAAGTCAACTGCACTTTCTAAATCACAATTACTAACCTTTGGCCCTCCATTAATCACAGTACTCAAGCTGAGAGCAGATATGCCATCTTCATGCCTCCACAAGGTTCATCAGAGAACACCACTGACATTCTGAAGCAACATTTCTGCTGTTTGGATAGGTCAGGGACACTGTTACACTTACCACCCCTCTTCTTGTGAATACTGTGCTCACCTGTGCTTCTTCTCCATGGAGGCCCTGTGGCAAGAACATGTGGAAATTCAGCTGCCAGCCTTCACACAAGAGACATTTGGGACTGAGGAGGCTATTAGTCTCAGTCAGGCTGGTCCCTTGAGGAACCTGCTTCTGGATGTGTCACTGCCACTGATGTAGTTTCAGCCTGGCCCCGCCTGCCTGCTTGCTGGATCCTGTGAAGCGCTCGAAGGTGGGGAAGGACTGCAGTGGTTTCCATCAGTGTCATCTAGACACTGCTGGACACTCCATGGGCCTTATGATCTGGGTCGGCGTAGACCCCATTGCAGCAATCACATATCTGAAGTCCCTATTCATTACTCTCTCCGTTCGACCAAGCTGATTTGATAACCAGTCCAAGGGGGAGATAACACTGCTGCGCAAAATCTTTATGGCTTCACTCTGAGCATAATGGCCTCTGGCATTAAGGACGCTGCTGAAGATGTTTCTGGAGCTGCTGGTCACACTAAAGTGGATTACTTTGGACCCCTTGAAATAGCACCCCACACATGCAGGTGTCGGACTCCACCACCCCATCCGCCATATATTGGAAGATGGAAGGTACTCCTCCAAAGACTCTAATAATGTCTCATGCTCAGTAAGTATTCTTTTTAAAGGCTGGGGCCCAGGCAGCCGGATCTCTGGCTTCACCAGTAAGTGAAGAAAACAACCTCGTCCTCTGGCAAGGTGCATCCTATTCTCCTCTTCCAATCCATCTGCTTCTGTTCACCTGTGCTCAATGCAGCACCCAGTGAACCACCCTCAACCCAACTATCTAAATTCCCCGATGATCCATGTCAGTTTGTGTTTGTAAGATGCAGTGATGTGGTGCCAAGTGAGGTGTCTGAGTACTGCTTCTGCAAGGACCTACTGTTCTGCATGGGCTATCACTGTAAAAACATCAAAAAGTAGCAGTTAGGAAAGAACACTGCTAGACAGAACTACCGGCAGCTAGTATGCTGTAGCAGATGGTTCTCAGCTTGTTAGTGTCTCTGGACAGATCAAGGAGCAAGTTTTGTACAAATCCTGCAAGGGGACACATCCTCTGGCTTTACCAGCTCCAGCCTCCTGAAGGACATCCTTTCCCAGATCTCCAAAGCCCTCTCTTCAAAAGATGTACGTTCACGTTTTGCTGTTGGCTCACCTCCACTTGTACTTAGCTCCCTATTATCTTCAGCCTATGCCTCCCAAAGAATAGTCTTCCTTCAGTCACATGACCATGTGAGCAAGCAATGCTGCAAGCCAATGTGTGATGGTGAATGTCAGGCAGGATTGTGATCTGAGACATGTGGAGTATGCAGAAGGTCTAATGGGAAGGAAATCAGCAGGCTATCATTTGCCTGCACATAAAGGAGTATGGGACGAGGCCCAGGGTGGATGATGCACAGATGAGATGATGCTCTGTAATGGGAAGGCGGAGAATGTTGCAAGAAACTAATGAGGACAAGGGTGCTGCAAACGTTCCTCAGTTACCAGGTGCAAACCTTAAGTAAGTTTCCATACACTTGCCTACCTGGGTTAGATCATCAAACTTTTTGCAACACTGCAACGAAGTCCTGTGCACTGTGCTGCTCACACAAATGCACTCTGTCACCTGCTGCCTTTTGACCAAGGTGTGGGAACAGGACATGTCTCATGTGATCTACTTCCTGCAACAATATTTCAATTCCTTCATTCTCAAAGCAAGATGCCCTACTTCAGATCTTGATACAGACATTGGGTAACTAAGCACAAAATTGGCGTAGTGGGAAACAAAATCTTAAATTTGACACAAGCCGGACTGAAAAATTATTTAACCTCAATCACACAGGTAATGAATGTGGGCAGAGCGGTCAGTGAAGTCAACACTGCCCCTTTCAGGTGGCAGGTATTCAATGCCTGCACTGGAACTGTCACTTCCTGGGATTACTAAGCGATTAGTTCATAATCATAGGAGCCAGCAAATGGGTGTGCTCTTGCACTGCTCCCCAATAAGTGCAGTTCCTGCACACAGCTCTACTACTGCACTCAATTTCTCCTCTCAGCAAAACCTATTTAAAAAGAAAACTGAAATGTTTCAAATTATTATCCTTAAACTGAAAAATTACTCTCATGTAAGATACAGACCTGTGAACCACTCCCATCAAAGATCACATGGACTGCTGTTTTTACTTCTGAAATCCTGTCTTTCATTGGCAATCCCTAGAATTCAACAAAAAAATCCTGAGTTTCCCAAAGCAATCATTTAACATTCCCACTATTCATCTGTATTCAATACATTAATGACTGATTGATTTAGATTGGAGCCTAGCTAATTTGAATTTGTACATTGAAATTCAAGAGTTCTTAAATTGTACCAATTCAGAAATATTCAAGATGCGAAACAAAGTCATTGTAATATGGTACTTGAAATTTAAACTTCTACCCACACCACACATTCAGATCCAGTCAACAAATCTCAAGATAGGTTCAGGCAAAGATCAGCTCATTTGATTTCATCCATCTATAATACCACCTCTACCATCTTTCCATTGCAGCACCTGTTTCTTGAGGATAGATTGTAACTTGCAATTGTGAAAGGCAAAATTAGGAGATGTTAGGTAGTATTTCTTTGCTCAGAGAGTGACAGCAGCTGGTACAGGTTGCCAGGAAGAATGGTTGGGACCAAACGGAAAATGGCAACTTTCACCACTGGGCGGTGAACTGGTAGTAGCGGATCAATCACCCGATATACACCCTTTGACAATGATTTCAATATAACCCAGTTATATTCGCTCTGTTTACTGTTGTCTCACACTGTTTGGATCTGCTGAGTAACAAGTCAACTGACACCCCAAGGCTTCTTTCAACTTTCTCCTTGGTAAATTCTATCTGACCCACAGAGTATATTTCTCTACTTTTACTTTCATGCAATACCTTGAATTTAACTCCATTTGCCATTGATCAGCCTGGGCACAAACTCTGTCAAGTACTCTCTTTAACATCTTGACTGCTGTTCTGGGTTCACTGTCCTCCACTCACCCAAATCGGCGAATGCAGGTTATTTCTGTGTACCAGGAGCAGGAGATCATTGGTGAATCCTATTCAATACCTTCTCCATCGCAAGCGGCTTCTCTTTAGTCAGTTACTAATGCAGACCCATGACTGACCCTGACGCAGGGAGGTACTCTTCCCTTCCCATGGGCGGAAGAGACCTCCCCAGGAGATCAATACAGCCTGGTTGCACATTGCAGAGGGCACAAGCAGGGATGTGGTCAGGAGGACCAGTCTGCAGTGCCGCAAACGTTTCAATGATTTCAGTAGATCACGAAACGTTAGCACAAAGCCACACTCAACCTAATCCTGCTGTGCCACTCATCACATCCCCATCACTCTGCCGTCCCTACCCTACTCCTGCACATCCTTACTCACACCAACTGACCTTGCACCTCCACCCATCCCTCTCTACCTACATTATCACTTCCCCATCTCACTAGCCACCCCTGACACTCATCCTCATCCTAGTGCAATCCTACCAACTAACAACACCCAAGGGTAGGCACTTGGGTCTTTTATGCCATGTTCATGTAAAGTTTCTGTTAATGTGGTGTCAAACATTGAAAGCTTTATTTTGAACACTTTGCGTTCTTGGACAGATTTGTGTGCACCTTTGGAAGTGGCTTAGTGAGTTGCAGTGAATGGTGAGACATAACGGTACCCCCAGAATGGTGATGAGTGTAAAAGGAATGGCTTGGGCATTGTAGGGATGCTTTATGGTGTTGGTGTGGGGTGGTGCCAACCTGGCGCATCATGCGGCAGCCAGGGTGTACAGCGTCAAGTGAAGTAAATCTGGCTATAGTGAGGCCATCCCTGGCCTCCCGGGCAGCAATGTGGTCAGGTGCTGATGCCCTCTGTCCTGTGCAGCTTCAGGTGATTGCGGAGAAGGTTGGTGGTGCTGCTGGTGTGCCTGGTGGTGCTGGTGTTGGGGCTGATCATGGGATTCGGAGACCAAGGTGAGAGAGTATGAAGGGCACCCATGCAAATGGAATAGATGGCAGGTGAAGTAGAGATGACAGAAGTGACCTGTCAATGGTGAGAGGTAATGAGGTCAGACTGTGGAGACTTGTGTAAAGATTTGCAGCATGGTGAGTCAGTTGTGGAAATGCAGTGAGGAAGAGTTTGTGGCTGAGGGAAGATATCTCTAAGGTAGGAGCTTTTACTGTACATTTGAAGCGGTCAACTCAACAGCTGATTCAATGGCCACTGAACTCCCGCCTCAGCTTGACAGATGTGGTCCACAACCAGCGTGGACCCCGTGGGCGAGCTGCCAAATGCAGGTGGTGAGCTGAAAGTGGCTCTAAACAAGCCACTAATTACTTGAATTGGGTCCCCTGCTGTGAACCCGCCGCGCTCAGCGTTGACAGACCCGACATCAGGGAAAATCGCATGGCGGCGGGTTCACAGTGGGCCCCCGACTCACTGGGGGGGGAAAAAAAAAATCTCCCACCTGGCCCGCCACCGATCACACCCGCTGACCCCCTGCAAAATCCAGCCCTTCGATACAGGAAAAATCAGGTTTAGGAATTAAACATTGCAGGGTATAGCATATTTAGAAAAAAGATAAGAGGGGGGGGAAAAGGGGAGGTGGAGTAGCTGTACTTATTAGAGATCACACAATGGCATGAGAAAAAAGTGACGCAGCTATCAGCAAGACAGAAATAGAATCCATGTGGATAGATGTAAAAGATAATAAAGATCAATCACACTAATAGGTGTAGTATACTGGCCACCTAATAGTGGAAGGGAGGTAGAGGAAGAAATATGCAAATTAGGGAAATGAGTAAAAAACATAGAATAATAATCCTGGAGGATTTCAACTACCCCGATATTAATTGGACAGAAGAGGTAGGTAAAGGGGATAAGGGAATGGAGTTCCTACAATGTGTATTGGACTCCTTTCTAACCCAGTATGTAAGAAGCCCAACAAGGGAGGATTCGCTACTGGATCTAGTAATGGGGCATGAATCAGAGCAGATAAGCGAAGTAAAAGTAGGGGAACATCTAAGCAATAGTGACCATAATATAATACACTTTAAGATATGATATAATAACATTTAAATTAAAGAGGAGAAATATTAAACAAACAAAATCAAACTCGGAGGATAAAACCCCTGGTCTGGACGGATTGCATCAGCACATTTTAAAAGAATCTAGAGAAGGGATAGTAGAGGCATTGTTACATATTTAATAATTTGTTAGAAAAGGCCTTCGATAAGGTGCCACATAATAGACTAATGAATAAGGTCAGAGCATCGGAGTCAGGGGACAAGTAGCAGAATGGTTAGCTAGCTGACAGAAAGCAGAGAGCAACAGTAAAGTGCCAGAGGACTGGCGGATAGCTAACATTATACCTATATTTAAGAATGGAGATAGAACATGTTCAGGGAACTATCGACCAGTCAGCTTAACATTGGTGGTAGGAAAAATAACGTAATCCCTACTAAAGGAGAAAATAGAAAAACATCTAGAAACCAAAAATAATAGTCAGCATGGATTTCAAAAGGGGAAGTCTTGCTTGACGAACCTCATTGAATTCATTGAAGGGGTAACCAAGAGAGTAGACAAGGGTAATGTATTAGATGTAATTTATCTAGATTTCCAAAAGGCCTTCAATAAGGTGCCACATAATAGACTAATGAATGTCAGACCATGCAGAGTCAGGGGACAAATAGCAGATTATATAGCTACCTGGCTTCAAGACAAAGCAGAGAGTAAGGGTAAAGCATAGCTATTCAGAGTGGCAGAAGGAGGAAAGTGGGATCCCACAAGGATCAGTGCTGGGACCACTGTTGTTCACCATTTATATTAACGATTTAGACTTTGGAATCAAAAGCACTATTTCTAAATTTGCGGATGACACCAAATTGAGGGGGGTAGTCAATAATGAGGAGGACTGCAACAAGTTACAAGACATTAATAAACTTGCAGAATGGGCAGATAATTGGCAAGTGAATTTCAACACAGAAGTGTGAATTATTACATTTTGGTAAGAAAAATAAGGAGGTCACATATTACTTGGAAAATAAGAATCTAAATGTGGTGAGGAGCAAAGGGATCTCTGAGTACAAATTACACAAATCATTAAAAGTAGTGACATAGGTTAATAAGACCATTAAAAAAAGCAAACCAAGCACTAGGGTTTATTTCTAGAGGGGTAGAATTGAAAAATAGAGAAGTTATGCTAAACTTGTATTAAACCTTGGTTAGATCACACTTGACGTACAGTTCTGGTCACCATATTATAAAAAGGATATACTGGAGAGGGTACAAAAAAGATTTACAAGGATGACACCAGAAATGCGAGGGTACACCTATCAGGAAAGGATGAACAGGTTAGGTCTCTTTTCTCTTGAAAAGAGAAGGCTGAGGGGGTGATCTAATAGAGGTCTTTAAAATTATGAAAGGTTTTGATAGAGTAGACGAAGAGAAAGTGTTTCCGCTTGTGAGGAAGAGCAAAACTAGAGGCCATCGATATAAGATAGACACCAAGAAATCCAATAGGGAATTCGGAAGAAACTTCTTTACCCAGAGAGCGGTGAGAATGTGGAACTCGCTACCACAAGGAGTAGTTGAGGCATTTCAGGGAAGGCTAAATAAGCATATGAGGGAGAAGGGAATAGAGGTTTATGCTGATAAGAGTTAGATGAGGAAGGATGGGAGGAGGCTGTATATTCTATGTAATATCCAGCACTCTCAAGCATATAGCGCCAATTCACGTTCCTGCCTGTTGTAAGTGGACACCCAAGGTTGCTATGCCCATAGCTGTGTATAGGAAAATTGTCAACAGTATTTTCAGGTCCGTTTACAGTTTTTGCAGTCACTTTGGGTGTTCAGAAGACAGTGTGGCATTTGTTGTTCCACCATCAACGGTGGACAAAAATAATGGCACAATACTTCTCCCCAAGGGGATTCCCCTATACTTTTTTTTTTTGAGGAACAGGAGGGCCAATGGAAGGATATCAAACAGGTCACCCAGAGCAAGGAGCTCTGAGCCCACCTTCACATATGACTAACCTTATTGCTGCAGGATTCTTCGGAAGTATCATAATCACACTATTATCATGTTTAAGCTGCACTAGATGAAAAAAAATGCCAGTAAGATTAACTGTCTGCAGAGCCTGATTGGCTGCACCTACCGTGATGCCACCAATATCTCTACAGGCCTTGGCAATTACCACAGAACTGCCTTCGTCGGCCCTAGGTTAACAAACAGGCAGATGTAGAGTGGTGCCATCTGCTGGAAAAGCACCTGCAGTTAACATAACAGCCAGTAACGATCAGCTGCAGCCTCAAATTTTCTCACTTCCTTCCAGGCATGCTGCAAAGCTGTCCTATGGGCAGCTGCCCTAAAAGTGGTAAATAGAGCCACCCTCCTCGTAACGTGGTTGACTCTTAACTGCCCTCTGAAGTGACCCAGTAAAGCACTCAGTTGCATCAAACTGTTATAAGAGAAAACAAGAACAACTCCTGATGGGCCACTTGGCTGCAACTTAGGCATCGAATCATGACACGGCAAAGACACACCCAGCCGAGTCAACACTGAAAAGTCCTCCTCACTACCATTTGCAGTCTGGTGCCAATGTTGGAAGAGCTGTCTCACAGACTAGACAAGCAACAGCCTGACATAGTCATAATTACATAATCATATTTATCAGCCAACATCCTAGACTCCTCCATCACCATCCCTGGGTATGTCCTGTCCCACTGACAGGACAGACCCACCAGAGTAGGGGGCAAGTGGCATACAGTCAGGGTGGAGTGACCTGGGGGTTCTCAACATTGACTCTGGAACCCATGAAGTCTCATGGCTTCAGGTCATATGTGAGCAAGAAAACCTGCTGATTACCACCTACCTCCCTCATCTGATAAATCAGTACTCCTCCATGTTGAACACCATTTGGAGGAAAGTCTGAGGGTAGCAAGGCACATAATGTACTTTGGGTGGGGATCTTCAATGTCCATCACCAAGAAGGGCTCGGTAAAACCATCACTGACCAAGCTGGCTAAGTCCCGAAGGGCATTACTGCCAGACTAGGCTTGTGGCAGGAGGTGAGAACCACCACAAGGGAATAACCTACATAACTTCATGCTCACCCATCTACCTCTCTATCCATGACAGTATTGGTAGGAGTGACCACCACACAGTCCTTGTGAAGTCTAATTCCTGTCTTCACACTGGGGACACCCTCCATTGTGTTGTGCGGCACGACCACTGCGCTAAGTTGGATAGATTAAGAACAGATCTAATAGTTCAAAGCTGGGCAGCCATGAGGCACTGTGGGTCAACAGCAGCAGCAGAATTGCATTCCACTACAATCTGTAACCTCATGGGCTGGCATATCCCTCACTCCTCCAGCACCATCATGCCAGGTGGCTAACCCTGATTCAATGAGGAGTGTAGAAGAGCATGCCAGGGAACAGCAGCAGATGTACCTGGAAATGAGGTACCAACCTAGTGAAGCTACAACACTGGACTACATACATGTTATACAGTGGCAGCAGCATGTTATAGACAGAGCTAAACAATCCCACAAATGCATCAGATCAAAGCTCTGCAGTCCTGCCACATCCAGTCATGAATGTTGGTGGACAATTAAGCAACTAACGGGAGAAGGAGGCTTCTTGAACATTCCCATCCTCAGTGATGGTAGAGCCCAGCACGCGAGTGTAAAAGACGAGGCTGAAGAATTTGCAACCATCTCCAGTCAGAAGTGGCGAGTGGATAATCCTCTCAGCCTCCTCCTGAGGTCCCCACCATCACAGATTCCAGTCTTCATGTGACATCAATGGCTGGGTGTACTGGGCCACAAAATAATTTGTTAATTCATTCGCAGGATGTGGGTCTCGCTGGCAAGGCCGCCATTCATTGCCCATCCCTAGTTGCCCTTGAGAAGGTGCTGGAGGGTCATCTTCTTGAACCTCTGCAGTCCATATGGTGAAGGTACTCCCACAGTGCTGTTAGGTAGGGAGTTCCAGGATTTGGACCCGGCGACTCTGAAGAAACTGCAAAATGTGTCCAAGTTGGGATGGTGTGTGACTTGGAGGGGAACCTGGATATGATGGTGTTTCCATGTGCCTACTGCGCTTGCCCTTCTAGGCGATAGAGGTCGCAGGTTTGGGAGCTGCTGCAAAAGAAACCTTGATGAGTTACTGTAGTGCATCTTGTAGATGGTACACACTGCAGCCACGGTGCGCCGGTGGAGGGAGTGAATGTTTAAGGTGGCGGATGAGATCAAGCGGACTTTGTCCTGGATGGTGTCGATCTTCTTCGGTCTTGTTACAGCTGCATCCCCAGGCAAGTGGAGAGTATTCCACCACACTCCTGACTTGTGCCTTGCAGGGGGTGAAGACACGATGATCAACCAACAGTAATAAATTGTACTGTTAATAGTAAAATTGTTAATATTAAAATAGATTAGGATAGAATAATGAACCTAAAAGTAGATCAGGCTGCCAGCCCAGATGGCATCCACCCGGGGGTCCTTAAAGAAATGGGACAGACGTTATGCGCCGCCCTTAACCGTATCTTTAATGGCTCACTTTAGTCGGGGATTATGCGCCAATACTGGAATGATGGTAATATAGTTACAATTTTTAAAAAAGATGATGAGGCAGAGCTGGGTAACTGTAGGCTCACGAGTTTGACTTCAGTAACAGGTAAGATGCTTGAAGGATGCTCTAAATCAGTAGTTCCCAAACTGGGGTTCGTGGGGGGGAAAAAAAAAAAATCAGTGATGGAAAGCAAGACGTGCGATGCAGGAAGAGGAGGAGAAGGAGGGAGGGAAAAAGACTGCGGGCCAGCAGCAGCCGCAATGCCACCGCCAGCAACAGGATTCGGAGGCGGAAAAGCACAGAGCCTTGAGTCACGGCAAGAATGAATATACTTACTGATACAACTGGTTCATCTCACTTTTGAGACCTTTCTTGATCACGTTGCAACCGCGCTCTCACATTATAATCTTCACTTACAAGCCATAAAAGTGTACGTCTGCCCATAAATTCAACCATTTGTGAATGTCTTGACTCACTTGGAGAAAGTAACACAAGCATTTAAAATGTAAAGAAGTTTTGAATGATCATTTCTTTCAGCTAATTTTATGCAGTGCTGCCGGCCAGTTGTGCGGAGAGTAACCAACCGACATTAGAGCTGTCTGGCCACGGTCAAGGAACAAATCTGACATAATAATCTGGGCAGCACTTGAATACACTTAATAACCGATGCATTTGTAATTTAAAAAAATCAATGCTTTAAAATCACTATCAATTTATGTATACATGCTTGAGGGATTCCCGTTTTGTCAATGTCACCACCATAGCTATATTGTCAGAAGATCCTGGTACAGTATCAATACAAGGGGCCAATAATAATTTAAAGGGAGGGGTTCGTGATTACTAATCCATTTGAAAAGGGGTCCTTCAAACAACAAAGTTTGAGAACCACTGTTCTAAATGATCACTTGGGAAGAGAAGGCGTCATCAAGGAATACTCAACAGTTTCTGGAAAAGGAGCTTGTGTCTTACAAACATGATCACATTTCTTTGAAGCAGTTACTAGAATCATAATCACAGAAGGGGACCATTCGGCCCATCATGACTGTGGTGGTTCTTTGAAAGAGCTGTCCAATTTAATCCCATGCCCCAGCTTTCTCCCGATAACCCTGCAAATTAGTTCTCTTCAAATACATGTACCTATGGAATCTGATTCCACCACTCTTTCAGGTAGTGCGTTCCAGATCATAACAACCCTCTGTGTGAAATAATTTCCCCTCATTTCCCTTCTAGTTATTTTGCCAATTATTTTAAATCTATGACCTCCGGTTATCGACCCACTTGCCAGAGTTGACTATTTGCTCTGTCAAAACCCCTCACAATTTTGAATACCTCTATTAGGTCTCACCTTAACCTTCTCTGCTCTAAGGAGAATAATCTCAGATTCCCCAGTCTCTCCACATAACTGAACTCCCTCATCCTTGGTACCATCCTGGTAAACCTCCTCTGCATCTGCTCCAAGGCCTTGACATCCTTCCTAAAGTGTGGTGCCCAAAATTGTACACCATATTCCAGCTGAGACCTAACCAGTGATTAGTATAGGTTTAGCATAACTGCCTTGTTTTTGTATTCAATGCAACTATTTTGAAAGGCCAAGTATCCCATATGCTTTCAAACTGCCTTATCAATTTGCCTTGCCACCTTCAAGGATTTGTAACAATGCTCCACAGGTCCCTCTGCTAAGTTAGTGGATGAGGGGAACCTGGTAGACATTGGCCTAGAAATTGGTTCGCCCGTGCCCAATCTTTGGCTGCTGATAGGCATACTAATGTCTCAATATGGCAGGAAGGAACCACGTGCATATTTCCGACCAGAAGTGTGGCGCATGCCATAGTGGGTAAGGACAAACAAGAAGTGTCCTGCACCTGAAACAGGCATTAGGCCATTTACATTTGCAAGTGTATATTGCCTCTCACTGTTCCTTCTGCCAAAATGCATCACCTCACACTTCTCTGTATTAAATTCCATTTGCCACTTGTCTGCCCATTCTGCTAGCCTTTCTATGTCCTGTTGCAGTCGATTGGTATCATCCTCACTGTTTGCCACACCCCCAAGTTTGGTGTCATCGGCAAATTTAGAAATTCTACTCTGTATTCCAATATCCAGGTCACTTATATATATATATATATCAAAAAAAGCAGTGGCCCCAGCACTGACCCTTGGGGAACACCACTGTCTACCATCCTCCAGTCTGAAAAACAGCCATTTACCACAACTCGCTGTTTTCTGTCCTTCAGCCAATTCCTTATCCAAGCTGCCACTGACCCACCTATTCCATGAGCCTCAATTTTGTTAACCAGCCTTCCATGTGGTACTTTGTCAAACGCCTTCCTAAAATCCATGTAGACAACATCCATTGCATTCCCTTCATCAATCCTCCCTGTTACTTCATCAAAAAATTCAATTAGATTAGTCAAACACGATCTGCCTTTTACAACTCCGTGTTGGCTCTCCTTAATTAGCTTAAACCTCTCCAAGTGCCCGTTAATTTTTTCTTGGATTATTGTTTCTAAAACTTTACCCACCACTGATGCTAAACTGACCGGCCTGTAGTTACTAGGATTGTCCTTACACCCTTTCTTGAACAATGGTGTCACATTTGCCACTTTCCAATCCTCAGACACCTCCCCTGCATCTAGGGAAGATTGGAAAATATGGCAAGCCCTTAAGCTATCTCCTCCCCCAATTCCCTTAGCAACCTGGGATGCAAGCCATCTGGACCAGGTGACTTATCCACTCTAAGCATACCCAGCCTTTCAAGTACATCCTGTCTATCAATTTTTACCCCTTCCATTGCTTCTACCTTTTCCACTGCTACTGATATTTTTGTCAGCATCCACCTGCTTAGTAAACACCGATACAAAGTACTCATTGAGTATTCCAGCCTTGCCCTGCGCCTCTAAGCATATATCACCTTCTTTGTCCCTAATAGGCCCCACCCTGCCTCGTACTACCTGCTTACATGCCGATAGAAGATGTTCGGGTTCCTTTTTATGCTAACCACCATTCTACTCTCATTCTCTCATTGCCAATCTTATTTTCATCTTCACTTCCCCTCTCAACTTATTGTATTTGGTCTAGTTCTCCCTTGAAGAATTCACCTGACATTCATCACACACCCTCTTTTTTTGTTTCATCATCTTCTCTATCTCCCTCGTCATCCAAGGAGCCCTTGCTTTGGTTCCCTTACCCTTCCCTCTGGTTGGAATGTACCTAGCCTGTACTTGGAATATCTCCTCCTTAAAGATCACCCATTGTTCCGTTACAGTTTTTCCTGTCAGTCTTTCGTTCCATTCTATTCTGGCGAGATCCTTTCGCATCCCATTGAAGTTAGACCTATTCCAGTTTAGAGGGTCTACTCTAGATTGTTCCTTGCTCCTCTCCATTGCTAATCTAAATCTTATGATACGATGATCACTCGTACTCAAGTGTTCTCCCAGATACTTGGTCGACCTAGCCAATCAGTAGCCTTAGCGCTGTGCGTTCTCTGAAGCCAGTAGCCTTAGCGCTGTGCGTTCTCTGAAGCCAGTAGCCTTAGCGCTGTGCGTTCTCTGAAGCCAGTAGCCTTAGCGCTGTGCGTTCTCTGAAACCAGTAGCCTTAGCGCTGTGCGTTCTCTGAAGCCAGTAGCCTTAGCGCTGTGCGTTCTCTGAAGCCAGTAGCCTTAGCGCTGCGCGTTCTCTGAAGCCAGTAGCCTTAGCGCTGCGCGTTCTCTGAAGCCAGTAGCCTTAGCGCTGCGCGTTCTCTGAAGCCAGTAGCCTTAGCGCTGCGCGTTCTCTGAAGCCAGTAGCCTTGGCGCTGCGCGTTCTCTGAAATCAGTAGCGTTGGCGCTGCGCGTTCTCTGAAATCAGTAGCGTTGGCGCTGTGCGTTCTCTGAAATCAGTAGCGTTGGCGCTGTGCGTTCTCTGAAATCAGTAGCGTTGGCGCTGTGCGTTCTCTGAAATCAGTAGCGTTGGCGCTGTGCGTTCTCTGAAGCCAGTAGCGGGAGCGCTGTGCGTTCTCTGAAGCCAGTAGCGGGAGCGCTGTGCGTTCTCTGAAGCCAGTAGCGGGAGCGCTGTGCGTTCTCTGAAGCCAGTAGCGGGAGCGCGGTGCGTTCTCTGAAGCCAGTAGCGGGAGCGCGGTGCGTTCTCTGAAGCCAGTCGCGGGAGCGCTGTGCGTTCTCTGAAATCAGTAGTGTGAGCGCTGTGCGTTCTCTGAAATCAGTAGTGTGAGCGCTGTGCGTTCTCTGAAATCAGTAGTGTGAGCGCTGTGCCTTGCAACTCTGTAGCCTGCCTGAAAATGACAATCAAATTACACATTCCAGATGTGTGTGCATTGCCTTCCATTTCCTGTTGGTGGCTAAAACAAAGTATGTTGATTCCACCTGAGTGGTAGAAATAGATGTTAGCCCCTGTCCAACTCGACCCGTGCCATTCCCCTCTGCCAGCGGATCAAAAAATAATCGCACTTGTCTGCATTTCCCTCCAGAATGTCAGTTCACTTGCAAACAAGGCCCTTGCCAACACAACTTTATTGTTGATGACTGCATTGGCATCCTGGCTTTGACTGAAACTTGACACTTTGCCTCTTAATGAATCCTCCCCACCTAGCTATACTTTCTACCAACTGCCCCGATCAAATCACCACAGTGCGGAAAGGTGGAGTTGAGGTAAAAGAATTGCCTACTCCTGCTCCTATTTATGATGTTCTTATGTGACCAAATCACATAAGAACATAAGAAATAGGAGCAGGAGTCGGCCATTCGGCCCTGCTCCACCATTCAATAAGATCATGGCTGATCTTTTCCCTCAACTCCACCTTCCTGCACTATCCCCATATCCCTTGATTCCCGAAGTATCCAAAAATCTATCGATCTCAGTCTTGAATATACTCATCAACTGAGCATCCACAGCCTTCTGGGGTAGAGAATTCCTAAGATTCACCACCCTTTAAATGGCCGACCCCTTATTCTGAGACTGTGACCCCTACTTCTGGACTCCCCAGCCAGGGAAAATATCCTCCCTGCATCTACCCTGTCAAGCCCTATAAGAATTTTATATGTTTCAATGAGATCACCACTCATTCTTCTAAACTCTATAGAATATAGGCCTGGTCGACTCAATCTGTCCTCATTGGACAATCCCCCCATCCCTGGAATCAGTCTAGTGAATCTTTGCTGCACTCCCTCTATGGCAAGTATATCCTTCCTTAGGTAAGGAGTCCAAAACTGTACACAATATTCCAGGTGTGGTCTCACCAGGGCCCTATGTAACTGCAGTAAGACTTCTTTACTCTTATACACTAATCCTTCTGTAATAAAGGCCAACATACCATTTGCTTTCCTAATTGCTTGCTGTATCTGCATATTAACTTTCAGTGATTCGTGTACAAGGACACCCAGGTCCCTCTGAACACCAACATTTACTCGTCTCTCACCTTTTAAAAAATATTTTGCATTTCTATTTTTCCTACCAAAGTGGATAATTTCACATTTCTCCACGTTATATTCCACTCACTTAACCTGTCTATATCCCCTTGCAGCCTCTTTGCGTCCTCCTTACAACTTACCTTTCCACCTAGCTTTGTATCGTCAGCAAACTTGCATACATTACACTCGGTCCCTGCTGTTGGCAGGCTGTAACTAGTGGGGTACCGCAAGGATCAGTGCTTGGGCCTCAGCTATTCACAATCTACATCAATGATTTGGATGAGGGGACCAAATAAGTTTGCTGATGATACAAAGCTGGGTGGGAATGTAAGTTCTGAGGAGGATGCAAGGAGGCTTCAAGGGGATATAGACAGGCTAAGTGAGTGGGCAAGAACATAGCAAATGGAATATAATGTGGGGAAATGTGAAGTCATCCACTTTGGTAGGAAAAATAGAAAAACAGAGTACTTTTTAAATGGTGAGAGATTGGGAAATGTTGGTGTTCAGAGGGACCTGGGTGTCCTTGTACACGAATCACTGAAAGTTAACATGCAGGTCCAGCAAGCAATTAGGAAAGCAAATGGTATGTTGGCCTTTATTACAAGAGAATTGGAGTATCAGAGTAAAGACGTCTTGCTGCAGTTATATAGGGCCCTGGTGAGACCACACTTGGAGTATTGTGTACAGTTTTGGTCTCCTTACTTAAGGAAGGATATACTTGCCATAGAGTGAGTGTAATGAAGGTTCACCAGACTGGTTCCTGGGATGGGGGGGATTGTCCTATGAGGAGAGATTGAGTAGACTAGGCCTATATTCTCTAGAGTTTAGAAGAATGAGAGGTGATCTCATTGAAACATACACAATTATTACAGGGCTTGATAGGGTAGATGCAAGGAGGATGCTTCCCCTGGCTTGGGAGTCTAGAACCAGGGGGTCACAGTCGCAGAATAAGGGGTCGGCCATTTAGGACTGAGATGAGGAGAACTTTCTTCACTCAGAGGGTGGTGAATCTTTGGAATTCTCTACCCTAGAGGGCTGTGGAGGCTCAGTCGTTGAGTATATTCAAGACAGAGATCGACAGATTTTTGAATATTAAGGGTATCAAGGGATATGGGGATAGTTCAGGAAAGTGGAGATGAGGTAGAAGATCAGTCCTGATCTTATTGAATGGCGGAGCAGGCTTGAAGGGCCAAATGGCCTACTCCTGCTCCTATTTTTTAACGTTCTTATGACCCCTCATCTAAGTCATTGATATAGATTGTAAATAGCTGAGGCCCAAGCACTGATTGTACCCCAGTAGTTACAGCCTGCCAACCCAAAAATGACCCATTTATTCCTACTCTCTGTTTTCTGTCCGTTAATCAATACTCAGTCCATGCTTATATATTACCCCAATACCATGAGCCCTAATCTTGTGTAATAACCTCTTGTGTGGCACCTTATCGAATGCGTTCTGAAAATCTAAATACACTACCTAAAATACTCGTAACAGATTTTTCAAACACGATTTCCCTTTCATAAAACCATGTTGATTCTGCCCAATCATATTCTGATTTTCTAAGTGCCTTGTTAGCACGTCCCTAATAATAGATTCTAGCATTTTCCCTACTACTGATGTCAGGCTAACTGGCCTATAGTTCGCTGTTTTCTCTCTCCCTCCTTTCTTGAATAGCAGTATTACGTTTGCAACCTTCCAATCTATGGGGACCGTTCTAAAATTCTGATGGTCATCGACCTGAAACGTTAACTCTGTTTCTCTCCTCACAGATGCTGCATGATCTGCTGAGTATTTCCAGCAATTTCGTATTCACTTGCAAACCTTGATAACTGAACCCATCACAGTCCTGCATTGCCAAAGTTGATACTCTCTGGAGTACTTCTAGTGCCATGTGCTAGTGAGTATAGGAACAGCAAGATAAAGCAGGTTAATGTGTGGCTGGAGAAATGTTGCAGGAGGGAAAGCTTCAGATTCTTTGGGCATTGGGACCAGTACTGGGGCAGGAGAGACCTGTACAAGGTGGACGGCGTGCACCTGTCAGGGATGCGATCATTGTCCTCGCAAGGAGATTAACTGTGGGAGAGGGTTTAAAGTAATTTGACAGGGGGAGGGGCACCAGGATGCAGCAACAGAGAAGAGAAATTAAGTGCAGGGAGGTCTGGGAGAGACAAACAGCCCTAGAATAAAGAGAAGTCCAGAAATAGGAGGCATCAGACTAAGGCGTGTTTGGAGTGCATGTGCGTAAATGAACGAAGTGTAACAAATGAGGTTGGTGAGCTGCAGGCACAAGTTGCCAGATGGAGTTATGATATAATGGCCCAGAAATTAAAGACTGAGTGTTGACGCGGGGGTAAGGCTTCCCCGCGATCTCTCACTCCGCGTTGGCTTTTTCAGTTCCAGCTCGCACGAACTTGATGTTCTGGACAGCTGCTGTGCTGGGCTTGCGTATCCCACCGGCGTAGTGAATTCGTGCGAGCTGTGGGATCACGTGACTCAGTTAGAGCCAATGGCAGCACACCATCTTCCATTCATAAGTTTCACATAAGTGCTGTGAAAGCTATGAATCTTACACCCCCCCAAAATAACAGCTAAACCTCAATTAAATTAAAAAAAAACCATCACATTAATAAAATAAGTATAGTTAAATAAATTAACCATTTTAAATAAAAAATTAAATTTTTGAAAAAATTTAAAATCTTTTAAAAAGTTATAAAAATAAACTTACCTGTCTTTAAAGTCTCTAAAAAAGATATACCTGTTAAAAAAAATTCAAAATAATACTTAATTCACTACTTACCTTGTTAAAAGTGGGTCTTACTCCTCCTTTTTTCATTTCTAAAATCTTCCGTACTTACCTGCGCGTCCAAAGCACTAAGTGCACAGCGTGCGCGCAGCCTGTAGCGCGCACGCGGTGCACCGAGGACCCGCCCCCTTTTCTATTCACCAAGTGCCGGTTTTCAGCGCATGCGCAGTGCATGCAGAAAACCGGCAATTGGAGACAGAATACGCGAGAGTACGCAGTGCGTACTCTCGCGTCGCGGGACTAATTTTTGGGCCATTGGCAATAGCGGAAACCTGGCTCAGACAAGGGCGGAAATGGGCATTTAACATTCAGGAGAAATGGGGAAGGAAAAATAGGAGGGGGGTGGCAGTACTGATCAAAGATACTGTTACAGCACTGGAAAGGGATGATGTAATTAAGGTTTCTAAAACAGAAGTTATTTGGCTAGAATTAAGGAGCAGAATAGGAGTTGTTACACTACTGGGTGTATACTATAAACCATCAAATACTGGGAAGGAGAGAGGAGCAAATCTGCAAACAAAATTCAGAAAAATGTAAAAACAATAGGGTAGTAATAATGGGGGACTTCAATTATCCCAATACAGACTGGGGAAAAAAAACAATGTAAAAGGCAAAGATGGGAAGGAATTCCTGAAATGTGTACAGAAGAACTTTCTTGACCAGTATGTTTCCAGCCTAACGAGGGAGGAAGCAGTGCTGGATAACGTTCTGGGGAATGAAGTGAAGCAGGTGGAGCATGTTGCAGTGGGAGAGCATTTGGGAAACGGTGATCATAATATCATCAGGTTTCGAGTAGTTACAGAAAAGGACAAGGTACAATCAAACGTAAAAATACTCAACTGGAAGAGGGTTAATTTCAATGAGCTGAAAAGGGATCTGAGAACATAGGAACAGGAGTAAGCCATTTGGCCACTTGAGCGTGTTCCACCATTCAATGAGATCATGGCTGATTAGTGGCCTAACTCCATATACCTGCCTTTGCCCCATATCTTTTAATATCTTTGGTTAACAAAAATCTAACAATCTCAGGTTAAAAATTAACAATTGATCCAGCATCAATTGCTGTTTGCGGAAGAGAGTTCCAAACTTCTACCACCCTTTGTGTGTAGAAGTGTTTCCTAATTCCACTCCTGAAAGGTCTGGCTCTAATTTTTAGACTATGCCCCCTAGTCCTAGACTCCCCAACCAGTGGAAATAGTTTCTCTCTATTGACCCTATCTGTTCCCCTTAATATCTTGAAAACTTTGATCAGATCACCCATTAACCTTCTAAATTTCAGGGAATACAACCCTACTTTGTGTAATCTCGCCTCGTAATTTAATCCTTGGAGTCCGGGTATCATTCTGGTAAACCTACGCTGCACTCCTTCCAAGGCCAAGGCCAATATATCCTTCCTAAGGTGTGGTGCCCAGAACTGCTCTCAGTACTCCAGGTGTGGTCTGACCAGGGCTTCGTACTGCTGCAGCATAACTTATACCCCCTTGTATTCTAGCCCTCTAGATATAAAGGACAGCATTCCAATAGCCTTTTTGATTATTTTCTGTACCTGTTCACGACATTTTAATGATCTAAGTACCTGAACTCCCAAGTCTCTTTCGACCTCCACTATTTTTAGCTTTTCACCATTTAGAAAGTATCTTGTTCTATGCTTTTTAGGTCCAATTGATAAGCAGGTAAAAAGTAAATGAGCAACGGGAGATCTTCAAAAGAGGAGAAATTCGGGTACAGACTAAGCACTTTCCTTTGAGGGGAAAAGGCTAGAGCTCCCTGGATGACGAAATAAATTTGGATTAAAATGAAACAGAAAAAGGAGGATTACGACAAATATCATGTTCAAAATTCAGTAGAGAATCAAGCAGAATACATAAAGTGCAGAAGTTCACTGAAAAATGAAATGAGGGGCAAGGAGATTTACAGAGAGTGTATAGAAAAGATTAGTAGGTAACATAAAAGGGAACACTAAATGCTTTTATAAACATATAGGGGGAGAAATTCGGTATCGCCCCGTTTGGTGCGCTATTATCAGCCGGGCGCAAAGTTTAGCGCCCGGCGATAATTATCACCTCCGACTGCAAAATTGGCCTCTATCGCCCCTGGAGACGATTTGAGCGCTAAATCAGGCGCTACACAGCTCTCATAAGGCACAAACGTCGAGGAGCGAGGCACTACCTCAGAGCGTTACCGAAGCTCAGGTGATGTCAGTTAGCAATGGAACACAGACAGACTGGCGCCGGCCAGTTCTTAAAGGGGAGGGTCCATGTGGCTGTCCAGCCACACCCTGCTCATTGCAGCCTTGAATCTCGGCCTGGAGAGACCTCTAAAGCAATTTTGCTGGAACCATTAATGGAGAGGCCCAGGGAAAGAGCTGAGCGCTTCAGCGGCGGGGCCTTGGTGGCTCTGGTTGGTGCTGTGGAGCTGCGACGGGCAGTGCTCTACCCACAGAGTGGCAGGAGGCAATTGCCCCGCGAATACAGAAGAGTCTGGAGGGAGGTGGCTCAGCACGTCTCCTCAAGGAGCCTGGTGCCCAGGACCCACACCCAATGTCGTAAGAAGTTCAACGACCTCACTCGGGTGGTCAGGGTGAGTGGCTGCTTTTCAATACCTCTACATCCCTCCATCTCAACTTCACTCTTTGCCCAGAGGGTTTAAAAACCCCAAATTCCCAACACTCATCCAAGACCTATGGCAATCTCATAAAACACACAAGCACATTCCACACCTTGCATACATTAAGGGCTATTCAACTATGGGAGACACATCAGGCAAGCACATGGCTGCATATTCACTCAGACGCCGTCCTTTTTCTTGCAGGCCAAGCTCTCTCATAACAGGCGGCAGCAGCAACGCACGGGAGGAGGACCGGCTGACATACACACACTCACCGATTTGGAGGCATGCGTGCACAGGATCGTTGCCAGCCAGGTCATAGGTGCCGTGGCCGCTGGAGAGGGCAACCCCCTTGGGGACAGCAATGGTATGTTCATCAGCTTTCTCTCCTCTCTAATTCCACTTGCCCCTCACAACACCTGCCTTAATCCAACTTACTAACTGTCTCCAGGCCTTGCTCCCTTACTACCCCCCTGTCCTGACGCTAAAGCCACTCTTGTACCTCCCTGCTTTCAGATAGTGAACCACCAGCTGACCAGCCTGTCCCTCAAACTACCAGTGGCAGCGACGCCCCAGGCGAGGAGGAAGAGGAAGCCAGAGCCTCACCGCCTGCGTCTCCAGAGGGAGCCCATGCCGACACTGGGACCACGCCTTCCCTGGTTGGGAGCAGGGGGGGTGGGGGGGGTAGAGTCTGATGAGGGCGAAGCTCCGGGACCCAGCGGGCTGCAGCAATGCCATGGGAGTAGGGAAGCTCGGGGGCCAGCTCCCCGGAGGGCGAGTAGGCAAACGAGTCCTGCTCCACAGGACTCAGAGGAGGAGCGCGTCATCGCAGCCATGAATAGATATGCCTTGAGCATGCACACTGAGCTCATGGGTGCAATGGCAAGGGTGCCCGAAAGCATGGATGGACTGGCTAGGAGTGTGGAGCAGTCCGCTGGTGCACAAGCTGACGCAAGACAATGGCTTAGTGCTGCAATTCAGTCATTGGCTGGTGTCATCCAGTCTCAGACTGCTCTCATGCAGTCTCAGATTGATGTCACACAAGCACTGACTGCTGCCATCCTCGCTGGGTCGGCCACATTGCCCTGGGGCTCTCACGGCGCCGCAGCAGGCCAGCAATCTGTGCTCGAGCAGATTGCTCCGGATGCTGAGGTTCTGCCCCGTGGGAGTGCCAGTGTGTCGGTCGAGCAGAAAGGTGCTCTCCTCTCACAGGATGATAGCATTCCTGCTCCCACCAATGGCACTTCCCCATTACACTTGCCACGGCCTGCAAAACAGTCAGCCCAGACTGCAGCCACCCATGCAGTTGGTGCAGTCTGCAGCCAGGCCCTCCAGGCCCAGACCTGGTCGAGGGCATCCTTCAAGGACATCTGCAGTGTCTGGATCCAGCATTGAGCAGCCTTCCACCGGCCTTGCTGCAGCCACTGGGGCCCCAATACGGAGGAGCAGTAGGGTGGGAAGGGGGGAAATGCGCAGGGGATGGTGATCACCCTCGAAGGGCAAACAGTAGGAGGCCTAAAGAAATGGTGGGAAAGTTTGTGGTAAAGGTCGAGGTTCGTGTGATTACATTTGTTTACTGTTTTTCTGTTTATCTCCATCTTGTGAGGACGAGTTCTGTTAGTTCATGATTTGTTGTGTTGGTTTCTAATTGTTTGTCCTGAATAAATGACATACACAGAGTTTGTTAAAGAAAAAAGTTTTTGTATTCAAAATTTACATTTTTGGTCTTTGGAATCATTCCAGCTTTGGCCGGCAATAGGGGGTGCGGGTTGCTTTTCATGATGTTGTTCTCCATGCCAGAAGCCATCTTCTGAGTAGGGGCCTAGAAGCGGCTGCTTATCAGCCGTTCATGGACGGCCCTTGCACTGGCAACATTGTGCGCCTCCCTCCCACGTTGGTGGTGCTGCTGCTGATCCTCATCCTCTTCTTTCTCCTCCTCCTCCTCCTCCTCCTCCGGTAGTGCACCAATCCCTGGTGGCATTGGCTGGGTTCTCAGGATTGCCAGGTTGTGAAGCATGCAGCATACAACTATGAACAGGGAGACTCGCTCAGGAGAGTACTGCAGGGCTCCTCCTGAGTGGTCCAGACAGCAGAACCGTTGCTTCAGCACGCCGATCGTCTGCTCAATTATGTTCCTGGTAGCGATATGGCTCTCATTATACCGCAGCTCGGCAGGACTGTTGGGGTAACAGAGCAGTATCATCAGCCAGGTGCAGAGTGGATAACCCTTGTCCCTGAGGAGCCATCCACTTGGCTGATGCGGTGCCTGGAAAAGGTCTGGCACACCAGTCTGGCGCAGGATGAAAGCATCGTGGCTGCTGCCAGGATAGCGGGCATTGACGGCGAGTATGAACTGTGTGTGGTCACAGACTAACTGCACATTTAAGGAGTGGTAGCCCTTGCGGTTTTGGAATACCTCTGCATTTTCATGCAGTGCCCGCAATGCCACATGTGTGCAGTCAATGGCGCCCTGCACCATGGGGAAGCCCACTATCCTAGCAAAGCCACATGCGCGTTCATGCTGTTTGGCCCGGGTCATGGGGAAAGAGATGTACTGGCGTCTCCTTTTATACAGGGCATTTGTCACCTCCCGGATACAGCAATGGACAGCGAACTGGGAGATATTGGCGATGTCCCCAGTAGATGCTTGAAAGGAGCCGCTGGCATAAAATTTCAGAGCCACTGTGACCTTCACTGCCACCGACAGACGTGTCCTGGTCCTCAGCTGAGGCTGCAGATCTGGTTGCAGCAGGTGGCAGAGCTCAGTGACCACCTCCTTGCTGAAGCGCAGCTTGCGGAAACACTGCTCCTCAGACAAATGAAGATATGAGAACTGCTCCCTGAATACCCTCGGAGGGTAAGGTCTCCTGTGCAGAGGCCTGTTGGCCCCCCTCCCTCTGGCCATGTTTGCCACTCTCTCGCTGCGTCTCTGCTGCCTCCGATTCTATAGGTGCAGGACCACGCCCCGATTCACTGCAGCCCCCACAGTCTCTTCTAAATCGCTGGAATGAAGGTCAAATCAAAATGAACCTGCAAAGTGCTGCTCAGGACCCAAAACTCCATCACACAGCGTTGAATCTCTCCAGAAGTCCCTCCCTCTCAGAATGTGTGGTGCAAAAATTTCAGCGACAAGAAAAGGCAGGAAGCGGCCGCCTTTAAATAGCGCTCCCCCAGCCCTTTCCCGACTGCAAAACATTTCCCTCTACCTGTCGTTGCTAGCGGCAGGCGGAAAGGCAGCGGGCGCGACTCAATATCCGGTCTGGGGCGTTGCACGCTCGACTGACGTCACGATCTGCGGGCGCAGGAGATCGTGTAGGTCGTGTTTAAGGCCGCCACAAAATGTCTGGTCAATTTCGCGAGCGGCGCTAACATCACCGCGCTCGGGCGCTAACTTCCTAGCGCCCCGTTAGCGCCCCTCGGAGGCGCTAACGGGAGGCGCTAAGTAACCAAATTTTTCCCCCATAAAGAGTAAAAGGGTAGGCCGATTAGGGACCAAAAAGGAGATCATCTTGTGGAGGCAGAGGGCATAGCTGAGGTAATAAAGGAGTATTTTGCATCGGTCCTCAAGAAAAAAAGAGGATGCTGCCAATGTCACAGTAAAGGAGGAGGCGCTAGAGAGAGGATGGAATAACAATAGATAAGGAGGTTCATAAAAGGTTGGCAGTCCTCAAAGTAGAAAAATCACCCGGTCTGGATGGGATGCATCCTAGGTTGCTGAGGAAAGTAAGGGTAGAAATAGCGGAGGCTTTGTCGACAACCTTTCAATCTTTTTAAGATATGGGAGTGGTGCCAGAGGACTGCAAATGTTACAGCCCTGTTAAAAAAAAGATAAACCCGGCAACTACAGGCCAGTCAGTTCAACATCGGTGGTGGGGAAACTTCTAGAGACCATAATGCGTAACAAAATTGATTGTCACTTGAAAGAACATGGGGGAGAAATTCAGTATCGCCCCATTTGGGGCGCAATTATCGGCCAGGCACAAAGATTAGTGCCTGCCGCTAATTATCGCCTCCGACTGCAAACTTGGCTTTTATCGCCCCTGGAGGTAATTGGAGCGCGAAATCAGGCTCTACACACCTGTCTTAAAGCGCAAAGGCCGAGGAGCGATGCGCTACCTCAGAGCGCTGGCGAAGCTCATGTGATGTCAGTCAGCAATGGAACACAGACACACTGTCGCCGGCCAGTTCTTAAAGGGGAGGGTCGATCTTGCTCTCCATCCACATCCTGCTCATTGCAGCCTTGAATCTCGGCCTGGAGAGACCTGTACATCAAATCTGTTGGAAAGAACTGAGGCGCCCAGGGAAAGAGCTGAGTGCAGCCCCCATATTCTCTTCTAAATCGATGCAAGGAAGATCAAATCAGAAAGAACCTGCAAAGTGCTGCTCAGTACCCAAAACTCCTCAACACAGCTTTGAATATCTGCTGCAGTCTCTCTCTCTCTCTCCCACTCAGAATGCGTGGTGCAAAAATTTTGCCGACTACAAAGGCAGGAAGCGGTCGCTTTTAAATAGCGCTCCCCCAGTCCCTGCCCGACTGCAAAACGCTCCCCTCAACCTGTCGTTGCTAGCGGAAGGCGGTAAGGCAGGGGCGCCACTCAATATCCGGTCCGGGGCGCTACTGGGCCGTTGCAATCTCGACTGATGTCACGATCTGCCAGCGCAGGAGATCGTGGCGGTAGTGTTTAGCGCCGCCGCAAAATGTCTAGTTAATTTCGCGCACGGGCGCTAGTTGCTTTGCGCCCCATTAGCGCCCTCTTAAGGCGCTAACGGGAGGCGCAAACCAACCGAATTTTTCCCCCCCCATGTGTTTAAAAAAAATGACAGCCAGCACGGATTTCTTAAAAGTAAATCGTACCTGACAAACTTGACTGAGTTCTTTGATGAAGTAACGAAGAAGATGGATGAAGGTAGTGCAGTTGATGTTGTGTATATGGACTTCCAAAGGGCATTTGGTAAAGTGCCATATAATAGACTTGTTAGAAAAATTAAAGCCCAGGGGAGTAAAGGGACAGTGGCAGTGTGGATACGAATTTGGCTGAGGGACAGAAAGCAGAAAGTATTGGTGACCGGTTCTTTATCAGACTGGAGGGAAGTATACAGAGGTGTTCCCCAGGGCTCAGTATTAGGACTACTGTTCTTTTTGATATATATTAATGACCTGTATTTTGATATATATTAATGACCTGTATACAGTACATAATTTTCAAAGTTTGTAGATGACACTAAACTCGGAAATGCAGTGAACAGTGAGGAGGATAGTAGCAGGCTTCAGGAGGACATAGACTGGTGAAATGACCAGACACATGGCACATAACATTTAATGCAGAGAAGTGTGAAGTGATGAATTTAGGAAGGAAAAACGAGGAGAGGCAATATAAATTAAATGGTACAATTTCATAGGGGGTGCTGGGACAGAGATCTGGGGGTGTACGTACACAAATCTTTGAAGGTGACAGGACAAGTTGATAAGGTTGTTCAAAAAGCATGCGGTATCCGTAGCTTTATAAATAGAGGAATTGAGTGCAAAAGCAAGGAAGCTATGATGAGCCTTTATAAAACACCGATTAGGCCTCAGTTAGAGTATTGTGTCCAATTTAGGAAGGATGTCAAGGCCTAGGAGAGGGAGCAGAGGAGATTTACGAGAATGATACCAGGGAGAAGGGACTTCTGTTATGTGGAGAGACTAGAGTAGCTGGGATTGCTCTCCTGTGAGCAGAGAAGGTTAACAGAGGTGATCAAACTTGAGGGTTTTTGATAGTGTAAATAAGGAGAAACTGTTTACAATGGCAGGAGGGTCGGTAACAAAAGGACACAGATTTAAAGTAATTGGCAAAAGAAACAGAGGGGAGATGAGGAGAATTTTTTTCTCAGTGAGTTGTTGAGATCTGGTATACACTGACTGAAAGGGCGGTGGAACCAGATTCAATAGTAACTTTCAAAAGGGAATTGGATAAATACTTGAAAAGGAGAAATTTGCAGGGCTACGGGGAAAGAGCGAGGAGTGAGACTAATTGGATAGCTCTTCAAAGAGAGACACAATGGGCCAAATAGCCTCCTTCTGTACTGCACGATAGTATGATTTATGTAGATTAGACTAAGCTGCTAAAATATAACACGCAATTTGTTCATTTTGTTCCGTAATGTGTCTGAAAATATCCTCAGAAACTTCAGGAAATTACCCAGATTAAACATGTCTTACACTTTAAATTTCTAAATGTTGATCGCAGTGGAACGTACCTTGAATTTAGTGGAACGGTAAACTTTTCGAACAGTATTGAGGATGTCCAAAGTCAAATCAAAGTATATCTGTATCTGGTTTCCTTCAATGTTTCCAAATCTGACTGGGACATTCATGTAGACAGCTAGCAACCTCTTCTCATCTTTTACTGTTTAGTTCAAGACAGCAGATTTAAATTAGTAAAATTCCAGCAATTACACAAAAAACAAAACAAAGAGAGAGAGACAGTGGTGGTAGAGTGTCCAAGCAGTCACTTATATTTCACCTTTCCTGATCTCAGACACTTGTACAATTCAATGACTCACTTCTCTCTGCCTGTACCTGGCTGGTGTTGCTGTTTAATTTGACTTTGATAACTTTATTATCTGTCCTGAATATACTTGCAATATTAAAATTATCATCCCTATTTTCAAATCCCTCCATGGCCTCGCCCCTCCCTATCTCTGTAATCTCCTCCAGCCTTCCAGCACTCAGATCTCTGCATTCCTCCAATTCTGGCCTCTTGCGCATCCCTCATTTTAATCGCTCCACCATTTAGCTGCCTTGACCCTAATCTCTGGAATTCCCTCCCTAAACCTTTCTGCCTCTCTACCTCGTTCTCCTCCTTTAAGTTGCTCCTTAAAACCTACCACTTTGACCAAGCTTTTGGTCAATAATATCACTTTATGTGGCTCAGTGTCAAATTTTGTCTGATTATGCTCCTGTGAAGCGCCTTGGGACGTTTTTACTACGTTAAAGGCTCTATATAAATACAAGTTGTTACTGTACTTGTAAAAGTACCTTTTGCATCTCCTAGGTAAAAGTTCTTGCAGAAAAAGACAAGAGAATCTACTTTTGCTATGCCACTGACTACAGACTGCTCCTGTTACTGTTACAACCACCGACTACTCATCAAGAGGTGCAAAGCCCTCTTATATTCATCTCTTAATTTCAAAGAAAATCTTCTTCCGTTTAACTATTAACCAGAGTGACGTGTGCTGGAAGGTTTTGCCTCCTCTTCTACCAATCATTCCTGATAAATGTGGAGTTCCTGTGAATGTCAAGGATCCATTGGAGCATGTCCTTCGCGTAGCTGGACAGACTTTGTGTCATGAGAACACAAGAAATAGGAGCAGGAGTAGACCATATGGCCCCTCGAGCCTGCTTCACCATTCAATAAAGTCATGGCGGATCTTCTACCTCAACTACACTTTCCCGCTCTATCCCATCGGGAATGCTAGCATAGTGGTTATGGTACTGGACAAGTAATCCAGAGGCCTGGATTAATGATCCGGAGATGTGAGTTCAAATTACACCACGGCAGTTGCGGAATTTAAATTCAGTTAATTAAATAAATCTGGAATAAAAAGCTAGTATCATGAAACTATCGGTTTCCTATAAAAACCCATCTGGTTCACTAATGCCCTTTAGAGAAGGAAATCTGCCATCCTTACCTCGCCCACTCACTGAGCCTGCCGAGATCCCCTTGAAGCCTCTTCACAACTAGCTTTGTATCATCAGCAAATTTGGAAATGTTACATTTAGTCCCCTCATCCAAATCATTGATACAGATTGTGAATAGCTGGGCCCAAGCACCGATCCTTGCGGTACCCCACTAGTCACAGCCTACCATCCTGAAAAAGACCCGGTTACCCCTACTCTTTGTTTTCTGTCTGTTAACCAATTCTCAATCCATGCTAGTATATTACCCCCAATTCCATGTGCCCTAATTTTGTTTACCAACCACTTGTGTGGGACCTTATCGAAGGCCTTCTGAAAATCCAGATACACCACATCAACTTTGTCTACTGCACTAGTTGCATTCTCAAAGAACTCCAATAGACTTGTTAAACAGGATTTCCCTTTCATAAATCCATGCTGACTCTGCCCAATCTTACTATTAGTTTCTAAGTGCCCAGTTATTGCATCCTTTATAATAGATTCCAGCATTTTCCCAACTACTAGCAAGCCACTCAGTTGTACCAATTCGCTATAAGAAACAATAATAAGAATAAAACCAGACGGACCACCAGGCATCAACCTAGGCACCGGCTTCGGACACAACAACGGCGCACCCAGCCCAGTCGACCCTGCAAAATCCTCCTCACTAACATCTGGGGACTAGTGCCAAAATTGGGAGAGCTGTCCCACAGACTAGTCAAGCAACGGCCTGACATAGTCATACTCACAGAATCATACCTTTCAGCCAATGTCCCAAACTCCTCGAACACCATCCCTGGGTATGTCCTGTCCCACCAGAGGTGGCAGCACAGTGGTATACAGTCGGGAGGGGTTGACTCCGGACCCCATGAAATCTCATGGCTTCAGGTCAAGCATGGGCAAGGAAACCTCCTGCTGATTACCACCTACCGCCCTCCCTCAGCTGATGAGTCAGTACTCCTCCATGTTGAACATCCACTTGCAAGAAGCACAGGGTCGCAAGGGCACAGAATGTACTCTGGGTGGGGGACTTCAATGTACACCACCAAGGGTGGCTCGGTAGCACTACAACTGACCGAGCTGGCCGGGTCCTGAAGTACATAGATGCCAGACTGGGCCTGCGGCAGATGGGGAGAACCAACACGAGGGGAAAAACCTACTTGACCTCGTCCTCACCAACCTACCTGTCGCAGATGCATCTGTCCATGACAGCGTTGGTAGCAGTGATCACCGCACAGTCCTTGTGGAGATGATGTCCCGTCTTCACACTGAGGACACCCTCCACCGTGTTGTGTGGCACTACCACCGTGCTAAATGGAATACATTCAGAACAGATCAGCAAAACTGGGCATCCATGAGGTGCTGTGGGCCATCAACAGCAGCAGAATTGTATTCCACCACAATCTGTAAACCTCATGGCCCGGCATATCCCTCACTCTACCATTACCATCAAGCCAGGGAACCAATCCCATTTCAATGAGGAGTGCAGAAGAGTATGCCAAGAGCAGCACCAGGTGTACCTTATAATGAGGTGCCAACCTGGGGAAGCTGCAACACAGGACGACATGCATGCTAAACAGCAGAAGCAGCAAGCTATAGACAGAGCTAAGAAATCCCACAATCAACGGATCAGATCAATGCTTTGCAGTCCTGCCACATCCAGTCGTGAATGGTGGTGGACCATTAAACAACTAACGGGAGGAGGAGGCTCCATGAATATTCCCATCCTCAATGATGGTAGAGCCCAGCACGTGAATGCAAAAGACAATGTAGGAGCATTTGCAACCATCTTCAGCCATAAGTCCCGAATGGATGATCCATCTTGTCCTACTCCCAAGGTCCGCACCATCACAGAAGCCAGTCTCCAGCCAATTCAATTCACTCGACGTGATATCAATAGACGGCCGAACGCACTGGATACAGCAAAGGCTATGGGCCCCGACAACGTCCCGGATGTTGTGCTGAAGACTTGCGCTCCAGAACTAGCCGTGCCTCTAGCCAAGCTGTTCCAGTACAGCTACAACACTGGTATCTACCTGACAATGTGGAAAACTGCCCAGATATGACCTGTCCACAAAAAGCAGGACAAATCCAATCTGGCCAATTACCGCCCCATCAGTCTACTCTCAATCACCAGCAAAGTGATGAAAGGTGTCGTCAACAGTGCTATCAAGTGGCACTTACTCACCAATAACCTGCTCACTGATGCTCAGTTTGGGTTCCGCCAAGACCACGCAGCACCCGACCTCATTACAGCCTTGGTCCAAACATGGACAAAAGATCTCAATTCCAGAGGTTAGGTGAGAGTGACTGCCCTTGACATCAAGGCAGCATTTGACCAAGTGTGGAATCAAGGAGCTCTAGTAAAATTGAAGTCAATGGGAATCGGGGGTAAAACTCGCCACTGGCTGGAGTCATACCTAGCACAAAGGAAGACGGTTGTGGCTGTTGGAGATGAATCATCTAAGCCCCAGGACATCACTGCAGGAGTTCCTCAGGGCAATGTCCTAGGACCAACCATCTTCAGCTGCTTCATCAATGACCTTCCCTCCATCATAAGGTCAGAAGTGGGGATGTTCGCTGATGACTGCACAGTGTTAGTTCCATTCGCAACTCCTCAGAAAAAGCAGTCCATGCCCACATGAACCAAGACCTGGATGACATTCAGGCTTGGGCTGATAAGTGGCAAGTAACATTCGTGCTAAGCAAGTGCCAGGCAATGACTATCTCCAACAAGCGAGAGTTTAACCACCTCCCCCTTGCCGAATCCCCCACCATCAACATCCTGGGGGGTCACCAATGACCAGAAACTTAACTGGACCAGCCACATAAATATTGTGGCCATAAGAGTGGGTCACAGGCTGGGTATTCTGCGGCGAGTGTCTCACCTCCTGACTCCCCAAAGCCTTTCTACCATCAACAAAGCACAAGTAAGGAGTGTGATGGAATGCTTTCCACTTGCCTGGATGAGTGCAGCTCCAACAACACTCAAGAGGCTCAACACCATACAGGACAAAGCAGCCTGCTTGATTGGCACCCCATCCACCACCTTAAACATTCAGTCCCTCCACCACCGGCGCACCGTGGCTAGTGTGTACCATCTACAAGATGCACGGCAGCAACTCGCCAAGGCTTCATTGGCAGCACCTCCCAAACCCGCGACTTCTACCACCTAGGACAAGGGCAGCAGGGGCATGGGAACACCGCCACCTCCAAGTTCCCCTCCAAGTCACACACCATCCTGACTTGGAATTATATCGCCAATCCTTCATAGTTTCTAGGTCAAAATCTTGGAACTCCCTTCCTTACAGCACTGTGGGAGTACCTTCACCACACAGACTACAGCAGTTCAAGAAGGCGGCTCACCACCACCTTCTCCAGGGCAATTAGGGATGGGCAATAAATGCTGGCCTTGCCAACTACGCCCACATCCCGGAACGAATAAAAAAAAAATCCCAATATCACTTAGTGCCCAAAAATCTATCAATCTGTCTTGAATATACTCAACGACTGAGTATCCACAACCCTCTGAGTGAAGAAATTTCTCCTCACCTCAGTCCTATAAGGCCGACCCCTTATCCTGAGACTATGACCCCTAGTTCAAAACTTTCCAACCAGGGGAAACAGCCTCCCTGCATCTACCCTGTTAACCCTCTCAGAATTTTATAAATTAAAAAAAATCCCAATATCCCTTCGTACCCAAAAATCTATCAATCTGTCTTGAATATACTCAACGACTGAGTATCCACAGCCCTCTGGGGTAAAGAAATCCAAAGATACACAACCATCTGAGTGAAGAAATTTCTCCTCATCTCGGTCCTAAATGGCCAACCACTTATCCTGAGACTATGACCCCTAGGTCTAGGTTCTCCAGCCGGTGGAAACAGCCTCCCTGCATCTAACCTGTCAAGCTCTCTAAGAATGTTATACATTTCAATGAGATCACCTCTCATTCTTCTAAATCCTGAGAATATAAGCCCATTCGACTCAATCTCTCCACTTAAGACAACCCGCTCATCACAGGAATCAATCTAGTGAACCCTCGTTGCACCTCCTCTAAGGCAAGTATATCCTTCCTTAGGTAAGGAGGCCAAAACTGTACACAGGTCTCCAGGTGTGGTCTCACCAAAGCCCTATATAATTGCAGCAAGTCTTCCTTACTCTTATACTCCAACCCCCTTGTAATAAAAGGCTAATATACCATTTGCCTTCCTAATTGCTTGCTGTACCTGTATGTTAACTTCCTGTCATTCATGTACAAGGACACCCAAATCCCTCTGAATACCAACGTTTACTCGTCTCTCACCTTTCAAAAAAATATTCTGCTTTTCCATTCTTTGTATCAAAGTGGATAATTTCACACTTCCCCACATTATACTCCATTTGCCACTTTCTTGCCCAATCAATTAACCGGTCAATATCCCTCTGCAGCCTCTTTACGTCCTCACAGCTTACTTTCCCATCTAGCTTTGTATCATCAGCAAACTTGGATATATTACACTCATTCCCCTCATCGAAGTCATTGATATAGATTGTAAATAGCTGAAACCCAAGCACTGATCCTTGCAGCACTCAACTAGTTACACCCTGCCATCCCAAAAATGACCCGTTTATTACTCTCTGTTTTCTGTTCGTTAACCAATCCTCAATCCATGCTAATATATTACCCCAATCCCATGAGCCCTAATCTTGTGTAAGAGCCTCTTGGGTGGCAGCTTATCGAATGCCTTCTGATAAATCCAAATGTACTACATCCAGCATTAGGATTTGGAATGCACTTATCCACTCTTATCTACCCTGCTAGTTACACCTTCAAAATACTTTAATAGATTTGTGAAATACGATTTCCCTTTCATAAAACCGTGTTGACTATGCCTAATCATAAAGTGATTTTCGAAGTGCCCTGTTACCACGTCCTTAACAATACATTCTAGCATGTCAGGCTAACTGGCCTATAATTTTGTTTTCTCTCTCCCTTCCTTTTTCAATAACGGGGTTGCATTTGCTACCTTCCAATGCACGGTGCACGGGGACCGTTCTGGAATCTAGGGAATTCTGGAAGATCAAAACCAATGCATCCACTATTTCTGCAGCCACCTCTTTTAAAACCCATGGGATAGATACAGTTCGGGAGCGGAGAGAGCAGCAGCACAGTGAGTAGTTAAACTCACTTTCGTGGGCTTTTTACAGAGGCCAGTGTCGGGAAAGGGCCCTTGAGTATATAATTTAATTGAAGTGAAATTGGTGGGATTCATTTAATTTAATTTTAATTAATTAGGGTAAGTCATGGCAGGAGAGCTCCGCCCCGTGATATGCTCCTCCTGCTATATGTGGGAAATCAGGGACGCTTCCTGTGTCCCTGACGACCATGTGTGTGGGAAGTGTATCTAGCTGCAGCTACTGATAGGCCGCAATGCGGCGCTGGAGCTGCGGATGGATGCATATTGGAGCATTCGCGACGCTGAAAACGTCGTGGATAGCACGTTTAGCGAGTTGGTCACACCGCAGGTCAGGAGTGTACAGGCAGGAAGTGAATGGGTGACCACCAGGCAGAGTAAGAGGTGCAGGCAGGAAGTGCAAGGGTCCCCTGTGGCCATCCCCCTCTCAAACAGAAATACCACTTTGGATACTGTTGGGGGCGGATGACTTATCAGGGGAAGGCAGCAGCAGCGAACTTCCTGGCACCATGGGGTGGCTCTGCTGCACAGGCTGGGAGGAAAAAGTGTGGAAGAGCTATAGTGATAGGGGACTCAATTGTAAGGGGAATAGATAGGCGTTTCTGCGGCCGCAAACGAGACTCCAGGATGGTGAGTGTAGGGAGGTACTGAGGAGGGTATCAAGGTCGCAGGAATGTACCGGCAGACAGGAAGATGGCTTGAAGTGTGTCTACTTCAATGCAAGGAGCATCCGGAATAAGGTAGGAGAACTTGGAGCGTGGATTGGTACTTGGGACTACGATGTGGTGGCCATTACGGAGACATGGTTAGAACCGGGACAGGAATGGTTGTTGGAAGTTCCGGGGTATAGATGTTTCAGTAAGAGTAGGGAAGGTGGTAAGAAAGGTGGAGGAGTAGCATTGTTAATCAAGGATAGTTTAACAGCGGCAGAAAGGCAGTTCAAGGGGGATCTGCCGTCTGAGGTAATATGGGCTGAAGTTAGAAATAGGAAAGGAGCGGTCACGTTGTTAGGAGTTTTCTACAGGCCCCCAAATAGTAATAGAGATGTGGAGGAAGAAATTGCAAAGCAGATTATGAATAGGTGTGGAGGTCACAGAGTAGTTGTCATGGGTGACTTCAACTTTCCAAATATTGATTGGTACCTTTATAGGTCAAACAGTTCGGATGGGATAGTTTTTGCACAGTGTGTGCAGGAGGGTTTCCTGACAATATGTGGATAGGCCGACAAGAGGTGGGGCCACACTGGATTTGGTACTGGGTAATGAACCGGGCCAAGTGTTTGATTTGTATGTGGGAGAGCACTTTGGAGATAGTGACCACAATTTGGTGACTTTCACTATTGCAATGGAGAGGGATAGGGCCATACGGCAGGGCAGGGTTTATAATTGGGGGAGGGGTAATTATGATGCAATTAGGCAAGAATTAGGGAGCATAAGATGGGAACAGAAACTATCAGGGAAAGGAAAGGCACAAACGAAAAGTGGAGCTTTTTCATGGAGCAATTACTGCGTGTCCTTGATAGGTATGTCCCTGTCAGGCAGGGAGGAAATGGCCGAGTGAGAGAACCATGGTTCACAAAAGAGGTTGAATGTCTAGTCAAGAGGAAAAAGGAAGCGTATGTAAGGATGAGAAAACAAGGTTCAGTTGGGTCGATTGAGGGGTACAAGGTAGCAAGGAATGAGCTAAAAAAAGAGCTTAGGAGAGCTAGGAGGGGGCATGAGAAGTCCTTGGCGGGTCGGATCAAGGAAAACCCCAAGGCTTTTTACTCTTATGTGAGAAATAAAAGAATGACCAGGGTGAGGGTAGGGCCGGTCAAGGACAGTAGTGGGAACTTGTGCATGGAGTCAGAAGAGATAGGAGAGGTAATGAATGAATACTTTTCGTCAGTGTTCACTGAGGAGAGGGGCCATGTTTTTGAGGATGAGAGTGTGATAAAGGTGGATAGGCTGGAGGAGGTAGATGTTCTGAGGGAAGATGATTTAGCAATTTTGAAGAACCTGAGGGTCAATAATTCCCCTGGGATATATCCTAGGATTCTTTGGGAGGCAAGGGAGGAGATTGCAGAGCCTTTGGCTTTGATCTTTGGGTCCTCACTGTCCACGGGGATGGTGCCAGAGGACTAGAGAGTGGCGAATGTTGTTCCTCTCTTCAAGAAAGGAAATAGGAATGACCCTGGTAATTATAGGCCGGTTAGTCTTTCTTCGGTGGTTGGTAAGATAATGGAAAAGGTCCTGAGGGATAGGATTTATGACCATTTGGAAAGAGGCAACTTAATCCGGGATAGTCAACACGGATTCGTGAAGGGTAAGTCTTGCCTAACAAATTTGATTGAATTCTTTGAGGAGGTAACTAAGTGTGTAGCTGAAGGTAGAGCAGTTGATGTCGTATACATGGATTTTAGTAAGGCGTTTGATAAGGTTCCCCATGGTCGGCTCATGAAGAAAGTAAGGAGTTGTGGGATAGAGGGAAATTTGGCCGATTGGATAAGTAACTGGCTATCTCATAGAAGGCAGAGGGTGGTGGTGGATGGAAAATTTTCGGACTGGAGACCAGTTACCAGCGGTGTGCCACAGGGGTCGGTGCTGGGTCCTCTGCTGTTTGTGATTTTTATCAATGACTTGGGGGAGGGGACTGAAGGGTGGATCAGTAAATTTGCTGATGACACCAAGATTGGTGGAGTAGTGGATGAGGTGGAGGGCAGTTCTCTGAAGGTTGCCACTCAAGTGGATAGAGCAGTAAAGAAGGCCTATAGTGTGTTAGCGTTTATTAACAAGGGGTTTGAGTTTAAGAACCGTGAGGTTATGCTGCAAATGTACAGGACCTTGGTGAGACCACATTTGGAATAGTGTGTGCAGTTCTGGTCACCTCACTATAGGAAGGATGTGGAAGCATTGGAAAGAGTGCAAAGGAGATTTACCAGGATGCTGCCTGGTTTGGGGGGGAGGTCTTATGAGGAAAGATTGAGGGAGCTAGGGCTTTTCTCTTTAGAGCGGAGGAGGATGAGAGGCGACTTAATAGAGGTTTATAAGATGATGAGGGGGATAGATAGAGTGGATGTTCAGAGACTATTTCCTCGGGTGGATGTAGCTGTTACAAGGGGGCATAACTATAAGGTGCATGGGGGGAGATATAGAAGGGATGTCCGAGGTAGATTCTTTACTCAGAGAGTGGTTGGGGTGTGGAATGGACTGCCTGCTGTGATAGTGGAGTCGGACACTTTAGGAACTTTCAAGCGGTTATTGGATAAGCACATGGAGCACACCAGAATGATAGGGAGTGGGATAGCTTGATCTTGGTTTCGGACAATGCTCGGCACAACATCGAGGGCCGAAGGGCCTGTACTGTGCTGTACTGTTCTATGTTCTATGGTGTGTTGCCTCCCTGGTGCACGGTTCAAGGACGTCTCGGAGCGGCTACAGAACATTTTGGAGGGGGGAGGGTGAACAGCCAGTTGTCGTGGTGCACATAGGCATCAACGATATAGGTAAAAAATGGGATGAGGTCCTAAAAGCAGAATATAGGGAGTTAGGAGGCAAATTAAAAAATAGGACCTCAAAAAGGTAGTAATCTCAGAATTGCTACCAGTGCCACGTGCTAGTCACAGTAGAAATAGGAGGATATTTCATATGAATACGTGGCTAGAGGAATGGTGCAAGGGGGAGGGATTCAAATTCCTTGGACATTGGAACCGGTTCTGGGGGAGGTGGGACCAGTACAAACGGGACGGTCTGCACCTGGGCAGGGCCGGGACCGATGTCCTAGGGGGAGTGTTTGCTAGTGCTGTTGGGGAGGGTTTAAACTAAAGTGGCAGGGGGTTGGGAACCTGAGCAGGGAGACAGAGGAAAGGGAAACAAGGATAAAAGCAAAAGACAGGAAGGAGAAAAACAAAAGTAGAAGGCAAAGAACTCAACGGTTTAAATCAAACATGGACACAGTAAATAATAATTCATATAGGTCTGAGAGTATTAAAAAAACAAGCCTGAAGGCTTTGAACATAAGAACACGTGTCTTAATGCAAGGAGCATTCGGAATAAGGTGGATGAATTAGCTGCGCAAATAGAGGTAAATGAATACGATTTGATTGGGATTACAGAAACATGGCTCCAGGGTGGCCAAGGCTGGGAACTCAACATCCAGGGGTACTCAATATTTAGGAAAGATAGGCAAAAAAGAAAAGGGAGGTGGGGTAGCATTGCTGGTTAAAGAGGGGATTAACACAATTGAAAGGAAGGATATTAGCTCTGATGATGCAGAATCTGTATGGGTAGAACTGAGAAATAACAAGGGGCAGAAAACGTTAGTGGGAGTGATATATAGACCTCCAAACAGTAATGCGGAGGTTGAGGACGGCATTAAAAGGGAAATTAGAGAAGCATGCAGTAAGGGCACAGCAGTCATCATGGGTGACTTTAATTTACATATAGATTGGGCTAACCAAATTAGTAAAAATACCGTGGAGGAGGAATTCCTAGAATGTTTATGGGATGGTTTTCTGGAACAATATGTCGAGGAACCAACCAGAGATCAGGCCATCTTAGACTGGGTATTATGTAACGAGAGAGGATTAATTAGCAATCTTGTTGTACGAGGCCCCTTGGGTCAGAGTGATCATAATATGATAATATTCTTCATTAGGATGGAGAGCGAAGTAGTTGAATCAGAGACTAGGGTCCTGAATTTAAATAAAGGAAACTACGATGGTATGAGGCGCGAATTGGGTAGGATTGATTGGGGAATGTCACTCAAAGGGTTGACTGTGGATAGGCAATGGCAAACATTCAAAGACTGCATTGATGAACTACAGAATTTGTTCATCCCAGCGTGGCATAAGAATAAAACAAAAAGGGTGACTCAACCGTGGCTAACAAGGGAAATTACGGATAGCATAAGATCCAAGGAGAGGGCATATAAATTGGCCAGAAAAAGCGGTAACCCTGAGGATTGGGAGCAGTTTAGGATTCAACAAAGGAGGACAAAGGGATTAATTAAGAAGGGGAAAATAGAATATGAAAGTAAGCTTTCAGGGAACATAAAAACTGACTGTAAGAGGTTTTATAGATATGTGAAGAGAAAAAGATTAGTGAAATCAAGTGTAGGTCCCTTGCAGTCAGAAGCGGGGGAAGTTAAAATGGGGAACAAAGAAATGGCAGACCAATTAAATGCATATTTTGGTTCTGTCTTCACAAAGGAGGACACAAATAACCTCCCAGAGATGTTGGAGAACATACGATCTGATGAAAGGGAGGAACTGAAAGAAATCAGTATTTGCATGGAAATGGTGTTAGGGAAATTGACGGGATTGAAGGCTGATAAATCCCCAGGGCCTGATAATCTACATCCTAGGGTACTTAAGGAAGTGGCCCTAGAAATAGTAGATGCATTGCTGATCATCTTCCAACATTCGATGGAATCTGGAACTGTACCCATGGATTGGAGGGTAGCTAATGTTACCCCACTATTCAAAAAAGGTGGTAGAGAGAAAGCGGGGAATTACAGATCGGTAAGCCTGACATCGGTAGTGGGGAAAATGCTAGAGTCCATTATAAAGGATGTAATAGCTGAGCACTTGAAAAACAGTGACAGGATCGGACAAAGTCAACATGGATTTACAAAAGGTAAATCGTGCTAGACTAATCTACTGGAATTTTTTGAGGATGTAGCTGGGAAAATAGATAAGGGAGAACCAGTAGATGTGGTGTATTTGGACTTTCAAAAGGCTTTCGATAAGGTCCCGCATAAGAGATTAGCGTGTAAAGTTAAGGCACATGGGATTGGGGGCAAGGTATTGACTTGGATAGAGAACTGGTTGGCGGACAGAAAGCAGAGAGTAGGAATTAATGGGTCTTTTTCCGAGTGGCAGGCAGTGACTAGTGGGGTACCGCAGGGTTCGGTCCTTGGACCCCAGCTATTCACAATATACATTAATGATCTAGATAAGGGAACTAAATGTAATATCCCCAAGTTTGCAGATGACACAAAGCTGGGTGGGCGTGTGTGCTGAGAGGAGGATACTGAGAAACTCCAGTATGATTTGGACAGGTTGGGTGAGTGGGCAGAAGCGTGGCAGATGCAATATAACGTGAATAAATGCGAGGTTATCCACTTTGGTGTCAAAAACAGAAAGGTAGACTATTATCTGAATGGCAATAGATTGGGAGAAGGGGAAGTGCAACGAGACCTGGGTGTCCTTGTGCACCAGTCGCTGAAGGTCAGCATGCAGGTGCAGCTGGCGGTGAAGAAGGCAAATGGTATGTTGGCCTTCATAGCGAAAGGGTTTTTGTATAGGAACAGGGATGTCCTGCTGCAGTTGTACAGGGCGTTTTACAGGGCCTTGGTGAGACCACACCTTGAGTACTGTGTGCAGTTTTGGTCGCCTTATCTGAGGAAGGATGTTTTTGCATATGGAAGGAGTTCAGCGAAGATTCACAAGGCTGATACCTGGGATGGCAGGAATGACATATGAGAGATTGGGTTGATTGGGCTTATACTCGCTGGAGTATAGAAGAATGAGAGGGGATCTCATCGAAACATATAAAATTCTGACAGGTCTGGACAAACTAGATGCAGGAAGAATGTTCCCGATGGTCGGAGAGTCCAGAACCAGGGGTCATAATCTAAGGATAAGGGGTACGCCATTTAGGACAGAAATGAGGAAGAATTTCTTCACCCAGAGAGTGGTGAACCTGTGGAATTCTCTACCACAGAAGGTAGTTGAGGCCAAGTCATTAAATATATTCAAGAATGAGTTAGATATATTTCTTAAAGCTAAAGGTATCAAGGGATATGGGGAGAAAGCAGGTACAGGGTACTGAGTTTGGTTGATCAGCCATGATCTCATTGAATGGCGGAGCAGGCTCGAGGGGCCGAATGGCCTACTCCCGCTCCTATCTTCTATGTTTCTCTGCGGCCAAGAGCGAGAGTCCAGACAGCTGTGTTGCCTGCCCAGTGCCAGGGTTCGGGACATCTGCTCTGGGCTGGAGAGAAACTTGCAGTGGGAGGGGGAGGAGCCAGTGGTCGTGGTCCACGTAGGTACCAACGACATAGGTAGAACTAGGAAAGAGGTTCTGCTGAGAGTATGAGCAGCTGGGGGCTAAATTAAAAAGCAGAACCTCAAGGGTAATAATGTCTGCATTATTATCTGAGCCACAAGCAAATTGGCATAGGGTAAATAAAATTTGAGAGATGAATGCGTGGCTCAAAGACTGGTGTGGGAGAAATGGGTTTCGATTCCTGGGGCACTGGCACCAGTACTGGGGAAAGTGGGATCTGTATCGTTGGGACGGTCTTCACCTGAACCGTGCTGGGACCAGTGTTCTGGCCAATCATATAACTAGGGCGGTAGAGAGGGCTTTAAACTAAACAGTGGGGGCATGGGATCAAATTTGGGAAGATGTGGTCATTCAAAGATTAGAGACAAGGCAATAGAGAAAGGTATTAATATGGGAAATGATAAACAGACCGTGACAGGAAGGGATAGAGAGTACAAATCTAAGAGTAAATCAACAGATAAGGCTAGAGGTTACAAAAATAATAAAAGGACAAAACTAAAGGCTCTGCATCTGAATGCACGTAGCATTCGAAACAAAACAGATGAACTGAAAGCGCAAATAGAAATAAATAAATACAATCTGATAGCCATTACAGAAACATGGCTGCAGGATGACATAGATTGGGACCTGAATATTGAAGGGTACATGACATTTAGGAAGGACAGGAAGGTGGGAAAAGGTGGAGGGGTGGCTCTGTTAATTAATGATGGTATTAGCACAATAGAGAGGGATGGCCTAAGTTTAGGAAACCAGGATGTAGAAGCGGTTTGGGTAGAGATGAGAAATGATAAAGGCAAGAAGTCACTTGTGGGAGTGGTGTACAGGCCCCCTAACAGTAACCACATGGTAGGATGGAGTATGAAGGAAGAAATAATGGGAGCTTCTCAGAAAGGTACGGCAATAATCATGGGGGATTTTAATCTGCATATAGACTGGAAAAATCAGATGGGCAAAGGTAGCCTAGATGAGGAGTTCATAGAATATTTTCAGGATAGTTTCTTAGAACAGCACATTCTGGAGCCAACCAGAGAGCAGGCTATACTAGACTTGTGCAACGAGACAGGATTAATTAATTACCTCATAGTGAAGGCGCCCCTAGGTAGCAGCGATCATAATATGATTGAATTTTACATTCAGTTTGAGGGAGAGAAGAGTGGGTCCAAGACTAGTATTTTAAACTTAAATAAGGGCAATTATGAGGGCATGAAAGCAGAGCTAGCTAAAGTGAACTGGCAAATTAGGTTAAGGGATAGGTCAATAGAGTTGCAGTGGCAGACATTTAAGGGGATATTTCAAAATACACAGAATATATACATTCCAACAAGAAAAATTCCAAGGGGAGGACCCACCATCCGTGGTTAACTAAAAAAGTTAAAGATAGTATCAAACTTAAAGAAAAAGCATATAATTGCACAAAGATGGGTGGCAGGTCAGAAGATTGGACAGAAAATAAAAAACAGGAAAGAATGACTAAAAGATTAATAAGGAGAGAAAAATTAGAGTACGAGAGAAAGCTAGCTAGAAATATAAAAACAGATTGTAAGAGTTTCGATAGATATTTAAAAAAGAAAAGAGTTAACAAAGTGAGCGTTGGTCCTATAAAAAGTGAGTCTGGGGAATTAATAATGGAAAATAAGGAGATGGCAGTTGAATTGAACAGGTATTTTGCGTCAGTCTTCACTATAGAAGATACAAGTAACATCCCAGAAATAGCTGTAAATCAGGAAGTGGAAGGGAGGGAGGAACTCAAGAAAATTACAATCACCAGGGAAGTGGTACTGAGCAAATTGTTGGAGCTGCGGGCTAACAAGTCCCCGGGTCCTGATGGACTTCATCCTAGGGTCTTAAAAGAAGTGGCTAGTGAGATAGTTGATGCGTTGGTTTTAATTTTCCAAAATTCCCTAGATTCGGGGAAGGTTCCATTAGATTGGAAAATAACGAATGTAACTCCTTTATTCAAAAAGGGAGGGAGACAGAAAGCAGGAAACTACAGGCCAGTTAGCTTCACATCTGTCATAGGGAAGATGTTAGAAGCTATTATTAAAGACATTATAGCAGGGCACTTAGAAAAGTTCAAGGTAATTAGGCAGAGTCAACATGGTTTTGTGAAAGAGAAATCATGTTTAACCAATTTATTGGAGTTCTTTGAGGAAGTAACATGTGCTGTGGATAAAGGGGAACCGGTGGATGTACTGTACTTAGATTTCCAGAAGGCATTTGATAAGGTGCCACATCAAAGGTTATTGTGGATGTGCAGAGGATGTTCCCTCTTGTGGGAGAATCTAGAACTAGGGGTCACTGTTTAAAAATAAGGGGTCGCCCATTTAAGACAGAGATGAGAATTTTTTTCTCAGAGGGTCGTCTTTGGAACTCTCTTCCTCAGAGGGCGGTGGAAGCAGAGTCTTTGAATATTCTTAATGCAGAGGTAGATAGATTCTTGATAAACAAGGGGGTGAAAGGTTATCGGGGGTAGGCGGGAATGTGGAGTAATCAGATCAGCCATGATCTTATTGAATGGCGGAGCAGGCTCGAGGGGCCAAGTGGCCTACTCCTGCTCCTAATTCCTATGTTCGTATGTAAGCCATCAGGTCCAGGGGCTTTGTCGGCTTTTAGTCCCATTAATTTCTCCAGTACGCTTTCTTTACTAATATTAATTACTTTAAGTTCCTCACTCTCATTAGACCCCTGGTTCCCACTATGTTTGGTATGCTTTTTGTGTCTTTGTGTTTTCTACTGTGAGGACAGACACAAAATATTTGTTTAACATCTGCCATTTCCTTATTCCCCATTATAATTGCTCCTGTCTCTATCTCTAAAGGGACCCAGATTTACTTTCACTAATCATAGAATAGTACAGCACAGGAGGCCATTTGGCCCATCGAGTCTGCACTGGTTCTTTCGAAGAGTAATCCAATTAGTCCCACTCCCCCGCTTTCTTCATATCCCTGCAATTTTTTCTCCTTCAAGTATTTATCCATTTCCCTTTTGAAGGCTGCTATTGAATCTGTATCCACCATCCTATCAGGCAGTGCATTCCAAATCCTAACCACTCATTGTGTAAAAAAGTTTTTCTCATGTCGCCTCTGGTTCTTTTGCCAATCACCTTAAATCTGTGCCCTCTTCCTATCGACCCACAGGCATTGGAAACAGTTCCTCTTTATTTACTTTACCTAAATCCTTCATTATTTTAAACGCCACTCTCAAATCTCCTCTTAGCCTTCTCTGCTCCCTGGAACCATTCTAGTAAAACTCTTCTGTAACCTCTCCAAAGCCTTCACGTCCTTCGTAAAATGTGGTGCCCAGAATTGGACACAATACTCCAGCTGGGGCCGAACTAGTGTTTTATATAGGTTTAGCATAACTTCCTGCCTTTTGTATTCTCTGCCTCTATTAATAAAGCCCAGGATCCCATATGCTTTATTACCTGCTTTGTTAACCTGTCCTGCCATCTTCAAAGATTTATGTACAAACACCGCCAGATCGCTCTGTTTTTGCACCCCCTTTAAAATTATACCATTTAGTGTGTATGGTCTCTCCTCATTCTTCCTAACAAAATGTATCACCTCACATTTCTCTGCATTGAATTTCATCTGCTAGGTGTCTGCCCATTCCACCAGCCTGTCTATGTCTTCTTGAAGTCTATTACTATCTTCCTCACTGTTTACTACACTTCCAAGTTTCATGTCATCTGCAAATTTTGAAGTTGTGCCCTGTATCCCCAAGTCCAAGTCATTAATGTACATCAAAAACAGCAATGGTCCTAGTACCGACCCCTGGGGAACGCCACTGTAGACCTTCCTCCAGTCTGAAAAACAGCCATTCACCACAACTCTGTTTTCTATCCCTTAGCCAATTTTGTATCCATGCTGCTACTGCTCCTTTTATCCCATGGGCTTAAATTTTTCTAACAAGCCTAGTATGTGGTACTTTATCAAAAACTTTTGAAAGTCCATATATACATCAACTGCACTGCCCTCATCTACTCTCTTTGTTACCTCATCAAAAAACTCAATCAAGCTAGTCAAACACAATCTGCCCTTAACAAATCCATGCTGGCTCTTTATTAGTCCATGCTTGTCGAAGTGGCTGTTAATTTTCTCCCGGATTATTGTTTCTAAAAGCTTCCCCACCACCAACGTTAAACTGACTGATCTGTAATTGCCAGGTTTATCCTTCTCCCCTTTTTTGAACAAGGATGTAACATTTGCAATCCTCCAGCTCTTTGGCACCACAGCTGTCTCTAAGGAGAATTGAAAGACTGTGGCCAGCACCTCTGCAATTTCTACCCTCATTTCCCTCAGCAACCTAGGATGCATCCCATCCGAAACAGGTGACTTATCCACTTTAATTACCACCAACCTGTCCAGTACCTCCTCTTTATCTATTTTTATCTCATCCAGTATCCCAGCAACCTCGTTTACCTTAGCTTTGGCAGCAACCTCCTCATCTACCAAAGATTTGACTAATCTCTTCCTTATTACATACTTGTAAAAGCTCATAATCTGTTTTTATATTTCTTGCTAGTTTACTCTCATATTCTACTTTTTCCCTCTGATCAATTTCTTGGCCATCCTTTGCTGATTTTTAAAACCCTCCCAATCCTCAGACATACTACTCTTTTTGGCAACATCGTAAGCTTCTTCTCTTAATCTAATACTCTATTTAACTTCTCTAGTTAGCCATGGCTGTACCACTTTTCCATTAGAGTTTCTATTCCTCAAGGGAATGTATATTTGTTGAGAATTATGAATTATTTCTTTAAATGTTTGCCATTGCTTATCTACTGTCATACCTTTCAATCTAATTTCCCAATCTACCTCAGCCAACTCGCCCCTAGTTTCGGACTTAACCACATCACTCTCAAACTTAATATGAAATTCTATCATATTATCACTCTTCCTCAGAGGATCCTTTACTATAAGATTACTAATTAACCCTGTCTCATTACAATACTAGATCTAAAATAACCTGTTCCCCAGTTGGTTCTTTGACATATTGTTCTAGAAAACTGACTCGAATGCATTCCATGAACTCATCCTCCAAGCTGCTTTTGCCAATTTGGTTTGGCCAATCTAGATGAAGATTAAAGCCCCCCACGATTATTGCATTACCCTTGTTACATGCTCCTCTGATTTATACTCAGTCCAACACTAGGGGGCCTATAAACTACTCCCACCAGTGTTTTCTGGCCTTTGTTATTTTGTAGCTCCACCCATATTGATTCTACATCCTGACCTTCAGGGCTAAGATCCTTTCTCCCTACAGTCTTTACCTCATTCTTTATCTATCCCACCTCCTTTTCCATTTTGCCTATCTGTTCTAAAAGTCATGTACCCTGGAATATTTAGTTCCCAACCTTGGTCACCTTGCAACCATGTCTCAGTAACGGCTACTAGATCAAACCGATTTATTTCTATTTGTGTCATTAAGTCATCTATCTTGTTACGAATGCTTCGTGCATTCAGATATAGCGTCTTTAATTTTAACTTTTTACTGTTTTTCCCTAATGTGGCCTTAGTTGCTAATGCCCTATTACCGTTATTAAACTCTGTCCCTTCCTGACACAATCTGCTTGATTTTACCCAAATCACTACCCTGCTCTACAGCCTTGACTTTTCCCTTCAGACTTATAAATTTACCCTTACCTGAACTCTCCCTCCCCCTTATTAGTTTAAAGCCCTATCTACCGCCCTATTATTCGCTTCGCATGGGCACTGGACCCAGCCCAGTTTAAATGGAGTCCACCCCAACGGAACAGCTCCCTCTTTCCCCAGTACTGGTGCCAGTGCCCCATGAATTGAACCCTCTTCCTGCCACACCACTCTTTCAGCCACACATTTAAACCTCTAATCTGTTTGTCGCTATGCCAATTTGCATGTTGCTCAGGTAACAATCCAGAGATTAGTACCTTTGAGGTCTTACTTTTTAATTTGTACCCTAGCTTCTCAAACTCCCTCAGCAGAGCCTCATTCCTAATTCTACCTATGACATTGGTTCCTATGTGGACCACAACAACTGGGTCCTCCCTCTCCTTCTCCTCTCCAAGTTATTCTCCAGCCACAAGATGTCTTTAACCCTGGCAGGCAACACAGCCTTTGGGACTGCCGATCGTGGTTGCAGAGAACAGTATCTATCCCCCTGACTATACTATCCCCTACCACTACCACATTCCTTTTTGCTCCCACCACTTGAATGGCCTCCTGTACCACGGTGCCGTGGTCAATTTTCCCATCCTCCCTGCAGTCTTTGTTCTCATCCACACTGGTAGCAAGTACCTCGTACCTGTTGGAGAATGGCAAAGGCTGAGGTGAGATAAAAATAGATAAAGAGGAGATACTGGACAGGTTGGTGGTAATTAAAGTGGATAAGTCACCCGTTTCGGATGGGATGCATCCTAGGTTGCTGAGGGAAATAAGGGTAGAAATTGCCTCGTACCCGTTGGAGAATGGCAAAGGCTGAGGCTCCTCCACCACTGCATCTGCGGTCCCTTACCTGCCTGAGTCGCAGTCACATCCTCCTGTCCCTGACTACTAACCAAATCTAAACCACTATCTAACCTAAGGGGTGTGACTGCCTCCTGGGTCAAAATTTCCAGGTAACTCTCCCCCTCCCTGATGCATCGCAATGTCTGCGCCTCAGACTCCAGCTCAACAACTTTAAGTCGAAGTTCCTTGAATTGCAGACATTTACTGCTGATGTGGTTGCCTGGGATCAAGCTGCTCTCCACAAACTCCCACATGCTGCACACCTCCTGCACTAGCAATCTCTGTCCCCTTGTTTTATATATTTCATCAATTAAAGTTTTATGAAATTAATTCACTTGGTTTATTTTAAACAAATGAATTTAACTAAAAGAAGCGACACCTTCTACGCCACACCCAAGTTACAACTGTTCAGTCCACTTCCAGCTCACAGTAATAACCCCCTATTCAGGCAATCACTTACAGTTGATTGACTGTTAACCACTTAACCTCTAACTGCCTCACAGATTTTAAAGTTCTAAGTTAAATTCTAAATGTTAAGACTAAACTTCAGTTTGACCTACTCACCAACTTATCAGAGCGTCCCACTTTCACCAAATTCTCAACTTCCTACTCGGTTTAAGATGCACTCAGTCAACGTTGCGATCTGTGGTTACGCTCTGAGTTCTGTGTCTCTGTTCCTAGCTTATCCATCTAACAGTTACACACATCTATGACAGGACGTGGCATGTTTGTCTCACTAAGAGCTCCTCGAGGTTTTTTTCCCCACACATAAATGGGTAGATGTGACACCTGTATTCCCTCAAGTTTTACTGTAAACGGGGAACAGCAACTTTTTTATTGCAGTAAGGAATGTCTTGTTTATATACAGTCCTTTCTGGGTCATCTTAAGACCTTTTATGGCTTTAATTAGTCTATTGCATTTAGCTTAAAAGATTTTTATGGCTTAATTATCTGTGAACTTCCAAGGCTAAAGCCTTGGTGATGGTTTGAATTAGCCTGCTTCCAGCCACTTCACAGCATTCACTTCCACAGCTGAACTCCATGGGCAAAACTATGGCAGATGGAGTTCAATGTGGGGAAGTGTGAGATCATCCACTTTGGATATGAGAAAGACAAATTGGAATATTTTCTTAATGGTGAGAGACCAGAAAGCTGTGATGGAGCAAAGGGATTTTGGTTCCCATGTGCACAAATAAAAGCTAGTGCACAGGTGTTAAATGTAATAAAAAAACTAAAGCCATGATCTAATTGAATGGCAGAACAGACTCAAGGGGCTGAATGAAATATCTCTGTTCCTATGTTTTTATTTTGTGGACAACTTTTAAGCTGCACTACATTTTAAGCACATTTCAGGCAGTTTACAAGGCATTCCCTCTATGAATCTCGAAGGCATTCTTCATGCAATTTACGGGGCATTATTCCTACATGGAACACCTGTCTCCTGTTGGGAATGGATGAATTAGGTTTATGGTCAGTCTAGCTAAGTATTAAGGCACACCATGGTCCTGGTAACCTCCAGGATTGTTGACCAGAAGGGCAGGGCAGAGATATGACCAGAATGCATACAGCAGATTTAATAATCAATCTTTGGTCAGCTATACCTTCGACACTGTAACTTTCTACATCCTCTTCAGGCAAACAGACAGTCTCCCACATTGGTTCCTAGAATTAAAGGAGAAAATTACCCCGAGTATAAAACATTCATGTCCAGTTCTGACATATTCAAAGTTCACTGGAATATAAGCAAGCTGTATCATCCCATAACCACACCCTCCTTTCAAAACATAGAAAATATCCCATCTACCTCTGGCCTTGAAAATCCTATAGTGTTGAGGCTGCCGCAAAACACGAATGGAGGCTGAATCCATATGTGGAAAACAAGAAACTTTAATTCAACTGCATGGCACAAAAATGGCTGCACTGAAAGCTCCCAGAATTCTCTGGGCAAACTCTGAGGCCCCGCCCACTCCTGCCTTAAAGGGAAGGTGCTGGATTTTTGTCCACGGACGGAAGAGTGGATTATGCTCGTTTAGGTGGCGATCCGCCACAATAGCCTCTTAACACACTACTCCTACCCACCTCTAATCTGCTGAGTTACATCAAATTTTGCAAAACTTAACCAAGATCTCTGACTTCTTTGCTTCTCAACTTCTTGCTGAATATTAAACTTTTCATCTGGTTAGCACTACCATTTTTGAGGTCTAAGCTGCTTATGGCATTAGCAGTTATTTCTATCAGTCTTACTGCACAATTTAGGGAGCTTGGTATAACAGACTTTTTCTGTCATTTTTCTAAATAAAAGTCTGCTCTGGCTTAAGTGAGGGCTTCACAAGCAATAAATCTTCCACTTTGAAGACTTGTTCAGTTTCATAAGTGGCTAAGGAAACCTATTGAGACTCCCTCCCCGTATTTTGTAGCTCTTTTGTTTTTTCTCCTTTTTCATGCCTCACAACAGATATAGCCTTGGCAGTGTAACTAGAAAAACAAGCTCTAATACAGTTTCAAGGGGAGATTATCCCTACAGTATAGTACAGCAAGCAAGAAAGGGCAAAACAGGCATCAGAAAAGGATGTACAGAACCCATCCATACTTTCAGCATCATAGCTGGTAAGCCTGCCAGAGCTACCTGAATGAACGTCATATTCACACTTGCAGAGGATGTAGTGAGTTCAGCCTAGTATTCTGTCCACTGCAGCAACAGGGAGGTCACTAATAACCTTGTTTAACAAAGCAGCTTTATACAATTCAGTAAGGATTATTAAGCATCAACATGTGATTATTGCCTCAAACAGGTGCATCTTTCCATAACAACACTCAAGAAGCTTACATCCTCGTAAAGGAACATAGTACAACTTTATTTAAGGACAGGTTGTATATCTGACTCCTAGGGAACCTTCCTTAGCTGCTACAACCCTGTCTCCCGCTACATTTACTTCACTGCCAAACTTCGATGCAGACAGGCAGATCTTTGGAGTCACGACTCTGACGTTTACTCTGTGCTTCAAAATGGTTTGTCAAAGTAATACTGGTGCACTGAATGCTGTGCAACCCTCCCATCAATAGGAATATAGCCATGGACTTTGATGAGAAGCAGTAACAACACATGAAAGATGTTGAAAATGAGGATGCACAGTAGGTCCCTTCAGCAGCTGAGGGAGATTACTTCATCAGGCTGATGGATAATTAGTGCGTTCAACAGGCCACTTGCACACAACTCATTCTGTTTACTCCATCTATACTGCTGCTGCACATCAGTTCTCTATTTACCCTCATCACTGTTAATCCATTTGGCTATATCCATGTTAAAAGTCACAATGAAAATGGCAAATACCTTTAAGTGAAATGTCTTTATTAATGTTGCACTGTGCAAAAAAAGTATGTGTGCAATGATGTGCCGGAATGCTGTCCCTTTGGCCATGTCCTTAACCCACTGTTCTATTATACGGTTATGGTCAGAATGGGAGGGGTTCTTAGAATTCACCTATAGCTATTTCCTTAATCAGTAGATTGCATGGCCAAGTAGAAGGATGCAGTGCTCGATGTGGTAATTAAGCAGGTGGTTAGAGAAAAAATAAGGTTGAAAAAAAGGCATAGTTAAATATATGGGAAATCATTTCTCAAATATAAAAAGCATAAAAGAATAAAAGGGTGATTAAGCAGGCAAAGAAATAGTATGAAAGACTAGCAGTCAACATAAAAAGAAATAGTGAGGTCTTTTATAAACACTAAGAAAAAAGATAACTAAAGAAGGGTTGGGACCGCTGAGAGACAAAACGGTCATCATGCACTTGCAAGTGAGGGAATGGCAGAGATACTTAATCAAAGAGGAAATCAAAGAGTTTATTGATAAAGGAAATGTGATGGATATTGTATATATGGATTTGCATAATGCTTTCAATAAGGTGCCAATGAAGAGAATTGTATCTTCAGCTTTATGCAGGTCTATGCACTGCTGGCTGCATTGGTAGCGTATCTGGTGGCAATGACTTGGAAATAGGACTCCAGGCAGCAATGTCGAGATTTGCAGATGATCCAAAAGTAGGAGGTACAGTTAACTCTTTAGAAGACCAAAGGAAGCTGCAAAGGGATATTGATGGGGAATGGGTTAGAATGTGACTGTTTGAATTTGATGTCACTAAGTGTGAGGTGATGCATTTTGGTAAAAATAACAGCAGAAATTATACTGTGAATGAAAGTAGGCTCGGTGTGATGAAGAGCGGAGGGAATTGTTGGTACAGGTTCACAGGACATTAAAGGCAGCACCTCAGGTTGAAAAGGCTGCAATAGAAGCTAATGGAGTTGTAGGTTTCAAAGAAACATAGAAGATAGGAGCAGGAGTAGGCCATTCGGCCCCTCGAGCCTGTTCCGCCATTTAATGAGATCATGGCTGATCATCCAAATTCAGTACCCTGTCCCTGCTTTCTCCCCATAGCCCTTGATCCCTTCAGCCTTAAGAAATATATCTATCTCCTTCTTGAATATATTTAATGAATTGGCCTCAACTGCCTTCTGTGGTACAGAATTCCACAGGTTCACCAGTCTCTGGGTGAAGAAATTCCTCCTCATCTCAGTCCTAAATGGCTTACCCCTTATCCTTAGACTGTGACCCGTGGTTCTGGACTCCCCCGCCATCGGGAACATCCTTCCTGCATCTAGTCTGTCTAGTCCTGTTAGAATTTTATAAGTTTCAATGAGATCCCCTCTCATTCTTCTAAACTCTAGCGAATATAAGCCTAATCGACCCAATCTCTCCTCATACCTCATTCCTGCCATCCCAGGTATCAGTCTGGTGAATCTTCGCTGCACTCTCTCCATGGCAAGAACATCCTTCCTCAGATAAGGTGACCAAAACTGCACACAGCACTCAAGGTGTGGTCTCACCAAGGCCCTGTACAACTGCAGCAAGACATCCTTGTTCCTGTACTCGAATCCTCTCGCTATGAAGGCCAACATACCATTTGCCTTCTTAACCGTCTGCTGCACCTGCATGCTTACCTTCAGCAACTGGTGCACAAGGACACCCAGATCTCGTTGCACTTCCCCTTTTCCCAATCTATTGCCGTTCAGATAATAATCTGTCTTCCTGTTTTTGCCACCGAAGTGGATAACCTTGCATTTATCCACATTATACTGCATTTGCCATGCATCTGCCCAATCACCCAACCTGTCCAAATCATACTGGAGTTTCTCTGCATCCTCTTCACAGCACACACGCCCACCCAGCTTTGTGTCGTCTGCAAACTTGGAGATATTACATCTAGTTCCCTCGTCTAGATCATTAATATATATTGTGAATAGCTGGGGTCCTAGCACCGATCCCTGCGGTACCCCACTAGTCACTGCCTGCCACTCGGTAAAAGACCCGTTTATTCCAACTCTTTGCTTCCTGTCTGCCAACCAGTTCTCTATCCAAGACAGTACCTTACCCCCAATCCCGTGTGCTTTAACTTTGCAAGCTAATCTCTTATGCGGGACCTTATCGAAAGCCTTCTGAAAGTCCAAATACACCACATCCACCGGTTCTCCCTTATCTATTCTACCAGTTACATCCTCAAAAAATTCCAGTAGATTAGTCAAGCATGATTTACCTTTATCTCATGAGGTATAGAATATAAAAGCAAAGAGGTAATTATGAGCTTATATAAAACCTTAATAAGACCTCAGTAGAGTACTGTGTGCAGTATTGGGCTCCACCGCATAAGAAAGATATTGTGGCTTTAGAGAGGGTACAATGCAGATTCACTGGGATGCTCCCTGGTATGAAGAAATACAAATATGAAGAGTTAGAAAAATTGGGAGTTTTTTTGTTAGAACAACTAAATTACGGGGTGAGGTGATGGAACTGTTTCAAATTATGAAAAGATGGGTCAGGAGAGATAGAAGCAGACTGTTTCCAAGAACAAGCGGTCATTGATACAAGAATGAGAGGGCACGGAATTGAAAGTAGCCTTTTGACTCGAGCCTGCTCCGCCATTCAATAAGATCATGGCTGATCATTGAACTCAACTCCACTTTCCCGCCCGATCTCCATATCCCTTGATTCCCCGAGAGTCCAAAAATCTATCTATCTCAGCCTTGAATATACTCAAAGGGGGAAAAATTTGGTTGATTAACGCCTCCCTTTAGCGCCTAAGAGGGCGCTAACGGGCGCAAAGCAACTAGCGCCTGAGTGCGGCAATGTTTGTGCCGCTCGCGAAATTGACCAGACATTTTGCGACGGTGTTAAACACTACCGCCACGATCTCCTGCGCCCGCAGATCGTGACATCATTCGAGCGTGCAACGCCCCGGTAGCGCCCTGGACCGGATATTGAGTCGCGCCCCCTGCCTTTCCGCCTGCCGCGAGCAACGACAGGTAGAGGGGAACGTTTTGCAGTCGGGAAGGGGCTGGGGGAGCGCTATTTAAAGGCGGCCGCTTCCTGCCTTTTTTTGTCGGCGACATTTTGCACCACGCTTTCTGAGAGAGAGACTTCTGGAGAGATTCAATGCTGTGTGAAGGAGTTTTGGGTACTGAGTAGCATTTTGCAGGTTCATTTTGATTTGACCTTCATTGCAGCGATTTAGAAGAGACTATGGGAGCTGCACTGATTCGGGGTGTCGTCCTGCACCTGCGGAAACGGAGGCAGCAGAGACGCAGAGAGAGAGTGGCAAACATGGCCAGAGGGAGGAGGGCCAACAGGCCTCTGTACAGGAGACCTAACACTCCGAGGGTATTCAGGGAGCAGTTCTCATACCTTCATTTGTCTGAGGAGCAGTGTTTGCGCAGGCTGCGCTTCTGCAAGGAGGTGGTCACGGAGCTCTGCTACCTGCTGCAACCAGATCTGCAGCCTCAACTGAGGACCAGGACGTCTCTGTCGGTGGCAGTGAAGGTCACAGTAGCTCTGAATTTTTATGCCAGCGGCTCCTTTCAAGCTTCTACTGGGGACATCGCCAATATCTCCCAGTTCGCTGTCCATTGTTGTATCCGGGAGGTGACAAATGCCCTGTATAAAAGGAAACGCCAGTACATCTCTTTCCCCATGACCCGGGCCAAAGAGCATGAACGCGCATGTGGCTTTGCTAGGATAGCGGGCTTCCCCGTAGTGCCGGGCGCCATTGACTGCACGCATGTGGCATTGCGGGCACTGCATGAAAATGCAGAGGTATTCCGAAACCACAAGGGCTACCACTCCTTAAATGTACAGTTGGTCTGTGACCACAGACAGCTCATACTCGCTGTCAATGCCCACTATCCTGGCAGCAGCCACGATACTTTCATCCTGCGCCAGACTGGTGTGCCAGACTTTTCCAGGTACCGCATCACCCAAGTGGATGGCTCCTCAGGGACAAGGGTTATCCACTCTGCACCTGGCTGATGACACCGCTCTGTTACCCCAACAGTCCTGCCGAGCTGCGGTATAATGCGTCATATCGCCACCAGGAACATAATTGAGCAGACGATCGGCATGCTCAAGCAACGGTTCCGCTGTCTCGACCACTCAGGAGAAGCCCTGCAGAACTCTCCTGAGCGAGTGTCCCTCTTCATAGTTGTGTGCTGCATGCTTCACAACCTGGCAATCCTGAGGATCCAGCCAATGCCACCAGGGATTGGTGCACCACCTGAGGAGGAGGAAGAGGAGGAGGAGGATGAGGAGGATGATCAGCAGCAGCACCAACGTGGGAGGGAGGCGCACAATGTTGCCAATGCAGGGGCTGTCCGTGAACGGCTGATAAGAAGCCGCTTCTAGGCCCCTGCTCAGAAGATGGCTTCTGGCATGGAGAACAACATCATGGAAAGCAACCCGCACCCCCTATTGCCGGCCAAAGCTGGAATGATTGCAAAGGTCAAAAATGTACATTTTGAATACAACAACTTTTTTCTTTAACAAACTCTGTGTGTGTCATTTATTCAGGACAAACAATTAGAAACAAACACAACAAATCATGAACTAACAGAACTGATTCTCACAAGATGGTGATAAACCGGAAAACAGTAAATAAATGTAATCACACGAACCTCGACCTTTACTACAAACATTCCCATAATTTATTTAGACCTCCTACTGTTTGCCCTTCGAGGGTGATCTCCATCCCCTGCGCACTTCCCCCCTTCCCACCCTACTGCTCCTCCGTAATGGGGCCCCAGTGGCTGCAGCAAGGCTGGTGGAAGGCTGTTGAATGTCAGATGCAGAAACTACAGATGCCCTTGAAGGAAGCCCTCGACTACCTCTGGGCCTGGAGGCCCCGGCTGCAGACTGCACCAACTCTGCATGGGCGGCAGCAGTCTAGGCTGGCTGTATTGCAGGCGGTGGCAAGTGCAATGGGGAAGTGCCAGTGGTGGGAGCAGGAATGCTGTCGTCCTGAGAGAGGACAGCACCTTCCTGCTCGACCGATACACTGGCACTCCCACAGGGCAGTACCTCAGCATCCGGAGCAATCTGCTCGAGCACAGATTGCTGGCCTGCTGCGGCACCGTGAGAGCTAGAGGGCAATGTGGCCGACCCAGCGAGGATGGCAGTAGTCAGTGCTTGCGTTGCCTCAATCTGAGACTGCATGAGAGCAGTCTGAGACTGGATGGCACCAGCCAATGACTGAATTGCAGCACTAAGCCATTGTGTTGCGTCGGCTTGTGCAACAGCGGACTGCTCCACACTCCTAGCCAGTCCATCCATGCTTTCGGGCACCCTTGCCATTGCACCCATGAGCTGAGTGTGCATGCTCAAGGCCTGGCTATTCATGGCCGCGATGACGCGCTCCTCCTCTGAGTCCAGTACAGCATGATGCGGAGATGCCGGTGTTGGACTGGGGTGGACAAAAGTGAGAAGTCGCACAACACCAGGTTATAGTCCAACAGTTTTATTTGAAAACTGTTGGACTATAACCTGGTGTTGTGCGACTTCTAACTTTTGTCCAGTACAGCAGGACTCGCTTGCCTACTCGCCCTCCGGGGAGATAGTCCCCGAGCTTCCCTAGCCCCATAGCGTTGCTGCAGCCCGCTGGGTCCCGGAGCTTCGCCCTCATCAGACCCTACCCCGCTGCTCCCCTCCAGGGAAGGCGTGGTCCCAGTGTTGGCATGGGCTCCCTTGGGAGATGCAGGCGGTGAGGCTCCGGCTTCCTCTTCCTCCTCGCCTGGGGCGTCGCTGCCACTGGTAGGTTGAGGGACAGGCTGGTCAGCTGGTGGTTCACTATCTGAAAGCAGGGAGGTACAAGAGTGGCTTTAGCGTCAGGACAGGGGGGCAGTAAGGGAGCAAGGCCTGGAGACAGTTAGTAAGTTGGATTAAGGCTGGTGTTGTGAGGGGCAAGTGGAATGAGAGAGGAGAGAAAGCTGATGAACATACCATTGCTGTCCCCAAGGGGGTCGACCTCTCCAGCGGCCACGGCACCTATGACCTGGCTGGCAACGATCCTGTGCACGCGTGCCTCCAAATCGGTGAGTGTGTGTAGGTCAGCCGGTCCTCCTCCCGTGCGTTGCTGCTGCCGCCTGTTATGAGAGAGCTTGGCCTGCAAGAAAAAGGACGGCGTCTGAGTGAATATGCAACCATGTGCTTGCCTGATGTGTCTCCCATAGTTGAATAGCCCTTAATGTATGCAAGGTGTGGAATGTGCGTGTGTGTTTTATGAGATGGCCATAGGTCTTGGATGAGTGTTGGGAATTTGGGGTTTTTAAACCCTCTGGGCAAAGAGTGAAGTTGAGATGGAGGGATGTAGAGGTTTTGAAAAGCAGCCACTCACCCTGACCACCCGAGTGAGGTCGTTGAACTTCTTACGACATTGGGTGTGGGTCCTCGGCACCAGTCTCCTTGAGGAGACGTGCTGAGCCACCTCCCTCCAGACTCTTCTGTATTCGCGGGGCAATTGCCTCCTGCCACTCTGTGGGTAGAGCACTGCCCGTCGCAGCTCCACAGCACCAACCAGAGCCACCAAGGCCCCGCCGCTGAAGCGCTCAGCTCTTTCCCTGGGCCTCTCCATTGGTGGTTCCAGCACACTTGCTTTAGAGGTCTCTCCAGGCCGAGATTCAAGGCTGCAATGAGCAGGGTGTGGCTGGACAGCAACATGGACCCTCCCCTTTAAGAACTGGCCGGCGCCAGTCTGTCTGTGTTCCATTGCTAACTGACATAACCTGAACTTCGCCAGCGCTCTCAGGTAGCGCCTCGCTCCTCAACATTAGCGCCTTAACACAGGGGTGTAGCGCCTGATTTAGCACTCAAATCACCTCCAGGGGCGATAGAGACCAAGTTTGCAGTCGGAGGTGATAATTAGCGCTGGGCGCTAAACTTTGCGGCCGGCCGATAATAGCGTCCCAAACGGGGCGATACCGAATTTTTCCCCAAAAGACTCAGCATTCACAGCCCTCTGGGGCAGAGAATTCCAAAGATTCACAACCCTCTGAGTGAAGAACTTCCTCCTCATCTCAGTCTTAAAATGATCTACCTTATCCTGAGACTATGCCCCCTGGTTCTAGACACTCCAGCCAGGAGAAACAACCTCTCAGCATTTACCCTGTCAATCCCCCTCAGAATCTGAAATAAAAACAGAAAATGCTGGAGATACTCAGCAGGTCAGGCAGCATCTGTGAAGAGAGAAACAGAGTTAACGTTTCAGGTCGATGACCTTTCGTCAGAACTGGAAAATAGCAGGAAATCGAACAGATTTTTAAGCAAGTGCAGGGGCTGGGAAAGGGGGGAGGGGATGAAAGAACAAAAGGGAAGGTCTGTGATAGGATAGAAGGCAGGAGAGATTAAGAGACATTAATAGATACTCAAGGCAAAAGGAGATGGTAATGGGACAGGTTAAGAAAGAAAGGATGGCTCTAGATGAACTGTGAATTGCACTTGTATGTTTCAATGAGATCACCTCTCATTCTTCTAAATTCCAGAGAATATAGGCCGAGTCTACTCAATCTCTCCTCACAGGGCAATCTCCCAATCCCAGGAATCAGTCTTGTGAACCTTCGTTGCACTCCCTCAATGGCAAGTATATCCTTCCTTAGCTAAGGAGACTAAAACTGTGCACAGTACTCCAGGTGTGGTCTCACCAAGGCCCTGTACAATTGTAGCAAGACTTCCTTACTCTTATACTCCAACCCCCTTGCAATAAAGGCCAACATGCCATTTGCCATCCTTATTGCTTGTGTACCTGCATGCTAGCTTTCTGTGTTTCTTGCACGAGGACACCCAAATCTCTCTGAACACCAACATTTGAAAGTTTCTCACCATTTAAAAAATATTGTTTTTCTCTTCTTCCTACCAAAGTGTATAACCTCACATTTCCCTACATTATACTCCATCTGCCACCTTACTGCCCACTCACTTAGTCTATCTATATCCCTTTGCAGACTCTTTGTGTTCTCCTCGCAGCTTACTGTCCCACCTAGCATTGTATCATCAGCAAACTTGGATACATTACTCTCGGTCCCTTCATCTAGGTCAATAATATAGATTGTAAATAACTGAGGCCCCAACACTGATCCTTGCGGCACCCCACTAGTTACAGCTTGCCAACCTGAAAAAGATCCGTTTATCCCTACTCTCTGTTTTCTGTCCGTTAACCAATCCTCTATCCATGCTACTATATTACCCCCAACCCCATGAGCCCTAATTTTGTGTAATAATCTTTTATGTGGCACATGATCGAATGCATTTTGGAAATACAAATATACTACATCCACTGGTTCCCCTTAATCTACCCTGCTAGTTACATCCACAAAAAACTCTAAAAAATTTGTCAAACACGATTTCCCTTTCATAAAACCATGTTGACTCTGCGTAATCATGTTATGATTTTCTAAGTGACTTGATACCACTTCCTTAACAATGAATACCCGACGACTGATCTCAGGCTAACTGGCCTGTCGTTCCCTGTTTTTTCTCTCCCTCCTTTCTTGAATAGCGGTGTTACATTTGCGACCTTCCAATCCGCTGGGACCATTCTGGAATCTAGGGAATTTTGGAAGATGAAAACCAATGCATCCACTATCTCTTCAGCCACCTCTTTTAGAACCCTAGGATGTAGGCCGTCAGGTCCATGGGATTTGTCGGCTTTTAGTCCCATTAGTTTCTCTAGTACTTTTTCTCTACTTATATTAATTACGTTAAGTTCCTCACCCTCATTAGACCCTTGTTTCCCCACCATTGTTGGTATGCTTTTTGTGCCTTCTACTGTAAAGACAGATACAAAATATTTGTTTAACATTTCTGCCATTCCCTTATTCCCCATAATAATTTCTCCTCTCTCAGCCACTAAGGGACCAACGTTTACTTTTGCTACTCTTTTCCTTTTTACATACTTGTAGAAACTCTTACAATCTGCTTTTATATTTCTTGCTAGATTTCTCTCATATTCTATCTTTTCCCTTTTTATCAATTTTTTGGTCAACCTTTGCTGGTTTCTGAAACTCTCCCAATCCTCAGGGTTACTATTATTCTTTGCATCATTATAAGCTTCTTCTTTCAATCTAATGCTATCCTTAACTTCTTTAGTAAGCCACAGTTGGATCACTTTTCCCGTGGAAATTTTGTTTCTCAATAGAATGTATTTTTGTTGAGAATTATGAAATATTTCTTTAAATGCTAGCCACTGCTTATCTACTGCCATACCTTTCAATCTATTTTTCCAATCTACCTTAGCCAACTCGCCCTCATACCTATGTAATTGGCTTTATTTAATTTAAGACTCTAGTTTCGGACTTAGGCAAGTCACTCTCAAAATTAATGTGAAATTCTATCATATTATGATCACTCTGCCCCAGAGGATCCTTTACTATGAGATTGCTAATTAACCCTGTCTCAATACACAATACAAGATCTAAAATAGCCTGTTTCCTGGTTGGTTCCATGACATATTGTTCTAGGAAACTGTCCTGAATGCATTCCATGAACTCGTCCTCCAGACTACCTTTGCCAATTTGATTTGTCCAGTTTATATGAAGATTAAAGTCCCCCAAGATTATTGCAATACCTTTGTTGCAAGCTCCTACTATTTCTTGATTAATATTCTGCCCAACGGTATAGCTACTGTTAGGGGGCCTATATACTACTCCTACCAGTGTTTTCTGCCCCTTGTTATTCCTTATCTCCACCCATACTGATACTACTTCCTGATCTTCCGAGCCGAGATCCTTTCTCGCAACTGCCCTTATATCTTCCTTTATTATCAAGGCTACTCCCCCTCCTTTTCCATTCTGCCTGTCTTTTCGAAACAGATTGGAAATTGGTTGGGAGGTAGGAGACTGAGATTGGGGATAAGGGTAGGTACAATTGGTGGGATGTGACAAGTGATGTTCCCAGGATCTGTTCCAGGGCCTCAAAGTTTCATTATATTTATTAATAACTTGGATTAAGGAATAGAGAGTTGTATATCCAAGTTGACGCTAACTTAGGAGGGACAGTAAGTATTGCAGATGGGAGCAGGAAGTTACAAAGGGTCATGGACAGATTAAGTGAGTGGGCAAAACTGTGGCAAATGAAGTTCATTGTGGGCAACAAAGAGCAGCGGGCAAGAAAGAGCAGTAATTGACCGCTCTTTCAAAGAACCGGCACAGGCACAGGCACGATGGGCTGAATGGCCTCCTGTGCTGTATCTATGATTCTATGTGTGTGGTCATCCACTTTGGACACAAGAAAGGTAAATCGTGAGAAACTAGGGAAAACTAGGCAGAAAGAGATTTGGGAATGCAAGTACACAAAGCTTTAAGTGCCAGTCGACCGGACAAAAAGCAATTAAAAAGGCTAATGGAATGCTGGCCTTTATCTCGGGGGCTGCAATACAAAGTGAGAAAGTTATGCATCAGATGTATAGAACCTTGGTCAGACCCCATCTGGAGTAACTGCGTACAGTTTTGAGCACCACACCTCAGAAAGGATATATTGGTCTTGGAGGGGGTGCAGCGCAGATTCACCAGAATTATACCGGGGTTTAGAGAGTTAAATTATGAGGACAGGTTGCATAAACTAGGCTTGTACAGAGAAGGCAGAGCAAATATGTAATGGCACAAGGGAGTATGGCAAGGCTGGGTGGCATTTATTTTAATGCAAGGAGTCTTGCGAGTAAGGCAGATGAATTGAAGGTGTTGATGAACACATGGGAGTATGATATTGTTGCTATCACAGAGACATGGTTGAGGGAGGGGCAGGACTGGCAGCTCAATATTCTGGGGTATAGAATCTTCAGGCAAGACAGAGGGTCGTGTAAAAGAGGAGGGGGTGTCGCAATATTAATCAAGGAGTCAATTACTGCAGTAAGGAGGGATGATATCTTAGCAGGTTCCTCTAATGAAGCCATATGGGTAGAACTTAAAAACAAAAAGGGGGCAAGCACTTTGCTGGGAGTGTACTATAGGCCCCCAAACAGTCAGGGGGAGATAGAGGAACAGATATGTAGGCAAATCTCAGAGAAGTGTAGAAATAATAGGGTAATAATAGTAGGGGATTTCAACTTCCCCAATATTAACTGGGATAGTCAGAGTGTGAAAGGCTTAGAGGGTGAGACAATGAGGTGGGGTCACAGGGGGTCTAATGTGTCAAATGCAGTCTGTATGGAAAACCACAAACATTAAAATTTTTACTTTTTTTTTACTGGAAATCACATCTGTGAACAAGCCAACGACGACTCGAGTCTGGATGGCTCTACGTCATGTAGCGTGACATGAACCCAAGATCCCGGTTGAGGCCGTCCTCATGAGTGCGGAACTTGGCTACCACCTCATTGTCTCAGTCGTATCTTGCTATGTCTTTGATGTGGTGCCTTCCTGGCTGACCTGATTGTTTCTCTGCCAAGGTGTGACGAAAGGCAGTCAGAAGGATTAAATGTAGTCGTCTGACATTGTACGCTACACATGCATTGTTCTCTGTCTATATATGCTTTGCCGATTCGTATTCCTTCACTTCACCTGACGAAGGGGCAGCAGCTCCGAAAGCTTGTGATTTCAAATAAAACTGTTGGACTATAACCTGGTGTTGTGCGACTTCTCAAAATTATGAGGGGCATAGAACATAAGAACATAAGAACATAAGAAATAGGAGCAGGAGTAGGCCAATCGGCCCCTCGAGCCTGCTCCGCCATTCAATAAGATCATGGCTGATCTGATCCTAACCGCCAATCTACTATCTATCACAGAACCATCTCCTGCATCTAACAGAATTGCACACACGAAATAGGAGCAGAATCAGGCTACACAGTCCCCGGGCCCGCTCCACTACCCACAGGGCCATGACCGATCCGAACCTAGACTCATGTCCAAATTCCTGCCCGCTCCCCGTAACCCTTAATGCCCTTTACTTCTAGGAAACTGTCTATTTCTGTTTTAAATTTAATTAATGTTGCAGCTTCTACAGCTTTTTGTGGCAGCATATTCCATGGACCTACCACCCTCTGAGTGAAGTAGTTCCTCCTCATCTCAGTTTTGAAAGAGCAGCCCCTTATTCTAAGACTATGTCCCCTAGTTCTCGTCTCACCCGTCATCGGGAACATCCTCCCCGCATCCACCCGATCCAACCCCTTCACAATCTTATATGTTTCAATAAGATCGCCTCTCATTCTTCTGAACTCCAATGAGTAGAGTCCCAATCTACCCAACCTCTCCTCATATGACCACCCCCTCATCCCCGGGATTAACCGAGTGAACCTTTTTTGCACTGCCTCGAGAGCAAGGATGTCTTTCCTTAAGTAAGGACACCAAAACTGTATGCAGTATTCCAGGTGCGGTCTCACCAATACCTTGTACAACTGAAGCAATACCTCCCTATTTTTATATTCTATCCCCCTAGCAATGAAAGCCAACATTCCATTTGCCTTCTTAATCACTTGCTGCACCTGCATACTAACCTTTTGAGTTTCGTGCACCAGGACCCCCAGATCCCTTTGCACTTCAGTACTCTCCAGTTTCTTGCCATTAAGATAATAAATTGCTCTAGGATTTTTCCTGCCAAAGTGCATCACCTCACACTTTCCAGTGTTGTATTCCATCTGCCAAATCTCTGCCCACTTACTTAGCCTGTCTATGTCCCCTTGCAGGTTTTTTATGTCCTCCTCACTCACTACTTTCCCTCCCATCTTTGTATCATCTGCAAATTTTGATATGTTACACTTGGTCCCTTCCTCCAAATCGTTAATATAGATTGTGAAGAGTTGGGGACCCAGCACGGACCCCTGTGGAACACCACTAGTTACTGATTGCCAGTCTGAGAATGAACCATTTATCCCAACTCTTTGCTTTCTGTTAGATAGCCAATCCTCTATCCATGCCAGAATATTACCCCCAATCCCGTGATTTTTTACCTTAAGCAATAATCTTTTGTGTGGCACCTTGTCAAATGCCTTTTGGAAGTCTAAATACACTACGTCCACTGGTTCCCCTTTATCCACTCTATATGTTACTTCCTCAAAGATAGGGTAGATAGAACGGAACTTTACCCCTTAGTAGAGGGATCAATAACCAGGGGGCATAGTTTCAAGGTAAGGGGCAGGAGGTTTAGAGGGGATTTGAGGAAAAACTTTTTCACCCAGAGGGTGGTTGGAATCTGGAACTCACTGCCTGAAAGGGTGATAGAGGCAGGAACCCTCACAACATTCAAGAAGCATTTAGATGAGCACTTGAAACTCCATAGCATACAAGGCTATGGACCAAGTGCTGGAAAATGGGATTAGAATAGACAGGGCTTGATGACAAACATGGACTGGTATGGCCGAATGGCCTGCTTCTATCACTCCTGCCTTCCACCCTATCACAGACATTCCCTTTTGTTCTTTCCTCCCCTCCCACCTTTCCCTGCCTCTGTACTTGCTTAAAACCTGTTTCCAGTTCTGACAAAACGTCTTTGACCTGAAATGTTAACTCTGTTTCTCTCTCAACAGATGCTGCCTGACCTGCTGAGTATTTCCAGCATTTTCTGTTTTTATATCAGATTTTGCTTTTGTATGCCCTGTTGTAGCATCTATATATTTCTAACTCCTGACTACTCAACTTCCCTTTCTAGTCAGTCCAGCTGCAACATTTCTCATAGCACCTAATGGGCATGGACTAAAGTCACAGCCCCTCTGACTATGACCACGATGCGTTATTCCTTTTCATTTTCATTCTTCTTGACCTTTCCACAGCATTCAACATTTTCACCCGTCGTTCTCTCCCAACATCTCTCTCCTCCATCGTACATGATGGAATTTCAACTTATGATCTCTGGCTCATTAGTCCAGATCAATAACCACCAGGCTACAGTAATCACTAGAGTACAGTACCCGCTACTTTTGCCCCACGCTTGGTTAGCAGAACCTTCAAGGCCTGGATCCTACTTTTGAAAATGCCCTCTCTAAATCTCTGTGCCTTTCCATGTCTCCTTTAAAAGCCTCTTCAAAACCCATCTCTTCTACTAAGCATTTGGTCATCCCTCTTAATCCCTCCTTTCATTTTCCAAACTTTATTTGTGAAGCACGTTTTTATATAAAAAGTGCTATAATGCAAGTTGTTGTTATGGGGATTGAATTTCTTTAAAAGAATGAAGACCACCAGATCTAATATCACTCATCATTCAACCACAACAAGAACTTGCAATTATATAGGGGGAAAAATTCAGTATCGCCCCGTTTGGGGCGCCATTATCGGCCGTGCGCAAAGTTAAGCGCCTGGCGCTAATTATCACCTCCGACTGCAAACTTGACTTTTATCGCCCCTGGAGGTGATTGGAGCGCTAAATCAGGCGCTACACACCTGTCTTAAGGCGCAATGGCCGAGGAGGGAGGCGCTACCTCAGAGCGCTGGCGAAGCTCATGTGATGTCAGTCAGCAATGGAACACAGACACACTGGCGCCGGCCAGTTCTTAAAGGGGAGGGTCGATCTTGCTCTACATCCACACCCTGCTCATTGCAGCCTTGAATCTCGGCCTGGAGAAAACTGTACATCAAATCTGTTGGAAAGAACAATGGAGAGGCCCAGGGAAAGAGCTCAGAGTGCAGCCCCCATATTCTCTTCTAAATCGATGCAAGGAAGATCAAACCAGAAAGAACCTGCAAAGTGCTGCTCAGTACCCAAAACTCCTCAACACAGCTTTGAATATCTCCTGCAGTCTCTCTCTCTCACTCAGAATGTGTGGTGCAAAAATTTAGCCGACAAAAAAAGGCAGGAAGCGGTCGCCTTTAAATAGCGCTCCCCCAGTCTCTTCATGACTGCAAAACGCTCCCCTCAACCTGTCGTTGCTAGCGGCAGGCGGTAAGACAGGGGGCGCCACTCAATATCCGGTCCGGGGCACTACCGGGGCATTGCACTCTCGACTGACGTCACAATCGGCCGGCGCAGGAGATCGTGGCGGTAGTGTTTAGCACCGCCGCAAAATGTCTAGTTAATTTCGTGAGCGGTGTAAACATCGCCGCGCCCAGGCGCTAGTTGCTTTGCGTCCCATTAGCGCCCTCTTAAGGCGCTAACGGGAGGCGCAATCCAACTGAATTTTTCCCCCATAGTGTTTCAATGTAGAAAAAATTCCCACAGTGCTGCAGAGGCATAATCAGGCAAAAATGGATGCCAACCCAAAAAAGAAAATATCAGAAGGGGGTGACCGAAATTTTGGTTAAAGGGCTGGGTTTTCTTCTTCAAAGGACATATCCCACCAACTGCACCACACAGCTGACACATTGCTGATGCAACACACCCCCATCACTCACCTACCAACAAGCTCAAGCAATCATGACTCATAACTCACATTCCTAGCTTCACCTCACCCTCACACACTTACCACTGCTGCAAGACTCACACCCATATTTCACATCTTGCACACACTGCCAGCTATTCTTCCATGACAGGCACATCACCCAAACACATTGCACCGCACTCACTAACACACTTCCCTTTCTGTTGCAGGCCAAGATGACTCACAACTGGCGCGAGCAGGAGGGGAACAAGTACAGCTGCAGAACCTGACCCAGCTGGAGGAGACTGTGCTGGAGATAATTGGAGGGGCCGTCACTGAGGCTGTGGCGATTGGCGAGGCTGAAAGCACTGATGATGACGGGATGGTCATAACTAATCCCTCTTCTCATATCCCACTTCCCTCTCATCCCACAATCTTTTCTCAGTTAAAAGCTGCTGATGGTGTAACCATGCACATCTTGCTCTCCCCGCCCATCCCCTCATCACAACCCGACCCTTGTGCCTTTCTCCTTTCAGATACCCAAGAACCGCCAGCAGCACAGCCTGTCCCCGACATTGTAGAGGAGGAGTGTGAAGAAGAAAAGGCACCATCGCTCGATCTGACATGCCGAGGCACCAGCTCAGAAAATGGCACTGCGTGAACTTTAAAGGGTAGACAAATGTGAGAAGTCGCACAACACCAGGTTATAGTCCAACAGTTTTATTTGAAATCACAAGCTTTCGGAGCGCTGCTCCTTCGTCAGGTGAAGTGAAATTTAGAGGGTAGTACAGAGGTGGGATCTTCACGTGGTGAATCACGGGCACGACTGGGCCACAGTCAGTGCAGGGGGACAGGGTAGCTCGGGGGCCAACTCCCCAGAGGGCGAGGTCGCACACGAGTTCTGCTGCACAGGACTCAGATGAGGACTTCGATGGGGCAGCCTTCAGAAGAAGGGTGATGGGCATGCACACAGAAGTGATTGGTGCAATGGCAGACCTGCCAGAGAGCCTCTTGTCACTGTCAAGGAGCATGGAGGAGGCGGGCTCCAACATTGCACGGAGCTTTGCGCAGAGCTTGGAGCCCATGATTTCCAGGATGGAAGTGATGGGCAACTCCATTAGAGCACTTGTGGACCCAACCATGATGCTGGGTGTGACGGGTGATGTCGCAGCTTCCATTGCAGCACAGCGGAAGCGACCCAACGTCTGAGTGCTTCAGTGGAAGCTCAGACATCTGTCATGGAGGCTCAGCTGGCTGCCACGTAAGCACGACTGCTCTCGTGCAGGCTCACCTTGCTGCCATGAAAGATCAGACTGCTGCCATCGTGGCTGATTTGAGTGTGGAAAGGGTTTGCAGGGTCTCACAGCAGGCCAGCAATCTGTCCTCCAACAGATGGCTAGGAATGCTGAGACGCCGCAGCAGGGAAGTGGCAGTGGTTCCATGGAGCAAAAACCTGCTGTTCTCTCTCTCAGGATGACAGCATTCCTACTCTCACCACTGCCACTCCGCCAGAGCCATTGCAGTTGCCTGTCAGCCAGCCAGCCCAAACTGCTGCCACCCATGCCGAAGTGGTGCAGTCTACAGCTGGGTCTTCTGGGCCCAAAGCTGCTCGAGGTCATCCTGCAAGGTCATCTGCACTGTCCCCCCAGCCATGCTGCAGCCACTGGCGTAGCACTGCGTAGGAGCACTAGAATAGGCAAAGGAACACGAAAGACAGGCACTAAGGGAATGCACAAAGGTGATTAGATGACTTTGTAATGTAATATTGGAATTAATCCTTTATAAACTATGTGTGGAATGTTTGTTTTGTGGTGGGCACAATGCTGAACTGAAAGCCAAGGGGGAACACTGTGATGTTCCGTGACGGAGGGATTATAGGGTGGGGAAGTGTTGTGCAATGGGGATCTGGGGTTTTATTCAGGGGAACCGGAGTCTGATCATGCGCTCATGGACAGCCCGACCTGAATGGGGATTTCCAAGCAGCCTCCTCCCTTCGTCCTCCTCCAACTCCTCCTCTTCCTCCTCCTCTGATTTGGTTGTGGAACCACTGGTGGCAAGGGCTGCGCCCTCATGATGGCTAAGTTGTGGAAGATGCAGCAAACCACCACGAATTGGGATACCCGCTCCGGTGAGTACTGGAGATCTCCTCCCGAGCGGTCAAGGTCTGCTCAATGAGATTCCTCATGGCTGTCATTACATGATTGCTGGCCACAAGTGGTGGGGTTGCGGATGGGCGGCATCAGCTAGGTGTACAGCAGATAGCCCTCGTCTCCGAGCAGCCACCCTCGGTTTCGACATGGTGGCTATTAAAAGATTGTTGGCACAGCAGACTGGCGCAGGATGAAGGCATCATTACTGCTGCCAGGATATCGGGCATTCACCATCATGATGTGCTGGGTGTGGTTGCACACCAATTGCACATTAAGTGAATGGTAGCCTTTGCGGTTGCGGTACATCTCAGCATTGATATGCAGCGCCGGCAATCCACATGTGTGCAGTCGTGGCAGTTTGCACCATGGGGAAGCCCGACATCCTGGCAAAACCACGTGCACGCTCCTCCTGCTTCTCTCTGTTTAGAGAAGACAATGAAGTCCCTTCTCCTGGAGTACAGAGCCTCTAGGACCTCCCGGATGCAGCGATGGATGGCGAACTGCGAGATGTTAGCTATGTCGTCTTTTCAAACCTGGTTGGATCTACTGGCAAAAAAATTCAGGGCCACGGTCACCTTGGAGGGCCACTGGCAGAGCCGTCGTCGCCCTGCTCTGAGGCTGCAGGTCTGGTTCCAAGAGGTGGCAGAGTTCTGTACCACCTCCTTGATGAAGCAGAGCCACCAAACACACTGCTCCTGGCTTAGGTGCAGGTAGGAGATGTGCTCCCTGAAGATCCAAGGTGGGTAAGACCTCCTGCTGAGAGCCCTCCTACCCCTCCTCCTCCACCCTCTGCGAGCAGCTTGTCGTCTTTGCTGCCTCTGCTTCATCATCCTGTCATGCTGCAGCGCGAGGGGGACTGCAACTAGAGTCCCAGTGACTGGGAGCAAGTGGTGTACTCAGAGCCTTCTAGTAGGAGTCAATGCCTTCCCAATGTCCAGCAGCACTCCCTGCACACTTCAACAACTTTATAAATGTCGTCCAGCATGCCAGTACTGATAAACTCTGCAAGAGCCAGTGTAAGAGAAATAATCAACTTACCTGCAAGTTGGATGTATCCCTTTAAATAGCACTGGTGGGATGTCCCTCGTGCAGCTGAACACACGTTCAGCTGTGTGTGTTTAGGAGAAGGCATTGTTTGGAACAGCGACGTCCAAAATGGCAGGTCGTGTGTCAAAACAGTGTTGCACGCTGACCGACGTCACGATCTGTCTACTCTGCACGCCTGCCCACAGTATCACCTCACCAAGATGGCGAGCAGCACGGGCCGCGCCTAAAGTGGGCAGAAGCGAGGTGACCATTTTTTCCCGAAATCGGCCTTAACTGCCGGCGCTAAGGTGCTGAATTTTGCAGCCATACATTCTTAAATTTTAATTTTCGGGATTTAATTTGAATGGATATTTACCAACTGCCCTCATTTAGAAATCCACTTTTGACCCTTTATAATCCTCAAGGTTTGTTATCAGCGGAATACCTACGCCATTTATTCACAGCTTGGTAACAGGCTGGAGTAAGGCTTGATTTTGACCCAATGTCCTTTCTCAGCTTCCAAGACAGAGTGCTCGAGAGGAAGGAGTGCCATGGGAGTTACCTCCGAAAGTAATTGTGAGCACTCCTGTCTCTATTGTAAAACGCATTGAGCCTGGGCCTCATTTGTTTACAAAAATAGAATCACAGGGCTGAATTTTAACACCCAAAAACGGGTGGGTTGGGGTCAGGTCAGATGTTAAAATTTTAAAAACCTGAAAACATACCCCAACCCATCTCCAAACCGCCCACTTCCGGGTTTAACAGAGGCGGGACAAGGGGCAGTCAGCCAACCCGCTCTCAGGACGCGGGCTGGCAAGTTAAATATTTTAATGCAGCTGGCAGCTTCTGATTTAACCTGGCTGGCCAGGTTTCCCAGGCTTCGGGAAACCCGGCAGCTGAAGGGAGATGAGGACGGCTTCGGGGAGAAGATAAATGCCTTTACCACAGTTTGTGAGCCAGGAGGAGCAGGAGTACTTCCCCCCAGCCCTTCAAGCTCCCCCCGCCCCATACAAAGACCCCTGGAGTCGGGGTTGGGTCCCTCCCCCTCCCCCACCCGGGGTCGTGGATCGGACCTACTTGGTCCTGCGGCCTACTCCGGAGTGCTCCCCGCCCGACTAGAAATCAAGCTTCTCAATCAGGCTGACAGGTTATGATTACTCTGGGTATAGCTAGAACAACTATGGGTATGCTCCAGAATATGATACCTACAATAGTCAACAGTGCAGCTATAAATAGGCATCTTGTGGCATAGGCAGTCACCAGAATAACTACCAACAAGAAAAACTCCACAGCATGCAGGGAAACCCGGATTTCGGTTTCCCTCCCGAATCTCTGCCCCCCGCCTAAGTAACCCGCCCCTGTTAATATCCAGGCCACAGAATTTATTGATACGAGTTGCTGTTCAAGCACTCAAGGGTAAAAATTTACATGAAGGGTTTCCATTTAACAACAGGGGATAATCAAATTTTATTTAAACAAAGAGTCCAGTCTACGTGGTTCCTGTACTACACTGTGTAGAAAGAGTCCAGTCTAGGTGGTTCCTGTACTACACTGTGTATAAAGAGTCCAGTCTAGGTGGTTCCTGTACTACACTGTGTAGAAAGTTTGGAACAGAGGAAGAACATACTTTCCATGCCACTCAGCTGAAATTGAAATTGATAGGGGAAGAAAACATTTTATTATACTGAAATTATTTAAAATAATGACCCAGAATTTGCTGGGAAAATAACGGCGAGTTAAAGACACACGCCATTATTAGTGCGTTTAAAAAAAACAGCAATTTGTGGTGAGGAAGAGATATGGCGTGAGTTGCAAATCACCGCAAATTGCTAGACATTGCTCCGCCATTAGCCTCGCAAAAACGGGATCGTCAATCGCCATGAGTTTCAAGAAATTGCTGGATTTGCGCTGTAAATACGAATTAAACTCACCGCAGAAAGATAGGGCTGGCATTTAACAACGTGTGGATCTCTTTAATAACGAGATTTATGTTACTGTATTGCCACTCACCCTCGGAGGCCCAGAAAGAGAACAACTGAAACTGTGCAGTCTCACTCCTGCAGGTAGTAAATTGTTCCTAGAGGTTTTATAAATTTTAAATTACTTAAATTTTTTCTTACTTTTTCTTTCTGTCTCTTCTATCTCTCTCTCTCTCTCTCTCAATCCAATCTTTCTTTCCCTCTTTATTTCTCTTTCTGTACCTGATTTGTGTCTAATTCACCCTCCTTCTCCATTGTTTCTTTCTCAATCCTTAAATTTCATTGGTTAAGGAGACAGACTGTTGGTCCTGTCATTGATCGAGGTCCCAGATGCCCCGTTAACAGCTCGCGCCTCCAGCAATTTGCAGTGCAAATACTTTTAGCTTAAGGGTGAGGAAATAAATCCAACTCACAGGGCACGCTTCCACAAAATCTAGGCCAACATTAAAGGCTTTTGGGATACGATAGTTCGAAGAGGAAAATTTTGGGAATAAATGACTGGTAGGAAAGAGGTTAATTGGCTACAAATACTGAGCGCTCTGGAACTGTTTGGGCATCAGCTTCTGGGCAAGCCTTTCCTTTACCTATAGCTTAGTCAAATGAGGACACAGACCTTACATTGTAATGTTAAGTACAGCTCACCCCCACAATACAAGAATGTGCAGCCATCAATTTTGCCAGTATCACAAATTTAAGGCTTCACGATATTTAGTAGACATCTTTCATTCTCTTGTACACATCAATTACTGTACTCCCTAATCGAATACTTGCATTACTCCTCACCTCGTCATCCTCCTCAGTTATGACATAAAAGGAGATGCTTTGACTGCCAACATTGAAATCAATCCAGAACTCTTCCAGTTTATCATCAGATGGCATCTGCAGCTAAAAAAATGAAAATGTTAAGACATTAATTGAACTTCACCAATGTAATTACTTAACAAATCTTGGCTTTTCACATACAAAATAACCTGACAGCAAACTAGATTTTAAAATTACTACGCTGCGTCTGCATTAATCCTGGCACTGACCGGCGTATCATGGGGGAAGATTTTATCTGTGCACTATGTACAGCAAAATGGCAACCACATTCTTTATAAATGGGTGTCTGATTATTTCTATCAATGGGTGTCTGATTATTTCTATCAATGGGTGTCTGATTATTTCTAACAATGGGTGTCTGATTATTTCTATCAATGGGTGTCTGATTATTTCTATCAATGGGTGTCTGATTATTTCTATCAATGGGTGTCTGATTATACATGATTTTACATGTCATGCAGAGCAGAAATCTTCCCATGTTTATTCTTTTCAAATTGTTTTGGAAAAACCTAATTTGAAAATTTTACACAAATCACTAAAGTTCAAAATATTATGAAGTAGTAATTCTGATTTTCAAAACACTTTAGGCTTGAAATTACTAGCCTTTTATTTTAAACAGTTTAATATCTTCATTATAGTAGTGGCCAGAGGGATATCATAAAAATGGAATAAACATTTATTTGCTCACATTGTCGACAACTCATTGCCAGGTTTTAATATTTCATGATTTTGTACTTCAAAGTATTTAATACTTTCCTGAGGACATTTTTGCTCCTTCAGAATAATAGTAGTTAATAGAATTTTTTCTTCTTGTGACTTTGCAACAGCACAATGCAAATGTAAAAGCTTGTGTGAAGCTTTCTATAAAACAATCCAATAGAATGCCCTGAGCTACAAAACCTGCAAATGTCGTGAGCCAATTCTAGTTGGGTCCTTGGAAACAGCAGGAGGCACAACAGCAATACAGACTGGCTGAGTAAACCAGCGCTGAACTAGGCCGGGCTTTCTGGTTCAGCCTGCTTCGGTGTCATATTGTGGACAAGCTTCAGGTGCAAGTCATTGAATCATAGAAAACTACAGCACAGAAGGAGGCCATTCAGCCCATCATACTGGCTCTTTGAAAGAGCTATCCAATTATTCCCACTCCCCTCCTTTTTCCTCATAGCCCTGCAAATGCTATCCCCTTCAAGTATTTAACCAATTCCCTTTTGAAAGTTATTATTGAATCTGCTTCCACCACCCTTTCAGGCAGTGCATTCCAGGTCAGCTCAGTCCTAAATGGCCAACCCGCATATCCTGAAACTATGACCCATAGTTCTAGACTCTCCAGCCAGGGGAAACAGCCTCTCAGCATCTATATAATAGCAAAATACTGCGGATGCTGGAAAATTGAAATAACAACAGAAAGCGCTGGAAAAACTCAGCAGGCCAGGCAACATCCGTGGAGAGAGAAACAGAGTTAAAGTTTCAGGTCGAAGACCCTTCGTCAGAACTGAGAAAAAAGCAGGAAATGAAACAGATGAAAAAGCAAGTTTGGAGGCTGGGGGAGGGAATGAAAGAACAAAAGGGGAGGTCTGTGAGAAGTAAAGAGGCGTTAAGAGATATACTCAAGGCGAGACGAGATGGTGATAGGACAGTTTAAGAGACAAAAGATGGCTCAAGAAGTGTGAAATGCGCTGGCAGAATGAAAGACAGCTGCCATGTGGGAGAGAGAAAAAAAAAGGGGAAAAGGCACAAACCAAAAGTGTGGATAAAATATATATATATGGTAGGGGCCGAGGTTATGATCTAAAATTGTTGAACTCGATATTGAGTCCGGAAGGCTGTAAAGTGCCTAATCGGAAGATGAGGTGCTGTTCCTCGAGCTTACGCTGAGCTTACGTGGAACAATGCACGAGGCCGAGGACGGTGAGGTCTGAGTGGGCGTGGAGCGGTGAATTAAAGTGACAGGCGACCGGAAGCTCGGGGTCACCCATACGGACTGAACGGAGGTGTTCCGCAAAGCGGTCACCCAATCTGCGTTTGGTCTCCCCATTCTTCTAAACTACATAGAATATAAAGCAGCGGCAGCGGCAAAAGGATAAAGAGCGGCCCGAAAGCGGACCTGAATTAAAGCAGCGACAGCGGCGAGAGGATAAAGAGTGGTCCGAGAGCAGACCTGAATTAAAGCAGCGGCGAGAGGATAAAGAGCGGTCCGAGAGCAGACCTGAATTAAAGCAGCGGCAGCGCCGAGAAGATAAAGAGCGGTCCGAGAGCGGACCTGAATTAAAGCAGCGGCGAGAGGATAAAGAGCAGCCCGAGAGCGGACCTGAATTAAAGCAGCAGCAGCGGCGAGAAGATAAAGAGCGGCCCGAGAGCAGACCTGAATTAAAGCAGTGGCGAGAGGATAAAGAGCGGTCCGAGAGCGGACCTGAATTAAAGCAGTGACAGAGGCGAGAGGATAAAGAGCGGTCCGAGAGCAGGCCTGAATTAAAGCAGCGGCAGGAGGATAAAGAACGGCCTGAGAGCGGACCTGAATTAAAGCCTCAGCCCTGGACCTTGTCCAACAGGTACAAGGTAGTTTCTACCTGTCTGGATGAGGAAAAGGACTGCAGGGAGGATGGGCAAACTGACCACGGCACTGTGGTACAGGGGCCATCCAAGTGGCGGGAGAAGCAAGGAATGTGGTAGTAGTAGGGGACAGTATAGTCAGGGGGATAGATACTGTTCCCTGCAGCCGCGAAAGAGAGTCCCGAAGGCTGTGTTGCCTGCCCAGTGCCAGGGTTAAGGATATCTCTTCGCGGCTGGAGAAGAACTTGGGAGTGGGAGGGGGAGGATCCAATTGTCGTGGTCCATGTAGGAACCAACGACATAGGTAGAACTAAGAATGAGGTTCTGCTGAGGGAGTTTGGGGAGCTAGGATCTAAATTAATAAGCAGAACCACAAGGATAATATTCTCTGGATTACTACCTGAGCCACGTGCAAATTGGCACAGGGTCAAGCAGATCAGAAAGTTAAATGTGTGGCTCAAAGAGTGATGTGGGAAAAAGGGATTTAAATTCATGGGGCACTGGCACCAGTACTGGGGAAAGAGAGAGCTGTTCCATCGGGACGGGCTCCACTTAAACCGGACTGGGACCAGCGTCCTGGCGAATCGAATAACTAGGGCTGTAGATAGGGCTTGAAACTAAAAAAGGTTGCGGGGTCAGGTGAGGGGTAATTTAGAAATCTAAAGAGAGAGGTCAAGGCAAAAGAGCCGTGCAGCGATTTAGGTAAAAATAAGCAGAGTGTGACAGGAAGGGACAAAGAGTTTAACGGTAGCAGTGCAGCAGAGAATAAGGTCAAAGCAGGGAATAATGGTAAAAAATTTAAATTAAAGGCTCTTTATCTGAATGCACGAAGCATTTATGACAAGATAGATGAACTAGTGGCACAAATAGAGATAAATGGGTTTGATCTAATAGCCATTACAGAGACATGGTTGCAAGGTGGCCAAGGTTGGGAACTAAATGTTCCAGGTTACTTGATGTTTTGAAAAGACAGGCAGAATGGAACACGAAGGGGAGTAGCCCTGATAATAAAGGATGACATAAGGACAGTAGCGAGTAAGGATCTCGGCTCGGAAGATCAGTAAGTAGAATCAGTATGGGTGGAGATAAGGAATAACAAGGGGCAGAAAACACTGGTAGGAGTAGTATATAGGCCCCCTAAAAGTAGCTATACCATTTGCCAGAATATTAATCAAGAAATAGTAGGAGCTTGCAACAAAGATAGTGTAAAATCTTGGGGGACTTTAATCTTCATATATACTGGACAAATCAAATTGGCAAAGGTAGTCTGGAGGACGAGTTCATGGAATGCATCCGGGACAGTTTCCTAGAACAATGTAATGGAACCAACCAGGGAACAGGCTATTTTAGATCTTGTATTGTGTAATAAGACAGGGTTAATTAGCAATCTGATAAGGATCCTCTGGGGCAGAGTGATCATAATATGATAGAATTTCACGTTAATTTTGAGAGTGACTTGCCTAAGTCCGAAACTAGAGTCTTAAGCTCAAATAAAGCCAATTACATAGGTATGAGGGGTGAGTTGGCTAAGGTAGATTGGAAAAATAGATTAAAAGGTATGGCGGTTGATAAGCAGTGGCTAGCATTTAAAGAAATATTTCATAATTCTCAACAAAAATACATTCCATTGAGAAACAAAAACTCCACGGGAAAAGTGATCCAACCATGCCTAACTAAAGAAGAACCTTATAATGCTGCAAAGAATAAAAGTAAGCCTGAGGATTGGCAGAGTTTCAGAAACCAGCAAAGGTTGACCAAAAAATTGATAAAAAGGGAAAAAGTAGAATGAAAGAAAACTAGCAAGAAATATAAAAGCAGATTGTAAGAGCTTCTACAAGTATGTAAAAAGGAAGAGAGTAGCAAAAGTAAACGTTGGTCCTTTAGAGGCTGAGACAGGAGAAATTATTATGGGGAATAAGAAAATGGCAGAAACGTTAAACAAATATTTTGTATCTGTCTTCACTGTAGAAGACACAAAAAGCATACCAACAATGGTGGGGAAACAAGGGTCTAATGAGGGTGAAGAACTTAACGTAATTAATATAAGTAGAGAAAAAGTACTAGAGAAACTAATGGGACTAAAAGCCGACAAATCCCCTGGACCTGACGGCCTACATCCTAGGGTTCTAAAAGAGGTGGCTGAAGAGATCGTGGATGCATTGGTTTTGATGTTCCAAAATTCCCTAGATTCTAGAATGGTCCCAGCGGATTGGAAGGTCGCAAATGTAACACCGCTATTCAAGAAAGGAGGGAGAGAAAAAACAGGGAACTACAGGCCAGTTAGCCTGACATCAGTCGTCGGGAAAATGCTGGAATCCATTGTTAAGGAAGTGGTATCAGGGCACTTAGAAAATCACAACATGTTTAGGCAGAGTCAACAGGTTTTATGAAAGGGAAATTGTGTTTGACAAATTTATTAGAGTTTTTTGAGAATGTAACTAGCAGAGTAGATAAAGGGGAACCAGTGGATGTAGTATATTTGGATTTCCAAAAGGCATTCGATAAGTTGCCAAATAAAAGGTTATTACACAAGATTAGGGCTCATGGGGTGGGGGGTAATATAGTAGCATGGATAGAGGATTGGTTAATGGACAGAAAACAGAGAGTAGGGATAAACGGATCTTTTTCAGGTTGGCAAACTGTAACTAGTGGGGTGCTGCAAGGATCAGTGTTGGAGCCTCAGCTATTTACAATCTATATTAATGACCGAGATGAAGGGATCAAGTGTAATGTATCCAAGTTTGCTGATGATACAAAGCTAGATTGTGTAGAATGGGCCTTTACTTTCTGGAGTTTAGAAGAATGAGAGGTGATCTCATTGAAACATACAAGATTCTGAAGGGGATTGACAGGGTAGATGCTGAGAGGATGTTTCCCCTGGCTGGAGTGTCTAAAACTAGGGGGCATAGTCTCAGGATAAGAGGTAGGCCATTTAAGACTGAGATGAAGAGGAATTTCTTCACTCAGAGGGTTGTGAATCTTTGAAATTCTCTGCCCCAGAGGGCTGTGAATGCTGAGTCTTTGGGGGCGATTTTGCCAGCCCTGGGGAGGCGGGACTGCCGGGAAAATGGCAGAATCTGGGGGCGGGTACCCATCCCGCCCCCATGCCATCTTCCCTGGAGGCGGGTACCTGACCCGCGCCGGGTCCCTTCTCCTTGAGGCAGGAAGGGGATTAGTGCCAATTAACTGCCTGTTAACAGGTAGTTAACAGGCAGTTTTCTGGAGAATCCTTATTTTCAGCCCTGAAGTGTGGGCTTCCCGACGGCCCCGAACCTCGCCAGGGTCAGCGAGGTGGGGCATCAGTCTGCGGGGGTCGGAGGGGCCGAGATGTCCGGTGTGCAGGTGAGTGATGGGTGTATGTGTGCAGAGGTAAGAGTGTGAGGTGTGTGTAAAGTGTTTTAATAAGTTTTACTTACCTTTACTTCTTCCTGCAGGCTTCCTCCCTTCAGGTCTCGGGAGTCCCTCAGCTCACCGGCACAGAAAGCAGAATAGCCGCTGAACTGTCAAAAGCTGCAGCCTCTGCTTTCTGCTCAGGAGAGCTCTCTAACTGAGTCTGAGTGGAAGGACTCAATTTAGAGGACAGATTGTCAGAGTTTGACAGCTTCACAGAGCTGTCAAACGCTGACATTTCATCTGTCAAAAGCTCTTGACAGATGAAACGTCACTTGCTGATGTCACCTTAACAAGGTCAATCAAGGGAAAATAGTGTGGGTTGGCCACAAGTCGATGGAGGCGGGACTAAAACCCGACAAGTGGGTGTCCCGCCTCCAAAAGCTCCCCATTGAGAAAATCCAGCCCTTTGAGTATATTCAAGGCTGAGATAGATAGATTTTTGGACTCTAGGGGAATCAAGAGATATGGAGATGGGGCGGGAAAGTGGAGTTGAGGTCGATGATCAGCCATGATTTTATTGAATGGCGGAGCAGGCTCGAGGGACCGTAAGATCTACTCCTGCTCTTATTTCTTATGTTCTTATAAGCCCATTCTACTCAATCTCTCCTCATGGGACAGCCCTCTCATCCCAGGAATCAATCTAGTGAACCTTCGTTGCACTGCCTCTAAGGCGAGTGTATCTTTCCTTAGGTAAGGAGATCAAAACTGTGCACAGTGCTCCAGGTGTGGTCTCACCTATATAATTGCAGCAAGACTTCCTTACTCTTATACTGCAACCCCCTTGCAATAAAGGCCAACATACCATTTGCCTTCCTAATTGCTTGCTGTACCTGTATGTTAACTTTCTGTGATTTGTGTACAAGGACCCCCAAATCCTTCTGAATACCAACATTTACTAGTCTCTCACCTTTTAAAAAATATTCTGCTTTTCCATTCTTCCTACCAAAGTGGATAATTTCACACTTCCCCACATTATATTCCATCTGCCACCTTCTTGCCCAATCACTTAACCGGTCTATATTCCTTTGCAGCCTCTTTGTGTCCACCTCACAGCTTACTCCCACCTCGCTTTGTATCATCGGCAAACTTAGATATATTATAATCGGTCCCCTCATCTAATTCATTGATATAGATTGTAAATTGCTGAGGCCCAAGCGCTGGTCCTTGTTGTACCACACGAGGTACACCCTGCCATTCTGAAAATGACCAGTTTAATCCTACACTCTGTTTTCTGTCCGTTAAGCAATCCTCAATCTGTGCTAATATATTTCCCCCAATCCCAAGAGCCCTACTTTTGTGTACTCGTGTCACATCTTATCGAATGCCTTCTGAAAATCCAAAACCTACATTTTCAATCGGCTTTCAGTCACCTCCTCTAACCCACCTCCCAAACTCCTACTTTATATCCAATCTCACCTTTTAAAATGCCTTCAGACATTTCATTACATTAAAAGCACTATATAAGTGCAAATAGCGACTGCTATTGGCAAACACCAGCAGCAAGTTGTGATTTAGGATTCATTATCTTCAACTCCATATAGTTCCGTTTGCTGAATTAAACTAATTTTTTTTACAATTTTGCTTGGAATCAACTACTATAAGCCCATATATCCCGTTCCAGTTTACTCCAGTCCCGTATATCCCGTTTCAGTTTACTCCAGTCCCGTATATCCCGTTCCAGTTTACTCCAGTCCCGTATATCCCGTTTCAGTTTACTCCAGTCCCGTATATCCCGCTCATTATCTCCAGTCCCATATATCCCGCTCCTCTTCCTACCAGCTTTGTAAATCCTACTTTTGCAGGTCATCTTATAATTTTACCCCACATCTCCATTTATTCTGTTAGTAAATCAGCCCACATACCCTGAAGTATGCCCGCCGTCAGTTGTATACTCCAGAATACTTGCACTCTTTCCCAAGTTGGACTGAAAATTTGAATTACACATGCTGAAATTCAACTTCGGCAGGGGCGCAAACTGGGAGAAAAATAAAGTAGGGGCAACAAGACTGGATACAATATTCCCTCTTGGATTTTGTACTCTATTCCATTATTTATAAAAGCTAGGATCCCATGTTTTTTTCCCAGCTTTGTAAACTTGCCCTGCCACTTTTAAAGATTTGTGATCCTGAACCCTGAACCTATTCCTTTTGAAGTTTTAACCTTCAGTGTGTATTTCCTCTCTTTATTCTTCCTCCCAAAATGTAACACATTTCTTCACATTCACTTTCATGTCACATCCATCTGCCCAATCTACTAACCTGTCTATATGCCCTGATGTTTTTCTGACTGGTCTATAGTTAACTGATTTATCCCTTTCTCCCTTAGCAACCCATCAGTCCTGTGCCACAACTTTTGTATCTAAGGATGTCTGAAAGATTGTAAAGCACTAAGTCAGGAAACAGACAAGTTCATGTTTTTTTCTACTTGAACATTCTCAGTTTATATTGACCCTACTATTTTTCCTCGCTCACCATTTTAATGTCATTAAATGACACATCATTCTTCTTACTTTGGTCTGGTAATTTGTAGTAAACCCAATGCTGTCCTTGTCCTTTTCTTCTTGAACGTATCTAGCTAAAGAAATTCAAACCCTGGATTTTTCCGTGGTCATAGAATGTAACAGTACAGAAGGTGGCCATTCAGCCCATCGTGCCTGTGCTGGCTCTTTGAATGAGCTATTCAATTAGTCCCACATCCTTGCTCTTTGCCCATAGACCTGCTTGAGCCTTCAACACCCCCAGATGTATCTCACATTTAAGGCTACTCTTCCATCTCTCTTGTTCATTATCTTTCCTGAATAGCATGTATCCTTTTAACTCGTATTCACTTCCATGATCCTGATTGCTATGACAATGAGATTGCAAATGAGAACGTCGACCTCTCAAGCCCACCACCAGAAGTCTAAAGAGAAAATTTAATCCTGAGATTACACAGAAAATAGACAATGTCTAGGTAGGGCACTGTAACAGGACATTCAGTTGAAGAGATTTAATGACATTTTACATAGTGAAGTACCACAAGGGCAGCAGTGATCATATAAAAAGTAACAACATTTATTTTGACATAAGGACAGAGTATGAACTTCATTTGGAGAGTTGAAAAGCGGTCTTGCAATAATAAATATATTCCCACGGTTACTTGGAACGCAATGCTGATAATTAGCAGATCATACAAATGCTCCCATTGGGACTTTTAGTTTAACGTAGATTCAAAATACCAAAAAGCAGAAAACAGATTTTGTATACAGCATCCCAGTGAAATCTGAAGGGCCGTCGTAGAATGTTACAGCAGAGTAACAGGCCATTTGGTCCAGCAGGTCTGTGCCGGTCTTTCTCCACACAATCTAATCCCACTCCAGCTTGCTTCCCAGACCCTCTAATATTACTTTTCTTCAAGCAACTTTCGAATTCTCATTTAAAATCTTATCAGGAAGCTCTCATAAGCCAATTATCCATATTCAATGAGATCTTCCTGAGATCCTGTTTAATGGCTATTGAAAGTAAACATTGTTTGCAGCTACTGTAACTAACTAATCTTCTGTACATGGAGGCTACAATAGTTAGTTACAAGGACACCATCTCAAACGTTTTCTTGACAAGTTTTCTCGGGTGGGCATTAGAGGTCAATATTCTTTCAGATTGAAAAGCTATGCAACAAAATGCATAGAGAAAAGGCACCATTCTCTCCTGTAGGAATCACAAAAGCAGTCATAGAAGCACAGACGGCCATTCAGCCCATCGAGTCTGTGCCGGCTCTTTCAAAGAGCAATCCAGTTAGTCCCACTTCCCCGCTCTTTCCCCACATCCCTGCAATTTTTTCTCCTTCAAGTATTTATCCAATTTCCTTTTGAAGGCTACTATTGAATCTGTATCCACCACCCTATCAGGCAGTGCATTCCAAATCCTAACCACTCGTTGCATAAAAAGGTTTTTCTTCATGTCACCTCTGGTTCTACTGCCAATCACCTTAAATCTACACTCTCATTATCGACCCTTCAGCCATTGGAAACAGTTTCTCCAAATTTACTCTATCTAAACCCTTCATGATTTTAAACACCTCTATCAAATCTCCTCTTAGCCTTCTCTGCTCTAAGGAGAACAACCCCAGCTTCTCCAGTCTATCCACATAACTGTAATCACTCATCCTTGAAATCATTCGAGTAAACCTCTTCTGTACCCTCTCCAAAGCCTGCACGTCCTTCCTAAAGTGACATGCCCAGAATTGGGCACAATGCTCCAGCTGGGACTGAACTAGTGTTTTATATAGGTTTAGCATAACTTCCTGGCTTTTGTACTCTCTGCCTCTATTTATAAAGCCCAGGACCCATATGGTTTATCACCTGCTTTTTTAACCTGCCCTGCCACCTTCAAAGATTTGTGAACAAACACCCCCAGGTCTCTCTGTTCTTGCACCCATTTTAAAATTGTACCATTTAGCTTGTATTATCTCTCCTCATTCTTCCTACCAAAATGTACCACATCATACTTTTCTGCGTCACAACATCATAGCATCAAGCTCCATGATACTCCTCTGAAATACACAGGATATCCCCCAAGTTTCACACATTCCCAGCCACTACATTCGAATTTATAGCCATCAAACTTTCCACAAAAAGCAGCAGCCAGCCTCTAACTAAGCCACAGGTAATTTACTGCGGTGGATTATGAATTGTCTGAATGTCTATAGGCATAAAGTTGTTGTCAACAGATCTGGATCTGCTTGGAGACCCGTTATCAGTGGTGTCCCACAGGGATTGGTATTAGAACCTTTGCTCTTTACTATGTTAATGATCCAGATGCAGGTGTTGGGGAAGTGATCTGCAAGTTTGCGGACGCCACAAAGCCATATGAGAGTGTTAAGGCTGTAGAGGAAGCTAAACTACTATAAACAGATCTCAACGTGTTGGGGGAATGGGCCCGAGCTTGGCAAATTATGATTAACTTAGAAAAGAATAGTCATGTTCGTACGCAGGTCTAATGCTAAGTATACTTGCATCCTACAGGGAACAGAATTGCAGCCAGTAGTGAAAGAAACTGATCTGGATGTTGTATTGCATCACTCTCTGACAGTTCAGGACTGATAGCATCAAGCTATATGTAAAGCAAATAAGGATCGAGGTTGTATTCACAGGACAATTCACTACAAAATACATACCATTTTGTCCTTGTACTGGACCTTGGTTAAGCCTCATTTAGAATACGGTGTTCAGTTTTGGACCCGTCACATGGTGGGGGATATTGAGGCTTCGGAAAAGATGTAGATGATGGATTCCCAGTTTAAACCACCAAAGCTACCCAGAAAGGCTTAAAGAGCTGGGTCTGTATACTTTAGAGAAGCGTAGACTCAGAGGTAATTTGATCGAGGTTTATAAAATAATGAAGGGACTAGATTGTTTTTATGAGGACAAATTATTTCAACTGGATAGGTTAGGGATGACCCAGGTCACGCTTATAAGGTGCATAAGGGAAGAACTAGTTTGGATGTTAGACAGTTCTTCTCTTCTCAGAGAATAATAGATCCGTGGTACAGGCTGCTGGCTGGTGAGATGGATGCTGATTCACTGTATACATTCAAGAAAGAGCTGGGCCTGTTATTTGCCAGCTTCATTTTATTTATCTTGTGTCCCAGGTATTTTCTTCTTAGGAATACTACAACTTTTGCCTTTAAAAGGACTAAGGCTGGATCTGAGATTGTATCTATTTCATCATAAAAAGGCATTCAGTAGCTTTATTGTGGCATTTGTTCTGGTTGGCCATCTTAGATATAGCTGATAGACCTGTGAAGCTTTCTCACATGATCCCCAAATAAGACGTCACCATTTTTGTGTATTCCCAGACAATTTGAATTGAAGGTCTGCAGGCCATTTTGAAAATACAAGATCAAGTACCTCCACAGTACACTGCTGTCCGACTGAGGTCCCCCAGGTGCTGGACCTTTTTTGCAAGAAGAAACCCTGAATATGCAAGAGAGTGAATTTGGTACAAGTTAGTGTGGCAATATCAGATATCAGCCCAGCAACAGGCTGGCCTCATTTAAATGAGGAACAGATGCTGTGCTTCCCCACCAGGAGCACATAGCAGAGATCCAGGTACACACTGCCCATGATTTCCTTGCCAATTGAGCAGCGATATGGACTACATTGGTCCTTTCTGTTCTGTACAATCCTATGTCCACGAAATCCTTCAATGAAAGCTAAAATTGGTGACAAGAATGGCTACTGACGGTGCAAAACAACTACTGGCAATTAGAACATGCTGGGATACAAAGATCTTATTTCTTTTTGATAAAGTAATGGATCGAATGCTGCAGTACAATTTTTTGATGAATAATGAAATAATGAGTTGTCTCAAACATAACATTGTATAACAAACATCACATTGCCACATAAAGTTGCAGTCATGGACTAACCTACCAATGGGGCAGTAGTAAAAACTTGCCCAGAAGAGGCACAGACTTTACACCACAGAAGGGAGATTGATGTCCTGACACTGATAATATCTTAAAGGGCATCACTTCCAACGAGCAAACATACTTACCATATATACAGGAGATTAAGGAATATTGCACTAACATAGGCAGCTTTGTTCATTACAATCCATGACCAGCTTACCTCATGTTTACCAAGAAACACTTCCAAACACGGGAATGTGGAAACACTGCAGATGAAAAGAAAAAGAAATGTTCAAGTTAGAAGTTACAGCAGCTTATCACTAAGTCCAGATTCCTATTTGTGAGAGCAGTAAGAATGATAGAATCTTACAGCACAGGAGGTTCATCATGCCTGTGCCGGTTCTTTCAAAGAGCTATCCAATTAGTCCCACTCCCCACTCTTTCCCCATTGCAATCTTTTCCTTTTCATGATGCGGAGATGCCAGTGTTGGACTGGGGTGGACAAAAATGAGAAGTCGCACAACACCAGGTTATAGTCCAAGGGGTAAAAATTCAGTTGGTTGCGCCTCCCGTTAGCGCCTTAAGAGGGCGCTAATGGGGCGCAAAGCCGCTAACGCCCGGGCGCAGCGATGTTTGCGCCGCTCGAGAACTTAACTAGAGATTGTGCGGCGGCGCTAAAACTTACCGCTGCGACCACCTGCGCGCGCAGATTGTGACGTCATTCCATGGTGCAACGCCCTTGTGGCGCCCCGGAGCGGAAATTGAGTGGCGCCCCCTGCCTTACCGCCTGGCGCATCCAACGACCAGAAGACTGGAACGCTATCAATCGCTGTGGGGCTGGTGGGGGCGCTATTTAAAGGGGGCCTCTTCCTGTCTTTTATTGTTCGTGGCATTTTTGAACTACGCATTCTGAGAGAGAGAGGGAGAGACTTCTGGAGAGATTCAACGTTGTGTGAAGGAGTTTTGGGTACTGAGCAGCACTTTGCAGGTTCATTTTGATTTGCCATTCCTTGTATCGATTTAGCAGAGACTGTGGGAGCTGCACTCTGAGCTCTTTGCCTGGTACTCTCCATTGTTCTTTCCAGCACATTTGATGTGCAAGTCTCTCCAGGCCGAGATTCAAGGCTGCAATGAACAGGATGTGGATGGAAAGCAAGATTAACCATCCCCTTTAAGAACTGGCCCGTGCCATTGTGTGTGTGTTCCATTGCTGACTGACATTACATGAGCTTCGCCAGCGCTCTGAGTTAGCGCCTCACTCCTTGGCCTTTGCGCCTTAAGACAGTTGTGCAGCGCCTGATTTAGCGCTCCACTCACCTCCCGGGGCGGTAAAAGTGAAGTTTCCAGTCAGTGCCGATAATTAGCGCCAGGCGCTAATATTTGCGTCCAGACGATATTTGCGCCCCAAATGGGGCGCGACCTAATTTCTACCCCTAACAGTTTTATTTGAAATTACGAGCTTTCGGAGCGCTGCTCCTTCTTCAGGTACCTGAAGAAGGAGCAGCGCTCCGAAAGCTCGTAATTTCAAATAAAACTGTTGGACTATAACCTGGTGTTGTGGGACTTCTCATTTTTTTCCTTTTCAGGTATGGCCTAGAAATTGGACTGTACCCGAAGTAGGGTGCAATCCAGGTGCCAGCGCACACTGTACGCCCCTAAACAGGCAGGCAGCAAGCCCAAGCAAACTAGTCCACATGCCTCATTGGAATGTTACCGACAAGCTGCAGGCACCAGCCAGAGGCAGTTCACTGGTGGCGGAGGTGAGCGAGATCAACCGGCAGTTTGAAGTGGGTATCCCTTGTCTCCTAGCAGCCACCCTTTAAGTCTGCTTACAGCTCCGAAGACATCAGGGAGTTTGGACTGCCGCAGGACGAAATCATCTTGGCAGCTCCCCGGGAATCTTGCGCACAAATGCGTAAAAACCTTTTGGTGGTTGCACACCAGCTGCACATTGATGAAGTGGAAGCCCTTGCGGTTGATGAATACTCCTGGTTGATCTGGGGGCAGCCGGATTGTCACGTGTGTAGCCATTGGTAGTGTGTGGTCACCAGGTCCAGTAGGCAGCAGGTCTTCTTCTAGCAGGCTGCAGATGTCTGCCACCACCTGACACAACAATCTGAGCCTCCTGAAACACTGCTGTTCGGACATGTCAAGGAAACTCAGCCTCTGCCCTTTCTGCTGCTACCCTCTCTGTTGTCCAGCTACAGGTCTCGCAAGAGCAGGCTGGTGCTGCTGTAGGTCATATTGCTCCTCGTCCGAGGTCCAATCTAAAGCAGCCAAAGCGCCACCCATCCTGCTGTGATTCAGAAAACCTCCAAAATGTAGAAAGTAAACTCTCAGCAAAGTACTGTGAACAAACCATTTCCCACTAGCAGGTAAGAAAGCAGCTGTGAGTACTGAGTATTTATTGCAGTATTTTCATGAGATTGATTCAGCCCCCTCTGTGTTCTCACCTTGCTTTCACTGGCGATTTGCAGGAAGCCTGGGAAACCCATGGATTCACTGTTAAATTTGAAAGTGAGCTGAAATATCGCTCCAACTGAGCGATTAGCATACGTTAATAGGCAACCCGCCTTTCCTGAGGGGGTTGCTCGCATGAAGCCAACGATCTCGAGTGAAATGCAGAGGTCGACAGGTTGGAGCTGGCTTCCCGACGCGCTGACATTTTTGACGGTTTAAACCCCCCAGCTGCACCCAAACCCACGCACTCCTCCAGGTTAAATCTCCTCCCAGTATGTGGGAAGGTGGAAAAGGTGAAGCAAATAACAGAGTGGCAAGGAGAGCAGAAAAAAACTCAGGTGGCTTTGAAAGGAAAGTACTCCACTGGTTACAAATGGATAACTGAGGCATCTGTTTCATAACATGTGATACCCATGAGTTAAATTTCTGCCATACTGCATATCTTCACGAGGAGGCAAAACTGAACAGTGATACTCACAATTCCATAAACATTAGTGGCAGCCATGGCTCAGTGGTAGCACTCTTCCCTCTGAGTCAGATGGTCGTGGGTTCAAGTCCCACTCCAGAGACTTGAGCACAAAATCCAGGCTGAAGGATTTTGAACCTTTTAAGGAGTAGGAGGCTAAAGGGGATGAGTTTGGTTAAAAGTATTAATTCAACAAATGAACTGTTAAATTGACTGTTCAACGGCAAACTGGGATGGATGGTCACATTTGAAAAGTCTTATTCAGCAGACTGTCTAGAAGGTTAAAGATAAGAAAACTGTGAGGCCTTGAAAATCTGTGAGGAGCTGTTGTAAACATCAGGGCCAAGAGTTTCCACTTTGGGCACAATCGGCGATCCGATGCAAATTGAGATCAAAATTGTATTAGTTTTAAGAAGTGTTTCTTTTGTTCAAATTCCTGATGAAACTCATTTGCATATCGCCAAATGCAAAATCGTCCATGAACCAGCGCAATCGGGCAGCGTTTTAGAATGTAATTTTTTTTAAAAATTTGCATTAACAAATATTCCTTGATTTATTTAAGAATGGTAACTTGGTGCAGTTTGATTAATACAGCTGAAAATGGGTTTATCACAAACAATTAGCATTTTCAATCCATGGTCCACATGTCACAGGTCCACCACCTGTGAGTAACCTGACATTAAATAACTGAAAATGACTTTTAAAAACTATACAGAACCATTTACTGTTTCATTGGTGTACCGTCGATAGTTTCTTAGTAAATTTAAAACTATATATTTAAAAGCTTTTAAAACATGCCTATTAGTGTCCTTGCGCCTAAAAACAGCTTACGAGACTCCTCGGTGGCCCACAAATGCGCGCAATGGTGATAAATTTGATCGTGGGCGTAGCCAGTTTTCTTCTAGTGCGATGTTTCTTAAACCAGCGCAAAAGAGCGCGAAACTCGATTTGCACTGGATGTAATTTGCGCTTAAAATTCCTTGATCTTTTGCGCTGGTTTGGCCAAATTGCACTGGAACTAGTGCAACCTAGCAGAAATTGCTGCCCCAGTTGCTGAAGTGCCAACTTCTTTTAAACCATAGGAAAGAGAGAGTGTGGAAAAGTATCAAAGTGTGTTGTTGCCAGCAAGAATATTTATCCCTCAACCACCATCACTAAAACAGATTATCTGGTCATTACCACATTGCTGCTAGTGGGAGCTTGCTGTGCACAACTTGGCTGCAGCATTTCATACATTACAACAGTAAGTACACTTCCAACAGTATTTAATTGGCTGTAAATCGCATTGGGACGTCCCGAGGTCGCAAAAGGCATTATATAAATGCAATTTCTTTCTTCTCCCCCCCCCCCCCATCCCCCCATGATTTATTCTTGGCATTCCTCTTCCTCATCTACATGCAGTCCCATGGCACCATTATCAAAAGACATGAAGTCAGCTTCCACATGCACTGATGACATCTAGTCCTACCTCTCCACCACTTCTCAACCCTCCACTGCCTGTGTTATCAGCTTGTCCAACATCCAATTTTGGAAGAGCCGCAATTTTCTGCAGCTAAACCCTGGGATGACCGAAGCCATTGTCTTCAACCCCGCCACAAACTCCATATTTGTGCCACCGATTCCATATTTTTCCACGGTCACTGTCTCAGGCTGAACTAGGCTGTTCGCAATGTTGGCGTTCTATTCAACCCTATATCCTCTCTATCACCAAGTCCACCTACTTCCACCTCCATAATATCACCCGTCTCCACCCATGCCTCAACTCATCTGCTGATGGAACCCTCATCCATGCCTTTCTTAACTCTAGACTCAACTATTCCAATGATCATCTAGTCGGCCTCCCACCTACCACCCTCCGTAAACTTAAAAGCCAAGTTCAGATAATAGTATAGAAATTAATAACATACCAGACATAAATCAAACAGCAATGTTGAAAAATGAGAAAAAGTGTGATAGCTTACAAACTGTGAAAAAACACGGGGCGGGTGCTTTTAACCAAATCTGGTTCACTACACAAGTACACAACAACAACTTATATTACATTAAAGAAGCTATATAAATATAGGGGGAGAAATTCAGTATCGCCCCATTTGGGGCGCAATTATCGGCCGGACGCAAAGATTAGCGCCTGGCGCTAATTATCGCCACCGACTGCAAACTTGACTTTTATCGCCCCTGGAGGTGATTGGAGCGCTATATCAGGCGCTTCACACCTGTCTTAAGGCGCAAAGGCCGAGGAGCGAGGCGCTACCTCAGAGCGCTGGCGAAGCTCATGTAATGTCAGTCAGCAATGGAACACACACACAATGGCACGGGCCAGTTCTTAAAGGGGATGGTTAATCTTGCTTTCCATCCACATCCTGCTCATTGCAGCCTTGAATCTCGGCCTGGAGAGACTTGCACATCAAATGTGCTGGAAAGAACAATGGAGAGTACCAGGCAAAGAGCTCAGAGTGCAGCCCCCAGTCTCTGCTAAATCAATACAAGGAATGGAAAATCAAAATGAACCTGCAAAGTGCTGTTCAGTACCCAAAACTCCTTCACACAACGTTGAATCTCTCCAGAAGTCTCTCCCTCTCTCTCTCAGAATGCGTAGTTCAAAAATGGCACCAACAATAAAAGGCAGGAAGCGGTCACCTTTAAATAGCGCTCCCCCTTTCCCTTCATGACCGCAGAACGCTCCCCTCAACCTGTCGTTGCTAGCGTCAGGCGGTAAGGCAGAGGGCGCCACTCAATATCCGCTCCGGGGCGATACCGGGGCGTTGCGCACTCGAGTGACGTCATGATCTGCCGGCGCAGGAGATCGTGGCGGTAGTGTTTAGCGCCGCCGCAAAATGTCTAGTTAATTTCGCGAGCGGCGCAAACTTCGCCGCGCCTGGGCGCTAGATGCTTTGCGCCCCATTAGCGCCCTCTTAAGGCGCTAACGGGAGGCGCAACCAACTGAATTTTTCCCCCATAACGTCCCAAGGCGCGTCACAGGAGCGTTATAAAAAAAAAAATTGACACCAAGCCATATAAGGAGATATTAGCGCAGATGACCAAAGGTCGAACAGGTAGGTTTTCAGGAGTGTCTTAAAGGAGGAAATAGAGGTGGAGAGGCGGAGAGATTTAGGGAGGAAATTCCAGAGCTTAGGACCTAGGCAGCTGAAGGCACAACCGCCAATGGTGTAATATTTAAAATCGTGGAAATTCAAAAGGCCAAAATAGGTGGAGCACAGAGGTCATGGGGGATTATAGGGCTGGAGGAGATTACAGAAATAAGGAGGGGTGAAGCCATGGAGGGATTTGAAAACAAGGATAAGAATTTTAAAATCGAGGCGTTGCTTAACTGGGAGCCAATGTAGGTCAGCAATATTACAAAGGTGGAAATGGGCAGTCTTAGTGGTAGAACGGATATGAGATAGGAAGCTCAATTCGTGATCAAATATGACATCAAGGTTGTGAACAGACTTGGTCAGCCTTAGACAAATTCCAGGGAGAGTGATCGAATCAGTGGAAAGGGAATGGAGTTTGTGGTGTTGTAAGCTTCTGTACACGTAATAAAACTGCTGCTATCGTGTGGAGATCCAAATTGCAAACGAATTGTGAGATGATAACAGACAGATTCAAAATGGAGGAGGTCAGTGTGTGAGGTCAGAAGACACTAACAACATCCCAATAATGGATAATCAAGGGGCCACAGGGAGGGGGGAACGAAAGACAATCACTATCACTAAGGAAATAGTACTTGGTAAAATAATGGGACTAAAAGATGACAAGTCCCCCGGACCAGATGGCCTGCATCCCAGGGTCTTAAAAGAAGTGGCTGCAGAGATAGTGGATGCATTGGTTGCAATATACCAAAATTCCCTGGACTCTGGAGAGGTCCCAACGGATTGGAAAACTGCAAATGTAACACCCCTATTTAAGAAAGGAGGGAGACAGAAAACAGGAAACTATAGACCAGTTAGCATAACATCTGTCGTTGGGAAAATGCTGGAGTCCTTCATTAAGTAAGCAGTAGCAGGGCATTTAGAAAATCATAATGCAGTCAAGCAGAGTCAGCATGGTTTTATGAAAGGGAAATCATGTTGAACAAATTTGCTGGAGTTCTTTGAGGAGGTAACGAGCAGGGTGGACAAGAGTGAGCCAGTGGATGTGGTGCATTTGGATTTCCAGAAGGCATTCGATGAGGTGCCACATAAAAGGTTACTGCATAAGATAAGAGCTCACGGGGTTGGGGTTAATATATTAGCATGGATAGAGAATTAGCTAACTAACAGAAAGCAGAGAGTCGGGAAAAATGAGTCATTTTCAGGTTGGCAAACGGTAACTAGTGGGGTGCCACAGGGATCAGTGCAGGGGCCTCAACTATTTACAATCTACATTAATGACTTGGATGAAGGGACCGAGTGTAATGTAGCCAAGTTTGCGGATGATACAAAGATAGGTGGAAAAGCAAGTTGTGCAGAGGACCCAAAGAATCTACAAAGGGATATAGACAGGCTAGGTGAGTGGGCAAACATTTGGCAGATGGAGTATAATGTGGGAAAGTGCGAGCTTATACACTTTGGCAGGAAAAATAAAAAAGCAAATTATTATTTAAATGGAGAGAGATTATAAAATGCTACAGTTCAGAGGGACCTGGGGGTCCTTGTGCATGAAACACAAAAAAGTTAGCATGCAGGTACAGCAAGTAATCAAAAAGGCAAATGGAATGTTGGCCTTTATTTCAAAGGGGTTGGAGTATAAAAGCAGTGAAGTTCTGCTACAACTGTACAGGGTATTGGTGAGACCACACCTTGAGTACTGCGTACAGTTTTGGTCTCCTTATTTAAGGAAGGATATACTTGCATTGGAGGCAGCTCAGAGACGATTCACTAGGTTATTTCCAGAGATGAGGCGGTTGACTTATGAGGAAAGGTTGAGCAGGCTGGGCCTATACTCATTGGAATTTAGAAGAATGAGAGGTGATCTTATTGAAACATATAAGATACTGAGGGGGCACGACAAGGTAGATGCAGAGAGGATGTTTCCCCTCGTGGGGAAATCTAGAACGCAGGGGCAGTTTTAGAATTAAGGGTCGCCCTTTTAGAACTGAGATGAGGAGGAATTTCTTCTCTCAGAGGGCCATAAATCTGCGGAATTCTCTGCCCCAGAGAGCTGTGGAGGCTGGGTCATTAAATACATTTAAGGGGGAGACAGACAAATTTTTGCAAGATAAGGGAGTGAAGGGTTTTGGGAAGCGGGCAGGGAAGTGGCTTAGAGCCCAAGATCAGCCATGATCTTATTGAATGGCGGAGCAGGCTCGAGGGGCCAAGTGGCCTATTCCTGCTCCTATTTCTTATGTCTTATATTCCTTTGTTTGTATGGATTCAAAATGGAGGTGGTCAGCATATGGTCCTTTGCTTGGAAGACTACATGGACAGGAAGGAGAAGCACCAGATGAAGAGGAAGTCCCGCCCCCACACACATCACAGGGACATGGGCGTATCATGCAGAAGGAGCACCAATCAGGGAAGGTTGGGAGTGAAACTGACCTATCAGAGGGAGGCAGCTGAAGATATACGAGGGGGACCATGCAGGAGGGCACTATAAAAGGGAGAGACAGAAACGCGGAAATCAGAAGGACAAAGGGAGCTGTCTGAAATGGCCAGTCGACTTTTGCAGCCTACCACTTTTTTGGACTGATCACCCGAGGAGAAGTGTATGTATGTATGAAAATCAGACATCGAGCATATAAATTGCTAGAGTAAACTGTGGAGCATATAAATTGCTGGGGATAGTTTATGTACGTTTGACTTATTAAACTGTGGGCATATACATTGCCGGAGGTATTTTTATGTATGGTTGAATTAATAAACTCTGGGCATATACATTGCCGAAAGTGCTTCTATGTATGCTTGAAGTTTTAAACTGTAGTGTGAATAAAGATCATTTTATTTATAACAAACTTATCTGTCATTGTTATGCTTATTTGTAATTCTCGAGGTCCGAACAGTAGTAGGAGAAAGTCCTACAGCGTGAACCAAAGACAATGGCTTCAGTCTTCCCGATATTTAATTGGAGGAAATTTCTACTCATCCAGTGTTGGATGTCGGACAACAGTCTGATAGTATAGAGGTGGAGGAGCGGTAGAGCTGGGTATCATTAGCGTACATGTGAAAACACACATTGTATTGCCAGATGATGTCACCGAGGGGCAGCATGTAGATGGGAAATAGAAGGGGGCCTATTTACACATAGCATAAGGAATATAACAAGCAAATTAGAAGCACAGAGTCTGTTCAAAGGGTTCAACACAGTGGCCATTACAGACGCCTGGCTATAATCTGGGCATGAATAAGAGATAAATATTCCAGACTATTAGATCTTTCGAAAGGACAGGGATATAGGGAAAGGAGGGTGAGTAGCAATATTGCTGAAGGACAACATTAAGGCATTGCATAGAGGGGCTATCAGTAAGGGTGAGCAGGCAGTGGAAACACTCTGGGTAGAATTAAGAAACAGGAAAGGATGCAAGACTCTGGCGGCAGTTATCTACAGACCTACTGACAGCAGTGAGGTCGTAGCAGGATGTATCAATATGGAGATCAGAGAAGCATGTAGCAAAGGCAAAGCAGTTATAATGGGAGATTTTTATTTTCACATATACTGGGAGATTCAAAACAGGTCAAGTTGTAAAGGCAATGAATTTTTAAAGTGTATCCAGGACAGTTTTCTGAAACCCTGGGCTAGAATTTAGTCTCGGGCGGTGGTGCAAAACGGGCGGTATCGGATCGTTGCCCGTCATACACTGCGCCTGATGTTCAGTTTAATTGCAGTCAATGGATCTGAATATCAGACGCTCCGTATAACAGGTGGCCGATCCGATACCGCCCGTTTTGTGTCAACGCCTGAGACGAATTTCTAGGCCAATATGTTTTAGAACCAAGTGAACAGGCAATACTAGATTTAGTAATGGTCTGTTCCTGTGCTGTAGATTCTATGCAACTATGCAAGTAGGTGAGGAAATTGCAGAACTATTTGTCATAATCTTTCAAAGTTCTCTTGATTCGGTATTGTGCCGTTCGATCAGAAATTTGCTGACGTCATTCCACTCTTTGAGACTGGGAGAGAGAAACCAGGTATCTACAGGCCTGTCAGTTTAATGTCATTTGTGGGGAAGCTACTACATTAGGGACACTTGAGCGCTTGAACAAATATGAGCTGATCAGAGAAAGCCAGAATGGATTTGTTAATGGTAAGTCATGTCTGACTAATCTAGTTGAATTTTTTGAGGAGGTCACTAATAAAGTAGACAAGAGAGTGTCTACAGATCTGGTCTATATGGACTTCCAGAAGGCAGTGAATAAGGTTCCACACAAGAGATTATTAGCAAAAATGAGAGGGCACAGAATTGTGTGGGGTGAGTTCAGGGCTGGGAGTGTGGGGTGAGTTCAGGGCTGGGAGTGTGGGGTGAGTTCAGGGCTGGGAGTGTGGGGTGAGTTCAGGGCTGGGAGTGTGGGGTGAGTTCAGGGCTGGGAGTGTGGGGTGAGTTCAGGGCTGGGAGTGTGGGGTGAGTTCAGGGCTGGGAGTGTGGGGTGAGTTCAGGGCTGGGAGTGTGGGGTGAGTTCAGGGCTGGGAGTGTGGGGTGAGTTCAGGGCTGGGAGTGTGGGGTGAGTTCAGGGCTGGGAGTGTGGGGTGAGTTCAGGGCTGGGAGTGTGGGGTGAGTTCAGGGCTGGGAGTGTGGAGTGAGTTCAGGGCTCAGTGTGGGGTGAGTTCAGGGCTCAGTGTGGGGTGAGTTCAGGGCTCAGTGTGGGGTGAGTTCAGGGCTCAGTGTGGGGTGAGTTCAGGGCTCAGTGTGGGGTGAGTTCAGGGCTGGGAGTGTGGGGTGAGTTCCGGGAGAGGAAAGACACAGCGCCGGTCTCTTTCTTTGGTATAACTAAGTGTCGTCGAGATGAGCAACCATGACTCGACAGAGGAGCAGCGTCCAGTGCGCACACGCAGCAGCGCCCCCACCAGGGAGCGATGATTTGTCGGGTTTTAGAAAAGTGCTTCACGGAGCCAGAGCAGGAGAGATCCGCAGACAAACATTAGGCCGGCTCCAAGACACAACAGAAAATCAGATCTGCAGCCTACTCCCAGGCCGCAGTAACCCTGAGCGAGCTCTCCTTGGGCCCCCCTCCCAAGACTCAGGCAAATGTGCAGCTCGAGCTCGAGCGGGCCTGATAGAATGAACGGGCCGTATTTTGCCCACCATGCTATATCGGGTGGTGGAAAAGTAGGGCTCGATGTCATCAGCGCACGTGGAAGTTGACTTCATGGCCCGTATTTTCCGATGCCTACGGGTGTGTACGCGCTGTGTACGCACCCGTAGGGACATGGGAAATGCCGGTTTCAGCGAATGCTCTTGACAGATCGGACACCTGCCCTAGAGAAGGGTCTCTGCGGGGGGAGAGTTCCGCTTTGCAGAACCTCCAGCCGCTGAAAACACTGAGAATTCTTACGTACGCCTGGTAAAAGCAGGCGTAAGGTTTGCTTTTACCAGCATAAGAGTTTAAAAAAGTAAAAATAAATAATTTTCCCTCATTTATAATTTAAAAATACTTTAAAAAAAATCAAGTTTATTTTTAGCCCTGCAAAAAACTTTAATTATTTTTTCCAAATAATTACATTTTTATTTAAAATATTTAAGTTAATGTAATTTTAACTCATTTTAAAAACGTGATGGTTTTTTTAAAATTTATTTAATGTTTTAGTGTCTTTTTGGGGTGATCTCCCTTCAGATATTTGACAGGTCTATCTGTCAAAAGTATGAACATAAGAGCATAAGAAATAGGAGCAGGAGTAGGCCAATCGGCCCCTCGAGCCTGCTCCGCCATTCAATAAGATCATGGCTGATCTGATCCTAACCTCAAATCTAAAGAACACAAGAAGTAGGAGCAGGACCCGGCCACTCAGCCCCTGGGCCCACTCCGCCACCCACAGGGCCCTGACCGATCCGAACTCAGCCTCATGTCCAATTTCCTGCCCGCTCACCGTAACCCCTAATTCCCTTTACCTCTAGGAAACTATCTATTTCTGTTTTAAATTTATTTAATGATGTCGCTTCCACAGCTTCCTGGGGCAGCAAATTCCACAGACCTACTACCCTCTGGGTGAAGAAGTTTCTCCTCATCTCAGTTTTGAAAGAGCAGCCCCTTATTCTAAGATTATGCCCCCTAGTTCTAGTTCTAGTTTCACCCATCCTTGGGAACATCCTTACCGCATCCACCCGATCAAGCCCCTTCACAATCTTATATGTTTCAATAAGATCGCCTCTCATTCTTCTGAACTCCAATGAGTAGAGTCCCAATCTCATATGTCCACCCCCTCATCCCCGGGATTAACCGAGTGAACCTTCTTTGTACTGCCTCGAGAGCAAGTATGTCTTTTCTTAAGTATGGACACCAAAACTGTACGCAGTATTCCAGGTGCGGTCTCACCAATACCTTATATAACTGCAGCAATACCTCCCTGTTTTTATAATCTATCCCCCTAGCAATAAAAGCCAACATTCCGTTGACCTTCTTGATCACCTGCTGCACCTGCATACTAACTTTTTGATTTTCTTGCACTAGGACCCCCAGATCCCTTTGTACTGCAGTACTTTCCAGTTTCTCGCCATTAAGATAATAACTTGCTCTCTGATTTTTCCTGCCAAAGTGCATAACCTCACATTTTCCAATATTGTATTGCATCTGCCAAATCTCCGCCCAATCACCCAGCCTGTCTATATCCCCTTGTAGGTTTTTTATGTCCTCCTCACTTTCTACTTTCCCTCCCATCTTTGTATCATCTGCAAACTTTGATATGTTACACTCGGTCCCCTTCTCCAAATCGTTAATATAGATTGTAAAGAGTTGGGGACCCAGCACCGACCCCTGCGGAACACCACTGGCTACTGGTTGCCAGTCCGAGAATGAACCATTTATCCCAACTCTCTGCTTCCTGTTAGATAAGCAATCCTCCACCAATGCCAGAATATTACCACCAATCCAGTGATTTTTTATCTTGAGCAATAATCTTTTATGTGGCACCTTGTCGAATGCCTTCTGGAAGTCTAAATACACTACGTCCACTGGTTCCCCTTTATCAACCCTGTACGTTATGTCCTCAAAGAACTCAAGCAAATTTGTCAGACATGACTTCCCCTTCATAAAGCCATGCTGACTTTGTCCTATTAAATTATGTTTATCTAAATGTTCCGTTACTGTCTCCTTAATAATAGACCCCAAAATTTTACCCACCACAGATGTTAGGCTAACTGGTCTATAATTTCCAGCCTTCTGCCTACTACCCTTTTTAAATAAGGGTGTTACATTAGCAGTTTTCCAATCTGCCGGGACCTTTGCTGAGTCCAGGGAATTTTGGAAAATTATTACCAAAGCATCCACAATCCCTACTGCCACTTCCCTCAAGACCCTAGGATGTAAGCCATCAGGTCCAGGGGATTTATCCGCCTTGAGTCCCATTATTTTACTCAGTACCAATTCCTTAGTGATTTTAATCGTATTTAGCTCCTCCCCCCCTAGAGCCCCCTGTTTGTCCAGTGTTGGGATATTCTTAGTGTCCTCTACCGTAAAGACTGAAACAAAATATTTGTTCAGCATTTTTGCCATCTCCATGTTTCCCACCATTAATTTCCCGGTCTCATCCTCTAAGGGACCTACGTTTGCCTTAGCCACCCTTTTTCTTTTTATATAACTATAGAAACTCTTGCTATCTGTTTTTATATTTTTTGCTAATTTATTTTCATAATCTATCTTCCCTTTCTTAATCAATCCGTTAGGTACTTTTTGCTGTCTTTTGAAGACTTCCCAATCTTCTATCCTCCCACTAAGTTTGGCTACCTTATATGTCCTTGTTTTTAGTCGGATACTATCCTTAATTTCTTTACTTAGCCACGGATGGCTGTCATTTCTTTTACACCCTTTTTTCCTCAGTGGAATATATTTCTTTTGAAAGTTGTAAAATAACTCCTTAAATGAACACCACTGCTCATGTACCATCTTACCCTTTAATCTATTTTCCCAGTCCACTTTAATCAATTCCGCTCTCATACCATCATAGTCTCCTTTATTCAAGCTCAGTACGCTTGTTTGAGAAACAACCTTCTCACCCTCTAATTGGATATGGAATTCAACCATGTTATGGTCACTCTGACTCATTACACAGGACCAGGTCCAAGGTTGCTTGCCCCCTTGTAGGATCAGTTACATACTGCTCAAGAAATCCATCCCTAATACACTCAATAAACTCTTCCTCAAGGCTGCCCTACCCAATTTGATTTGTCCAGTTAATATGATAGTTAAAATCCCCCATAATTATAGCTGTTCCCTTATTACATGCCCCAACTATTTCCTGATTAATACTTCTTCCAGCACAGTTGCAACTATTAGGAGGCCTATATACTACTCCCACTAGTGTTTTTTTCCCCTTATTATTCCTTATCTCCACCCAAACTGTTTCATTATCCTGATCCTTTGACCCAATATCATTTCTCTGTATTACAGTGATTCCTTCCTTTATTAACATAGCCACCCCACCTCCCCTTCCTTCCTGCCTGTCCTTCCTGATTGTTAAATACCCTGGCATATTTAGTTCCCAGTCGTTGTCACCCTGCAGCCATGTTTCTGTAATGGCCACAAGATCATACCCATACGTAGTTATTTGTGCCGTTAACTCGTCCATTTTGTTACGAATGCTACGTGCATTCAGATAAAGAACTTTCAAATATGTTTTGTGACACTTAGTTCCTGCTTTTTCCTTTTTTAACACTTTACCTTTTACTCCATACCTTCTGTCCCTTCCTGACACGCTTTCCTCTGTCTCCCTGCTCAGGTGCCCAACCCCCTGCCACTTCAGTTTAAACCCTCCCCAACAGCACGAGCAAACACTCCCCCTAGGACAGCGGTCCCGGCCCTGCCCAGGTGCAGACCGTCCGGTTTGTACTGGTCCCACCTCCCCCAGAACCGGTTCCAATGTCCCAGGAATTTGAATTCCTCCCCCTTGCACCATTCCTCTAGCCACGTATTCATTTGAAATATCCTCCTATTTCTACTCTGACTAGCACGTGGCACTGGTAGCAATCCTGAGATTACTACCTTTGAGGTCCTATTTTTTAATTTACCTCCTAACTCCCTATATTCTGCTTTTAGGACCTCATCCCCTTTTTTACCTATATCGTTGGTGCCTATGTGCACCACGACAGCTGGCTGTTCGCCCTCCCCCTCCAAAATGTTCTGTAGCCGCTCCGAGACGTCCTTGACCCTTGCACCAGGGAGGCAACACACCATCCTGGAGTCTCGGTTGCGGCCGCAGAAACGCCTATCTATTCCCCTTACAATTAAGTCCCCTATCGCTATAGCTCTTCCACTCTTTTTCCTCCCAGCCTGTGCAGCAGAGCCACCCATGGTGCCAGAAAGTTGGCTGCTGCTGCCTTCCCCTGATAAGTCATCCCCCCCAACAGTATTCAAAGTGGTATATCTGTTTGAGAGGGGGATGTCCACAGGGGACCCCTGCACTACCTGCCTGCACCTCCTGCCTGCACCTCTTACTCTGCCTGGTGGTCACCCATTTACCTCCTGCCAGTACACCCTTTGCCTGCGGTGTGACCAACTCGCTAAACATGCTATTCACGAGGTTCTCAGCATCGCGAATGCTCCAATACGCATCCAATCGCAACTGCAGCGCCGTAATGCGGTCTGCCAGTAGCTGTAGCTGGATACACTTCCCGCACACATGGTTGTCAAGGACACCGGAAGGGTCCCTGATTTCCCACATAGCACAGGAGGAGCATACCACGGGGCCGAGCTCTCCTGCCATGACTTACCCTTTAATTAATTCAAATTAAATTAAAACAAATCAATCCCACCAATTGCACCACAGTTAAATGATATAATTAAGGGCCCTGGTTTACCAACAGTCCCCGCTACACCACAGAGAGCTTAGCAACTATAAACCACAGAGTTTAAGTTTAAAAAGAGAGAAATACTCACCAACCAATCACTTACCTGCTTTCTGGTGACGTCACACTTCGATTACTTTTTACTTCTCTCCCTCCGAGCTCAGAAATTGGTACGCCTACCTGGTCTGTGCCGCCTCTTAAACCTCGCCGCCGCCGCCGCCTGGTTCCCCGCAGGTCCGCCGCCGCTCTGAGATTCCCTTCTCCTATTGGCTGGCCTGGCCCACGTGATCCCAGGGAAGCTTGCAAACCGCCTGCACCCCTGGGATACGTGGGCCCTGCGCATTTCGACTGTGGAAAGGCCCAGGATCGGAAGTGTCCGGACCTGAGGAGCCCTCAGGTAAGTTCGTAGATTTTTTTCTGATAGGAGGCATCCGCACGCAGGAAGCCTCCTATCGGAAATTACGGGCCTATGTCTTTGGATAATGTCGCCATGGGTCAACAGGTAGATGAGGAAGAGGAGAGGCCAAGGATAGATCCTTGTGGGGGGCGAGAAGAAAGATAGACTTGCACTTATATAGTGCATTTTGTGACCTCAGGATGTCCCAAATTATTTTACAGCGAATGAAGTAGTTTTTAAGTGTAGTCACTGTAGTCATGTAAGAAATGCGGTTACAATTTGCGCACAGAAAGATCCCACAAACAGCAATGTGACAATGACCAGATCACCTGTTTTAGTGATGTTGGTTGAGGGACAAATATTGGCCAGAACACTAGGGAAAACTCCCCTGCTCTTCTTCAAAGTAGTGCCGTGGGATATTTTACATACACCTAAGATGGCATACGGGGCCTCGGTTTAACATCTCATTCGAAAGACAGCACCTCCGACAGTGCAGCGCTCCTTCAGTATTGCACAGACATGTCAGTCTGGATTATGTGCTCAAGTCTTTGGAGTGGGGCAGAAATGCTGGGATAAATGAATTCACTTTTTAAAAAGCAAATCGTTGTAATTAATAAAATGTACAATTGTTCCAGTTTGGTCTAGTACATTTTTGGTCTATACCAGCTATTATCAAAAGCTATTGCAAAACTGGGAAGTTCTGCTGTAACTGAAGATCACTGCTAATGGACCAAAAATTCGGCCCTTCCCGGGTGAGTACACAGTGCGTACTCACCCGTAAGGCGTCCCGAAGTGCTGGTTTCCTGCATGCACTGCGCATGCGTGGGAAACCGGAACTTCCGGTCTGGTGAAGGGGGCGGTTCATAGGTGAACCGCGTGCGCGGTAGAGGCTGCGCGCACGCAGCAAACTTCGGGTTTTTTTCAGGTTTCTACGGGAGGGTAAGTATTGAAGAACCTGCGCTTTTAAAAAGGAGGCGCAGGAGCCGTTTTCAACAAGGTAAGTGGTTAATTAAGTATAATTTTAAAAAAATTTCAACAGGTTTATCTTTTTTAGATACTTTAAAGAAAGGTAAGTTTATTTTTAGCACTGTTAAAAAGTATTTTAATTTTTTCAAAAATTTAAATTTTTGTTTAAAGTGGTTAATTTATTTAACTATAGTTATTTTATAAATGTGATGGTTTTTAAAAAAAATTATTTTAAGTTTAGCTGTTCTTTTGGGGCCAATTTCAATTCACAGATTTGACAGGTCTTCCTGTCAAATCTATGAATGAAAGATGGTCTGCTGCCATTGGCTCTCCATGGCCCACGTGATCCCAGGGGACGCATCGCACTAACTGCGCCCCTGGGACACGCACGCACTGCGCGCCGGCACTTGGAGCAGGCCCAGGAGCTGAAGTTCCCGTGGACCCAAAACACAACGGCAGGTACAGTAGGTAAGTGCGCGCGCGATCCTTACCCCCGCGGCAAGCCGGAGAGGCGAATTTCAGGGCCATTATGGTGCTCAACGACTGGCAAACCTAGAGTGGACATGTCCTTATAAGACACACCCGTACCCCGCCAGCCGGTGGTGTGAGTACATGATTTGGTTCCAGTGCTAACAGTGTGCGTACACATTTTTCATTGATCAGAACTCACACAAAGAATCTAAATACAAAATATATTTCACCTCGTCCTTTCTCCAAGTATTCTATTCACCTGGTTGAGAAATCTTCTACAGTCCTAGAAATAACAAAAAGTATTAAAATGTTGTCTCTTCCACTTTCAAAAAGTCGCATTTACCTTATGGAAAGTTTGGATTGAGTTGAATGGCCTTGTCTCACCCATACTTTCTGCTGATCATAAAATATTTTACATGGGCACCATACAATTTAAAAAATGTTCATCCAAACAATCAGGAAAACTATTAGAAACTTGCAAAGTGAAATTAACATACAGTTTTAAAAATTATCCGATTATTTGTACTTTTTAGTAATGTAGAAATAGATTACTAAATTAGTGATTGCTGTCAAAAACATTTCAACCCTATTGTACATCAAAATAAGGGCTATGACTGAAGTGAGAGTAAAGATGTAGTGGAAACAACATACACACCATTTAATATAATCCCATTTGTCTCAGTAACATCAACACAATAATACTAATTTTTTTAAAAATTCACAGCAAGGATGTCCAATTTTCTAATTTTTATTTTCTTGCTTAGGATAATAGTTCTTTCTGTAAATGAACTTGAAGCCAGCTTATAAATAAGGCGAGAGATCTGTCAGTGAGTAACGCCCCATTATAGGTCCCATGATTTTTCAACCTACCATGAAGCATTATTTTCAAAATCCCATCACATTTGACGGAATCAAGAGGAAGAGCACGTTGCCGCCCTCGGAGTCAAGGTGCTGCTGTAGCAAGTTTGAAGTTGGCTCACAAATTTGCTCAGCATTAGGACTGACATATTAGCTGATTTCCCAGTGCTGATCCTGATGGCCAACTCTTGCCCAGGCGAAGGTATTTCTCTGATCTAAAACATCCTTTAGAAAATGATAGCAAGCACTTCAAGTGCTCCAGCACTCAAGAAATTAGCTGAGAGAAGTTGGAGCTCTGTCAGAGGCAGCATCTGTCAGTCACACCCAAGCTGTCTGTTAGGTTAAACTGAGGGGCTGGAAGCGGATTTTCCCAACACAAATGTGCCGTGTGATTAAAAACAAGGAAACTGGACACTCTTCCAAAGCTTACTAAATTCAGGTATAATACCAAAGGACAGGAAAGCATTATTAAAAAAGGGAGGAAGGGATAATAAAGTAGTTATAAGCAAATGAATCTGACATTAGTAATCAGAAATTTGCAGGAATCCTTTATCAGGGACAGAGTAAGAGTGCACTTGGAAAATTATAAGCTGATTAGCGAGACTCAACACTGTTTGTGGAAGCTAGACCATGGGTTTAATTATAGCCGAGAGTGGGATCGGTGTGTGTGGAGAGGGGACCGAGACAGGCAGTACATGAGGTCTGGTGGATTGTAACTGTCGCGGCGGTGCCAGGATGCCCCTTCACCTGCCCATCTTTCTACAGTTTCTGGCAGCAATACGGAGATAGCATATTTAAAGACTGAATATACCTCTCAAAGCAAGATTGCATTTACTGAATTTCAACCCTGTTTTCATCTTTAATTATTATTGTGCCGCCTGTTGGAGATGGCTGGAAGGAGGGCAAAGGTTGCCCCATGGTTTTCTGATGCATCCCTGGAGGTGTTGCTGGTAGTGTCAGGACCAAGAGGGATGTGCTTGCCCCATAAAGTGGGAAGAAGATGCCCAACAACCTCTCAAAGAAAGCCTCGCTAGAGGTGGCAGAGGGACTGAGTTACAAGAGCCTCACCCCAAGGACCTGGATGCAGTGCTGCAAAAGGTTCAATTACCTCACACAATCAGCAAAGGCAAGTACAACTCCTCTATTCCCCATCTCCTGCTTTGTACCTGCTCACAGTCCCTCTTCTCTCTCCCCCACCAATCAGACCAATTGCCACCCCTCTCTTCCCTCAGCACCAATCACAAGGGCATACTGTACCACCTCGCATGCTCACTCCTAACACATACTCACCACCTGTTTGCCAGGTAAATAAATGGGGGGAGGACTACCCAACATCTTGGCCCTCACCCAGGTGGAGCAGGAAGCTCTGGAAATAAGTGGCACAAGAAGATCTCACAGCATTGGAGATAGCGAGACTGGCAGCTTCTCTGAACAGTATGACTGCTCATCGCCTCTGCCCCTTCACGCAATGGCACCTTCAACTTAAGAACCTCAACTAGTATGCTCAAGTCTTATGTGTGACACTTCATGCCAACTCATGTGCCTTTCTTCTAGGTCCTTCTCAGCTACAAGAACCTCCTCAAGAATCTCCTGACGAGAACATCTCAGAGTAGGACAGCCCTCCTAAGGGAGCACCGTCATGCATTCCATGTCTCCCAAGAACCAGCGCAGAGATTGGTGCTTCAGGTGGGATAGATAGCAAGTTAGAGGATCTTGCACCTGTTGAAACATACAAGCACAAGAGAGTAGGAGCAGGTACTGGTCGCAGTGACAGCTCAGGAGACAACTCGCCGGAGGGCAATGCCCTTTCCCACCTCTGCTGAGCAGGACAGAGATGCGGACCTCTGGGGCTCAGCCATGCAAAGAAAAATGCTCGAGGGACACGAGCAATTATACAATGTATTGGAAGAACTGCCAAAGACTTTGTGCACCATGTCTGATCTGTGGAGTTCTATCGCATGGCGTTTCCAATCTGCAATCTATTTTGGGGTGTGTGGCCACCTCCAAGCTTCAGAACCTCCAGGCAGCCAGGGCTTCACAGTAGAGTCTATTTCAGTAGAACATTTGCAGCTTTGATACAAGCTTAAGATAGCTACCATCCAGACTCTGGACTCCTACATCTGCTCCACCTTGGAGAGACTGGTGTGCCAGATGAACAAGGGCTTTTGTAGTGTCACTCATCTCCTGCAGTCTACTATCCCTCAGATCAGTCGGAGTGATGAGTTGCAGACCTATGGGAGTGATGGTGGTGCTACACAACAGACGGGTGTTGTCCTCTCTCAGGATGGTCACAGGTCTGCGCCCTCGATACCCCCTCAACCAATTTGAAAAAGGCACTATAAGTTGACACGTGTGATTAATGATTTGAAGCAACTGATTGTGTTTGGTTGCACATTAAAACCTCCAGTAATTTTCGTACTTTTGTCTGTTATGTCTTTTTAGAGCAGTTTACGAGTCTGTGATTTTAGTAAGTCATTGATGTGAAAGTTGCCTGAATGGTTTCAATGTTATACAATGCATGATTAAGGGAGTGGTGACTGAGGTTACCAGGACTGTTAACTGCAAAGGGGATTGGTTTCAGTTTTCATCACAGGAGACTATACCTTTGAGCAATTAACACATCCCTTGCAATTAAATTCCCAATTAAATATTGGGAAATCCGAAGCCATTGATTTCGGTCCCCACCACAAACTCCGTTCCCTAGCCACTGACTCCATCCCTCTCCCTAACATCTGTCTGAAGCTGAACCACACTGTTCACAAACTTGGTGTCACATTTGACCCTGAAATGAGCTTCCGACCACATATCCGCAGCATAACAAAGATCGCCTACTTCCACCTCCGTAACATCGCCCAACTCCGCCCCTGCCTCAGCTCATCCGCTGCTGAACCCCTCATCCATGCCTTTGTTACCTCTGGACTTGACTATTCCAATGCACTCCTGGCTGGCCTCCCACATTCCACCCTACGTAAACTTGAGGTCATCCAAAACTCGGCTGCCCGTGTCCTAACTCGCACCAAGTCCTGTTCGCCCATCACCCCTGTGCTTGCTGACCTACAATGGCTCCCGGTTAAGCAGCGCCTCGATTTCAAAATTCTCATCCTTGTTTTCAAATCCCTCCATTGCCTCGTCCCTTCCTATCTCTGTAATCTCCTTCAGCCCCACAATCCCCCCCCCCGCCTCCCCGAGATATCTGCGCTCCTCTAATTCTGCCCTCTTGAGCATCCCTGATTATAATCGCTCAACCATTGGTGGCCATGCCTTCTGTTGCCTAGGCCCTAAGCTCTGGAATTCCCTGCCTAAACCTCTCCGCCTCGCTACCTATCTTTCCTCCTTTAAGACGCTCCTTAAAACCTACCTCTTTGACCAAGCTTTGGTCACCTGCCCTAATTTATCCTGTGGATCGGTGTCAAATTTTTTGTCTTAATATCCTCCTGTGCAGCGCCTTGGGACGTATTACTACGTTAAAGGCGCTATATAAATACAAGTTGTTGTTGTTGTTGCAATGTCTGCCTCCAAGGTGTTGTGGTGGCCTTCCTCTGCTTCTCCCTCGCCTTCGCCCACCTGTTCCTCATCAGATGAAGACTTTTTTTTCCCCACATGCCTCCCCCAGCTGCAATCCTCTCTGGAAAGCCATATTGTGCAGGCCACAATTACGCAATAGACTCTCTGGGACATAATGCAGGGAACCACCGGACTCATCAAAGTACCTGAACCTTTGCTTTAGGAGCCTGACAGTGAACTCAATGATCCTCCTTATGATCCCATGGCTATCGTTATACCTGATCTATTCAGTCATGGTGGAGTTATGACAGGGCAGCACGAGCCATGGTACAAGTGGGTAACCCTTGTCCCCAAGCAGCCATCCTTCAACATTCTTTGCAGGTTGGAAAACTAATATTTGACTGCCACAAGATGAACACATTGTGACAGCTGCCTGAGAACCTAGGACAAACTTTGTTGTGATCACATACATTGAGTGAAATGCTCTGCGGTTTACGAAACATCCTTAGGTACCCTGATGTAAAATTTGGTCATCTGTCCTAATATCTCCTTATGTCTGTCTTCACAGTAGAAGACACAAAGAACATAACAGAAATTGTGGGAAGTTATGAAAGTGAGGAACTTAAAGTAATTAATATTAGTAAAGAAAAAGTACTGGAGAAATTAATGGAACTAAAATCTGACAAATCCCCTGCACCTGATGGCCTACACCCTAGGGTTTTAAAAGAGGTGGCTGGAGAGATAGTGGATGCATTGGTTTTGATCTTCCAGAATACCCTAGATTCTAGAACGGTCCCAGCGGATTGGAAGGTAGCAAATGTAACACCGCTATTCGAGAAAGGAGGGAGAGAAAAAACAGGGAACTATAGGCCAGTTAGCCTGACATCAGTAGTCGGGAAAATGCTGGAATCCATTATTAAGGATGTGGTAACAGGGCACTTGGAAAACCACAATATGATTAGTCAGAGTCAACATGGTTTTATGGAAGGGAAATCGTGTTTGTCAAATCTATTAGAGTTTTTTGAGGTTGTAACTAGCAGGGTAGATAAGGGAGAGCCAGTGGATGTAGTATATTTCGATTTTCAGAAGGCATTCGAGAAGGTGCCACACAAGAGATTGTTACACAAGATTAGAGCTCATGGGATTTGGGATAATATATTAGCATGGATTGAGGATTGTTAATGGACAGAAAAATGGACAGTAGGAATAAACAGGTCACTTTTGGGATAGCAGGCTGTAACTAGTGCAGTGACGCAAGGATCAGTGCTTGGGCCTTAGCTATTTACAATCTATATCAATGATTTAGATAAGGGGACCAAGTGTGATATATCCAAGTTTGCTGATGATACAAAGCTAGGTGGGAAAGTAAGCTGTGAGAAGGACGCAAAGAGACTGCGAAGGGATATAGACTGGTTAAGTTATTGGACAAGAAGGTGGCAGATTGAATATAATGTGGGGAAGTGTGAAATTATCCACTTTGGTAGGAAGAATGGAAAAGCAGAATATGATATAAAAGGTGAGAGACTAGTAAATGTTGGTATTCAGAGGGATTTGGGTGTCCTTATACACGAATCACAGAAAGTTAACATACAGGTACAGCAAGCAATTAGGAAGGCAAATGGTATGTTAGCCTTTATTGCAAGGGGTTTGGAGTATAAGAGTAAGGAAGTCTTGCTGCAATTATATAGCGCATTGGTGAGACCACACCTGGAGACCTGTGCACAGTTTTGGTCTCCTTACCTAAGGAAAGATACACTTGCCTTGGAGGGGGTGCAATGAAGGTTCACTAGATTGATTCCTGTGATGAGAGGGCTGTCCTATGAGAAGAGATTGAGTAGAATGGGTCTGATTCTCTCTGGAGTTTAGAAGAATGAGAGGTGATTGACATGAATCTTGTCATTCATGTGGAAATGACTTATGAAATAATACTGGCCAGCCTGCTGCTGGCGCTGTCCAGGGAGAGTATAAATACTCGGACACGGGCCCAGCTTGCACGGGACATTCTTAACAGGAACTATGGAGGACACTAGACCTCCATGTTGTAAAACAGTTGATTAAAGCTTTGTTTAACGCTTAGACCAAGTGCCTAGTAGTTTTCTTGCGTCAATTTAATCAACTGAACCTGCTCCACGCTCTGAGTGGTTTTGGGAACAGACGGCTACGACTCAAACGGTAGAAGGGAACCAGATATAGTAATCAATCCATCATGGAGAAACTACTCCAACCCGCCCGTCTTGACCTGGACCCGAATTCACCTACAACTGCTAAGGTATGGAAACACTGGTATCGTACCTTCAGCAACTTCCTCAGGGTGTGTGGTGAGAATGTTCCTGATAAGGTAGAGATACTTGCCAATTATGTATCCCCTTATGTGTTTGACTATATCGAAGACTGTGAAGACTATGACTCCGCTATCCGAATACTACAGCAACTATATGTTAAGGCCCCAAACAAAATTTTTGCTCGGCATCTACTGGCCACAACTCGACAACAACCCGGGATATCACTTGACGAATTCCTTCAAAAGCTTCGCAGGCTCAGCAAAGATTGTAATCTCAAGGCTGTCTCAGCTGAGCAGTACCAGGAGGAGTTAATTCGTGATTCTTTTATTAATGGAATTGCGTCTCCCTTCATACGCCAGCATCTGTTGAAGAATAAAACCCTTGAGTTACAAGCTGCCTATGACCAGGCATATTCTCTGGACTTGGCAAAAAAAAATGCAGATGTCTATCTTTTACCACGTGCACGGACTGCTGCTATCACCTTTGGTGACTCCTACGATAAGCCTCAGGTGGAAGCCCTCACTGATGACGACTCTATCCTAGCTGATGGCGACCCTACCCTAGCGGCATTTTGGCGATCTAAAAGGAAGTGTTTCTTCTGTGGAGGTGCATTTCACTATAGGAAATTTTGTCCTACTCGTAATGCAACCTGCAATCATTGCAGTAAGAAAGGCCACTTCTCGAAAGTATGTCAGTCAAGAGCCTCTTCTAGGGTTACAGCTGCTATCTATAAAACTGCTTCCCCCCCAAGAGCCACTACTAATGTTACAGCTGTCATCTATAAAACTGCTCCTCCCCCAAGAGCCACTACTAATGTTACAGCTGTCAAGGATAAAACTGCCCCTCCTTGCATCACAGCTGTTTTTCCCCAAAGCCTGTGCCATGCAGCCACAAAGGTTTCGGTAAATGGACACATTTTGAGTGCATTAATCGACTCGTGCAGCTCTGACAGCTTCATCAGTGAGCAGGCTGTCAGTAAGTTAAAACTGCGTAATTACCCCTCGGACAGGGAAATTGCAATGGCTCTGACGACACTGACCACCAACTCTTCCGGCTTTTGTCTTGTCGACCTTATTCTCGATGGCCGCACTTATTTCTCTACCCGGCTCGGGGTGCTCAAAAACCTATGCAGTGATGTGCTCCTGGGACAGGATTTCCAGAAACAACACAAAAGGCTCACTTTCGAGTTTGGAGGATGAAAGCCGGAGCTTACTATTTCCAAAGTACCATTTTGTGCACTTTCGGCGGCTTCGCTCGACGAGCCCTCCTTGTTTGCCAATCTTTCCCCCCGATGTAAGCCCATAGACACTAAATCACGACGTTTCAGCCAAGATGTAAAATTCGCAATTATCGCGATTCGAAATAACGAGATAAAGCAGATTCGTTTCATCAGTTTTATTTCAACGAAATGCTGTCATGATTAAACAGGACACAGAAGCCTGTAAAATGGCCGCCGAGCATCGTGGCAGAAGCTTCCAGAATTTTCAGTTGGCAGACAAGATGGCGTTCGAATAAACATTTCAGTATAAGATTGGTTAATACGCAGCAAACACTGATAAAGACAGGATGCAACCTGTCTGCATTCGACACAATAGCAAAGATATAAGTGCTGGAATCATTTTCCATGCACAAGTAAGGACCATTGTACTGGGCAATCGAAGGCCCATCCAGATACATCAATACGCAAATTCCCCACGGCTCTACAATGAGAGAGCCATTCTCGGGTGATTAAGTAAGTATTCGGAGGCCCCCCAAAACCCCGCCAGGGAGGCTCCTAGCCGGTTCGACAATGGGAAAAACATTAACGGGTAGTTGGCCAGTTTAAGGTGCTACCGAAACCCATTACAAACAAGAATCACCCCATACTGGGAATTTTGAGCGCCAAGATTGTACAAAGGATGAACATTAAGATTGGGCGGGAGATAAGGAAAATACAGCACTATAACTATAGTGAACAAATGTCCATCGCGGTCTTGACTCTTGACTCTTATCTTGCTGCTGGCTGCTGAACTCTCTTATTTCCTCTGATCCTCCCGGGGCTGATTCGTTTGAAATTTGGAACGAGTCACCTCGACGGAGGCCAGTAACCGGGTGCACCATCCCGAGGGTCGGTAAACGGTGTTCTGGACCCGAAGAGACGAGACGAGACGAGATGAGAAGAGAAGAAGAAGAATCCACGTGCCGCCGCGGTCAGTAAACCCCGACCGCGCCCGTAAATATAAAGACCATTTTTGAACTCTACAGGTTACTGCATGAACTGGTCAAAGACTCTTCTTTGAATTTTACCGGCTAACTGGTGTCGGTCCAGAAAGACTTTTCTTTTGAGTTCTACAGCCGGGCCCGAGCACTGTCGAGTTCTTCATGACAACGGGGAGCCCAGCCTGCTAGCCGGAGCAGAGAAGATAAACAAGTGGGGTACAGAGACCCTTACCAACACGTGACAGTCAGGTGTTGCAGCGAAACAAGCCGAGTGCCTTACTTTAAAATTCTCCGAAGTATCACGAGTGGTGAGCATGTTTCCTCGATCCTACAAATCTAGATTAGTGTAGGTATTGATAGGGGAGGGTGGTTTTATTAAGGATAAATATAATGTGTTCCCCTTTTTACGATGTGCCGTGCATTCCTCATACCCTAGACCAAGTTTTATGAATGTATGTATACTTGTACTGTCATTAATGTGTGCCTAGGACATGTACTTCATGATTTTGGACGTTATGCAATAAAGATTTCCATTTCGTACTATTCAACCGGGTCTATTTGAGTTTTTCTCTGCATTACTGCTCTCGCACCTAAGTCCAGTGTTAGAACCGTAAGGGCGAGTGGGTCGAACCACTCACAGGTGCTTATTGCAACAAGGCTGGCCGGAGACCAGAGCAAGCAATAGTATTAGGCAACGAAGGCCTAACCCCGCACAAGCACCTACGAACCGAAACCCCTTACAAAGATGACCTATCCTTTATCGAGGCAGAGATCTCTTGCCTTCTAGCTGACGTTATCATTGAGCCATGTTCATCTTTCTGGCGGGCTCAAGTCGTCATTGTTAAAAATGCTCTGAAGCAACACAAGAAACGTCTTTGCATCGATTACTCGCAAACTATTAACCAGTATTAACCTGGATGCTTACCCACTACCACGCATCAATGACATGGTCAATAACCTTGCTAACTACAAGGTATTTTCAACTTTTGACTTAAAGAGCGCATACCATCAAGTACCGTTAAAGGACTGTGATAAAAAGTATACGGCCTTTGAGGCCAATGGTCGGCTTTACCAGTTTTGTCGCCTTCCATTTGGGGTCACCAATGGGGTGACCGTCTTTCAATGGGCAATGGATAGCGTAGTCAAACAGGAGAACTTAACGGACACTTTTCCATATCTGGGTAATATCAGCATTGCTGGTCATGACCAGAAGGAGCATGATGCCAACCTCCAGAAATTTCTTGAAGTTCTCCGTTGTCGCAACTTAACCTTAAATGAGTCGAAATCTGTGAAATCAGTACCATCAGTCAACATCCTTGGCTACTGGGTGGGCAATGGTGTCATCAAACCGGATCCAGAGCGACTTCGTCCGCTTCAGGAGCTCCGTCCTCCTACGAATCTCAGCTCTCATCGTCGGGCCCTCGGCATGTTCGCCTATTATGCAAAGTGGATACCTCACTTTTCCGACAAGATCCAGCCCCTGCTTCACGTGAAGTCATTTCCGTTGGAGGCGAGGGATATTTCAACTTTCGACCTCCTCAAGCAACAACTGGAAAAAGCCGCGCTTCATTCCATCGATGAAAATCTCCCTTTCGTGGTCGAGTGCGATGCATCGGAGGTGGCGATCTCAGCTACCTTGAATCAAGGCGGTCGACCCGTTGCATTTCTGTCCAGAACTTTGCAGGGTAGTGAGCTCCATTATCCTCCTGTCGAGAAGGAGGCTACGGCTATCATCGAAGCAGTACGTAAATGGAGTCATTTTCTCGCTCGTCGCCATTTCACGCTCATAACCGATCAGCGCTCTGTGGCCTTTATGCTGGATAACCGGAAACGCACTAAAATCAAGAATAACAAAATACAGCTCTGGAGGATGGAATTGGCCGCCTTTGGCTACACCATACAGTATCGACCCTGCAAGGATAATGTGGCCCCGGATACCCTCACGCGTGCATTCTGCTCTTCCATGTCAACTTCGACTCTTGCGGATCTTCATACTGACTTATGCCATCCTGGCGTTACCCGTATGTTGCACTTTGTGCGATCTAAAAATCTCCCATTTTCTACGGAAGACGTGAAAAGAACATGCTCCACTTGTAGAATTTGCGCGGAATTAAAACCGCAATTCTTCCGTCCGCCGGATGGCTCGCTCATACACGCTGCACAGCCTATGCAGCGACTAAGCATTGACTTTAAAGGGCCATTGCCTTCCTCAACGCGAAACACCTACTTGCTTACTATGGTGGACGAATATTCACTCTTTCCCTTTGCTTTCCCCTGTCCCAATATGCTTACTTCCACAGTGATCAAATGCCTCGATCAGGTCTTTTCCCTTTGCGGTATGGCCAATTTCATCCACTCTGATCGGGGTCCCTCCTTCATGTCAAGCGAACTCAAAAGTTATCTTTTCCAACAGGGAATCGACACAAGTAAAACGACACCGTATCATCCTATTGGAAACGGACAGGTTGAGAGATACAACGTTATCATTTGGAACGCTGTTCGTCTTGCACTGAGGTCACACAATCTACCAGACCAGCAGTGGGACAATATGCTCCCTGACACGTTGCATTCCATCAGGTCTCTTCTTTCTACATGCACCAATGTTACTCCTCACGAACGATTCTTCGGGTTCCAGCGTCGCTCCACTCATGGGACGTCCCTACCATCATGGTTGGCAGCTCCTGGCTCCGTGCCGCTCCGAAGATTCGTCCGATCCTCCAAGAGTGATCCCCTCGTCGACGAGCTGGAACTAACGGATGTCAATCCTACATACGCGTACGTGCGGTACCCTGATGGCCGGGAGTCCACAGTTTCACTTCGGGATCTGGCTCCCTGCCCAACCGGTCCCACGGACCCAATCGATAGAAAGATCCGTATTAACGACGCTGATACTCCGCACTCCTCCGAGGATGACGCCCTACCCGGGACATCAAGGGATCTGCCAGCTACTCCGCTGGATCAACCCGGGGAACAGAGCGCTCCCCGCGGGATGGCCACCTGAAGCCAGGACGCCGGTCAATCACCGGCTACTGAGCAGGATGAAGCCAGCTCTGCGCCTGTGGGGGCCCGCACTCGGAGTCACGATCTCCCCAGTCCCCCTCAGGTCGATTGAGGCGACACGGGCTCTGCCAGCCCGCCGGTCTGAACCAAGCGACCCAGGGACCAAGACACGGTCCGAGGAGACGTGTCTTCCAGCCACAAACGGAGATCCAAATGACTGCGGCTATTCGTAGCCCGACTAATCCGATAGAAGGAAGTCGCCGGACTTACAATCTTTCAGGCGGGAAGAATGACATGAATCTTGTCATTCATGTGGAAATGACTTATTAAATAATACTGGGCGGCCTGCTGGTGGCGCTGTCCAGGGAGAGTATAAATACTCGGGCACGGGCCCAGCTTGCGTGGGACATTCTTAACAGGAACTAGAAAAGGACACAACTGGACCTCCATGTTGTAAAACAGTTGATTAAAGCTTTGTTTAATGTTTAGACCAAGTGCCTAGTAGTTTTATTACGTCAGTGATCTCATTGAAACGTATAAAATTCTTAGAGAGCTTGACAGGGTAGATCCTGAGAGGCTGTTTCCGCTGGCTGGAGAATCTATAACTACGGGTCATAGTCTCAGAATAAGGGGTCGGCCATTTAGGACTGAGATGAGGAGAAATTCCTTCACTCAGAGGGTTGTGAATCTTTAGAATTCTCTACCCCAGAGGACTGTGGATAAGAACATAAGAACATAAGAAATAGGAGCAGGAGTAGGCCAATTGGCCCCTCGAGCCTGCTCCGCCATTCAATAAGATCATGGCTTATCTGATCCTAACCGCCAATCTACTATCACAGAACCATCTCCTGAACCTAACAGAATTGGACACACGAAATAGGAGCAGGATCAGGCTACACGGCCCCTGGGCCTGCTACGCTACCCACAGGGCCATGACCGATCCGAACCTAGACTCATGTCCAAATTCCTGCCCACTCCTGCAGGATGTTCAGTCAATGAGTATATTTGGGCACTAAGGGAATCAAGTGATATGGGGATAGGGCTGGAAAGTGGAGTTAATGTAGAAGATCAGCCATGATCTTATTAAATGGCAGAGCTGGCTCGAGGGGCCATATGGCCTACTCCGGTCCTGCTTCTTATGTTCTTTTGCGGCTTGGTGTCAAATTTTGTTTGACAACGTTCCTGTGGAGCGCCTTGGGACGTTTTTCTATATTAAAGGCACTATACATAATGCAAGTTGTTGTTGTTGTTGTTGAGAGTGTGGTAAATAGCACTCTGCACTCAAGGGATGCCAGCTACAGCTGCGAACCCCAAGGCTCTCTCAATCTGACTGTTTTCATCAATCGGAAAAGAGATGTAATGGCTGGCAAACAGTGCATTGGTCACCTCCTTGATACACTTGTGGCCCTCTAATGCAGCAGGTCTTCTTGCAGGAGGTTGCAGATCAGAAACAACCTCCCTCAAGATGCACTGCTCCTCAGACATATCTAGAAAAAACACCCTTGGCCTTAAACCTTGATTGGGTAAGGCCTTCTGCAAGCAGGCCACCTTACCTGCTGTCTAAGCAGAGGCCCACTTGCTGCTCCTCCTGCAGGTTAAGGCCTCTACTGCTGTTGCTGCTGCTCTTGCTCCTCCTGCACCTAGTGCTATGCAGCAAGAGCGCCACCCATCAGAAGCTCTAACTGCTTATTCAAGGTGAGTAAGCAAGAGAAAGTATCACAAAATAACAAAATGGAAAGTGCCAAATTGTCCTGACTCCAACTAGCACACAGTCCTGCCACATCCAGTCATGAATGGTGGTGGACAATTAAACAACTAACGGAAAGAGGAGGCTCCACGAATATCCCCATCTTCAATGATAGCGGAGCCCAGCACGAGAGTGCAAAAGACAAGGCTGAAGCATTTGCAACCACCTTCAGCCAGAAGTGCCGAGTGGATGATCCATTTCGGCCACCTCCTGAGGTCCCCACCAGTCTTCAGCCAATTCGATTCACTCCACGTGATATCAACAAACGGCTGAGCGCACTGGATACAGCAAAGGCTATGGGCCCCGACAACATCCCGGCTGTCGTGCTCCAGAACAAGCGAGAGTCTAACCACCGCCCCTTGACATTCAACGGCATTACCATCGCTGAATCCTCCACCATCAATATCCTGGGGGTAACCATTGACCAGAAACTTACCTGGACCAGTCACATAAATACTGTGGCGACAAGAGCAGGTCAGAGGCTGGGTATTCTGCGGCGAGTGTCTCACCTCCTGACTCCCCAAAGCCTTTCCACCATCTACAAGGCACAAGTCAGGAGTGTGATGGAATACTCTCCACTTGCCTGGATGAGTGCAGCTCCAACAACACTCAAGATGCTCAACACCATCCAGGACAAAGCAGCCTGCTTGATTGGCACCTCATCCACCACCTTAAACATTCACTCCCTCCATCACCGGCGCACCGTGGCTGCAGTGTGTACCATCTACAAGATGCACTGCAGCAACTCGCCAAGGCTTCTTCGGCAGCACCTCCCAAACCCGCAACCTCTACCATTAAGCAGGACAAGGGCAGCAGTTGCATGGGAATACCATCACCTGCAAGTTCCCCTACAAGTCACACATCATCCTGACTTGGTAATATATTGCCATTCCTTCATCATCGCTGGGTCAAAATCCTGGAACTCCCACCCCAACAGCACTGTGGGAGCACCTTCACCACACGGACTGCAGCGGTTCAAGAAGGCGGCTCACCACCACCTTCTCAAGGGCAATTAGGGATGGGCAATAAATGCTGGCTTTGCCAGCGATGCCCACATCCCATGAACAAATAAAAAAAAGATGCCAATGAAGCTCATGGCCTTTTTAAATCCTATAGCCAGCTGCCTCTTGAACCAATCCTCCTGGCTTTCACATAGTGGATTCAGCCATGGGCAGGACTTCTGATTTTCTTGCTTGATATATAGCATTGCAGTCCTAATTACATCATAGGGTGACCTTTCATGCATGAGGCCCCCACCTGCCTGTAGTGGAAGCCTCGGCTACCCGTAAAGTGTGCGTTGTTAAAATATCACAAGCGCTAAGTGAGCGGCAACGAGTCAATAAGCACATCCGTGCGATTTTTAGCTGTCTGGCGAGTGGGGTTAAAATCCAACCCCCACCGCCATGTTTAGCAGAGAGTTGTTCGATGGAGGATCCAGAAAACATTCAATGAGATTCTGCATGACAGATTATTAATTTTAATTAAGTTCATTGAACTAGAGGCAACCTTGCTAGACAGGAAATTGGTTCGGATTAAGTGACAGAGAGTTGGGATAAAGAGGACTGTGACAAAATAGGTCTGTATTAAATTTTATCGCTTTGGATTATTTATTGATAGCCACAGCAAAGGCAAGATTAATACTAGTTTTCACTTGCTGTTTCAGCAAGTAGATAGTACGGTCTAGCAGGTCAAAGGCAAGTAATAATGAGCCTGAAACAACAACAGAAAATGCTGGAAACACTCAGCAGGTCAGGCAGCATCTGTAGAGAGAGAAACAGAGTTATCATTTCAGGTCGATGACCCGTCGTCAGAACTGGAAAAAGTTGGAGAAGGAACAGATTTTTAAGCAAGTGTGGGGCAGGAAAAGGGAGGAGGGGAGGAAAGAACAAAGGGAAGGTCTGTGATAGGATGGAAGGCAGGAGAGATCAAAAGACAAAAGGAATGATGGTGCAAGGCAAAAGGAGATAGTAATGGGACAAGTTAAGAAACAAATAATGAGTCTGAGTTTTGGCTCCTGCCAAAACTAAAAGGGAGTTGAGTTGACTCAACTCAATGCAGAGTCATTGGTGTCAATCAGTCCAACAGTCTACTCTTAATTCAAATTACTGGATAATACATTTTTATAGCGCAGAAAAGGACTTTGCATTATCAAGAACAGACTGTTTTTGATAGCTGGCAGGACATGTTAATTACCAGCCATCACAGATAATTCAAGGTACTCAACATAGATCAATGAACTAAGCTCTTCCATTCAATTCCAAACATCCTTGGTGATTGCGGGTAGTGGCTTTGATTGATACCGTGTCTGGAGTGAATACATAGGTCAGATCTGTGGAATCCTTCAATGGATAGCTCTGTGGCTGGAAGCTTCCAATTGTGGATTTATATTAGAGTAGAAAAACAAGTACAGACCCACAGTTTATAGCAGGTGTGTTGGTGTTAACGCGATTTATTCACTATAGGCTCTGGACGGTAAAATCAAAAATCAAAGTAATCAACCTATTTTTAAAAAACAGGAAATCTCCACTTAGCAACTGACTCTCCTAATTGATTGCAGTTACACCCAGAATCTCATCACGAGGGCACTTAAACCAGGTGCGAACAGCTGATTGAAACTGCTTGACGATCCAACTGCCTGAAATCAGCATTTTAAATTGGTTAGTACAGGGTAAGTACTTATTGAACTGCCCAAAATAGTCAGCGGGCTTAATATGGTTTGGTGCCTTTGTAATTGAGGCCTATGGTAATGGTCAGCGCCACTCGTCGATATAGACAGCTGTCCGGGATAAGCGCGGACAGTGTAAGTGGTGGGGATTGGACTACTGCATTTGATGTACAGTATTGTGTTCAGTTTTGGGGACCCCACCTTAGGAAGGATACACTGCTCTGGGGAAGGGGCCAGGATGAAGAGTGAGACCTATGACAAAAGAGTGGGTAAACTTGTATTATATTCCCTAGAGATGAAAAGGTTAATGTCTGATCTATGTGAGGTGTTTAATATATTGAAGAGAATAGACAAGGTAGATAGGAAATGACCCCTCCCTCTATTAGGGAATCCAGAACAAGGGGACATCATCATAAAATTAGATCTAAGTGGTTACGAGCGGATACAGGTTAAATTTCCTGATACGAAAGGGTGAAATTGGTTTTCAGCAAATTGGGCTAGTGAATCGGCAGCCCATTTTAAACCCCACCCAATTAATTTTTCTATTGAAGTCAAGACTAATTTCACCCCCAAGGGGTTATGACAAGGTGTCCAGGAAGACAGTTATTGGAGAATCAACTGATGTGTTTAAATGAGGCATAGTAATTGCATTCAGAGTATGGAAAAAAGGCAAGGAATTGGGATTTAAAAGATAGAGTTGCCATGCTAACAAAATTTCTTGATGGACCAGATGAGATGCTCCTATCATTAGGAGTTTGATATCGAATGGGCTTTACACACGGGTGGGCGCCCAACAAAGCTTTATATCCAAGTCATGTCGTTACTTCTGGTATCAGATAGATTCTGCATACATAATTCCTCTTGTTCTTCTAATCAATTTCTACTGCTACAGCTGAACACCAATAGACATAAATAAGATAAATATATGTCCTTACTGTTTCAAATTCAGAATCCTTAATTCTCCTGAATGCATCAGCAACGAACTCCGTGTAAAACCAATGGTCAGCCAGTTCTTGTCTCTGAGTCTCGGATGTCATTCTACACAGACCTTCGGTTATAGCTACCTGTAAATTATAATCTGTAATACAGATTTAAGTAAATTCACAAACTGGACAAAACATGTCTCAAAACTTGAACATAGTGCTTTAATTTTTACAGAATATTAACACAATGGTCTATATAATACTAGTTTCTAACTGGGTTAACCTTTTTTTTAGTTTTAAGAGAATGTTTAATGTACAAATTGTGGAAAATGTTTTTTTCTGAATTGAGTGATAACAGATCAGATTTTAATGGAAATGTAAACTGTTAACAATTCTGTATAGTTCTATTTGTTAATAAAGATTATATTTTGGCTATATTTCATAGAATCATAGAAACTTACAGCGCAGGAGGCCATTTGGCCTGATGTGCCTGTGTTGGCTTTTAGAAAGAGCAGTCGTGCTGAGTCCCACATCCCCGCTTTTTGTCAGTAACCCTGTATTATTTATGGAATCAGCTTCCACCACCTTTTCAGGTAGAGTGTTCCTGATCCCCACAACTCTCTGAGTGAAGAAATTTCTCCTCATCACCGCTCTAGATCTTTTGCCAATGATTTTCAATCTATGACCTTCGGTTATTGACCTACTCGCCAGAGGGAATAGTTTTTCTTTATTTACTCTATCAAAGCCTCTCATCATCTTTACACCTCTATTCGGTCACCTCTTAAACTTCTCTGTTCCAAGGAGAACAGTCCTAACTTTTCCAACCTCTCCTCATAAGTGAAGTCCCTCATCGCAATAAAATCTTGGTAAACCTCCTCTGTACCCTTTCTAAGGCCTTTACATCTTTCCTGTAGTGTGGTGCCCAGAAATGTCCACAATAAATACAGCTGAGGCCTAACCAGTCATTTATAAAGTTGTAGCATGATTTCTTTGCTTTGATATTCTATTCCTCTATTTATAAACCCAAGTAACCGATATGCTTTTTTAGCCACCTTATCAACTTGCTGTGCCACCTTTAAGGATTTGTGTATATGGACACCAAGGTCTCTGCTCATCTATACTTTTCAAAATCGTGCCATTTATAGTATACTGGCTTTCCATATTAGTCCTCCCAAAGTGCATCACTTCATACTTCTCCGCAATAAATTCCATCTGCCATGCTGCTGCCCATTTCACCATCCTGTCATCCTGAAGCCTATAACTATCCTCATCATGATCTACTGCTTTGCCAAGTTTCATCTGTAAACTTATAATGGCTACACCCGAGACTAAGTCGTTTATAAAAATTGAAGAGTAAAAAAAAAAGGACCCAAAACTGACCCTTGGGGAACTCCACTGCAAACCACCTCCCAGTCTGAAAAACATCCATCCAACACCACCCTCTGCTTCCTGTCACTGAGCCAAATCCATATCCAAACCACCACATTCCCCTTAATTCCATGGGCTTCCATCTTCTTAATAAGCCTCCTGTGTGGCACTTTGTCAAATGCCTTCTGAAGCTCCATATATACAACATCTACAATCTCCATGAAGATTTACCTTTGGGTCCTTAATATGCCCATTTTTTTCCCTAGCACTTTATATGTTTGTAAAATGTTTCAGGGTTCAATTTAATGTTGCCTGCTAATCTTTGCCTCCCGTATTAACTTTTTCAATTCCCTCCTGTACTTTCCATAATCTTCCTGATTATTAACTCAATCTTGCTCCTGACATTTGTCATAAGCCTCCTTTTTCTGTTTTATTTTATCTTTTATTTCCTTTGTCATCCAGGGCACATTAGCTTTGGATGTTCTACCTTTTCCCTTCAAAGGAATATGCCTAACTTATACCTGAACTATCTCTTCCCTGAATGCCCTCCATTGCTCTGTTACTGCTTTACCCTGCAATCGCCTTTTCCAATCTACCTGTTCTAGGTCCCTTCTTAAATCACTGAAATTAGCTCTTCCCCAGTTGAGTATTTTTACCGTCAATATTTTCTGGTCTCTTTCCATAATTACTTTAAACCGAATAATGTTGTGGTCACTGTTAGCTAGATGATCTCCTACTGTAACATACTCCACTTGCCCTACTTCATTTCCCAGAACCAGATCCAACACTGCTTCCTTCCTTGTTGGACTGGGGACAAATTGATCAAGAATGTTCTCCTGTGCACACAGCAGAAATTCCTCCTTCCCCACCCTTGGCACTATGTTTTTTCCAGTTTATATTAGGGTAATTAAAGTCTCCTAACACTATTCTATTGTTACACGCCGTTGAAATTTGTCGACAAATTTGCTCCTCTATCTCCTTCTCACTGTTTGGAGGTCTATAAAAAAAACTCCAACAATGTAACAGCTCCTCCTCTGTTCCTCAACTCAATGCAAATATATTCAGTCCTGGAACCATCTAGTAAATCTTTTCTATTTAGAACTGTAACATCATCTTTAATCAATACTGCCACACCTCCTCTTTTTCCTTCTCTATCATTCCTGAATACTTGGTAACCAGGAATATTAAGAACCCATTCCTGGCCTTGTTTGAGCCATGTCTCTGTTAATGCAACCACATCATAATCCCATGTGCCAATTTGTGCTTGCAGCTCACCAAAATTATTAGTTACATTACGGACATTGATGTACATACAATTTAATAACTCCTTCTTCACTTTTGCCATTTTCCTCAAACTGCTGTTTATATCTCTGTCCTCTGATCTCATTGCTGCTCCTTTCTGCTATTTTCTGGCTCCCCTCCCACTGTCAAATTAGTTTAAACCGTACCCAAAAGCACTAGTTAACCTCTAAGCAAGAACATTGGTCCCAGCTCTGTTCAGATGCAATCCGTCCATCTTGTACAGGTGCCCCTTCCCCCTCAGACTCCCGGAGGCACTGCAATGACTCCAGTCGCTCCTCAACCGCCGAAACTCGGAGCTTGAGCTCGAGTAACTGGCTGCACATCCTGCATACATTTCCACTGTTAAAGTTAGCACCTATGAAGTAATGGATTAAACATAGTGGAAAAACTGGATAAACTGCAGCAACAACCCCTGCTGTTGGTATTAAAGCTATTTCAATATTTCTACCATTTCCAAACACTGAATGCAAACATGAATGAAAATTCAGAATAAATATGTCAGGAGAAAAGAGTAGATTGTTCCAAGATAAGTGAAAATGACCAGTCAGGAATTAGCTCACACCTGATTGCAGTTAATGCATTGATGAGGTGGTATCAACAACAACAACTTGTATTGTCTTTAACTTAATAAAACATCCCAAGGAGCTTCACAGGAGCATTATCAAACAAAAATTTGATACCAAGCCACATAAGGAGATATTAGGGCAGGTAACCAAAAGCTTGGTCCAAGAGGTAGGTTTTAAGGAGCAACTTAAAGGAAGAGAGAGAGGTAGAGAGGCGGAGAAGTTTAGGGAGGGAATTCCAGAGCTTAGGGCCTTGGCAGCTGAAGGCACGACCGCCAATGGTGGAACGATAAAAATCAGGGATGTGCAGGAGGCCAGAATTGGAGGACTGCAGATATCTTGGAAGGTTGTAGGGCTGGAGGAGGTTACAGAGATAGGGAAGGGAGAGGCCATGGAGGGATTTGAACACAAAGATGAAAATTTTAAAATCGAGGCATTGCCGGACCAGGAGTCAGCAAGCACAGGGTGATAGGTAAATGGGACTTGGTGCAAGTTAGGATATGGACAGCTGAGTTTTGGATGAGCTCAAGTTTATGGAGGGTGCAAGGTGGGAGGCCGGCCAGGAGATCATTGGAATAGTCGAGTCTGGAGGTAACAAAGGCATAGATGAGGGTTTCAGCAGCAGATGAGGTGAGGCGGGGGCGGAGATAAATAGGATAACAACGGGGTGCCATAGAAGGATGACATATGTTCTGCTCCAAATGTCTGACTATTATCTACAAGAAATGCTTGTACAAAGAAATAGGTGACTAGGACGGCATCAACCATGAGTGATTAATGTAAAACTTCAGTGGCTAGTGTAATAAACATAGGCAGAGGAATCAATTAACTTTGGTATAGAGGAGATGTTTAAGGAGATAAGTTGTTAATAAAACTAGTCATCAAAGGAGCATGGTTTTCAAATTATTTGAAGGACTCGAAAGATAGAGAAACTGAAAAGCCACTCTCTGTGTATAGTTATGTTGATCATCTATGTTAGATATCAAGTCTGTTCTGTACACTCCATCATCAAGTGTCTTGTGCTTACTCGAAGTGTGTCGTTATGAACCACAGAAGGAAGTTGACTAACAGTTAATCTAAGACCTACCACCTTCCATAAACTTGAGCTGATCCAAAACTCTGCTGCCCGTATCCTAGCTCGCACCAAGTTCCGTCCACCCATCGCCCCTGTGCTTGCTGACCTACATTGGCTCCTGGTCCGGCAACACCTCTATTTTAAAATTTTCATCCTTGTTTTTAAATCCCTCCATAGCCTCGTCCCTTCCTATTTCTATAACCTCCTCCAGCCCTACAACCCTCTGAGATCTCTGCGCTCCGCTAATTCTGGCCTCTTGCGTATCCCCAATTTCCATCGCTCCACTATTGGTGGCCGTGCCTTCAGCTGCCTAGGCCCCAAGCTCTGGAATTCCCTCCCTAAACCTCTCTGCCTCTCTTTCCTCCTTTAAGTCGCTCCTTAAAACCTACTTCTACGACAAACCTGTCTTAATATCTACGAGAGACATAAAAACAGGCTGTAAAAGCTTCTATAGGTATGTAAAAAGGAAAAGATTAGCAAAAGTAAATGTGGGTCCCTTTTGGCTGAGACAGGAGAAATTATAATGGGGAATAAGGAAATGGCAGAGAAATTAAACAAATACTTTGTGCTAGATTTTACCAGCCCTGATGAGGCGGCTTTGTAGGCGGGACTGCTGGGAAAATGGGAAAAATTGGGAGCGGGTCCCAACCCCGCTCCCAACCCGCCTCCGAACCATCTTCCTGGGAGGCGGGTCCCCGACTCGTGCAGGACCCTAGCGGCGGGAAGGGGATTAGAGCCAATTAACTGCCTGTTAACAGGTAGTTAACAGGTAGTTAAGAGGCTTTTCCCCATTTTCAGCCTGCTGATGCGGCCTTCCCGACGGCGGGAAAACCCGTCAGGGTCAGCGAGGCGAGCTGTGGGTCTGCTGCAGTGGAAGTGTGCAAATGACAGCTGCAGAGGTAGTGTGATGGGTGCAATGGTGCACAGGTAAGTATGACAGCTGAGAGAATGTAGTGAGAAATATTTTTATTCTATTTATATGTATCTGCAGGTGACAAGATTTGATGTTTCTGTGAAGCCTCATCTGATCGGGAGAATTGACAGATGCCTTCTGCAATCTCACATGCAGTTGCCATCTGTTTTCTCCTAAGGAGATAGTCATTGGTGAGCCAGGGAGCAAGGGCTCACCCTTGGGCAGTGATTGTCAGTGTTTGACAGCACCTCAATCCTGTCAAACACTGACAATTCATCTGTCAAAAAATTATGGGGCCTGTCCCTTTAAGAAAACCAGCAGATGAAGCGTCATGCACTGACGTCATCTGGCACCGGCTTTCCCTTAATTGGCCGGCAAGCCCACAGGGCGGGCTTAACAAGGCCAATCAAGGGAAAATAGCGTCTATTCGTCAGACGTCGCTGGGAGCGGGACTAGAACCCGTAAGGCAGCAGTCCTGCCCCCAACTCGTCTCGGCAGGTAAAATCCAGCCCTTTGTGTCTGTCTTCACGGAAGAAGACACAAAAAACTTCCCGGAAATAGTGAAGTTCCAAGGGTCTAGCAAGAATGAAGAACTGAAAGAAATTATTATTCGTAAAAAAGTAGTACTGGAGAAATTAATGGGGCTAAAAGCCAATAAATCCCCTGGACCTGATGGCCTACATCCTAGGGTTTTGAAAGAGGTGGCTATGGAGATAGTGGCTGCATTGGCTGTCATTTTCCAAAATTCCATTGATTCTAGAATGTTTCCCGAGGATTGGAAGGTAGCAAATGTAACCCCACTATTTAAGAAAGGAGGGAGAGAGAAAACGGGGAACTACAGACCAGTTAGCCTGACATCAGTAGTAGGGAAAATGCTAGAATCTATTATTAAGGACGTGGGAACAGGGCACTTAGAAAATGATAATAGGATTGGGCAGAGTCAACATGGATTTATGAAAGGGAAATCATGTTTGACAAATCGGTTGGAATTTTTTAAGGTTGTAACTAGCAGAATAGATAAGGGGGAACCAGTGGATGTGGTGTATTTGGATTTTCAGAAGGCATTTGATAAGGTGCTACACAAGAGGTTATTAAACAAAATTAGGGCTCATGGGATTGGCGGTAATATACTAGCATGAATTGAGGATTGGTTAACGGACAGAAAACAGAAAGTAGGAATAAACGGGTCATTTTCTGGTTAGCAGGCTGTAACTAGTGGGGTACAAGGGTCAGTGCTTAGGCCTCAGCTATTCACAATCTATATCAATGATTTGGATGAGGGATCCCTGTATATCCAAGTTTGCTGATGATACAAAGCTGGGTGGGAATGTAAGTTGTGACGAGGATGCAAGGAGGCTTCAAGGGGATATAGACAGGCTAAGTGAGTGGGCAAGAACATGGCAAATGGAATTTAATGAGGAGAAATGTGAAGTTATCCACTTTAATAGGAAAAATAGAAAAGCAGAGTATTTTTTAAATGGTGAGAGATTGGGAAATGTTGGTGTTCAGAGGGACCTGGGTGTCCTTGTACACGAATCACTGGAAGTTAACATGCAGCTACAGCAAGCAATTAGGAAAGCAAATGGAATGTAGCCCTTTATTACAAGAGGATTGGAGTATAAGAGTAAAGATGTCTTACTGCAATTATTTAGGGCCCTGGTGAGACCACACCTGGAGTATTGTGTACAGTTTTGGTCTCCTTACCTAAGGAAGGATATACTTGCCATAGAGGGAGTGCAACGAAGGTTCACCAGACTGGTTCCTGGGATGGGGGGATTGTCCTATGAGGAGAGATTGAGTAGACTACGCCTATATTCTCTAGAGTTTAGAAGAATGAGAGGTGATCTCATTGAAACATATAAAATTCTTACAGGGTTTAACAGGGTGGATGCAGGGAGGATGTTTCCCCTGGCTGGAGAGTCTAGAACCAGGGATCACAGTCTCAGAATAAGGGGTCGGCCATTTAGGACTGAGATGAGGAGAAATTTCTTCACTCAGAGGGTGGTGAATCTTTGGAATTCTCTACCCCAGAGGGCTGTGGAGGCTCAGTCGTTGAGTACATTCAAGACAGAGATTGATAGATTTTTGAATATCAAGGGATATGGGGATAGTGCAGGAAAGTGGAAATGAGGTAGAAGATCAGCCATGATCTTATTGAATGGCGGAGCAGGCTCAAAGGGCCAAATGGCCTACTCCTGCTCCTATTTCTTTTGTTCTTATGTTCTTCTGTGGCTTGGTGTCAAATTTTGTTTGCTAACGGTCCTGTGAAGCGCCTTGGGATGTTTTATTACATTAAAGACGCTATATAAATGCAAGTTCTTGTTGTTGAGGTGTCTTCTTGCTATCGCAAGTGACATCTGTGTGAGCTTGTAAATGCTAGGGCTACCTTGTCCTGCCAGTAGTAACCATGTATGCATGAGCTTGAGTTCAGAGGCACGCCACAGATTCAAAAGTCTCCAAAACCTGTCCTGAAAGGCTAAAGGAGGTCCAAGACAGCAATGGCCTGTAATTTGCTGCGCAAGTTCCGGGTTTTCGCGTGCGAAGCGCATGCACGTAAACCGGAACTTGCAATCTGTCAACAATCATCCACATCCCTGGGAAAAGGGCATCCGCGGGTGGAGATTTGCCCAACTTCTGCCTAGTGAATGCACGTGAAATTCTTATGCCTGGTCAAAGCACGTGTAAGGACTGCTTTTACCAGCATAAGAGTTTAAAAAAACATTAAAAATAATTTTTTTTAAATCACTTAAACTTTAAAAAACGTGTTCAATTAGGTAATAGTTTTAGCCCATTAAAACATTTAAATTTATTCTTCAAAAAATTACATTTTTGTTTTAAATATTTAATTAAATGGCATTTAAATTAATTTTAAATTTGTAAAAAAAAATGTATTTGAAGTGTACATGTATTTTTTGGGGTATTCCCATTCTTGCTTATGGAGTTTCTGTACATACGGAATCCCCATAAGCATGAATGGGGATCCCCTTCTTTTATTGGTTGGGCCGGCCCACGTGATCCCAGGGGCACTAGTGAACCGCCTGCACCCCGAGATATGTGGGCCTCTACCCGCGGGTAACCGGAGAGGCCCAGGACCGCGACTCTCCTTACCCCCCGGACCACCAGGTACGCGGGTATTTTATTGGCGGATCAGAGGCATTTCCCCACAGGAAGCCTCCGGTCGCAAATTCAGGGCCAATGAGTTCTGCAAATTCCTCCTTCAAATTTGTCACGTTGTTCCCAGATGTAACCATAGCAAGTGTTACAAGTTTCAGGTCTGCACTAGATATTTTGGGGGAGAAATTCGGTCTCGTCCCGTTTGGAGCGCAATTATCGGCCCGCGAAAAGTTTAGCACTTGGCACAAATTATCGCCTCCGACTGCAAACTTGGCTTCTATCGCCCCTGGAGGTGATTGCAGCGCTAAATCAGGCACTACACACCTGTCTTAAGGCGCAAAGGCCGAGGAGCGAGGCGCTAAATCAGAGCGCTGGCGAAGCTCAGGTGAGATCAGTTAGCTATGGAACACAGACACCTGGCGCCGGCCAGTTCTTAAAGGGGAGGGTCGATGTTGCTCTCCAGTCACACCCTGCTCATTGCAGCCTTGAATCTCGGCCTGGAGAAACCTCAACCTCAAGAACTATGGAGAGGTCCAGGGAATGAGCTCAGCGCTTCAGCGACCGGGCCTTGGTGGATCTGGTTGGCGCAGTGGAGCGCTGAAGATCAATACTGTACCCAGAGAGTGGCAGGAGGCCATTGCCCCACGACTATAGAAGAGTGTGGAGGGAGGTGGCTCAGCACGTCTCCTCCAGGAGCATGGTGCCCAGGACCCACACACAATGTCGGAAAAAGTTCAATGACCTCACTCGGGAGGTCAGGGTGAGTGGCTGCTTTTCAATACCTCTCCATCCCTCCATCTCAACCTCACTCTATGGCCAGAGGGTGTAAAAACCCCAAATGCCAAACACTCATCCAAGACCTATGGCCATCTCATAAAACACACACACATTCCACACCTTGCATACAATCAGGGCTATTCAACTATGGGAGGCACATCAGGCAAGCACATTGCTGCACATTTACTCAGACGCCATCCTTTTTCTTGCAGGTCAAGCTATCTCATAATAGGCGGCAGCAGCAATGGAGGTGGAGGGCCGCCTCAGCTGCAAACCCTCAGCGATCTGGAGGCGCGCGTCCACAGGATCGTCGCAAGCCAGGTGATAGGTCCTGTGGCCGCTGGAGAGGTCGACCCCCTTCGGGACACAATGGTAAGTTCATCAGCTTTCTCTCCTCTCTCATTCCACTTGTCCCTCATAACACCAGCCTTTTACACTTTCAATCCAACTTACTAACTGTCTCCAGTCCTTGCTCCCTTACTGCCCCACTGTCCTGACGCTAAAGCCACTCTTGTACCTCCCTGCTTTCAGAAGGTGAACCACCAGCTGAGGAGACGGGCCCTCAACCTGCCAGTGGGAGCAACGCCGCAGGCGAGGAGTAAGAGGAAGCTGGAGCCTCAGCGCCTGCGTCTCCCGAGGGAGCCCATGCCCACACTGGGACCACGTCTTCCCTGGAGGGGAGCAGGGGGAAGGGTCTGCTGAGGGTGAAGCTCCGGGATCCAGTGGGCTGCAGCAACACGATGTGGTTAGGGAAGCTCGGGGGCCTTCTCCCAGGAGGGAGAGCAGACCAGCGAGTCCTGCTGCACTGGACGCAGAGGAGGAGCGGCTCATCGCGGAAATGAATACCCAGGCGGTGAACATGCACACTAAGCTCATGGGTGCAACGGGAGGGGTGTCCGAAAGCATTGATGGACTGGCAAGGAGTGTGGAGCACTCCGCTGCAGCACAGGCGGACGCCACACAACTGCTTAGTGCTGCAATTCAGTCACTGGCTGCTGCGATCCAATCTCAGACTGCTCTCATGCAGTCTCAGATTGAGGCAACGCAAGCACTGACTGCTGCAATCGTCGCTGGTTTGGACACATTGCCCTGGGGCTCTCACGGCGCCGCAGCAGGCCAGCTATCTGTGCTCGAGCAGATTGCTCCGGATGCTGAGGTGCTGCCCCGTGGGAGTGCCAGTGTGTCGGTCGAGCAGGAAGGTGCTGTCCTCTCTCAGGATGACAGCATTTCAGCTCCCACCACTGGCACTTCCCCATTGCACTTGCCACCGCCTGCAACACAGCCAGCCCAGACTGCTGCCGCCCATGCAGAGTTGGTGCAGTCTGCAGCCGGGGCCTCCAGGTCAAGGGCGTCCTTCAAGGGCATCTGTAGTCTCAGGATCTGACATTCAGCAGCCTTCCACCAGCCTTGCTGCAGCCACTGGGGCCCTATTTCGGAGGAGCAGTAGGATGGGAAGGGGGGAAGTGCGCAATGAATGGAGATCACCCTCGAAGGGCAAACAGTAGGAGGTCTCAAGAAATGTTGGGAATGTTTTTATTAAACGCCGAAGTTCGTCTGATAGCTTTTGTTTAGTGTTTTGGCCTTTATCTCCAGCTTGTGAGAACCAGTTATGTTAATTAATGATTTGTTGTGTTTGTTTCTGTTAGTTTGTCATGAATAAATGACACACACAGAGTTTGTAAAATAAAAAAGTTGTTGTATTCAAAATGTACGGGGTAAAAATTCAGTTGGTTGCGCCTCCCATTAGCGCCTTAAGAGGGCGCTAATGGGGCGCAAAGCCGCTAACGCCCGGGCGCAGCGATGTTTGCGCCGCTCGAGAACTTAACTTGAGATTGTGCGGCGGCGCTAAAACTTACCGCTGCGACCACCTGCGCGCGCAGATTGTGACGTCATTCCATGGTGCAACGTCCTTGTGGCGCCCCGGAGCGGAAATTGAGTGGCGCCCCCTGCCTTACCGCCTGGCGCATCCAACGACCAGAAGACTGGAACGCTATCAATCGCTGTGGGGCTGGGGGGGGCGCTATTTAAAGGGGGCCTCTTCCTGTCTTTTATTGTCGGTGGCATTTTTGAACTACGCATTCTGAGAGAGAGAGGGAGAGACTTCTGGAGAGATTCAACGTTGTGTGAAGGAGTTTTGGGTACTGAGCAGCACTTTGCAGGTTCATTTTGATTTGCCATTCCTTGTATCGATTTAGCAGAGACTGTGGGAGCTGCACTCTGAGCTCTTTGCCTGGTACTCTCCACTGTTCTTTCCAGCACATTTGATGTGCAAGTCTCTCCAGGCCGAGATTCAAGGCTGCAATGAACAGGATGTGGATGGAAAGCAAGATTAACCATCCCCTTTAAGAACTGGCCCGTGCCATTGTGTGTGTGTTCCATTGCTGACTGACATTACATGAGCTTCGCCAGCGCTCTGAGTTAGCGCCTCACTCCTTGGCCTTTGCGCCTTAAGACAGGTGTGCAGCGCCTGCTTTAGCGCTCCACTCACCTCCCGGGGCGGTAAAAGTGAAGTTTCCAGTCAGTGCCGATAATTAGCGCCAGGCGCTAATATTTGCGTCCAGACGATATTTGCGCCCCAAATGGGGCGCGACCTAATTTCTACCCCTACATGTTTGGCCTTTGGAATCATTGCTGTCTTGGCCGGCTATAGGGGTTGCAGGTTGCTTTCCATCATGTTGTTCTCCATGCCAGAAGCCATCTTCTGAGTAGGGGCCTAGAAGCGGCTTGTTATCAGCCGTTGACGGACGGCACTTGCAGTTTCAACATTGTGGGCCTCCCTCCCGCCTTGGTGCTGCTGCTGATCATCCTCCTCCTCCGGTGGTGCACCAATCCTTGGTGGCATGGGCTGGCTCCTGAGGATTGCCAGGTTATGAAGCATGCAGCACACAACTATGAAGAGGGACACTCGCTCAGGAGAGTACTGCAGGGCTCCTCCTGAGTGGTCCAGACAGCGGAACCGTTGCTTCAGCACGCCGATCGTCTGCTCAATTATGTTCCTGGTAGCGATATGGCTCTCATTATACTGCAGCTCGGCAGGACTGTTGGGGTAACAGAGCAGTGTCATCAGCCAGGTGCAGAGTGGATAACCCTTGTCCCCGAGGAGCCAACCACTTGGCTGATGCGGTGCCTGGAAAAGGTCTGGCACACCAGTCTGGCGCAGGATGAAAACGTTGTGGCTGCTGCCAGGATAGCGGGCATTGACGGCGAGTATCAGCTGTCTGTGGTCACAGACCAACTGGACATTTAAGGAGTGGTAGCCCTTATGGTTTCGGAAAACCTCTGCATTTTCATGCGGTGCCCGGAATGCTACATGCGTGCAGTCAATGGCGCCCTGCACCATGGGGAAGCCCACTATCCTCGCAAAGCCACATGCGCATTCGTGCTGTTTGGCCTGGGTCATGGGGAAAGAGATGTACTGGCGTCTCCTTTTATAGAGGGCAATTGTCACCTCCCGGATACAGCAATGGACCGCGAATTGGGAGATATTGGTGATGTCCCCAGTAGCTGCTTGAAAGGAGCCGGTGGCATAAAAATTCAGAGCCACTGTGACCTTCACTGCCACCAACAGAGACGTTCTGGTCCTGAGTTGAGGCTGCAGATCTGGTTGCAGCAGGTGGCAGAGCTCAGTGACCACCTCCTTGCTGAAGCGCAGCCTGCGCAAATACTGCTCGTCAGACAAATGAATGTAGGAGAATTGTCCCCGGAGTACCCTGGGAAGGTAAGGTCTCTTGTGCAGAGGCCTGTTGGCCCTCCTCCCTCTGGCCATGTTTGCCACTCTCTCTCAGCGTCTCTGATGCCTCCGATTCTGCAGGCGCAGGACGACGCCCCGAATCAGTGCAGCCCCCACAGTCTCTTGACAATCGAAGCAATGAAGGTCAAATCCAAAAGAACCTGCAAAGTGCTGCTCAGTAGCCAAAACTAATTCACAGAGTTGAATCTCTCCAGAAGTCTCTCTCTCTCTCTCAGAAACTCTCTCTCTCTCAGAATCTCTCTCTCTCTCTCTCTCTCTCAGAATGCGTGGTGCAAAAATGCCTACGACAAAAAAAGCCTTTAAATAGCACTCCCCCAGTCCCTTCCCGACTGCAAAACGTTCCACTCTCCCTGTCGTTGCTAGCGGCAGGCAGAAAGGAAGGGGGCGCCACTCAATATCCGGTCCGGGGCGCTACCAGGGCGTTGCACGCGCGACTGACATCACGATCTGCGGGCGCAGGAGATCGTGGCGGTAGAGTTTAGCACCGCCTCAAAAACTCTGGTCCATTTCGCAAGCGGCGCAAACATCACCGTGCCCGGGCGCCAGTTGTTTTGCGCCCCGTTAGCGCCCTCTTAGGACGCAAACGGGAGGCGCTAATCGACTGAATTTTTCCCCCTTATTCTCTTGGATTCAGCATCACCAGAATATCCCATAAACAGACTCCATGGCCTAGAAATTTGCTCCCTGCGCTGGAACGGGTAGGTCTAAGGCCCACCCGAAATTTGGGCCTCAGGTTTCATGAACATCACACCGGTGACCTGCAGACACCTGCTGGGCGTTTCCTGGCAGCTCGCCGGTGAAGACCTCTGGAATTTTGGACCATGGCAGCGGCCCGCAGGGGTGGAAATAGAGTAGCCAATCCTTCAGGACTGCCCTGGAATCTCCAGGAATTAAACATTAATTTCCAGGACACTCCTGCGAGCAACCCAAAAGAAAAATCATAATGGCATTAACAAATTTTCTTTCAACAGTTTTTTTTACTAGTTATAAAAATATTGGACATGGGAAAAAAGGTTGTTTGACTGATGGTGGGCAGGGCAGTTGGAGGCAGGAGGTCATATGATGTCACCTCCAGGAATATGTCATATCAGAATCGAAAACCCTAGGTGGGAGGGAGGGGTATGACCGTGAGAGGGGTCGCTCAGGACATCGGAACCAGGCTGCGGGAGATTGCGGAGGTGGGGTCGATCATGTGGTGGCAGCCAGCGGCTTGTGGTTGGAATGTGGAGCCGGGAAGAGCAATCCTACATCTCTCGGCTCCACATTCAGCTAAGTATATTTTAAAAACTTACCTTTTTGGTAGTGGCCTGCAGCGCTCCCTTTAAGGACCGGCTGCATTCAGAGAAAACCAATTTTGCACAGGGAGATGGAAATAGGAGTTAGGCCACTTATTTGCATATGAAAACGGCCGAGGCATGGGCTCTGGATGCCTATTTTTTTTGCCTATACCTATATATGGCGGGCAGCGCCCTTCCTTCCTGCCATATTTGAAGCCACACAGTGCCATCGAATTTCTAGTTCCATGTCCTACAATCAGGTATTTATCTTTCCATCCCAATATCAAGTGACATAATAGTATGACCCGGGGCCATAGCAATAAGACCCCTCGTTGTGTGCACTAGATACTGTGATCTTGCATTGGCCCCAAGTGCTTTTCTACTTTCTTCAGGAAGATGGACGAATAAACACGCTGCTGAGACGAGGGCAATTGTAAACCTAGAAATTATTGTATTTTACACAAAATACAGGACTTAACAGAATACAATTTTCAGTGAAATGCTCGTTATTTCATACTGCTTCTTATAATATGGATAACAACAAAAGTACATCAGTCTACTCATTAACAGGCCAAATCCACTTTTTAGGCTATCAATCCATGAAACTAGCCGACAGTATACTTTCGCTTACAACACATACAGGGGGAGAATTTGGTCCCATTTTAGCTCAAATTTTAGGCGAAAAATTAAGAGTTGGCGCAACAATTTCCAGGTGTGAGAGTTCTCTTTGTGGCTCGGTGTCAAATTTTGCTTTATTACGCTCATGTGAAGTGCCTTGGGACGTTTTACTACGTTAAAGGCGCTGTATAAATACAAGTAGTTATTGTTGTTGTCATCAGCAAATACAGAAAATCAACTGCAGCATGTGGACAGCTAAATGTTTCGGTCTCATGCTTTGTGCTAACAGGACACACACTTATATTAGCATGCCAAATTACAGGATTTGCTGAAAATCTGGGAGCTACCTTTACCCTCCTTCCAGCAGATACCAAGTTAGAAGTTGTGTTGAAAGTGAGTGAAAGAGCTCCCCTTAAAGAGGTACATTCACCCTTTAATATGCAGGTCAGCGTGAAATTACACAGAGCAGGTGAGGCTGCTGCCGATTCCATCGGCCAGACACACTTTCACAATGAGGGCCAATGGCACTGCAGCCCTGAATTTCCTGGTTTTAGACTTAGAATGCGCTAGGGGTAAGTTAGAATGAAAAATAGAAGGCTCAGTTGTTGCTACAATCAGCAGAGACTGGCAGAAGCAATGAGTTTTTGAGCCTGAAGACTGCTGAAAGTGATGGTGGTGATTACTGCAGCAGGGAACAACTTTTTGATGTGATTTGTTTTTTGGTATTGAAATGTGAACCCCGCCCCCAGTCAACAGTAGGTATGGCATACCCTATGGACATATACTTGTCTGCCATTATCATGGAAGAGCAGGACAGGAAAGAAAAAGAGTTAAGCTGCATTTATGGAGGTTGAACCCCACCAGATTGGACATTCCTGTGAAGGTGGGTCCAGCTGCTTTGGAAGCAAAGTACATGGAGGAGAGCATCAGGATGACTGTCACTAAGGGGGCTCTCTGTTACTGCTGCAAAGGGAATCTGAGCACAACTGATCAATGAAGTCTTCTCTTCTGTGTAATATAGACTGCCTTTGGCACCAGAGCCTCATCTCCTTCTCCCCTATTTTTAAATAATGGAACAATCCTTGAATCCAGTACCCAACCTGGAACGTAATGCATGGGCCCCGATATTTATGGGGGGGGTTATGGGGGACTGCAGTAGCGCGGATAAACTCCGGCAAGGCCAGGGACGTGGAATTTCTGTCGAACTTAACAGCAGGACCTCATTATAATTTTTTTTCCCCATCTGGCAGCCGGACAAACTGATCGGACGCTGTACAGTGATGGGACTCTGTACAGTGAAAGGATTCTGTACAGTGAAGGGACGCTGTACAGTGAAGGGACGCTGTACAGTGAAGGGACGCTGTACAGTGAAGGGATTCTGTACAGTGAAGGGATTCTGTACAGTGAAAGGACGCTGTACAGTGAAGGGACGCTATACAGTGAAAGGACACTATACAGTGAAGGGACGCTGTACAGTGAAGGGACGCTGTACAGTGAAGGGACGCTGTACAGTGAAGGGACGCTGTACAGTGAAGGGACGCTGTACAGTGATGGGACGCTGTACAGTGATGGGACTCTGTACAGTGAAGGGACGCTGTACAGTGAAGGGACGCTGTACAGTGATGGGACTCTGTACAGTGAAGGGACGCTGTACAGTGATGGGACTCTGTACAGTGAAAGGATTCTGTACAGTGATGGGACTCTGTACAGTGAAAGGATTCTGTACAGTGAAGGGATTCTGTACAGTGAAAGGACGCTGTACAGTGAAGGGACGCTATACAGTGAAAGGACACTATACAGTGAAGGGACGCTGTACAGTGAAGGGACGCTGTACAGTGAAGGGACGCTGTACAGTGAAGGACGCTGTACAGTGAAGGGACGCTGTACAGTGATGGGACGCTGTACAGTGATGGGACTCTGTACAGTGATGGGACCCTGTACAGTGATGGGACTCTGTACAGTGATGGGACTCTGTACAGTAAAAGGATTCTGTACAGTGAAGGGACGCTGTACAGTGAAGGGACGCTATACAGTGAAAGGACGCTGTACAGTGAAGGGACGCTGTACAGTGATGGGACGCTGTACAGTGATGGGACTCTGTACAGTGAAGGAACTCTGTACAGTGAAGGGACGCTGTACAGTGAAGGGACGCTGTACAGTGATGGGACGCTGTACAGTGAAGGGACGCTGTACAGTGAAGGGACTCTGTACAGTGAAGGGACTCTGTACAGTGAAGGGACGCTGTACAGTGAAGGGACGCTGTACAGTGAAGGGACGCTATACAGTGAAGGGACGCTGTACAGTGAAGGGACTCTGTACAGTGAAGGGACTCTGTACAGTGAAGGGACTCTGTACAGTGAAGGGACGCTATACAGTGAAGGGACGCTGTACAGTGAAGGGACTCTACAGTGAAGGGACTCTGTACAGTGCAGGGACTCTGTACAGTGAAGGGACGCTGTACAGTGAAGGGACGCTATACAGTGAAGGGACGCTGTACAGTGAAGGGACGCTGTACAGTGAAGGGACGCTATACAGTGACGGGACGCTGTACAGTGAAGGGACGCTGTACAGTGAAGGGACTCTGTACAGTGATGGGACGCTGTACAGTGAAGGGACGCTGTACAGTGACGGGACGCTGTACAGTGACGGGACGCTGTACAGTGAAGGGACGCTGTACAGTGAAGGGACGCTGTACAGTGAAGGGACGCTGTACAGTGAAAGGACTCTGTACAGTGACAGGACGCTGTATAGTGAAGGGACTCTGTACAGTGAAAGGACTCTGTACAGTGATGGGACGCTGTACAGTGATGGGACTCTGTACAGTGAAGGGACGCTGTACAGTGATGGGACTCTGTACAGTGAAGGGACGCTGTACAGTGAAGGGACGCTATACAGTGAAGGGACGCTATACAGTGAAGGGACGCTATACAGTGAAGGGTCGCTCTACAGTGAAGGGACGCTGTACAGTGAAAGGACTCTGTACAGTGAAGGGACGCTGTACAGTGAAAAGACTCTGTACAGTGAAGGGACGCTGTACAGTGAAGGGACGCTGTACAGTGAAAGGACTCTGTACAGTGAAGGGACTCTGTACAGTGAAGGGACTCTGTACAGTGAAGGGACGCTGTACAGTGAAAGGACGCTGTACAGTGAAAGGACTCTGTACAGTGAAGGGACGCTGTACAGTGAAGGGACGCTGTACAGTGAAAGGACTCTGTACAGTGAAGGGACTCTGTACAGTGAAGGGACTCTGTACAGTGAAGGGACGCTGTACAGTGAAAGGACGCTGTACAGTGAAAGGACGCTGTACAGTGAAGGGACGCTGTACAGTGAAGGGACGCTGTACAGTGAAAGGACTCTGTACAGTGAAGGGACTCTGTACAGTGAAGGGACGCTGTACAGTGAAAGGACTCTGTACAGTGATGGAACGCTGTACAGTGACAGGACTCTTGTGATTGAATGATGTACAATTAGTGAATGCTAACCTTTCTTGTTGACGAAGGCAGCTGGCTGATTTGTCGAGTGTCTTGATGGCTACGTGTGTCCACTACACCCAGCACTCGTGGGAAGCCAGCTACGGCAGTAAATCCCACTGCCTTTCATTCTGACTATTGGTGTCAATTGGGAAACCGATGTAGTCATTGGACCTGGCATTTATGGACTACAGACTGATTGATGTGCGAAATATCACTTGTTGCAGCCTGGAAGGAGACCAAGGCAAAGAAGTGGCCCGTGGACTGTAGACAGCCTGTCTGGAGCTGTACAGCCTCCTCACACACTGCTCTTCAGACAATTTCAGGACAGTGACTCATGGCCTCTACACCCAATGAGCAAGACATTCTTTGAATAGCCCCCCTCACATGTGATTTGAGAGACCTAACTACTGTTACTTCTGGTTGGCCACCCGACTGCTTCTGGTGCTCCAATTCCTCCTCTTCATGCAACCAAACTAAGTGGCAAAATTATAAGCCCTGTGCTTACTGAGGGCAAAGAAGCAGAATAAATGCAGAAAAACAATAATCTGCAAGGCAAACTCTCCTGTGGAAATCCAAAATAAACTATAGCAAACAAGTACTAGGTAAGTGCCCCTTTAAATACCGATTCTAATTGCCGTTTGGTAACCAATCCCGCTAAGTTTTACTCAGCAGGTTCAGTGTTGGGTGTGACTTCTATTTTTGAATGCTAAAATTGCATTCGAGTTCCAATGGCATCATATGACCCAAATTTGCATGTAGTAATTAGGCTCCCATCTGACTCATAAATTAAAAGAACGGGCAGTCAAGTGGCAGATGCAATTTAATGTGGATAAGTGTGAGGTAATACATTTTAAGAGGGAAAACAAGGAATAGGATTACACACTTAATTAAAAGACAATCAAGAGTGAGGATGAACAAAGAGACACAGGGGTTCAAATGCATAAATCCTTGAAAGTGTGAGTGCAGGTACATAAAGCCCAATAGAATTTGGGGTTTTAAAAATAGGGGCACAGAGCACAAGAGCAAAGGAGTAATGGTGATTTTTTTTACAAAACATTGGTTAGACCACAGTTATAGTACTGTGTGCAGTTTTAAGCACCCCATTATAGAAAGGACATTAAATCCACAGAGAGCGTACAGTGTGGATTCACCGGGATGATGTCAGGGATGGGAAAATTCAGGTATTAGGAGAGAACTAAGATACTGGGACTATATCCACTGGAGCAGAGAAGGCCAACAGGAGATTATGGTTTTAATATAATTATTTTTAAATTGTGAAGAGTTTTGATAGAGTGAATATGAAAAACTATTTCCTCTGGTTGGGAAATCAGTTGAGGGATCATCAATTTAAAATGATTACTAAAAGAGTGAGGAGTAAGGTGAGGAGAAAGGTCTTTACACAGATGGTTGTTGGGGCATGGTATGCAGTGTTGCAGGGAGTGGTTGAGGCAGGGACTGTTGCATCTTTTAAGGGAAAACTGGATAAATACTTGAAGCTATGGGATTAGTTTTGGACTGCTCTAACAAGGGCTGGCACAGGCATGATGGGTCGAATGGCTTTTTCAGTGCTATGAACTCATATGGTTCTATAGTGTAAGCATTCGCAACTTCTGCAGCCTCTCCATGGCTCACCTACAAGAGTAGTCGGAGACACACAAGCCAAAAAACATATATCAAGATCTTTAAAAAAGTGTAAAGAGACACTAAAAATATTTTAAAAAGCCACTTCAGCTTTGCACAAGCCAATGATTGCAGTTGTGTCAGGAATGGCCAGAATTCTAATATCAATAGTGAACTCCTGTTCCTGCAGCTCAACTATAAAATAAGAGCTGAGCTACTATTTCATTTTGTTATAACTCCTGTGGCTAACAGCAGAAAATATAGGCAAAAGACTACTAGTGTATCGGTCCCCCCACCACACAGCAACTTATGTAAAATTTACAGCACAGAAACGGGCCATTGGGCACAACTGGTCTGTCCTGGTGTTTATGCTCAACATGAGTCACCTCCCACCCCTCTTCGTCTAACCCTGTCACATCTAGCTTCCCCTTAAATGCATCTATGATATCCGCCTCAACTAGTCCAGGTGGTAGCGAGTTCCAGAATCTAACCACTCTCTGTGTAAAGAAGTTTCTCTTGAATTCCTTTATGGATTTATTGCTGACTAACTTGTATTTATGGCCTCTAGTTTTGGACTCTCCCACAAGTGGTTATATCCATTGTCTCTTTGTCCTATTAAATATCTTTTTTCATAGGCTGCTGTCCCATTGGTATATGGTCCCGGCTTTGTTCAGGTGCAACTTGTCCACCTTGGCACCTTTTCAAAATGGACGGGTTGCATTTGAACAAAGCCGGGACCAACGTTCTCACTGAGAGGTTAACGTACTGTTGGGGAGGGTTTAAGCTACTTTGCCAGGGGATGGGGAACCAGAAAATAGCAGAAAGCGGCAGAAATGAGATCATAGGACAAAGATATAAACAGCAGTAAAATTAGAAATATACCAAAAATTGCAGGGACCAGATTGAGGAAAATAGCAAAAGTGACGAAGGAGGTTTTAAATTGCATGTACGTCAATGTCCGTTGTGTAACTAATAAGGTTGGTGAGCTGCAGGCACAAATTGCTACATGGGATTATGATGTGGTTGCATTAACAGAGACATGGCTCAAACAAGGTCTGGAATGGGTTCTTAATACTCCTGGTTACCAAGTAATCAGGAATGATAGAGAAGGAAAAAGAGGAGGAGGCGTGGCAGTATTTAATAACGATGATGTTACAGTTCTAAATAGATTGGATTAACTAGATGGTTCTCGGACAGAGACTTGAGCACATAAATCTAGGCTGACACTTCAGTGCAGTACTGAGGGAGTGGTGCACTGTAGCAGGTGCCGTCTTTCAGATGAGACGTTAAATCGAAGCCCCGTCTGCTCTCTCAGGTGGACAGAAAAGATCCCATGAACTATTTCGATGAAGAATAGGGGAGTTATCCCAAGTGTGCAGGCTAATACTTATCCCTCAATCAACATAACAAAAACAGATTATCTGGTCATTATCACATTGTTGTTTGTGGGAGCTTGCTGTGCGCAAATTGGCTGCAGCATTTCCTACATTACAACAGTGACTACACTTCAAAAGTACTTCATTGGCTGTAAAGCACTTTGGGACATCTTGAGGTAATGAAAGGCACTATATAAATGTAGGTCTTTCTTTCTTTCAATCTATTTGCCTTGAGTTGAGGAACAGAGCTGTTACATTGTTGGGAGTTTTTTTTATAGAGCTCCAAACAATGAGAAGAGATAGATGAGCAAATTTATCAGCAAATTTCAACAGCATGTAACAAAAATAGAATATTATTAGAAGACTTTAATTACCCTAATTCAGAGTGGGGAAAACATAGTGCTAAGGATAGGGAAGGAGAGGAATTTCTGCTGTGTGCACAGGAGAACTTTCTCAACCAATATGTCTCCAGTCCAACAAGGAAGGACGCAGTGTTGGATCTGGTTCTGGGAAATGAAGTAGGGCAAGTGGAGTATGTTACAGTAGGAGATCATCTAGCTAACAGTGACCACAACATCATTCGGTTTAAAGTAATTATGGAAAGAGACCAGAAAATATCGAACGTAAAAATACTCAACTGGGGAAGAGCTAATTTCAGTGATTTAAGAAGGGATTGCAGGGTAAAGCAGTAACAGAGCAATGGAGGGCATTCAGGGAAGAGATAGTTCAGGTACAAACTAGGCATATTCCTTTGAAGGGAAAACGTAGAGCATCCAAAGCTAATGTGGCCTGGATGACAAAGGAAATAAAAGTTAAAATAAAACAGAAAAAGGAGGCTTATGACAAATGTCAAGTTAATAACCAGGAAGATTATGGAAAGTACAGGAGGGAATTGAAAAAGTTAATACAGGAGGCAAAGAGAGGTTACGAGAAAAGATTAGCAGGCAACATTAAATTGAACCCTAAAGCATTTTACAAACATATAAAGTGTAAGCGGTTAGTGAGGGAAAAAGTTGGGCCGATTAAGGACCCAAAGGGAAATCTTCATGTAGAGGCAGAGGACTTGGTAAAAGTATTAAATGAGTACTTCATGAGTCTTCACAAGAGGAAGCGGATGAGGTGAAGGTTACACTAAAAGAGAGGGACGTTGTGGAGAGGATAGTAATAGATCGAGAAGATGTACTAAAAAGATTAGCATCACTGAAAGTTGGTAAGTCACCTGATTCAGATGGAATGCATCCTAGGTTGCTGAAAGAAGCAAAGGTAGAAATAACAGAGGCATTGGTCACAATCTTTCAATCCTCACTGGATACAGGAGCAGTGCCGGAGGACTGGAGCATTGATAATGTTAGACCACTATTCAAGAAAGGGGAGAGGGATAAACCGGGCAACTACAGGTCAGTCAGACTAACATCGGTGGTGGGGAAGTCATTGGAAACCATTATCAGGGACAAAATAAACTTTTATTTGGAAAGGCATGGGTTAATCAAGGAGAGCCAGCATGGATTTGTTAAAGGCAAATCATGTCTGACTAACTCGATTGAATTCTTTGATGAGGTAACAGAGAAGGTTGATCAAGGTAGTGCAGTAGATGTTGTATATATGGACTTTCGGAAGGCATCTGACAAAGGGCCACACAGGAGACTTATTAAGAAGGAAGCCCATGGAATTAAGGGGAAAGTGGCGGTATGGGTACAGAATTGGCTCAGTGACAGGAAACAGAGGGTGGTGTTGGATGGATGTTTTTCTTCACTGGGAGGTGGTTTGCAGTGATGTTCCCCAAGGGTCAGTTTTGGGTCCATTACTCTTTTCAATTTTTATAAACGACCTAGTCTAGGCTGTAGGGAGCAGCATTATAAAGTTTGCAGATGATACGAAACTTGGCAAAGTAGTAGATCATGATGAGGATAGTTATAGGCTTCAGGATGACATAGAAAGGATGGTGAAATGGGCAGCAGCATGGCAGATGGAGTTCAATGCAGAGAAGTGTGAAGTGATGCACTTTGGGAGGACTAATATGGAAAGCCAGTATACTATAAATGGCACGATTTTGAAAAATGTAGATGAACAGAGACCTTGGTGTCCATATGCACAAATCTGTAAAGGTGGCAGGGCAAGTTGATAAGATGGTTAAAAAAGTATGTGGATTACTTGGGTTTAAAAATAGAGGAATAGAATATAAAGCAAACAGATCATGCTACAACTTTATAAATCACTGGTTAGGCCTCAGCTGGACTATTGTGGACAATTCTGGGCAGCACACTTCAGGAAAGGCCTTAAAAAGGGTACTGAGGATGTTATGAGGGATGAGGGACTTCAGTTATGAGGAGAAGATGGAAAAGTTAGGACTGTTCTCCTTGGAACAGAGAAGGTTATGAGATGACTGAATAGAGCTTTCAAGATGATGAGAGGTTTTGATAGAGTGGATAGAGAAAAACTATTCCCTCTGGCAAGTGGGTCAAAAACCAGAGGTCATAGACTTAAAATCATTGGCAAAAGAGTTGTGGGGATCTGGAACGCTGTACCTGAAAAGGTGGTGGAAGCTGATTCCATAAATAATTTGAAAAGGGAGTTGGACAGGTACTTGAGGATGAGGAACTCACAGGGGTACAGACAAAAAACGGGGATGTGGGACTAAGCACGACTGCTCTTTCTAAGAGCCAGCACAGGCACAACCAGCCGAATTACCTCCTTCTGTGCTGTAATTTTCTATGATTCTATGATCTCGGCCTAGGAGATTTTAACTCCCAGCCCTTGTCAGTATAGTCTCAATCAGACTCGAGCCAAAAACTGGCAGGCAGCAGCAGCTGGCCAGCGGTCGGAAGCACATGGTCGGGTGGCAGGAGGCCGCCAGGCACTGAAGGAACGGTGAAATAATAACAGAAAAAGCTGGAAAAATTAAGCAGGTCAAGCAGCATCTTTGGAGAGAGAAACAGAATTAATGTGCTGAATTTTCGCATCCAAAAACAGGTAAGTTGGGGTCGGGTCAGACGTTAAAATTTTTAATATCTGAACCCCGATCCAACCGTCCACTTCCAGGTTTAATGGAGGCGGGACAAGGGGCAGGCAGCCAACCTGATCCCGGGAGGCAGGTTGGCAATTAAAATATTTTAATGGGGCTGGCAGCCTCTTATTTAACCTGTTCTGCAGCAGAAGGGAGAAGAGGACAGCTTCGGGGAGAAGGTAAGTGCCTTTACAGCATGGTTTGTGAGCCAGGAGGAGCAGAAATGCTTCCCCCCCTGGTCCTCCCAAGCTTTCCCACCATCAGACACCCCCCAAAACATAGATCCCCAGGCTCGGGGATCAAACCTACCTGCTCCTGCGGCCTGCTCCGATGACCTCCCCACCCAACTGAAAACCGAGCCTGTCAATCAGGCTGACTTCGGGCGGGAACCTGTCAAATACAAAACACGCATGCTATGGAGTTAAAACTCCACAGCATGCGGGGAAAACAGCACTTCTGTCCAAAACTCCACTCCCGTCCGCCTACATGACCCACCCCGGTTAATATCCAGGCCAACGTTTCAGGTCAATGACCTTTCATCAGAACTAAAAAATGTTAACTCAGTTTTTCTCTCCACAGCTGCTGCCTGACCTGCTGAATGTTTCCAGCATTTCTTGTTTTTATTTCAGATTTCCAGCATGCACAGTATTTGCAGCATGCGCAGGGCCTGGAGAAGCCCCACAAGGAAATGAAAAAAGTAAAAACACATCTTTTGGCTCCGATTCCTCTTCCTGCTAAGTTGGCTCGACAATATGGGATGACAGCGAGTGAGTCCTACGGGTGATTTTAGATGCCCACCCGCCCAGTTCCCACTAAGTGGACACGGTTAAATTATTATTGGCAGCTATCAAATCTATACAATAATGGTTATTAAACGTATGGGGGCTGTTCCATATAGCAGCTTTACAGATGCTGTTGATTGGCAGTGACAGTAATTGGGCTAATACATTTAATACAATGTGTAAAGCCTTTAACAGGATTGTAAGTCAATACTTTAGTGATTCTTGATCTGGAGTCTTGACTGGTTGAATATGCATTCCAGCACAGGACTTACATGATTTATACAGGGCTTACATACGACACACGATCAACATGACACATGTGGCAAAAAACAAGTATGAGATAAAACATCATTCAGAGAACCTTCCCAGAAACAATCTAATTTCTACAGTGTAGAGAAAGCTAAATGAAGAAGTATTGTTTGTCCATCCCTCAACTTTAACTGCTAGTCAAAGTAACTTAAACAAAGACTTTATTTCTTACCACCAGCATCTAAAATCCTTTTTCCAAACTTATTCCTGTAAAATAAATAAAGTAAAATTATTCAGAATACATTGAAGTCACAAAACCAAATTTCACAGTCTTTGCACAATCTGGCAATGGGAGGCAAGGCTCCCAGCTCAACGGGAGTGTAGACCTGTGCATTGTGATGATCAGCGCGTCCAATTTGTGGCACTCCCGATTTTCCAGTAATTAAAAGTACTGGTATCGAGCACAGGCTGGCTTAGGCTGGGAGCACAGTGGGCTTGGCCTCAACACAGTTTACAAGACCAGCCCTCCTGATAATTTTAATATGCTCCCTACGTGTATGCAAGAAGCACAGGCAGCCTATTGAGGTGCACGGTGGGCTGGGGAAGGTTAGAAATGCAGTGAGGCTGGTCTTGAAGCACTGCTGCTTGCCATTAAAGAGATTTTTTGATGTGGAAAAAGGGTTGGTCACTCCGTAATAAATAGCGATTGCTTTGTAAAGAGTGTAAAATATTTGGAAAAGCGCATAGTACCAAATAATAACAATGTCTGCAAGGAGAGATGTGGAACAAAATCCCACTTTTGATGATGAAACAATAGAGGTCCAGCTGCAGGAGATACAGCAAAGGAAGGTGCCCATCTCTGCATCTGAAGGGTTCTCTCCTGTGAAGTAGAGGAGCAAGCTGCCTGGATAGAGGTTGCCGAGAGAGTGATTACAGTCTCCCAGGACCATGTGACCGCAGCAAATGTCCAAGAAGTCTTCATGTATCAGGTGTGCCAAGATAAGTTTACCCACATTCGGAGAGACTATTACTATTGGTACATAGCATGCATGACTAAACCAGAACCAGCACTGTCAGGGAGGTAGCATGGCAATACAAGGAGACAACCTGTCACGAATTTTTTTACACAAGCTTTCATGGTAGTAAAGCAGACGAAGAGTATGGCACTAAAATAACTTACTGTTACACATAAATATGTGCCCTGTACCAACACTACCACCAGAAGCAACATGCATGATGCATTGTAGGACTCGTACTTGAGAAGTAACGGCTCTGAAGACAGGTTTCTTCTGGGATGCCCAGGTGAGGTTTGTTTGATACGGTACTGCATAAAAAATTGACAACAGACATATTAAACGGAATGTGGCAGCATGGATAAAAGGTTGGCCAGAGAACAGAAAATAGGGTTCATGGATGTTTTTCAGACTGCAGAAATGTAAAGGGCCATGTCCCCTGGGGTGAGTGTTGGGACTATTGCTCTTCTCGATATGTAAATGACATGCACTTGGGGCTGGGGCACAGTATCTATATTTTCAGACAACACAAAAATAAGGAGCGCGGTTTACTGCGAAGAGCATTACAAGCAGCTTCTGTGGTACAAAGAAGGTCAGCTAATTGGGCAAATAGATGTCAGATGAAATTTAACGCAGAAAAACGTGAGGTAATATATTTGGGGAGGAGAAATAAAGAGAGGAAACATACCCTAAATGGTAAACGTTAAACAGGAGAGAAACTTAGGCATTCAACTTTTTAAAAGTGAGAGGAAAAAATGAAGCTCTTTAAAAAAAAATGGGATCCTAGATTGTATAAACAAGGGCTAGAGGATAAAAGCAATAAGGTATTGCTCAGTCTATAAGGTATTGCTAAGCCTACAAGATATTGCTAAACCTATACAAATTATTGATGAGGCTAGAAGTTAGAATATAACTAGTTTTGGGTATGTTACTTTAGGAAGGAATGTCAAGGCAACGGAGAGAGAACAAAAAAGATTTAGATTCATAGATAAGAGGCTAGAGAATACATGTTAAGAGGAGACCTGTTAGAGGTAATCAAATTTATGAGGGAATTTGATCAGGTAAACAGTGGGAAAAACTATTTCCACTGGTCAGTGTCAGTAAATTTTGATCGTCACCAAAAGCACGAAGGGAAAGGTTAGCAGATTTGTTTATATGCAGGGGGTTCTTAGGACAACAAATGCCCTACCAGAAAAAGTAGTATAAGCAGAATCTATAATAGGGTTTAAAAGGCAAGTGGATAGATATTTGACAAATAAATATTTAAAAGGATATCACAAAAGAGCAAAGGAGTTATCTAAATGGATAGCTGCTCCATTAAGCCATTACAGGTGCCATAGGGTGAATGGCACCCTTCTCTACTATAACACTTGTTGTTTTCACTGGTGAAGATTGCAGGGCTGGAATAAGCTTAGTGAGTTGCTGCAGTGCCCAATTGATGATACATACTGCCGTCATGGTGAGGGGGTAAATATTGGAGAGAAGTTAGGAAACACTTCTTCATGAAAAAGGTGATAGAATTGTAAAACTCTCCGCCAGAAAAAGCAGTAGATGCTAGCTCAATTAATAATTTTAAATCTGAGATCGATAGAATTTTGATAGCCAAGGGTATTAAGGGATATGAAGCCAAGGCGGGTAGATGGAGTCAAGATGCAAATCAGACATGATCTCATTGACTGGCGAACAGGAGGGGCTGAATGACCTACTCCTGTTCTTATGCTCCTATGTTCCTTGGTGAAGCGAAGACTCGTCTGGGAATACCATAACCGTCACCTTCAAGACAGACTTTTCCAATGACCAGCGTTTCACTGGATTTGAAGTTCATTATTCCGCCGTCGGTAAGTTGCTCGCAGTCTGTTTATCAGCGCTCAGAACCGGGACTGAACCTTCTCCATTTCAAGGCTCCGACACAATCAAACTGTGTGTGGGGTCGGAACGTCCCCATGAGATCTAAGGTAGTAGGTTTTTTTAAATTCGTTCCTGGGATGTGGGATTGCTGGCAATGCCAGCATTTATTGCTCATCCCTAATTGCCCTTGAGAAGGTGGTGCTGAGCCGCCTTCTTGAACCGCTGCAGTCCGTGTGGTGAAGGTACTCCTTGTTAAGGAGGGAGTTCCAGGATTTTGTCCCAGCGACGATGAGGGAAAGGCAATATATTTCTAAGTCAGGATGCTGTGTGATTGGAGGAAAAATTGAGGTGATGGTGCTCCCATGCCCCTGCTGCCCTTGTCCTTCTAGGTGGTAGAGGTCGCGGGTTTGGGAGGTGCTGCCGAAGATGCCTTGGCGAGTTGCTGCAGTGCATCTTGTAGATGGTACACACTGCAGCCACGGTGCGCCGGTGGTGGAGGGAGTTAACACCATCTGCAGCTTTTAAATCAAAAGACATTGTGGGATGAGGGGGAAGTTAGGTATAACGATAATGTCATCTTCGATGGTTTCAGCCACACTGCTGGCCACGGGCTCAGCAATGACCTCTCCAATGATGGCAGCTACCATCTCCTTCATCGGGGTAAGGTTATGCAGGCACGGCGGTTAGCTCCTGCTGCCTCCAGCGCCAACTTGTCCTGCAAGAGGGAGGTGTTTCAGTGAGTCTGGTGCAATGTGTTTGGGTGATGTGGCTGTCATGGTTGAATAACTGGCAGTGTGTGTGCAAGCTGTGAGATGTGGGTGTGAGGCTTGCAGCAGTGGTAAGTGTGTGAGGGTGAGGTGAAGCTATGAATGAGGTACGAGTCCTGTTTGATAGAGATTGTTGGTAGTTGAGTGATGGGGGTGTGCTGCATTGAGCAGTGTGTGAAGCTAATGGTGCAGTTGGTGGGATATGGCGTTTCAAGATGAATTCACTGACCTTGACCACTCGTGTGAGGTCAGTGATCTTGTTGCGGCACTGCATCCAGGTCCTCGAGGCTTGACTTCTGGCATTGACTGCCATGACAACCTGCTCCCACTACCTTCGCAGAGTTTGTCTGGAGGGCCTGCTGGCCCCCTGTGGATAGAGGACCTCTTCTCCTGCCCACCTCCTCCACCAAGACCTCCAGTGCAGCGTCCGAGAACCTTGGAGCACGCTCTCTCCCCTGTTGCACCATTAGTCACGCTTCTTGCAGGTCAGATGCTCTTCCCCAGCCACTTCCAGTACCTGCTCCAGCCAGAATGCCCCTCCCCTTTAAGAGGTGCAGGGTAGCTTTAAGTAGTGCACAATGGCTTTAAGTCGTGCAGGCTAGCTTTAAGTGGTGCTAGCCTCGGACGAACTTGGACCCCCTGCTGAGGCATCCAACCACTGAACAGCACATTTAGCGCGGCCTCAACGCTGCAAACATTTAAATTAACAGGCAGCATGAAATTTCTGTGCTGTCTGCATCGGAAGCAATGGGCGCAGGTTAAGCGCACATCACAATCCCCGCGCCTGTTTTTGGGGGCTATTGAATTTAGCCCCCTGCACCTCTGATCGCTTCAGCAGTTAGGAACCAAGCTTTCCCTCTAGTGAGTCATGCCCTGGGCCATCCTTTCTACTTCTTCATACTCACTGGCGCTCTGTGAATCACCCAGTGCATTCCCCTCTAACTTATTATCTTTCCCACCCAGGGTGCAGATCAGCTGGTGCTTTTTAATCCAGTTATTCGTTCATGGGATGTGGGCGTCGCTTTCAAGGCCAATATTTATTGCCTATCCCTAATTGTCTTCGAGAAGGTGGTGGCGAGCCGCCTTCTTGAACCCGTGCTGTTTGTGTAGTGAAGGAATTCCCAGAGTGCTGTTAGGTAGGGAATTCCAGGATTTTGACCCAGCGACGATGAAGGAACGGTGATATATTTCCAAGTAAGGATGGTGTGTGACTTGGGGGAACTTGGGGGTGATGGTATTCCCATGCACCTGCTGCCCTTGTCCTTCTATCTGGTAGAGGCCACAGGTTTGAGAGGTACTGTCGAAGAAGCTTTGGCAAGTTGCGGCAGCCACGGTGCGCCGGTGGTGGAGAGAGTGAATGTTTAAAGCTAAAGGTATCAAGGGATATGGGGAGAAGGCAGGTACAGGGTACTGAGTTTGGATGATCAGCCATGATCTCATCGAATGGCGGAGCAGGCTCGAGGGGCCGAATGGCCTACTCCTGCTCCTATCTTCTATGTTTCTATGTTGTCAACCTCCTCCTCTTCCACATTCCACTTGACCCTTACATCCCTGGACCCTTAACCATTCCCTCTCTCTATATGTTCACATTCACTTAACTATTCAACTATGCAGTCCTCACACTCCCTGTCACTGTGATGCAATGACAACAACTTACAACACACAGGGAGAGCCCTTGGTATTGGCAACTCACTCCATCTTTGTGTCCTTCTAAGCATCTATGCTATGGAGTCTCTACACTTACTCCTTCATTCTCAGTCAAACTCCACTTGTGTCCCTCATTACAGGAAAAGAGAGCCCACAATAAGAGGGAGAGGGCGAGGACAGGAGGAGGGCCACCCTCAATAGCCCAGCTCTCCACTGCAGAGGAGGCGGCCCTGGAGATCGTGGGAGTCGAGGAGGATGCGCAAGTGGGGGACATCAGAGCAAGCTGGTGACAGAATAGCTTTTCATCTCTCTGATTGACATTGCATGAGTGACTGATATTGATTCTAATGCTCTAACAGATTGACTTATGATCATCTGCACAATTAAATGTGCATGCAAAGTTTATCTCACATGTCTAACTCTTTCCTTTACTCCCCCACAGGACCATCGACAGCCCCCTCCCCACTGTCCAGGAGGAACAGCCTGAACCCCCAGACTCCTCAGAGGAAGCTGCAAACTCTGAGGGCACAGCGTCAACAGAATTAAGCGCACCCAGCACCAGCGCAGACACTCAGACCTCGGTGGGACCTTCGGGAGATAGAGTAGACTTGTCACCTGGTGTATCACAGCTCACAAGTGAGCATCAGCAGATGGTGGAGACAGGGACAGCAGTGGAGAGTCCTCGTCGGAGGGTACAGGACTCTCCCAGCTCGGCTTAGCTGCATGTCGACCCTGTGCCTCCGGGTCCATCCAGAAGGAGAGTGGTGCTGGAACTCCAGGAACAGGAGTCTCTGGCAGGTTTTGTCTCCAGGGTCGCTGCGAGTGTGGAATGAATGGAGTAGTCCATCGCTAACATGAGCAGAGCCTTTGTGGAGGCATTGGCACATGAACGCATCACCACGGAAAGGATGGCAACCTCCGTGGAAAGGATGGCTACCTCCGTGGTAAGGCTGGCTACCGTAGAGGAGAGGATGGCTACGGTAGAGGAGAGGATGGCCACGGCCATGGAGGAGCTTAGTCGCCAGGGTATTGAAAACATGGTCACTGTTCAGAATAGACTGACATCTCTTGTGGAGTGATGGTCAGCTATTGAGCAGAGAAACCAGACCTTCATGGAAGTCCTCTGGGGTAGGACTTCCAGTGCAGAAACGGGTCCTCATGGCCCCCCTGAAGTGCAGCAAGGTGCTGTCAATCTCTGAAGTGGGGCTGACCCATGAGAGGGATGTTGGTGGCATACAACAAGGAAGTGGGGGCTCCTCTCCAAGCGCTCACACGACCATGCCACTGCAGAGCCCTCGGTCAGAGCCCCACCAGAGTCCTCACCCAACTGAGATGGGCATCTCAGCCCCTGCACAGCCGCAGGAGCAGCAGACTGTTGCCGAGCCCTCACAGGCTCGCAACCCCAGAGGACGCCCGCCAAAGGTGTCGAGGCAGGAGCAGCAAGAAAGTGAACATGGGGCCTCCACATCTGCTGAAGCCACAGGTGAAGCACCACGTAGGAGCACGCGTAAGAGGAAGATAAAGCACAAGTAGTCACAAGGGTAGTCACTTGGGTGTTCTGTTGTGTTTATTTTTGAAAAGCCATCCGTGACTTCATGTGATAAAAAAAACTTGATGGCAAACTGTTGAAGTTGTGGGCTGTGTCATTTCGCAAATGCGACATCCACATTGAGGGCTTAGGGCGACTTGCAATTGTTAGTATGGTGGTCAGAGTGATAGGAATCCGCAGGTTCTTGGCCATTGTCGATGCTCTGGTAAGAAGGTGCGAAGCAAAAGTGTTTGATTGTGCAGGCTAAGCAAATCTGGCCAAGATGACTGAGTCCCTTGCATCCCGGGCAGCAATGTGCTCGCATGCTGCTGCTGCTGGTTGATGCGCCTCCGCAAGCTGTTCGTTGTCGCTCTCCTCCTCCTCCTCATCCTCATCTGAGGAGGCTATGCGCTGATCCACTTGTACCTCAGGCATCTGCAAGCCACGATGCTGTGAAGTGCACAGCAGACCACAACGATTCTGGAGACCCTGGCTGCTGAGTACTGCAGGGCTCCACCTGATCTATCAAGGCATCTGAATCGCATGTTCAGCAAGCCGATGGTTTGCTCAATTATGGATCTAGTGGCCGGAGTTGTAGCGCTCCTCAGCTTCGTTGGATGGCCTCCTCAACAGCGTCATTAGCTACGTCTTCAGGGGATAGCCCTTGTCTCCAAGTAGCCATCCGAAAAGTTGGTCTGGCGGACTGAAGAGCAGAGGCACACTAGACTGGCGCAGGATGAAGGAGTCGTGGCAACTTTCAGGGTACTTGGCGCAAACATGCAAAATACCCTTCACACCAGCTGCACGTTGAGGGAGTGGAAGCCCTTGCAGTTGACAAAAATACCTGGATTGTGATGGGGTGCCTTAAGAGCCACATGAGTGCAGTCAACGACACACTGCACCCTTGGAAAGCCTGCCGGATTAGCAAATCCAACCGCACGTGCGGTTACACTTGCTTGATCCTTGGAGAAGTTGATGTAATTGTGCGCGATGGCAAAGAGGGCATCAGTTACCTGCGTGATGCAAGTGTGTGCAGCCGCCTGGGAGATGCCGCTTATGATCTCTGGAATGATCCTGAAGCAAAAAGGTTGCGTGCGGTGGTGACTTTGACGGCCACTGGTAAGGAGTGTCACCCGCTCCTCTGGGCTCCAGGTCTTGCTGCAGCATTGCGCAGATGTCACCCACTACCTCTCGCAAAAGTCTGAGCTTCCTTTGGCACTGCTGCTCAGTCATGTTGAGGTAGCGCATCCTCTGTCTGTAAACCCTGTTTTGGGGGTATCTCCTGCGCCGACGTGCTGCCATGCGCTGCCGCCTTCTGGCCTGTGCAGCTTCAGGTGGGTGAGCAGCAGCTTGGCGCTCCTGTTGTTGCTCCTGTTGTTGGTGCCGCTGTTGTTCCGGGTGCTGCCGCTGCCGTGGCTGGTCTTCGTCCGAATCTGAGGTCCAGGAGGAAAGGAAATAAATGGTTCCCATGCTTCTGGTATATACCTCAGTTGAGGAAGTGCTCAGTCAAGGTGGGGAGAGGGGTTTCCCAGGAGGTCACACTGCAGATAGATCTCAGCTTCAAAACTTCCACAATGAGTAGGCCTGCTAAAAGTTCTCCCAGACCTGAGAAAACAAAGTTCTGCCACCTGCAAATGATCAGTGTTGAAAAGTTCTTTTTAATGGTGGAGCTGCAGCTGTTAGTAAGCCATCCACTCGTGAGGCCGCCAGGATTAACTGGCGTGTTCCAGGGGAGACGTGCAGCACAGGGGAAATGTGTTAAAGTTAGAAAGGCCTCTCAAAATGGCATTATAAAGGCAATTAAGTGCTTGTTAAGGGCCTTAAGGGCCTATCCCACCTCTTGGAGGCGGGATCAAAACATGGTCTGAAAGGTCGCTTTTGGGAAAATTGATCTGAGCCGCCCACCATTTTTTGCGATTTTAACACCTCACACGCCTCCAAACCCGCCTCCTCGGGTCTGGCAAAATCCAGCCCTATATATCTGATAGTTCAGAAAGACAAAACACTATTTCAAACAGCAGTCTTTTAATCTGCTCACACCAGAACAAGGTACTAAACAGTCACCACTACTTGTGGAACTATAGCCCTGCATGAGTCACAGCCTTCAGAAGTTGCAAGAGGAGAAATTCAAAGAAAAAAAGTTGCAATAAAAAATTCTCAATAACATAAGAATGATGTACATTTTCCATTGATAATGCAAACTAATATGGCACCTATTTTCAAGAAACATAACAAAAGCCTTGGCGAGTTGCTGCAGTGCATCCTGTAGATAGCACACACTGCAGCCAGTGAGCCGGTTGTTTGGATGTTTAAGCTGGCGGATGGGCTACTTTGTCCTGGATGGTGTCGAACTTCTTGAGTGTTGTTGCAGCTGCCACATCCAGTGGAGAGTATTCCCATCACACTCCTAACTTGTGTCTAGTAGTAAGGAAGTCAGGAGGTGAGCCACTCGCCGCAGAATACCCAGCCACTGACCTGCTCTTGTAGCCACGGCACTTATGTGGCTGGTCCAGTTAAGTTTCTGGTCAATGGCATCCCCCCAGGATGTTAATGATAGGGGATTCAGCAATGGTGGTTAGACTCTGTCTTGTTGGGGATGGTCATTGCCTGACACTTGTGTGGCATGAATGTTACTTGCCACTAATTAGCCCAAGCCGGGATGTTGTCCCGGTCTTGCTGTACGCGGGCACCGACTGCTTCATTATCTGAGGAATTGCGAATGGAACTGAACACTACAATCATCAGCGAACATCCCATCTTCTGACCTTATGATGGAGGAATGGTCATTGATGAAGCAGCTGAAGATGGTTGGGCCTAGGACACTGCCCTGAGGAACTCTTGAGGCAATGTCCTGGGGCTGAGGTGATTGACTTCAATTTTACTGGGGCACCTTGATGCCACACTTGGTCAAAAGCTGCCTTGATGTCAAGGGCAGTCACTCTCACCTTACCTCTGGAATTCAGCTCTTTTGTCCATGTTTGGACCAAGGCTGTAATGAGGTCTGGAGCCGAGTAGTCCTCATAGTACCTAAACTGAGCATCGTAGCAGTTTATTGGTGAGTAAGTACTGCTTAATAGCACTGTCAACGACACCTTCCATCACTTTGCTGATGATTGAGAGTACACCGATGGGACGGTAATTGGCAGGATTGGATTTATTCTGCTTTTTGTGGACAGGACGTACCTGGGCAATTTTACACTTTGTTGGGTAGATGCCACTATTGTAGCTGTACTGAAACAGCTTGGCTAGAAGTGCAGCTAGTTCTGCAACACAAGTCTTCAGCATTATAGCCAGGATGTTGTCGGGGTCCATAGCCTTTCATGTATCCAGTGCGCGCAGCCATTTCTTGATATCACGTGGAGTGAATCAAATTACCCAATTGAATTGGGTAATCAGCAGGAAGTTTGCTTGTTCATATTTGACCTGATGCCCTGAGACTTCATGGGGTCTGGAGTCAATGTTGAGGACTCCCAAGGCCACTGCCACCTGACTGTATACCACTGTGCCACCACCTAGGATGGGTCTGTCCTGCCGGTGGGCAAGGACATACCCAGAGATGGTGATGCAGGAGCCTGGGACATTGATTGAAAGGTATGATTCTGTGAGTCTGACTATGTCAGGCTGTGGCTTGACTAGTATGTGGGGCAGTTCTCGCAATTTTGGCACAAGATGTTGGTGAGGAGGAGTTTGCAAAGTCGACTGGGTGTGCCTTTGTTGTGTCCGAATCCGATGCCTAGGTCGATGCCGGGTGGTCTGTCTCGTTTTATTCTTATTATACCTTTTGTTGCGGTTTGATACAACTGTGTGGCTTGATGGGCAATTTCAGTCACATATAGACCAGACCAGGTAAGGACGGCTGGTTTTCTTGCCTAAAGGGCATTAGTGAACCCGTTGGGTTTTTACAACAATCCGATAGCTTCATGGTCACCATTACTGAGAGTGCACGTGCAAGGGAGTGAGCAAGTGCGCGCACGACACTGAGCAAGTGAGCCGCAAGCGGCACCGAGCAAGTGAGCCGTGCGCAACACTGAGCGAGTGATCGTGCGAGCGACAGCAGCATGCTGACTGTAAGAGGCCGGTGTGAGCAAGAGGGGGAAACCGAGGGCAGTAGCAGGTGTTGAGCGTGTGAGCACAAGCAAAAGGAGATGTAGTACAGTGTATGAACATAAGAACATAAGAAGAGCAGGAGTAGGCCATACGGCCCCTCGAGCCTGCTCCGCCATTCAATAAGATCATGGCTGATCATCGACCTCAACTACAGTTTCCCGCCCGATCTCCATATCCCTTGATTCCCCCAGAGTCCAAAAATCTATCTATCTCAGCCTTGAATATACTCAAAAACTCAGCATTCACAGCCCTCTGGGGCAGAGAATTCCAAAGATTCACAACCCTCTGAGTAAAGAAATTCTTCCTCATCTCAGTCTTAAATGGCCTACCCCTTATCCTGAGACTATGCCACCTAGATCTAGACACTCCAGCCAGGGGAAACAACCTCTCAGCATCTACCCTATCAATCCCCCTCAGAATCTTATATGTTTCAATGAGATCACCTCTCATTCTTCTAAACTCCAGAGTATGGGCCCATTCTACACAATCTCTCATCATAGGACAGCCCTCTCATCCCAGGAATCAATCTAGCGAATCTTCATTGCACCGCCTCCAAGGCAAGTATATCCTTCCTTAGATAAGGAGACCAAAACTGTACACAGTACTCCAGGTGTGGTCTCACCAGGGCCCTATATAATTGTAGCAAGACTTCGGGCTGGATTTTGTGAATGGAGGCGAGCTGGAGGCTTGTCATGTCAATTTTCCCGATTGAGCTTGTTAAGCCCGCCCTGCGGGTTCAGCAGGCCAATTAGTAAGGAAGTCACTGACAGATCACGTCAACGTCAGACGTGCTATCTGTCAAGACTTCTTGAAAGAAGAAATGTCAGCGTTTGACTGCTCTGTGAAGCTGTCAAACACTGACATTCTCTTTAGTTTGATGAGTCTTTGTGTTCAGGACTCATCAATCCTTTCAAATTTGTAAATTTCACATAGCTGTTGGAACGGAGGTTCCAACAGCCATTCTGTGATATTGACAAGCAGGATGTCGGCTCTCCCGATCGACCGCGGCTAAAGGCTACAGGAAGAAAACAAGGTAAGTGAACACTATTTTAAACATATCACTCACCTTGCATACTTACCACTCCACACTTGCACCCATCACTCACCTCTACACCGTACTTTCAGGTGCCTCCGACCGCCGCAGATCTCCTCCACGTCTCCTCCAACCCGGCGGGGTTCTCCGAGGTTGGGAAGCCTTCACCTGTGAAGGTAAAATGGCACTAATCCTTTTTTCTGCCTGTTAATAACAGGCAGTTAAATGGATTAAATGCCTTTCACGCCTCCAGGAGATGGGACCCGAAGCTGCACATCTTCCCGCCTCCTGGCAAAAGGGCACGGAGGCGGGATGGGGGCGGCTTTGCCAACCGCCCCCACTTTCTCCGAGTTTACCGGCTGTCCCACCTCCATGCCCGCCTCCTCGGGGTTTTGAAAATCCAGTCCTTCCTTACACTTATACTCCAACCCCCTTGCAATAAAGGCCAACATGCCATTTGCCTTCCTTAATGCTTGTGTACCTGCATGCTAGCTTTCTGTGTTTCTTGCACGAGGACACCCAAATCTCTCTGAACACCAACATTTGAAAGTTTCTCACCATTTAAAAAATATTGTTTTTCTCTTCTTCCTACCAAAGTGAATAACCTCACATTTCCCTACATTATACTCTACCTGCCACCTTACTGCCCACTCACTTAATCTATCTATATCCCTTTGAAGACTCTGTGTTCTCCTCACAGCTTACTGTCCCACCTAGCTTTGTATCATCAGCAAACTTGGATACATTACACTCGGTCCCTTCATCTAGGTCATTAATATAGATTGTAAATAGCTGAGGCCCCAACACTGATCCTTGCGGCACCCCACTAGTTACAGCCTGCCAACCTGAAAAAGATCCGTTTATCCCTACTCTCTGTTTTCTGTCCGTTAACCAATCCTCTATCAATGCTACTATATTACTCCCAATCCCATGATCTCTAATCTTCTGTAATAACCTTTTATGTGGTACCTTATCAAATGCCTTTTGGAAATCCAAATATACTACACCCACTGGTTCCCCTTTATCTACCCTGCGAGTTACATCCTCAAAAAACTCTAATAAATTTGTCTAACACGATTTCCCTTTCATAAAACCATGTTGACTTTGCCTAATCATGTTATGATTTTCTAAATGACTTGATACCACTTCCTTAACAATGGATTCCAGCATTTTCCCGACGACTGATCTCAGGCTAACTGGCCTGTAGTTCCCTGTTTATTCTCCCTCCTTTCTTGAATAGCGGTGTTGCATTTGCGACCTTCCAATCCGCTGGGACCATTCCAGAATCTAGGGAATTTTGGAAGATCAAAACCAATGCATCCACTGTCTCTTCAGCCACCTCTTTTAGAATCCTAGGATGTAGGCCATTAGGTCCAGGGGATTTGTCGGCTTTTAGTCCCATTAGTTTCTAGAGGTTGTTATTAGAGGAGAAGCTTGTGCAGCAGAGGAGGGAAGGATTGCTAGTGCTGGAGGTAAAGTCTGGTGGTGCACAGCTGTACAAACAATAGCAGAGATGTGAAGAAGAGTCTCACATTGGTAGTCCTGGTAAGGTTGTTTCATTTGTTCTTGCTCTGCAGCCAGGTCCTGGAAGCAATGCTGCTGGCATTGACCTGCTCAGTCACCTCTATCCAAGCCCATTGACTGATTTGGTGTGGCACCCAGCTGTCATCTGAAGGAAATAAGATGCTTTCTGGCTCTCACCTGCTCCACAAGGACCCAGGCCATTGTCATTGCGCCTGCTGTCTCGGAACCATGCCTTCAATCATTACTACTGGAATCTGCACCTTGCCTTTGAAAGGTCCAGAATGGCTTTAAGAAACGGATTTCAAGGCCTCCCAATTGGCGAGCTGATTATAAGCAGCATGATTAGTGCTGGCAGCTCATCGATCACATTCAATTGAGGCGAGACCACCAAAATGTATCTAAGTTTGCTGACGATACAAAGCTAGTTGGGAAAGTAAGCCTTGAGGAGGACACAAAGCATCTGCAAAGGGATATAGAAAAGTTAAGTGAGTGTGCAATAAGGTGAAAGATGGAGTATAATGTGAGGAAATGTGAGGTTATTCACCTTGGTACGAAGAATAGAAAAACAGAATATTTTTTAAATGGTGAGAAACTATTAAATGTTGCTGTTCACAGAGATTTAGGTGCCCTCGTACAGGGAACACAGAAAGTTAGCATGCAGGTACAGCAAGCAATTAGGAAGGCAAATGGCATGTTGGCCTTTATTGCAAGGGAGTTAGAGTAAGGAAGTCTTACTACACCCGAAGTACTATGCACAGTTTTAGTCTACTTATCTGAAAAGGATATACTTGCCTTAGAGGCCGTGCAACGAAGGTTCACTAGATTGATTTCTGGGATGAGAGGGTTGTCCTGTGATGAGAGATTGAGTAGACTGGGCCTATACTCTCTGGAGTTTACAAGAATGAGAGGTGATTTCATTGAAACATACAAGATTCTGAGGGGGATTGACGGGGTAGATGCCGAGAGTTGTTTCCCCTGGCTGGAGAGTCTAGAGCTAGGGGGCATAGTCTCAAGATAAGTGGTCGGCCATTTAAGACTGAGATGAGGAGGAATTTCTTCACTGAGGGTTGTGAATCTTTGGAATTCTCTACCCCAAAGGGCTGTAGATGCTGAATTGTTGAGTATATTCAAGGCTGAGATGGATAGATTTTTGGACTCTAGGGGAATCAAGGGATATGGAGATCGGGTGGGAAAGTGGAGATGAGGTTGAAGATCAGCCATGATCTTACCAAATGGTGGATCAGGCTCGAGGGGTCGTACGGCCTACTCCTGCTCCTAATTCTTACGTTCTTATGTTCTTAAAATGGATCACTCCCGCCGATGTCATCAACGGGTGTAGCAACCACCCTGCCTATGGCCAAACCTTCCTACAGCACACCATGCCCCCGGTCCACGACCCCCAGGGCCCACCTGGCCCACAACATAGAAACATAGAAGATAGGATCAGGAGGAGGCCATTCGGCCCCTCGAGCCTGTTCCGCCATTTAATGAGATCATGGCTGATCATCCAAATTCAGTACCCTGTCCCTGCTTTCTCCCCATATCCCTTGATCCCTTTAGCCTTAAGAAATATATCCAACTCCTTCTTGAATCTATTTAATGAATTGGCCTCAACTGCCTTCTGTGGTAGAGAATTCCACAGGTTCACCACTCTCTGGGTGAAGAAATTCCTCCTCATCTCAGTCCTCCTTAGACTCTGACCCCTGGTTCTGGACTCCCCCGCCATCGGGAACATCCTTCCTGCATCTAGTCTGTCTAGCCCTGTTAGAATTTTATAAGTTTCAATGAGATCTCCTCTCATTCTTCTAAACTCTAGCGAATATAAGCCTAATCGACCCGATCTCTCTTCATACGTCATTCCTACCATCCCAGGTATCAGTCTGGTGAATCTTCGCTGCACTCCCTCCATGGCAAGAACATCCTTCCTCAGATAAGGCGACCAAAACTGCACACAATACTCAAGGTGTGGTCTCACCAAGGCCCTGTACAACTGCAGCAAGACATCCTTGCTCCTGCTCTCGAATCCTCTCGCTATGAAGGCCAACATACCATTTGCCTTCTTAACCACCTGCTGCACCTGCATGCTTACCTTCAGCAACTGGTGCACAAGGACACCCAGGTCTCGTTGCACGTCCCCTTTTCCCAATCTATTGCCGTTCAGATAATAATCTGTCTTCCTGTTTTTGCCACCAAAGTGGATAACCTCGAATTTATCCACATTATACTGCATCTGCCATGCATCTGCCCAATCACCCAACCTGTCCAAATCATACTGGAGTTTCTCTGCATCCTCCTCACAGCACACACGCCCACCCAGCTTTGTGTCGTCTGCAAACTTGGAGATATTACATCTAGATCCCTCGTCTAGATCATTAATATATATTGTGAATAGCTGGGGTCCTCGCACCGATCCCTGCGGTACCCCACTAGTCACTGCCTGCCACTCGGAAAAAGACCCGTTTATTCCAACTCTTTGCTTCCTGTCTGCCAACCAGTTCTCTATCCAAGTCAGTACCTTACCCCCTGACCCGCCCTGCCCATGGCACGGCACCGCCCCGCCCCTCCCCCCCGCTCGACCAGCCCTGCCCACGGCTCCCCCCACCCCACCCCAGCCCAGCCCACCCTGTATATGGATTGTTTGGGGTTATAAACAGAGGAATGGAATACAAAAGCAAAGAGAACATGCAAGAACTTTATCATCACTGGTAAGGCCTCAGCTGGAGGATTGTGGACAATTCCGGGCACCACACTTCAGGAAGCATGTAAAGGCCTTACAAAGGGTACAGAGGAGGTTTCTCACGATGTTACCAGGGATGAGGAACTTCAACTGTGAGGAAAGGTTGGAAAAGTCAGGATTTTTCTCCTTGGAGCAGAGAAGTATAAGAGGTGACCTAATAGAGGTTTTCAAGATGATGAGAGGTTTTGATACACTAGACAGAGAAAAACTATTCCCTCTGGTGAGTGGAACAATATCTACAGGTCATAGATTCAAAATCATTGGCACGAGATCTAGATGGGAGATGAGGAAAAAAACTTTCACTCAGTTATCGGGATCTGGAACGCTCTACCTGAAAAGGTGGTGGAAGCTGATTCCATAAATAATTTTAAAAGGGAGTTGGACAGGTACTTGAGGATGAGGAACTTACAGGGTTACGGACAAAAATCGGAGATGTGGGACTCAGCACAACAGCTCTTTCTAAGAGCCAGCACAGGCTCGATGGCCTCCTTTTGTGCTGCAAGTTTCTACAATTCTATGATTCTCTACAAGATCCTGGCCTGAATAGTGCCTACCATTGGAAGCACACAGTGTGGAGGAAGAAGGATTCATTTGCAGCTGTAGCAACATAGAGGTCTGTACCATTAATTTAAAGAGAAGTGGCCAAATGTTGTATAACAAAACTAACTGCATTGGAAAAATAAACTGAATAAACTGGATAGTGAAAAAAATGCGCAGAAAAAAAAATTGGGGTCAGGAAAAGGAACATTCCAGCAAATGAGGGAAGGTGCAGATGCTTTGATGGAAGGCAAAAGTGGAGATGCTGCAATGTGAGATCGGTGTGAGAGAGTTGCCTGTTTGGCATACTAGCTGCCAAGACCACACAATAGTACAATTTCTGGCCAAAGGCCTAAATATACATGTCATAATGTCTTGTATGTCACCCTAATACACATTTACTGGTGGACCATCAAAAACCTTACAGCTCTTTGATTGCGTCTAATGCATGTCCATACTCGAGCAGAGTATGCTGCAATTACACATGAAGGCATTGGCACACTGACCTCTTATAAGGGCTTTACATAGCAAATCATTGCAACATAACCACAAGATACTGGCACACAGCAGGCCAATTACCGCCCCATCAGTCTACTCTCAATCATCAGCAAAGTGATGGAAGGTGTCATCGACAGTGCTATCAAGCAACATTTACTCACCAATAACCTGCTCACTGATGCCCAGTTTGGGTTCCGCCAAGACCACTCGGCTCCCGACCTCATTACAGCCTTGATCCAAACATGGACAAAGGAGCTGAATTCCAGAGGTGAGGTGAGAGTGACTGCCCTTGACATCAAGGCAGCATTTGACCGAGTGTGGCATCAAGGAGCCCTAGTAAAACTGAAGTCAATGGGAATCGGGGGGGGGAAACTCTCCACTGGCTGGAGTCATACCTAGCACAAAGGAAGATGGTTGTGGTGGTTGGAGTTAAATCATCACAGCCCCAGGACATCACTGCAGGAGTTCCTCAGGGCAGTGTCCTAGGCCCAACCATCTTCAGCTGCTTCATCAATGATGTTCCCTCCAACATACTACCCAATGGGGAAGTTCACTGATGACTGCACAGTGTTCAGCACCATTCACAACTCCAGAGATAATGAAGCAGTCCATGCCCGCATGCAACAAGACCTGGACAATGTTCAGGCTTGGGCTGATAAGTGGCAGGTAACATTCGCGCCACAGAAGTGCCAGGCAAGGACTATCTCCAACAATCGAGAGTCTAACCACCGCCCCTTCACATTCAACGGCATTACCATCACTGAATCTCCCACCATCAACATCCTGGGGGGTCACCATTGACCAGAAACTTAACTGGACCAGCCACATAAATACTGTGGCAACAAGAGCAGGTCAGAGGCTAGGTATTCTGCAGCAAGTGTCTCACCTCCTGACTCCCCAAAGCCTTTCCACCATCTACAAGGCACAAGTAAGGAGTGTGATGGAATACTCTCCACTTGCCTGGATGAGTGCAGCTCCAACAACACTCAAGAAGCTTGACACCATCCAGGACAAAGCAGCCCGCTTGATTGGCACCCCATCCACCACCTTAAACATTCATTCTCTCCACCACCGGCGGATTGTGGCTGCAGTGTGTACCATCTACAAGATGCACTGTAGCAACTCGCCAAGGCTTCTTCGGCAGCACCTCCCAAACCCGCAACCTCTTCCACTTAGAAGGACAAGGGCAGCAGGCGCATGGGAACACCACCAGGCGCATGGGAACACCACCACCTCCAGGTTCCCCTCCAAGTCACACACCATCCTGACTTATATCGCCGATCCTTCATCGTCGCTTGGTCAAAATCCTGGAACTCTTTACCTAACAGCGCTGTGGGAGTAAATTCACCACACGGACTGCAGCGGTTGAAGAAAGCGGCTCACCACCACCTTCTCAAGGGCAATTAGGGATGGGCAAAAAATGCTGGCCTTGCCAGTGACACCCACATCCCATAAACGAATAAAAAAAATCAGTGGAAGAGTTGCAGAAACCTCAGAAAAACAGCATAAATCTTGCCGTTTGTTCCAAGGTTCCTGTGGCTCTATAACAGAAGTTACAGCGAAAAGCTTATGGAGGAAGCAGAGAAAGGTGAATGTGCAGGCATTCCACAAGCTCAGAGCTAATACAATCCTGCTCTTGTTATGTCTTATCTCCCTTCTCATTCACCCACATACACTGGGGTCAACTTTAACCCTACCCACCTGACGAAACCTGGGCGGGTGGGCAATTAAACACGAGCAGGTTACTTACCTGCTCGGAACCCAACCCTTTCCTGCTGTCTCCAATATTGACCTCCAGGGTGCTGCAAGTGGAGGAGGCGTCCGAATAAAGCAGGTGAGAGGTTCATGAATTTATGCATATCAGGGTCTTACTTTGTCAATAGGATTGCGATGGACCTTTATGGGGCCTGAGCGGGCAGCGGGTGGCCTGCCAGGCAGAAGCACTTCGGCAGCTGATGGAAAGGACAAAGAGGCCCTCCAGGAAGTCAAAGAATTTCCTCTGTGGGTGTAGGAGTGCTCTTCCGGGTCCCACAAGGAATGTCGCGCCGTCCCCTGTCCCAGGCTCACTCCCCACCCCCCCAACTCCCTCCCTTCATACAAGACCCTCCCAAAAACCCCAACCCGCCACTTACCTACAAGCCAAGAGCCAAGGGTCAAGGACCAAGAGCCGCCCGATCTTCGCATGCTGACAGCCACTCTGCACCCTCTTCCCACCTGTTATGGGCAGGAAGTGGGACAACCACATTTAAATGAGGCCTGGGAGTTAAAATACCCCCAGGCCTGAAACTTAGGCCAGCGAGTGCGTTTTGCACTCACCCTGCGTCCTTTCCCCCGCGTTAGCATCAGTGGCATTGATGCTAAGAGGTATGGGAGTTGGTAGCTTACAGTTTGATGCCTAAGCTGCAGTGGAAATTTGTATTCTAGGAGGCCGTTTTCAGATATCCTCTTCTTTAATGAACAAGAACTATATTTTCTGCTGAATTCTTGTAAACACCTTTATTGCAGTCAGCTTCTTGGTGATTTGAGACATGAATAAAAACAAACTGGAAAAAGGCAAACAGCCTAAAATCCCACAAAAAAGCTCCTCCCCATTAAGAGCTTCTTTGCTTCCTTTTTACATTCATTTGAACTATAATGCAAATTGTACAATTCCATCAGATAGAACAAGGAACTGTTGGGAGACTAATTTCAGTATAACTTACAAGGAATTGTACATTAGTTAAACTCTCGGATATTATGCTAGCAAGTATAGCAAGGAACCAGTGAATTGGAATCGTATGTCTTTTTGCATTCCATGCATGCCTGGATGTGCTGGCCAGAAAGTCTATAGATTAGAAAACAAAAAGCTGCTTAATTACTTACATCAGAAGTTGCATTTCTGAAGATAATAGGAGCCTTTTCCTGTCATCACGTGACATTTGATTAAGCATTGTGTTCAGCTTCCTAATAGCCTGTATTTGGAACAGAAACTCATAGAAATAACAACAGTGGCATTTCTTCACCTAGGATTTTCCTTTGATCAATATGCATTCATGTGTAGCACAACATAGGCACTGTTTGAAATATTCATCTTTCAAGAGATTGTCTTCGGTCCCCGCCACAACTCCGTTCCCTCGCCACCGACTCCATCCTTCTCCCTGGCCACTGTCTGAGGCTGAACCAGACTGTTCGCAACCTTGGTCTCGTACTTGACCCTGAGCTCAGTTTCCGACCCCATATCCTCTCAATCAACAAGATTGCCTACTTCCACCTCCGTAATATCGCCCATCTCCACCCCTGCCTCAGCTCATCTGCTGCTGAAACCCTCATCCATGCTTTTGTTACGTCCAGACTCGACAAAAAAGATCCCATGACACTACATCGAAGAATGTGCGGGTTAGGTTGATTTGGCTATGATAAATTGGCCCTTAGTGTTAGGGGGGGATTAAATATGTGGGGTTATGGGGATAGGATGGGATATGTTAGGGGGAATTAAATACGTGGGGTTACGGGGGTAGGGTGTACTGTGGGGATTAAAGCAGGGACAGGGTGCTGGATTTGGATGATCAGCCATGATCGTATTGAATGGTGGAGCAGGCTCGACGGGCCGAATGGCCTACTCCTGCTCCTAGATTCTATGTTTCTATGTTTATGTAAGAGCAGGGGAGTTATCCCTGGTGTCCTGGCCAAAATTTATCCCTCAATCAACATCACTAAAACAGATGTTTGTGGGAGTTTGCTGTCAGCAAATTGGCTGCTGCGTTTCCTACCCTACAACAGTGACGACACTTCAAAAGTACTTCATTAGCTGTAAAGCGCTTTGGGATGTCCTGAGGTCATGAAAGGCATTATATAGATGCAAGTCTTTCTTTCTTTTCTTCTTTCTCAATGCTCTCCTGGCCGACCTCCCACCTTCCACTCTCAATAAACTTCAGCTCATCCAAAACTCTGCTGCCCATATCCTAACTCACACCAAGCCCCGTTCATCCATCACCCCTGTGCTCACTGATCTACATTTGCGCCGGGTCCGGCAACACCTCGAATTTGCAATTCTCATCCTTGTGTTCAAATCTCTCCATGGCCTCACTCCTCCCTGTCTCTGTAGCCTCCTCCAGCCCTACAACATCTCTGCACTTCTCCACTTCTGGCCTCTTGCACATCCCCAATTTGAATCGCTCCACCATTGGCAGTCGTGCCTTCAGCTACCCTAAGCTCTGGAATTTTCTACCTAAATCTCTCCATCTCTCTCTCCTCCTTTGAGTTGCTCTTTAAAAACTACCTCTTTGACCAAGATTTTGGTCACCTCTCCTAATATCTCTATGCAGCTTGGTGTCAAATTCGGCTGATAATGCTCCTGTGAAGCACCTTGAGACATTTTTACTATGTTAAAGGCACTATATAAATGCAAGTTGTTGTTGTTATTGATCTCATTATGCCTCACATTGTCTTCTGCTAATATAACTTCTACCATTTAACCATCTCCTGTTTTCCACTCAAGCACTTTACAGGTCACTCACCAGCGCAAACATGTCTATGCGTGTATTTTCCCTCCCCCTTCCCTTTGTTCTGTTCTTTTTCAAATGAGGTTCATTTGTAACTGATCAAGGCAGTTTCAGTAGGTCGATATTGAGGCACAGCCAAGAATCCCAGTCAAAACAGTTCTCTAATACTTAATAAGTTCTGCCTTAATGAATGCAAGTCTGTGCGTGTTTTGTCTTACCTCTTCTTGAATGTAAATATTAACACAGTCATCAGTGACTACGGAGCCTATTCGATGGAGGAATGCATCCAGCACCTGACATCTCCCTGTTGATATAAAAATCACCACTTTATATCCAAGCAAAACCTTCAGTTGTATAATAATTGTTCCATTTCACTCTCTAGTACTTATACAGTTATCGCTAACAATTGATCCATTTCATCCTCCAGAAACTGTACAGTGATCTACAATTGTTCTGTTTTATCCGCTAGTACTTGTACAGTTATCTCTAATTATTCCATTTCATCCTCTAGTACTTGTACAGTTATTTATAATAATTGTTTCATTCCACTTGTACAGTTATGTCGTATACGGGAAAAGTGATCCAACCATGGCTAACTAAAGAAGTTAAGGATAGCATTAGATTGAAAGAAGAAGCTTATAATGTTGCAAAGAACAATAGTAAACCTGAGGATTGGGTGAGTTTCAGAAACCAGCAAAGGTTGATCAAAAAATTGATAAAAAGGGAAAAAATAGAATATGAGAGAAAACTAGCAAGAAATATAAAAGCAGATTGTAAGAGTTTCCTCAGAAAGGAAAAGAGTAGTAAAAGTAAACATTGGTCCCTTAGAGGCCAGCAATTATTATGGGGAATAAGGAAATGGCAGAAATGTTAAGCAAATATTTTGTATCTGTCTTCACAGTAGAAGACACAAAAGTAGAGAAAAAGTACTAGAGAAACTAATGGGACTAAAAGCCGACAAATCCCCTGGACCTGACGGCCTACATCCTAGGGTTCTAAAAGAGGTGGCTGAAGAGATAGTGGATGCATTGGTTTTGATCTTCCAAAATTCCCTAGATTCTAGAATGGTCCCAGCGGATTGGAAGGTCGCAAATGTAACACCGCTATTCAAGAAAGGAGGGAGAAAAAACAGGGAACTACAGGCCAGTTAGCCTGAGATCAGTCGTCGGGAAAATGCTGGAATCCATTGTTAAGGAAGTGGTATCAAGTCACTTAGAAAATCATAACATGATTAGGCAAAGTCAACATGGTTTTATGAAAGGGAAATCGTGTTAGACAAATTTATTAGAGTTTTTTGAGGATGTAACTAGCAGGGTAGATAAAGGGGAACCAGTGAATGTAGTATATTTGGATATCCAAAAGGCATTCGATAAGATGCCACATAAAATATTATTACACAAGATTAGGGCTCATGGGGTTGGGGGTAATATAGTAGCATGGATAGAGGATTGGTTAACGGATAGAAAACAGAGAGTCAGGATAAACGGATCTTTTTCAGGTTGGCAAACTGTAACTAGTGGGATGCCGCAAGGATCAGTGTTGGGGCCTCAGCTATTTACAATCTATATTAATGACCTAGATGAAGGGACCGAGTGTAATGTATCCAAGTTTGCTGATGATACAGCCATGATTTTATTGAATGGCGGAGCAGACTCAAGGGGCCGTATGGCCTACTCCTGCTCTTATTTCGTATGTTCTTATGTTTCTTATTTCTTATTTTTCCATTTCATCCTCTGGTACTTGTAAAGATAATGGTTCCATTTCGTCCCTTAGTACTTGTACAGTTTCATTCTCTAGTAGTTTTACAGTTATCTATCACAATTGTTCCATTTGATCCTCTACTTCTTCTAGTTAGTTAGCAATTTTTCCCTTTCATCCTATAGCGCTTCATACAGCACAGAAAGAGGACATTCAGCCCAGCATGTGTGCCAGATCTTTGAAAGAGCTATCCAACTAGTCCCATTCCCCTGCTCTTTACCCACAGCCCTGCAAATTTTTCCTTTTCAAGTGTTTATCCAATTCCGTTTTGAAAGGTACAACTGCATCTGCTTCCACCACCTTCTCAGGTAGTACATTCTAGAACATAACAACTTGCTGAGCAAAAAATACTTCTCCTCAGTTCCTCCCCTGCATTTTTTCTCAATTATCTTCCGTATCTTAAATCTGTGTCCTCTGGTCACTGACCCTCCTGTCACTGGAAACAGTTTATCCCCATCTACTCTATCAAAACCCCTCAAAATTTTGAACAGCTCTATCAAAACTGCCCTTAACCTTCTCTGCTCTACAACAAGTTGCCTTTATATAATGCCTTTAACGTAGTAAAACATTCCAAGGCCCTTCACAGGAACGTTATCAAACAAAATTTGACACCGAGCCACATAAGGAGATATTAGGACAGGTGACCAAAAGCTTTGTCAAAGAGGTAGGTTTTAAGGAGCATTTTAAAGGAGGAGAGAGAGGTAGAGTGGCGGAGAGGTTTAGGGAGCGAATTTCAGAGCTTGGGGCCTAGGCAGCCGAAGGCACATCAGCCAATAAAAATCAGGGATGCGCAAGAGGCCAGAATTGGAGGAGCACAGGGATCTCAGACGGCTGTAGAGCTGGAGGAGGTTACAGAAATAGGGAGGGGCGAGGCCATGGAGGGATTTGAAAACAATGATGAGCATTTTAAAAATCGAGGTGTTGCCCCACCAGGAACCAATGTAGGTCAGCAAGCACAGGGGTGATGGAGGAATGGGACAGTGCCTTCTCAGGATCAGGACGGCATTGAAGGATGTGATCTCGAAGAAGCAGCAATGGCAGAGAGCCTGGCAGAGCAATAGCTTCTTAAATATGGTCATTGTATGTAGACCCCTTGATTGGGACTACACCTTTGAGGTAGTTACTTGCCAACAACAGGCTAATTCAAATTACAGCTCAGGAATTGACTGGCTCTTCCTTCATCCATGGTCTTTGATGAGGTACAGTAATGCAGGTTTCCACAGCGACCAGCTTTCTTTTGTATCATCCAGGAGGTGTGAAATAGTCCTTTTTACATTCATCATAAGACTCCATTTTCTGTTGCGTTTTAATCTCTATAACTTTAGTCATCCTGGGAGCTCCAGCTTTAGTTGCCCTTCCTTGTGGGAATGTGCTTAGTCTGTACCCAAACTATCTCCTCTTTGAAGGCCTTCCATTGCTCATTTACTGTTTTATCCACTAATCTGATTCTAATCCACCTGGGCCAGATCCCTTTCCAACTCACTGAAATTAGCTCTCCTTCAATAAAGTATTGTTACGTTTGATTGTACCTTGTCCTTTTCTATAACTGCTCTAAACCTAATGATATTGTGATCACTGTTTCCCAAATGCTCCCCCACGGAAACATGTTCCACTTACATAGAACATAGAACATAGAACAGTACAGCACAGTACAGGCCCTTCGGCCCTCGATGTTGTGCCGAGCATTGTCCGAAACCAAGATCAAGCTATCCCACTCCCTATCATTCTGGTGTGCTCCATGTGCTTATCCAATAACCGCTTGAAAGTTCCTAAAGTGTCCGACTCCACTATCACAGCAGGCAGTCCATTCCACACCCCAACCACTCTCTGAGTAAAGAATCTACCTCGGACATCCCTTCTATATCTCCCCCCATGCACCTTATAGTTATGCCCCCTTGTAACAGCTACATCCACCCGAGGAAATAGTCTCTGAACATCCACTCTATCTATCCCCCTCATCATCTTATAAACCTCTATTATGTCGCCTCTCATCCTCCTCCGCTCTAAAGAGAAAAGCCCTAGCTCCCTCAATCTTTCCTCATAAAACCTCCCCCCTAAACCAGGCAGCATCCTGGTAAATCTCCTTTGCACTCTTTCCAATGCTTCCACGTCCTTCCTATAGTGAGGTGACCAGAACTGCACACTTCATTTCCCAGAACTAGATCCAGTAGACAGGTCACCTGCTGTAATATCTCATGTGGCTCGATGTCAAATTTTGTTTGATAATCACTCCTGTGAACCAACTTGGGACCTTTTACTACGTAGGCACCTATTTGGTGTCAGCAAAAAAAAGTGTTCAGGGCATTAGACTCTTTGCATATGCAAATAAAGGGCCCGACGCTGGCTGCATTCAGGAAAACCAGGCCTCCATGCAGCCTAACCAGCAGTCCTTAAAGGGACACTATAGACCACTACCAAATATACTTACCTGAGCGTGGAGCAGGAAGGAGCAGGATTGCTTTACCCGGTTCCACTGTAGTTCCACAGACTGTTGATGGCCCCGGTCAATTCCACCGCCCCCCCCCCCCCCCCCCCCCCCCCCCCCAACCAAAATTACAAACCACTTCGCTGGCAAGCTGCCTAGGAACGCCCGAGGTCCAATATCGGGTGCGCCTCGGGCAGGCTGGCACAATCAAATTTCTCGGCCAGTATATCTTCCCTGTTTCCCCAGTTGCCTGTGTGGAACCAGACCAGAGAGGATCTATGGAGGGTCATGCCATAAAGCGATTTATCAGGGACACAGTTAAAAGATTCTGCAAAGATCTACAAAAATTTTCAGCTCTATTTGTTTGTGTAAGGACTAGTTATTTCCTGTGTGTTTTAAGTTTCTTTGTAACTATTTAATTTCTGGATAAATTCAACAAATGTGGTGGTCAACCAATGTGTCTTTGTTATAAAATAACATAGTAAAAAAGTTAATGGTTAGTCCTGTGACCCAATATCCCATTCATAATACGCACAAGGTTGCGAGCTTTAGCATGCAGGAGACATGGCTCTGCTGCGAATATTAATTCATTAATGCCTGAATTGTTCAATAAGAATAAGGCTTACCATATATCTGAGACACAAAGCTGTAGTTGCTATGCAATTCAGGAGACAAACTTCTGAGAAGTACAACTCCCACAGTACATTTGTTTTTTTTGTCCTCTTCTGTCTTTGGCCATTTTTGTTTTCAGAGCTTGCCTTTCGGCTTAAGATTTGCTTGGCTCAAACTTGACAGTAGTTGTTTAAAGTGACAATACCACACTGTGTCATATAGTAGTGCAACCATCCTTAAGATAGCACTAGCCATATCAACACTGACATAGCTGTATACTCCTATCCTTACATTCGTTATTACACCATGCACACAAGGAGTCAAAGACTTCAGGTGACATCCATAAACTCGGCAGCCCGTGTCCTAACTCGCACTGTAGAATTCGCAAAATTATCGCGATTTTATAAAATAAGAAGGAGACATAAAGTTTCGTACAAACAGCTTTATTTCAGCAGAATGCTGTCAGGTTTTCAAAGCGGACACAAACAGCCTGTAAAATGGCCGCCACGCCTCGTGGCAGAACGTTCTAGACTTTCAATGAGCAGACAAGATGGCGTTCCAATAAACATTTGTGCAAGATCGTACAGGACTCAGCACATTTGAGATAATTGACAAGACATAATGGGTTTGCATTTTATACATAAATACTGGAATCGGTCTCCCAGGTGCGAATAAGGGCTATTGTACCGAGCGATCAAGAACCCATCCAAAGACATTAATATGCAAAATCCCCACGACTCTACGATGAGAGAGCCGTTTGCGGGTAGTTACAGAAAGCATTTGGAAGCCCCAAAACCCCTCCAGGGAGACTACGAGCCGGTTACACAATGGGAGAAGTATTAACGGGTACTCAGACAGTTACAAGTATCACCGAAACCCATTAAAAACGGAGATCACCCTATACAAGAAGTTTGAGCGCCAAAACCCTGACAAAGGATAGACATTAAGATTGGGCGGGAAAAGAGGAATTACAGCACTATAACTGTAAGGTACAACCGTCCATCTGTCTCTTGCCTCTTGCCTTGTTGCTTTTGTCTCTTGCCGCCTGCCTCTTGCTGCTCTTGCTGTTTTGACTCGCTGGAAGACTATTGAACTTTTATTCTCTTGCCTGACGGCTCTGGACTCTGATCCGCTAGGATCAACCTCGTGGCTTGCCGCGAAGATCTGTGTAGAACTGGGCTGTGAGGCCTTGAAACGGGTACACCATCCCGAGAAGTCGGTAAACGGTGTTGGAACCGAAGCCCCGAGAGGAGATGAGATGAGATGAGATGAGATGAGAAGAGAAGAAGACGACAATACGTATCGCCACGGTCAGTAAGCCCCGACCGCGCCTATAAGTCGATAAACACTTCCTTGCCCAGGAAGACCATTCTTTGAGTTTTACAAACTGGTGAGGGCACAGGAAGACTCTTTTTTGAGTAGTGTCGGAACTCCGAGGACAACACAGATCTTCATGACAGCAGACGGTCCAGCCTGCTAGCCGGAGCAGAAGCGAGTAAACAAGTGGGGTACAGAGACCCCTGATCAACACGTGGATAGTCAGGTGCTGCGGTAAAAACATCCGAGCAGAGTTTCGGAATTCTCCGAGTTATCACGAGTGGTGAGCATGAGTCTCGATCCTACAAATCTAGTTTAGGACAGGTATTGATAGGGGAGGGTTTGAGTTTTAAGGATAATTGTAATGTGTGCCCCCTTTTACGATGTGTCATGCGCTCCTCGTTTCCCTAAAATTAGTTACATAACTGTGTGTAAGATTGTACTGTCGTTAATCTGTGCTTATGACATGTATCTCGTAATCTTGAATAATATGCAATAAAGATTTTAATTTCGCACTATTCAACCGAGTCTACCTGAGTTTTCTCTGCATTATTGCTCTCGCACCTAAGTCCAGTGTCAGAACCGTAAGGGCGAGTGGGTCGAACCACTCACAGGTGTCTAGTGTTACCAGGCTGGCTGGAGACCAGAACAGGCAACAAGCCCTAACCTCGCACTAGCACCTAGGCTAAGCACAGAGCCGCAGGACACCCCTTACAGCACCAAGTCCCATTCATTCATCAACCTTGCGCTCACTGACCTACATGGGCTCCCAGTTAAGCAACGCCTCGATTTTAACATTCTCATCTTTATTTTCAAATCCCTCCATGGCCTCGCCCCTCCCTATCTCTGTAACCTACTTCAGCCCAAGAATCCCCCGAGATGTCTGCACTCCTCCAATACTGGCCTCTTGCGCATCCCCGATTCCCATCGCTCCACCATTGCTGGCTGTGCCTTCAGCTACCAAGGTTCTGGAATTCTCTCCCTAAACCTCTCCGCCTCTCCACCTTCCTTTTCTCCTTTAAGACGCTCCGTAAACCTACCTCTTTGACCTAGCAGTTGATCATCTGCCCTAATATCTCCTTATGTCACTCTTTGTCAAATTTTGTTTTATAACGCTTTATTGATGCACCTTGGGACGTTTTATTACGTTAAAACGGCACTATATAAATAGAAAGAAAGAAGGATTTGCATTTATATAGCACCTTTCACAACCTCAGGACATCCCAAAGCGCTTTACAGTCAATAAAGTAATTTTTTTTTGAAGTGTAGTCACTGTTGTAATGAAGGAATGCGCACAATAAGGTCTCACAAACAGCAATGTGATAATGGCCAAATAATCTATTTTGTGATGTTGATTGAAATACAAGTTGTTGTTGCTGTTGAAGCAGGGTTAGTGGGTGATAATTGAAACAGGGTGCACAGACGTAATTCACTCCTCATTTTAAAGTCATACATTCTATCCTTACTTTTATATATTTCTGTTAAGAATGACTATGTCCACATTTACATTGAAAACTGACGGTGTAAACTTGTTACACTGTAATTACACCCTCTTACCAGTGACAGCACTGCAGCATTTCTAATTACAATGTGACACATTTACAGAGCCAGTTTCCATCAGAAGTTTACAATGAAAAAAGGTGACATTTCTGTCACAGATGAAAGATTTTTAATACACTATATATACCTTAGTGAATTTTAAGATGTATACCTATTATATTTACATACCTTCGCTGTTGGTGTTGAAAATAGCCTAAAAAAAATAGGGGACAGTAATCAATATTTAGATAGATTAAAACTTTCTTTCTAACACTGTGGTACAATGGACACAAATATTGTTCATTATATATCCAATAGTTCAGAAAGACAAAACACTATCTCAAACAGCAGTCTTTTAATCTGCTCACACCTGAACAAGGTACTAAACAGTCACCACTACTTGTGGAACTATAGCCCTGCATGAGTCACAACCTTCAGAAGGTGCAAGAGGAGAAATTCAAAGAAAAAAAGTTGCAATAAAAAATTCTCAATAACATAAGAATGATGTACATTTTCCATTGATAATGTAAACTAATATGGCACCTATTTTCAAGAAACATAACAAAAGCCTTGGCGAGTTGCTGCAGTGCATCCTGTAGATAGCACACACTGCAGCCAGTGAGCCGGTTGTTTGGATGTTTAAGCTGGCAGATGGGCTACTTTGTCCTGGATGGTGTTGAACTTCTTGAGTGTTGTTGCAGCTGCCACATCCAGTGGAGAGTATTCCATCACACTCCTAACTTGTGTCTAGTAGTAAGGAAGTCAGGAGGTGAGCCACTCCCTGCAGAATACCCAGCCACTGACCTGCTCTTGCAGCCATGGCACTTATGTGGCTGGTCCAGTTAAGTTTCTGGTCAATGGCATCCCCCCAGGATGTTAATGATGGGGAATTCGGCAATAATGGTTAGACTCTCTCTTGTTGGGGATGGTCATTGCCTGACACTAGTGTAAGCTGCTATACACGTAATAAATGTCGCTGATACTGTGTGGAGATCAAAATTGCGAACAAATTTTGAGATAACGGACGGATTCAAAATGGGGGAGGTCAGTGTGTAATCTTTGTTTGTAAGGCCACATGGGCAGGGTGAAACACAGAGGGTGAAGAGGAAGTCCCGCCCCCCACACACATCACAGGAGCATGAGCGTGTCAAGCAGGAAAAACACCAATCAGGGGAAGTTGGAAGTGAAACTGACTATCAGAGGCAAGCAGCTGAAGAAAATACGAGGGGGCCCATCCAGGGGAACACTATAAAGAGAAGAGAAAATGGCGCGAAAAAGACAGAACAAAGGGAGGTGCTTGACCCTCGAAGCCTACAACCAACTCGGACTGATCACCCGGGAAGGAGTGTATGTATGAAAGTCATACATAGAGCATATATATTGCTGAGGTATTTATATGTACGCATGAATTAGTAAACTGCAGTGTGAATAAAGACCATTTTATTGGCAGCAAACTTATCTGTCATTGTTACGCTTATTTGTAATTCTCGGGGTCTGAACGGTAGTAGGAGAAAGTCCTACACTTGTGTGGCATGAATGTTACTTGCCACTAATCAGCCCAAGCCTGGATGTCGTCCAGGTCTTGCTACATGGACTGCTTCATTATCTGAGGAATTACGAATGGAACTGAATACTGTGCAATCAAAGAACATCCCCACTTCTGGCCTTATGATGGAGGAAGGTCATTGAATGAGCAGCTGAAGATAGTTGGGTCTAGGACACTGTCCTGAGGAACTCCTGCAGCAAAGTCCTGGGGCTGAGGTGATTGACCTCCAACAACCACAACCATCTTCCTTTGTGCAAGGTATGATTCCAGCCAGTGGAGAGTTTTCCCCCCCGATTCTCACTGACTTCAATTTTACTAGGGCTCCTTGATGCCACAATCGGTCAAATACTGCCTTGATGTCAAGGGCTGTCACTCACACCTCACCTCTGGAATTCAGCTCTTTTGTCCATGTTTGGACCAAGGCTGTAATGAGGTCGGAAGCCGAGTGGTCTTGACAGAGCCCAAACTGAGCATTGGTGAGCAGGTTATTGGCGAGTAAGTGTCGCTTGATAGCACTACTGATGACACCTTCCATCACTTTGCTGATGATTGAGAGTAGGCTAAAATGCAAGTCTGAAGTTGATTAGAAGGGGTAGTTTGGGGAATAATGCTTCAGGATTGGAAGGAGTATGAAACATAAAGGAAGGAAAGAGGAGGAAACATTTAGGCTGCTCAGAGGTTACTGGTAGTGGGTGGAAAAGAGATTGTGAGTGGGTAGTAAAAGTTGAGTAATGCTTCTTATTGAAGAGTTTGAGAAGCGAAGTCAGGGGTTGGAGGGAATTTGGTAGTGCATAGTGGTTAGTGGTATGTCCGAGCATAAGAGAGGGAGTCTGCATAGTTACGATGAAGAGAAAGGTAAGGAGGATAGCTAAAAATAATATATTTATAAATAATGGGGAGGAGAGTCCAAAGAGGTTTAACAGTCTGTGGATTTTTTTTAAAAAGCATAACACCAAGAGCAGGATTAAAAAGGAAAAGAGCAAGAATGAACTGAAAAACTAACACAAAGTGGAGTTAAAAAAAGTACCAGAGTGGGAGCAAGATTAAAATAGAGAAATAATGGGAGTGATACTTAAAAGGCAAGAATAGTACTGTACTCAAAAATACAAACATGAAGGGATAGTAGACACAAAAATAGTGGGAGCAGCATTAAAAACACATAGACTGACACAGACCAACACTCAGGGCGCGATCTTGCCAGCCCTGGGGAGGTGGGTATGGAGGTGAGACTGCAGGGAAATGGCAGAATTTGGGGGCGGGTGCCTAACCCACCTCTATGCCATCTTCCCAGGAGGCGGGTAGCCGTCGCGCGCCAGGTCCCGTCTCCTTGGAGGCGGGAAGGGATTAAAGCCTATTAACTGCCTGTTAACAGGTAGTTAACAGGCAGCAAATAGGATTAACCCCTTTTTGCCCTCACAAGTGCGGGCTTCCCAAAGGCTCCGAAACCCGCCAGGTCAGCGAGGCGAGTAGTGGGTCTGCAGGGGTCAGGGGGGTGCGAAAGTGTGCTGTGAAGGTAAGTGATGGGTGCAAGTGTGGAGAGGTGAGTATCTGAGGTAAGTGCAAAGTGTTATTAAAAGTGTACTTACCTTTGTTTCATCCTGCAGGCTTCAGTGAGTGGGTATGCGGAGAGTCTCGCACCTCTGCGTTGGAGATGACGGATAGCCGTTGCATGCTCAGATGCAACAACCATCTCATTTCTGCAAAAGAAAGATGTTTGATGAGGTCTTGAATTCAAGACCTCATCAAACTACAGAGAATGTCACTGTTTGACAGCTTCACAGAGCTGTCAAACGATGACAATTCATCTGTCAAAAACGTCATACACTGACGTTCTCTGCAACCGGCTTTCCCTTAATTGGCCTGCTAAGCCTGCTGGGCATGCTTAACAAGATTAATCAAGGGAAAATAGCGTGGGTTGGCCAGAAGTTGTTGAAGGCGGGACTGAAACCTGACAAGTGGGAGTCCCGCCTCCAAAAGCTCCCCATTGGCAAAATCACCCCCAAAGAGTGAAACTGAAAACAGACAGTAGATATACATTTAAACGAAACAGTAGACGCAAGAGTTAAAAGGAAACAGCAGAGTTACAGTTGAACACAAACACTGAGAGTAGTATAAAACAGCATAAAATGCCAAAGCAGGATTAAAGAAAAACACAAACACCACAGGGAGTACTTAAATACCACAAAAATCAGGAGTAAAACGGAAGAAAAAAACAGAAACAGTAGGAACGGGACTAACAGTAAGAGGGAATCATTAGGAGCAAGACTAAAAAATAGAAAAACCTGAAGCAGGAGTAAAAGTAACACAAACACAAGGACAAAGATTTCAAGCAGAGAGGGTGCAGAGGAGATTCACCAGGATGTTACCTGGGCTGGAGCACTTCAGCTATGAAGAGAGACTGGACAGGCTGGGGTTGTTTTCCTTAGAGCAGAGAAGGCTGAGGGGGGACCTGATTGAGGTGTACAAAATTATGAGGGGCATAGATAGGGTAGATAGAAAGGAACTTTTCCCCTTAGTAGAGGGGTCAATAACCAGGGGGCATAGTTTCAAGGTAAGGGGCAGGAGGTTTAGAGGGGATTTGAGGAAAAACTTTTTCACCCAGAGGGTGGTTGGAATCTGGAACTCACTGCCTGAAAGGGTGGTAGAGGCAGGAACCCTCACAACATTCAAGAAGCATTTAGATGAGCACTTGAAACGCCATAGCATACAAGGCTACGGACCAAGTGCTGGAAAATGGGATTAGAATAGACAGGGATTGATGGCCGGCGCGGACACGATGGGCCGAAGGGCCTCTTTCTGTGCTGTATAACTCTATGACTCTATGACTATGAGAGTAAAAGTGGGACTCAGAAAAGTAAAAGCATCAGGAGAAAGCTTTAAAGAAAAAAAATTAAAAACTTGCATTTCTATAGCGCCTTTCACAACCTCAGGATGTTCCAAAGCGCTTTACAGCCACAGCCAATGAAGTACTTTTGAAGTGCAGTCACTGTTGTAATGTAGGAAATGCAGCAGCCAATTTGTGCACAGCAAGCTCCCACAAACAGCAATGTGATAATGACCGGATAATCTGTTTTTAAGTGTGGGTTGAGGGATAAATATTGGCTAGGACACTAGGGAGAACTCCCCTGCTCTTCTTCAGAATAGTGCCCTGGGATCTTTTACATCGACCTGAGAGAACAGACTGAGCCTCGACTTAATGTCTCATCCGAAATACGGCAACTCCGACAGTGCGGTAGCCCCTCAGTACTGCACTGGAGTGTCAGCCTGGATTTTGTGCTCAAGTCTCTGGAGCGGGGCTTGAACCCACAACCTTTTGTTACTCACTGAGCCACAGCTGACACTACAAAAAAGGTAATGTGGCACGGCAGAATTAGATAGCAACATACAGCAGATTGTTGGGGTTGTGCTGGGGAGGGGGGAGAGTTCCAACCAGTATTTGATGTACGTTTTGGGTCTTGGCGGGGAGGAAGCAGTCAGAGAGCGTACATCTCTTTTTTTCTACCACTTCCAAATATTCCACTGATGGTTCAGAACCGCTCCTTCACAATCAGTATCTTTCCAGTTGCAGCTGTATTGCCAGGACACCAGAGAGATCTCCCCTGATCTTCTTCAAAATAGTGCTCCACCACTCCCATATCCCAGTCCACGGTTCTTTGGCCATGCTCCTTCCCTCCCATCGCTACCCTTTCTCCTTTTCTGCTATTGCCTCACTCTCATTGCCTCCTCTTTCTCTAACTATTGCCACTCTTCTTCCCAGCACAATATCACTCGCATTGCATCCCCTTTTCAATACTGTCTCACCCCATATCCTGTGCTGCACGACCCACTATTATCATATCAATGCCAGTCATCATGCCTGCTGGACCTGTATCCCTTCCCCACCCAACGTGACCCCATTCACTGGTTTGAGCTCCCGATTCTCCCTGTCCTACAGACCCTTTGGCCCCGATTTTAACTGCCCCGACCTGGCGGAAACGGGCCGGGAGGCAGTTAAATTGAGGCAAGTTACTTACCCCCTCTAATTCCACTGCCTTCTCACTGTCTCCAGATATTAACCTGCTCTATTGAGCAGGCGAGCAGGACACCCACAGGAAGGAAGCGGGGTCCTACTTTAAATATGCCAATCGGGTCCGATGATGCCATCAGGACCCAATCTACAATTTCAACCTGAGGCCTGAGTCGGGTCCGCTCCCCAGTCAGGCAAACCTGTCAGAAGCCGGGTCCTGGGCCAGAAGAGGCCCATAAAGTAAGCGGCAAAGTTTTAGTTTAGGCTTCCTTGTGGAGCAGGAGTCCTCTTCCGAGCCTCACAAGGAAGCCTTGGGCCTTCCTTGCGCCGGGTTCCCCCCTCCCAATCTTTGCTAAAGTCTTTACCCTCCCCCCACCGACCCCATCGCAGGCAGAGGCTTCCCCCAAATTACTCCTGCCACAAATTCCCGCTCCCGACCTCCGGCCAGGTAGTAAATCTAGTCGGGTGTCAGCCAGGAGCCTGCAGAGTTCTATTTAAATGAGACCCTGCAGTTAAGATCAACAAGGCCTCCACATCCCGGCCTTGCCAGGTTCGTCGCCCACTGCCGGGCTCCCCTGCCTCTTTCCCACCCCCTTGACTCTCACTCTCTGGTGGTCCCCTCCATGGCCCCTCTCTCTGACTGTCCCCCTTTCAGGCTATCCCCTAGCCACCCAAGTGGCTGATTCCATGTTCCCTTTCACCAGCTGACTCCTATTTGTTCTTTAAAGTGCTTACAACATTATAAATAAAACATAGCACCAGAAGCAGTTTAAAAAACAAATGTCTAGAAGCAGGTAAAGAGGGTGAGCAGAACCAGCTTCAGTGAAAGAGCACAGCCCAAATCCCAACTCCAAAACGGGGACAAAAGATACGGGAGTCAAAATAGTAGAGCAGTCAAAATCAATTGGTTTAATGAGTTCTAGACTGCCAAATGGTGCCAAGAGCAGCGATAGGGACCAGCAGCAGGGGCATCCCAGGTTCATGGCAGCCAACGCAGGCAAGAGCAACACTCAGTGGACACAGCCACAGTGAACGCAGGAGTGGGGATGAGTTCCAGCTTCAGACCAGGCAACAATCAGCTCAATACCAAGCTAGGTGATAGTGGTGACAAACCCCCATAAACTGATAATAAATTGATATAAAAAGCATGAACCTTAAATTTAAAAATTTAAATGAAGTTCAGCGTTCCCTCACCCGAAGGGAAAATCTCAAAAAAAATCTGTTCTCAAAGAACACAAGAACATAAGAATTAGAAACATGTGTAGGCCTTACGGCCCCTCGAGCCTGCTCCACCATTCAATAAGATCATGGCTGATGATACACCTCAACTACACTTTCCCGCCCGTTCCCCATATCCCTTGATTCCCCTCGAGTCCAAAAATCTATCTATCGCAGCCTTGAATATACTCAAGAATTCAGCATCCACAGCCCTCTGCAGTAGAGAATTTCAAAGATTCACAACCCTTTGAGTGAAGAAATTGCACCTCATCTCAGTCTTAAATGGCTGACCTCATTATCCTGAGACTGTGACCCTTAGTTCTAGACTCTCCAGCCAGGGAGAACAGCCTCTCAGTGTCTACCCTGTCAAGCCCCCTAAGAATTGTATACGTTTCAATCAGATCACCTCTCATTCTACTAATATCCAGAGAATATAGTCGAATTCTACTCAATCTCTCCTCATAGGACAATCCTGTCATCCCAGGAATCAATCTAGTGAACCTTTGTTGTACCACCTCCTTAGGTAAGGAGATCAAAATTGTACACAGTGCTCCAGGTGTGGTCTCACCAAAGCCCTATTTAATTGCAGCAAGACCTTCCTTACTCTTATACTCCAACCCCCTTGCAATAAAGGATAACATACCATTTGCCTTCCTAACTGCTTGCTGCATGTTAACTTTCTGTGATTCGTGTACAAGGAAACCCAAATCCCTCTGAATACCAACATTTACTGGTCTCTCACCATTTAAAAATATTCGGATTTTGTTTTTCCTACCAAAGTGGATAACTTCACACTTCCCCACATTAAACTCCATCTGCCAGCAAGCTTGGATTCATTACACGTGGTCCCCTCATCTAAATCATTGATATAGATTGTAAATAGCTGAGGCCCAAGCACTGATCCTTGCAGTACCCTACTAGTTAGACTGCCAACCCAAAAATGACCCGTTTATCCCTACTCTGTTTTCTGTCCATTAAACAATCCTCATTCCATGCAAATATATTACCCCCAATCCCATGAGCTCTAATCTTGTACAACAACCTCGTGTGGCACCTTATCGAATGCCTTTTGAAAATCTGAATATACTACATCCACTAGTTCCCCCTTATCTACCCTGCTAATTACACCCTCAAAAAACATCCCTGCCATTTCCTTATTCCCCATTATAATTTTTCCAGTCTCTGCCTCTAAGGGATCCACTTTTACTTTCGCTAATACTTTTCTTTTTACATACTTGTAGAAGTTCTTGCAATTTATTTTTATATTTCTTGCTAGTTTACTCTCATTCTATTTTCTCCTTCTTTATCAATTTCTTGTCATCCTTTGCTGATTTCTAAAACCCTTCCAATCTTCAGACAACACTGTAAGCCTGTTCTTTTAATCTAATACTATCCGTAACTTCTCTAGTTAGCCACAATTGGACCACTTTTCCAGTGGAGTTTTTGTTTCTCAAGGGAATGTATATTAGTTGAGAGTTATGAAATATTTCTTTAAATGTTCGGCATTGTTTATCTTTTAATATTAATTTGCAATCTACCTTAGACAATTCGCCCCGCATACCTCCGTAATTTGATTCGTTTAAATTTAAGACCTAGTTTCTCATTTAACTACATCACTCTCAAACTCAATATAGAATTCTATCATATTATGATCACTCTTCCCCAGATGATCCTTTACTATAAGATTACTAATTAACCCTTTCTCATTACACAATACTAGATCTGAAACAGCCTGTTCCCTAGTTGGTTCCTTAACAAATTGTTCTGGATAAACTGTTCATGCATTCCATGAACTTGGCCTCCAAACTACTTTTGCCAATTTGGTTGGCCCAGTTTATATGAAGATTAAAGACCCACACAATTATTGCATTACCCTTGTTACATGCTCCTCTAATTTCCTGATTATACTCAATCTAACACTATAACTACTAATAGGGGGGGCCAATAAACTACTCCCACCAGTGTTTTCTGCCCCTTGTTATTTCTTAGCTCCAACCATACTGATTCAACATCTTGATTTTCTGAGCTGAGGTCCTTCCTCGCTACTGTCTTTATCGTATCCTTTATTATCAGGGCTACAAACCCTCCTTTTCCATTTTGCCTATCTTTTCTAAATGTCAAGCACCCTGGAATATTTTGTTCCCAATCTTGTTCACCCTGCAACCTCGTCTCAGTAATGGCAACCCATTTATCTCTATTTGTGCCATTAATTCAATCTTGTTACGAATGTTTTCTGCATTCAGATATAGCGCCTTTAATTTTAACTTTTTACTATTTTTACCTGCTGTGACCTTAGTCACGAATGCCCTATTACCTTTGTTAAACTCTCTGCTCCTTTTTGACACTGCTTGTTTTTACCCAAATCACTACTCTACTCTTATTCCATGCTTGTTTAGTGAAATAGTTCTTTAAGTCTAAAATTATGGGGATAAAAGATATCTAAAAGCTTTCAAAAAAGATTATTCGAAGAAGAATATACTATTATTTATCCCACTCTATTACATTGATTAATTCCATGATAAAATGCTGTGACGATGAATAAGCAGATGCGCAATAACTGAAGATCCTCTGAAAACAATGCTTACCATTAAAGCATCAAAAAAGTCTTCAGCAAAGTTTGTCAGTGCATCATTCTTTTCTTTTCCTCCATTTGCCCAGATCTTTCTGGCCTTTTCAAACCATGGGACCATGTAAAGAAAGCAAACAATAAAAATTATGTACTGTCTGATTATTTATATAAAAATAGTTCTCTTCATTCCACTCGCTGGATTCATTTGGATTGACAAATTTTTAAATGGTAAGGATGACCTAACTTGTATCATCTTTATTCTTCCAAAGGGCATCCTCCAAATACTACTGGAATCTGGAGCATGCTCCTTAGCAGGGATACCTTACCTTTGAGGAGTTTTGTGACATTGTGACTGCTTTCGTCCCATGAGACATGTGTAATTATATATATATGCAAATCTCTCATTTCACTGTCCACTGTCCTGTTTTAAAGACAAAGAAACGTTCGGGTAATTTCACCGACCCTGCGTTCCCAATGAACAGCTGAGCTAAAGGGCCTCAAGTTGATGAAGCAGCAGTGGTGTTGGAACCCCATCTCCAACTCTCACCTCTCACACCCTTCAAACACAGCTCTCTGGTGGGAGACCTAATAAAATTGAAGTCAATGGGAGTCAGGGGGAAAACGCTCTACTGGCTGGAGTCACACCTAGCACAAAGGAAGATGGTTGTGGTTGTTGGAGGCCAATTATCTCAGCCCCAGGACATCGCTGCAGGAGTTCCTCAGGGCAATGTCCTAGGCCCAGCCAGCTTCAGTTGCTTCATCAATGACCTTCCCTCCATCATAAGGTCAGAAGTGGAGATGTTCGCTGATGACTGCACAGTGGTCAGTTCTATTTGTAACTTCTCAGATAATGAAGCAGTCCATGCCCGCATTCAGCAAGACCTGGACAACATTCAAGCTTGGGCTAATAAGTGGCAGGTAACATTCGCGCCATGCAAAAGTCAGGCAATGACTATCTCCAATAAGAGAGAGGCTAACCACCTCCCCATGACATTCAATGGCACTACCATCGCCGAATCCCCCACCATCAACATCCTGGGGTCACCACTGACCAGAAACTTGACTAGACCAGCCACATAAACACTGTGGCAACAAGAGGTCAGAATCTGGGTATTATGCAGCAAATGGCTCACCTCCTGACTCCCCAAAGCCTTTCCACCATCTGCAAGGCACAAGTAAGGAGTGTAATGGAATACTCTCCACTTGCCTGGATGAATGGAGAACTTGGAGGTGGTGGTGTTCCCATGCGCCTGCTGCCCTTGTCCTTCTCGGTGTTAGAGGTCGCGGGTTAGGGAGGTGCTGTCGAAGAAGCCTTGGCAAGTTGCTGCAGTGCATCTTGGAGGCAGCGGCACACTTAAGCCTGCAGCTGGCAGTGCCAGCTTTGTGCTGGATGGGAGCTGTAACTGTTCCAGCATCAGATGGCACAGCTTTGCATCTGCCTCCCTGATACTTCAGACTCTGAGAAGAAAACCTGCCACCCCTACCCCGTCTGCCCTACACATGACTCTAGTGCACACTATTTGGTTGACTCTTAATACCCTTTGAAGTGGCCTAGGAAGCCACTCAGTTGTATATATAATTGTTACAAGTAGCAGGCCCACCACTACCGTGGGCAATAAAATGAAGTCTTGACAACACTGATAAAGAGAGGCAGAGACTATATACAGAGAGAGAAACATAGACAATAATGTTCCTCATCATAATTTGACATTTAAAAAAAAAGAACAAGTTGAATTTTGAAAGCAAAAAAAATTGCCTCTTTAAGCAAAAGAAATGGAGGTGGGAAAGGAGAGGAGGAATGGCTCAAGGCCGAGGGCAAAGTGACTGCTGACCTCTCACCACACAGCCTAGCCTTCAACAGGGGAGTAAGCAGTTCGCCAGTCTCCTATCTGTGCCATCTATATAATCTTAGACAGGATAATAATCTTGAAGTTCTCCTTTAGGATGATGTTTATTGCTGTACAACCCAGAATGGTGGGAAACCTACCATTTCCCTGACAAAACTCTGCTTATGATGTCTGACTACCATCAGAGAGTTCTGACGAAAGGTCATCGACCTGAAACGTTAACTCTGTTTCTCTCTTCACAGATGCTGCCTGACCTGCTGAGTATCTCCAGCATTTTCTGTTTTTATTTACCATCAGAGAGAACTTGTTTGAATTGTAAAATGAAAGCCTTCTATAATGCAATCTCCAAGGAGAAACTGTTCTCAACATATAAGGCCAAATAATTCTTGTCTTGAGGTGAGGGAGGGGCCTGGTCTGGTGTTATATTTGCTTCAACAGACCTTGTAACAACATAAATAAAAGCAGAAAATGCTGGAAATACTCAGCAGGTCAGGCAGCATCTGTGGAGAGATGCTATACCCATTTACACCTCTTCTAGACCCATCTTTTGTTTCTTTGCTTGTTCCATTACCATCTCCTTTTGCTTTGTACAATCATCCCTTTTGTCTTTTAATCTCCCCTGCCTTCCACCCTATCACAGACCTTCCCTTTTGCTCTTTCCTCCCCTGTTCTTTCCTCCCCTCCCCACTTTCCCTGCCCCTGCACTTGCTTAAAATCTGTTACATGTCTAACATTTTCCAGTTCTGACGAACGGTCATCGACCTGAAACGTTAACTCTGTTTCGCTCTCCACAAATGCTGCCTGACCTGCTGAGCATTTCCAGCATTTTCTGTTTCTTTTTCCGATTCCATCGAGGTACATTCCCACGAGGGGGAAAGGTAGGTAACCAAAGTCAGAGCTCCCTGGGTAACGAAGGAGATAGAGAGTAAGATAAAGCAGAAAAAGAGCACGTATGACAGATGTCAGGTTGAGAATACAAGTGAGAATCAGGCTGAATATAAAAAGTTCAGAGGGGAATTGAAAAAGAAAATAAGAGGGGCAAAGAGAGAATATGAGAATAGATTGGCAGCCAACATAAAAGGGAATCCAAAAGTCTTCTATTGGCAGATAAATAGTAAACGGAGTAAAAAATAGTAAGAGGAGGGGTGGGGCCGATTAGGGACCATAATTGAGACCTATGCATGGAGGCAGAGGGCATGGCTGAGGTACTAAATGAGTACTTTGCATCTGTATTCACCAAGGAAGAAGATGCTGCCAAAGTCAAAGAGGAGGTAGTGGAGATACAGGATGAGATAAAAATTTCTAAAGAGGAGGTACTAGAAAGGCTGGCTGTACTTAAAGTAGATAAGTCACCAGGACCTGATGGGATGCATCCTAGGATGCTGAGGGAAGTTAAAGTGGAAATCGCGGAGGTACTGGACATAATCTTCCAATCCTCCTCAGATACAGGAGTGGTGCCAGATGACTGAAGAATTGCAAATGTTACACCCTTATTCAAAAAAGGGTGTAAGGATAAACCCAGCAACCACAGGCCAGTCAGTTTAACCTCGGTAGTGGGGAAGCTTTTAGAAACGATAATCAGGGACAAAATTAACATTCACTTGGACGAGTGTGGATTAATTAAGGATTTGTTAAAGGCAAATCGTGTTTAACTAACTTGATCTAGTTTTTTGATGAGGTAACAGAGAGGGCAATGAGGTTGGCGTGGTGTACATGGACTTCCAAAAAGCATTTGATAAAGTACCACATAATAGGCTTACCAGCAAAATTGAAGCCCATGGAATAAAAGGGACAGTGGCAGCATGGATACAAAATTGGCTAAGTGACAGGACACAAAGAGTAGTGGTGAACGGTTGTTTTTCGGACTGGAGGAAGGTGTACAGTGGTGTTCCCCAGGGGTCGGTACTAGGATCACTGCTTTTCTTGATATATATTAATGACTTGGACTTGGGTGCACAGGGCACAATTTCAAAATCCACAAAACTTGGAAGTATAGTGAACAGTGAGGAGGATAGTAATAGACGTCAAGAAGACATAGACAGGCTGGTAAAATGGGCGGACACATGGCAGATGAAAGTTAACGCAGAAAAGTGCAAAGTGATACATTTTGGGAGGAAGAACAAGGAGAGGCAATATAAACCTGGGGATATATGTGCACAAATCGTTGAAGGTGGCAGGGCAGGTTGAGAAAACGGTTAAAAAAGCATACAGGATCCTGGGCATCATAAATAGAGGCATAGAGTAACAAAGCAAGGAAGTTATGATGAACCTTTATAAAACACTGGTTCTGCCTCAACTGGAGTATTGTGTCCAATTCTGGGCACCGCACTTTAGGAAGGATGTGGAAGGCCTTAGAGAGGGTGCAGAAATGATTTACGAGAAAGATTCCAGGTATGAGGGACTTCAGTTACGTGGATAGACTAGAAAAGCTGGGGTTGTTCTCCTTAGAGCAGAGAAGGTTGAGAGGAGATTTGATAGAGGTGTTCAAAATCATGAGGGGTCTAGGCAGAGTAGAGAGAAACTGTTCCAATTGGTGGAAGGGTCGAGAACCAGAGGACACAGATTTAAGGTGATTGGCAAAAGAACCAATTGCGTCATGAGGAAAAACTTCTTCACATAGCCAATGGTTAGGATCTGGAATGCACGGCCTGAAAGGGTGGTGGAGGCAGACTTAATCGTGGCTTTCAAAAGGGAATTGGATAAGTACCTGAAGGAAAAATGTTGCAGGGTTACGGGGAAAGGATGGGGGAGTGGGACTAGCTGAAGTGCTCTTGCAGAGAGCCAGCACAGGCTCGACAGGCCGAATGGCCTTCTTCTGTGCTGTAACCATTCTATGATTCTATGATTTTCAGAGCCAGTTCAGTGTAGTTCCTGAAGACACTGCCACCCTAGTCAACTTGTTCTGCATTTGTGTATATTTATAGAGCTACCCTACTTAGAGCAGGCAATAAGCACAGGACAACGCTGTCCAGGACCTGCATCGACAATGAACCCGGTTTTCTCTCCACAAGTCTAATGTCCCTCTCCTGCTTACTGCCCACAGCCTTGAATTGTCCTCTTTTTCCAGCAACTATCTGATTCTTTGTTAAAAGAATTTACAGATTCTGCTTCAACAATTCTGGCTATTAAAGAAGCTGCGCCAGCTGGCTTTTGTTGTCCACATTTGCCTATGCTCAATTTCTGCCTATAATAGAAAGTTGGGTCATGAGATCAATTTAGGTCAACCAGATTTCCTCCATATTGAATCTGCATGCCTGATAAGAGACAATACTTAACTGCAGGGTTGCTGCAAATAAAGCCTCCTGCCCCAACAGTCCATTTGTTTTGCCCTTCTGTGTAGGAATAGCTGCTTACCCAAGAGCAAGCCACTTGCTGTACCTGCTATCTGGGCCTGCAACACAATTTATGGGTCAGCAGGTATCTGCTGATAATTCCAGTGCAACTTTTTCAGACCAAAAGAGACCAGCAATAAAAATATCACAGAATGGTAGCCAAGAAACATTTACTAGATTAACTATGGTGCCCTTGCTTGCCCAAGATATCTAAGCCGCCGGACTCCCAAATGAAAGACAATGCATGCCTAGAGTACAGCAGCGACTACCACCTCAAAAGTACTTCATTGATTGCAAAGCGCTGAAGGTCATGAAAGGCACTATATAAATGCAAGTTCATTCTTCTCCTTCTTTCCATTCCTAAAAATATATGTGAAAAGTCAAAACTTTCTCCAGGACCACCTGTTGAGGGAATTCCCAAAATAGAAGGCCTTCCCCCATGTCTCCCCTTCCCTCCCCTCCTGCTCAGAGAAGATGGAAAGCTCTGCTTGGCTTTCTATAGAAAAATGTGAGAAGTCGCACAACACCAGGTTATAGTCCAACAGTTTTATTTGAAATCACAAGCTTTCGGAGCGCTGCTCCTTCGTCAGGTGAAGTGAAGAGATCTCTTCACCTGACGAAGGAGCAGCGCTCCGAAAGCTTGTGATTTCAAATAAAACTGTTGGGCTATAACCTGGTGTTGTGCGACTTCTCACATTTGTCTACCCCAGTCCAACACCGGCATCTCCACATCATGGCTTCTATAGAAAAGCCACTTGCCTCAGGCAATGCAGTTGAAGATCTGAGACTCCCAGCATCCAGTAATAATTAAACTACCCTAATAGTGACTGGTAGCAGGAACTGTATTTGAGTCCACAAAATGGCTCTGCTTGAAATGGTGGAGGCAGCAGGCTCTTTTGACCATATGCCTGATTACACAGCAGTAATCACCCTTGAGGAAGTTCTTTAGCAAGGGCCCATAACTTGTGCACTGTTCTTTCTCTCAAAAGGAAAATTCTGATGCCTTTTGACGAGTGCAAAGCTTTTAACACATCCAGCTGCACCTGTGTCAGATCAGACATGCACCAACTCCTGTTCCTGAGCCATGGAAGCTGCTCTTGGTGAAACGGAGCATCAGTCATCAACTGAGGTACAGTGGTCAAAGATGCACACACACAATGACAAAAAGTCAATTGCTGGAAAGGAATTGATCCAGTCAATGCAAATTTTAAAACTGAGGTAGATTTTCCAGTCGCACAGGAGCCGGGGGATTGAACAATGTCAATTTGCCTGTTCACCAATGGAATTTTGCTGTTTTTCTGATTCTTTCCAACAGGATCGCACAGTACAGTTTAAACTAATTTGGCAGGGGAAGGGAACAAGAAAATAGAGAAAGGAGCAGAAATGAGATGAGAGGACAGAGATATAAACAACAGTAACATTAGAAATATCCCAACAACTGCAGGGACCAGATTGAGGAAAAAAGCAAAAGTGATGAAGGAGGTATTAAACTGCATGTACGTCAATGTCTGTAGTATAACTAATAAGGTTGGTGAGCTGCAGGCACAAATTGCTACATGGGATTATGACGTGGTTGCATTAACAGAGACATGGCTCAAACAAGGTCAGAGTTGAGGAGAAATTTCTTCACTTCGAGGGTTGTGAATCTTTCGAATTCTCTACCCCAGAGGTTTGTGGATGCTGAATCGCTGAGTATATTCAAGGCTGAGATCGATAGATTTTTGGACACTAAGGGAATCAAGGGATATGGGGATAGTTCAGGAAAGTAGAGTTGAGTTTGAAGATCAGCCATGATCTTATTGAATGGCGAAACATAGAAACATAGAAAATAGGTGCAGGAGTAGACCATTCGGTCCTTCGAGCCTGCACCGCCATTCAATGCGTTCATGGCTGAACATGCTACCTCAGTACCCCATTCCTGCTTTCTCGCCATACCCCTCAAGGGGCCATAAGGCCTACTCCTGCTCCTAATTCTTATGTTTTTAAGGCCAGAAATGGATTCTTAATATTCCTACACTTAGAGGGTTGTGAATCTTTCGAATTCTCTACCCCAGAGGGCTGTGGATGCTCAGTCGTGAAGTATATTCAAAACTGAGATCGATAGATTTTTAGACACTAAGGGAATCAAGGAATATGGGGGTAGGCCGGAAAGTAGAGTTGAGGTAGAAGCCATGATCTTACTGAATGGAGAAGCAGGATCGAGGGGCCGTTTGGCCCACGTCTGCTCCTATTTCTTATGTTCTTAAGGCCAGGAATGGGTTCTTAATATTCCTAGTTACCAAATATTCAGGAATGACAGAGAAGGAAAAAGAGGGGGCGTGGCAGTATTGATTCAGGATGAAGTTACAGATCTGAAGTTAAGGATCTACTGGATGGTTCTTGGCCTGAATCTATTTGCCTTGAGTTGAGGAACAGAGGGGGAGCTGTTACATTGTTGGGAGTTTTTTTATAGAGCTCCAAACCATGAGAAGAGATAGATGAGCAAATTTGGCAGCAAATTTCAAAGGTGTGTAACAAAAATAGAATATTATTAGAAGACTTTAATTACCCTAATACAGACTGGGAAAAACATAGTGCTAAGGATAGGGAAGGAGAGGAATTTCTGCTGTGTGCACAGGAGAACTTTCTCAACCAATATGTCTCCAGTCCAACAAGGAAGGAAGCAGTGTTGGATCTGGTTCTGGGAAATGAAGTAGGGCAAGTGGAGTATGTTACAGTAGGAGATCATCTAGCTAACAGTGACCACAACATTATTCGGTTTAAAGTAATTATGGAAAGAGACCAGAAAATATCAAAGGTAAAAATACTCAACTGGGGAAGAGCTAATTTCAGTGATTTAAGAAGGGACCGAGAACAGGTAGATTGGAAAAGGCGATTGCAGGGTAAAGCAGTAACAGAGCAATGGAGGGCATTCAGAGAAGAGATAGTTCAGGTACAAACTAGGCATATTCCTTTGAAGGGAAAACGTAGAGCATCCAAAGCTAATGTGGCCTGGATGACAAAGGAAATAAAAGTTAAAATAAAACAGAAAAAGGAGGCTTATGACAAATGTCAGGAGCAAGATTCAGTTAATAACCAGGAAGATTACGGATCTGTCTTGCATCTGTCTTCACAAAAGGAAGCGGATGAGGTGAAGGTTACACTAAAAGAGGAGAGGAACGTTACGGACAGGATAGTAATAGATAGAGAAGACGTACGAAAAAGATTAGCATTACTGAAAGTTGGTAAGTCACCTGGTCCAGATGGAATGCATCCTAGGTTGCTGAAAGAAGCAAAAGGTAGAAATAGCAGAGGCATTGGTCACAATCTTTCAGTCCTCATTGGATACAGGAGTAGTGCCAAGGGACTGGAAGGTTGCTAATGTTAGACCACTATTCAAGAGAGGGGAGAGGGATAAACCAGGAAACTACATGCCAGTCAGCCTAACATAAGTGGTGGGGAAGTTATTGCAAACCATTATCAGGGACAAAATAAAATTTCACTTGGAAAGGCGTGGGACTTTGTAAAGTGTAGATGAGCAGAGATCTTGGTGTTCATATACACAAATCCTTAAAGCAAGTTGATATGGTGGTTAAAAAAGCATATGGGTTACTTGGGTTTATAAATAGAGGAATAGAATATAAAAGCAAAGAAATCATGCTACAACTTTATAAATCACTGGTTAGGCCTCAGCTGGAGTATTGCAGAAAATACTAGGCACCACACTTCAGGAAAGATGGAAAGGCCTCAGAAAGGGTACAGAGGAGGTTTACCAGGATGTTAGCAGGATGAGAGGCTTCAGTTATGAGGAGAGGTTGGAAAAGTTAGGACTGTTCTCCTTGGAACAGAGAAGGTTAAAAGGTGACCGAATAGAGCTTTCAAGATGATGAGAGGTTTTGATAGAGTGGATAGAGAAAAACTATTCCCTCTGGCAAGTGGGTCAATAACCCGAGGTCATAGACTTAAAATCATTGGCAAAAGATCTAGATTGGAGATGAGGAGAAATTTTTTCACTCAGGAGTGTTGTTGGGATCTGGAACGCTCTACCTGAAAAGGTGCTTCAAGCAATTCACTGATGCTTTTTTTCCCGCCAGAGGTAACATCACCCCAAGAGACAGCAGCCTCATCCATATCTAATCCAGCTGTGTCTCTGTTGCTGGCTATTTGCTCAGCAAGTCTAATGATCTGTGTGAAAGCAGACCACTGGGCAACAATGTTTGTGAAGGCTTGTGCAATGGCTCTCTCAATCTAATCATGAAGCTGCCGCTGCCAGACAATCGAGCCTGCTGTAAACTGGAGCCCAAGGCCTCAATATTGTGCTTTAGGATTTCTGATACTGTTCAGACACCCATCAAGTTGCCATGTGCTCCACAATGGACTGCAGTGCCAAGAATCCAACCTGCACAACTGCATGGATACAGCTAAGGGACTCCTCCTCAGTGAAACCTTGAAGGGTAACACCCCGAAATGACTTCATAAGACCTCCACTTGCTCCTCCTCATTTGTGTTCAATATTCAGTCAGTAAATCCCGTGAGATGGATATACCTATACTGTTTGCAACAGGTGGGGTGAGTAACACACAATGCTATGATGTGCTGGCTTCTTCTGCAACACTGAACTCCGGCTATTTCTTTGGGGACACCTACAGAAACAGAAGAGGAACATATGTTTGAATACTGACTGCAAAGTATTTTGTGTCACAGTGTTCAAGTGTATGCCTGTATGAGAGTGAGTAAATGAATAGGGGGTGGGGGGAAGAGAAGAAGTAACAGGAAAAGGACAGTGCTAGCCATCATTTTGGAAAAAACCTCTAACCTCACCCGTCCCCTTTGCCTCTAAGCTCTCATTGCCAACAGTTTGAGAGCTGACTCCTCAAAGGCACAAAGGAGTGAGACCTTTGTCCTATACATGACTGCTCTCTCCTGTTATGTGCTGCCTTGAATGGCAAGCAGAAAACTAACACACTTATGCTGGAACTATAGTTAATATAGGCAGAGTTGGTTTAGACTGTGTGCTTGTAGATCATTTCTTTTCCCCTCAATGATACTGGTAACATTGCAGAAGGATGAATTTCAGGGCCAAAGACATTGTACCCTAAGGATAGGCACATTTAGATTATTAAATAACTAAGCTAGTTGGCATTAATGATATAATATGGAGCTAAAAGAGTTCTGAGGTTAAAACATACAGGCATTTAAAAGACAGGTTTATTTTATTCACAGCAGGGAGGTGTAAAAGAACAAAAGTTTAAATAAGGGTATGGGAGGAAAAATTCAGTTGGTTGCGCCTCTCGTTAGCGTCTTAAGAGGGCGCTAATGGGGCGCAAAGCATCTAGCGCCCGGGCGCGGCGATGTTTGCACCGCTCGCGAAATTAACTAGACATTTTGCAGCGGCGCTAAACACTACCGCCATGATCTCCTGCGCCGGCAGATCGTGACGTCAGTCGAGTGCGCAACGCCCCGGTATCACCCCGGAGCGGATATTGAGTGGCGCCCCCTGCCTTACCGCCTGCCGCTAGCAACGACAGGTTGAGGGGAGCGTTTTGCAGTCAGGAAGGGACTGGGGGAGCGCTATTTAAAGGCGACCGCTTCCTGCCTTTTATTGTTGGTGACATTTTTGAACCACGCTTTAGAAACATAGAAACATAGAAACATAGAATCTAGGAGCAGGAGTAGGCCATTCGGCCCATCGAGCCTGCGCCACCATTCAATACGATCATGGCTGATCATCCAAATCCAGTACCCTGTCCCTGCTTTAATCCCCACAGTACACATATCCCACCCTACCCCCGTAACCCCACGTATTTAATTCCCCCTAACATATCCCCTAACAGCTTTCTGAGAGAGAGAGAGAGACTTCTGGAGAGATTCAACGCTGTGTGAAGGAGTTTTGGGTACTGAGCAGCACTTTGCAGGTTCATTTTGATTTGCCCTTCCTTGTATCGATTTAGAAGAGACTGTGCGGGCTGCACCTTGAGCTCTTTCCCTGGTACTCTCCATTGTTCTTTCCAGCAGATTTGAAGTGCAGGTCTCTCCAGGCCGAGATTCAAGGCTGCAATGAGCAGGATGTGGATGGAAAGCAAGATCAACCCTCCCCTTTAAGAACTGGCCCGCGCCATTGTGTGTGTGTTCCATTGCTGACTGACATCACATGAGCTTCGCCAGTGCTCTGAGGTAGCGCCTCGCTCCTCGGCCTTTGCGCCTTAAGACAGGTGTGAAGCGCCTGATTTAGCACTCCAATCACCTCCAGGGGCGATAAAAGTCAAGTTTGCAGTCGGTGGCGATAATTAGCGCCAGGCGATAATCTTTGCACCCGGCCGATAATTGCGCCCCAAATGGGGCGATTCTGAATTTCTCCCCCTAGGTTCCTTCCATTTACTATAGAGATTGCAAAAGATAAAACGTCAGAGGCTTGTACAACAAAGGCTATAATTCGGGAAGAGCAAAGATAGGAAGCAATGGTACAATGCAACAGGACATTAACAGGTCAAAAAAACACTCAATAAAGTTGAACCCAGCAAGAACTAGACAATTATAGAAAATAGTTTAAATGACAGATATGAAAAACAGTCTTTGGGAACTCTGACTACCTTCAAGGTGAGGTAATGTGAACAGGTAATGATAAGCAGCTCACGATTCCTGCAAAGTTCTTTACACTTAAATTTTAGACGTAGGGACTGTGTGTATTGCTCTGTATGTAGTCTTAAATAAATATTTTGAAACAATAATAAATGATGTTAATTGTCAGACACATTACTGTCTCTAGCTTTTCAAATCTGTTATAAAAAAGGATAAAAAAGGAATTATCCAACATGAGAGACTTCAATATGTGGAGAGACTAGAGAAGCTAGGGTTGTTCTGCTTAGAGCAAAGAAGGTTGAGGGGAGATTTAATAGAGAGGCTTTAATCGGGTAGATAGGGAGAAACTACTTCCACTGGCCAGAGGGTCGGTCACCAGAGGACACAGATTTAAGGTAATTGGCAAAGGACCAGAGCAGAGATGAGAATTTTTTTCTGCAGTGATCTGGAATGGACTGTCAGAAAGGGTGGTGGAAGCAGATTCAGTAGTAACTTTCAAATTAGATATATACTTGGAAAGAAAATTTGCAGAGCATGGGGATAAAGCAGGGGAGTGGGACTATTTGGATCGCGCTTTCAAAGAACCGGCACAGGAACAATGGGCCGAAAGGCCTCCTCCCATATTCTAAGATTCTATGAGTAAATGAACTAGACTTCAGTGAGACAAGAGTTCCATTTGCAATTTGCAGCTGGAAAGTGTGCGTTTCTGCAGAATGGGAATGCAAGTTATGTAATCAGAGTTTTAAAGTTGGCTGGAAAAGGGTATGGGGAAACTGATAAAAATGGAACTGTATAAACTCAGCCCAAGGAAGGCCTAAATTCAGTGCAAAAAAGGGCTGAATCACCTCACCTCCTACTATACTAAAAATGTTTATGTTTCTATTCAGTCGCAGGCAAATGTAACAAGTAAAAAGGAAAAATAAAAAATGTTGCACAGCCTTACCTTGGCAAATGTTTTGATGCCTTAAAACATTATCTCTATGTTTCTGCGTGATGCTGTTGGAATTCACTGTTGCCATCAGCTCCTTCCCAGGCATTTTGCCCTCCTGTAGGTTAGTTTCCTGGCATGTTGAACAGGATAATCCTTTTTTCACTCACCTCACGCAGCATTGGCTCAACTGCATTTTGCACTATAACTGCTGCAGTTTGGCAAAAGTGCACTTTCCTTGAAGTGGCCTCTATTGTCCTGTAAGTAGCTGCAGCAGCACAGGAAACGGTGCCGCACTATTCAAGCTCCCAGCAGTGAGCCGATTTCACACTGGGAGCTTACTGTGCATACCAAATAAGATCTTTGCCATAAGTTATCTTGCAAATAGCTGTGTGCTAAGCCCGTTCCACAGCATTCCCTACCTCTGCACTCAAGATAGAAATTCTTCCCTAGGAAGTGTCTATGATCAAAGTGAGCAGAAACCAGAGTTAGCCCAAACAGGAGGAGATTTAGTGAGCTGCTACTCAAAACACTATCTGTGGGATAAAAAGCATGTCATCTTAAAATAAGCTAAAAATACAAATTAAACTTTGAAAATCTGAATAAAATCTGCAGAAAGTGAGTCCTGTTAATTTAGTGGAAGATTTGAGATATTTTACAATGTAAAGAAAGAAAACACCAAACCTGAAAATAACACCAAGCTGAGCAGCAATGGCTCAGAGAAGGGAAATTAGCCAAGGTTGCCATGCATGATTACTATCAGTGACCTCACACCAGCCAGGGACAGGTTTGGGCTTGGCTATAATGCCCTCCATAGTCTGTCAAAGCTCACTGTCAAGGCTCACATATGAATAGTGCAGAGGAACAAAGGGACCTTGGAGTGCATGTCCACAGATCCCTGAAGGTAGCAGGCCAGGTAGATAAGGTGCTTAAGAAGGCATATGGAATGCTTGCCTTTATTAGTCGTGGCATAGAATACAAGAGCACGGGGGTTATGCTTCAACTGTACAAAACACTAGATAGGCCTCAGCTAGAGTACTGCGTGCAGTTCTGGTCACCACATTACAGGAAAGATGTGATTGCACTAAAGAGGGTACAGAGGAGATTTACAAGGATGTTGCCGGGAGTAGAGAATCTTAGCTATGAGGAAAGACTGGATAGGCTGGGTCTGTTTTCCTTGGAACAGAGGAGGCTGAGGGGAGACCTTATTGAGGTATCTAAAATTATGAGGGGCATAGATAAAGTGGATAGAAAGGACCTATTTCCCTTAGCAGAGGGGTCAAAAACCAGGGGGCACAGATTTAATGTAATTGGGGGATAGTTTAGAGGGGATTTGAGGGGAAATTTCTTCACCCAGAGGGTTGTGGGGGTCTGGAACTCATTGCCTGAAAGGGTGGTAGAGGCAGGAACACTAACCACATTTAAAAAGTACTTGGATGTGCACCTGGGATGCTGTAACCTGCAGGGCTACGGACCAAGAGCTGGGAAGTGGGATTAGGCCGGATAGATCTTTGTTGGCCAACGCGGACACGATGGGCCGAAATGGCCTCCTTCCGTGCTGTAACTTTCTATGGTTCTGTGAATAATGGCTGCTTGGTGAGCAAAGGATGGCAAGAGGAAATATTGGCAACATTTCTTATTTTTTTAAACGTTCCCTGATGGTGAAGATCATTTGACCATTCAGGGTGGTAACTTCTTAAAGCAAGTGTCCCAATAAAAAACTTATCTTAAACAATAAAAGTTTAAAAATGAAAATCTTTCAGCTAGTACATTTCTGAAGAACAAAGTCCGCCAATTGCTTAAAGTGAAGCAAAATATTTGCATTAACCTAAAGCAAATTAGCAATCATTTTAAGTTCTCTGTTAACATAATGGAAGGAAATATGAATTATGAATTACTTATCTTCTGAACAAGTCCTTGCTTTATCATTACTGTCAAGCCATCTTCTCCTTGTATGGTCATGTTTTTCCCATATTTATGAATGCAATTTAACAACAAAGCAGTGTTCCTAACTTCTTTTTTACTTAGTTCCTAAAAGAGAAAAACAAATTTAAAATTAATGTTACAATAACTGTGTGGCAGGAAGTGAAGATGATTTACACACATTCAAAGAATATGAAATACCACACTTACATCAAGCAATTTATCATTCTTTCCCATTCATTCAGCCTCAAATAAAACAGAACTGTCTCAAAGTAGTGCAAAAACAGGAGACAGAAGCCTAGATTTTCTAATTGGATGCAATCCCCACCTGGAATGGTGTTGCCCAACTGATGTTGAGCCCACTTGTCATTTGCAAGGCTTGTTTGTACCTAAGGTGAGCTCCTGGCAAAAACATCTTCAATTAGAAGTTTGCCTATTTAACGGCCTGCAGCAGCTGAAAGGCCAGAAATTTTTCGCATCTTTTTGGCTGCAAGTAACCCATTTATTATTGTCTAAATGTCAGAGAGATCTGCTGCAGGGCACAGCACTTTGTGCATTCCAATATTGGAGTGTTGCTATAGGAGGGTAGGCCAAGAATCATCATTGGAACTGACAGATGGGAGAGCCCAAGGAGAGCTGCTTAAAGCCAGTAAAAGGAGGTGGTCAGAGGAGTGAATGCCAATTGAACCACCTCACCTACAGCCACTCATTGCCAAAAAAGTTTAATTATCATACCAGCTCAGCCAAGACATCGCTGCAGCAGTTCCTCAGGGCAGTATCCTAGGCCCAACTATCTTCAGCTACTTCATCAATGACATTCCCTCCATCATAAGGTCAGAAGTGGGGATGTTCGCTGATGATTGCACAGTGCTCAGTTCCATTCACAACTCCTCAGATAATGAAGCAGTCCGTGCCCGCATGCAGCAAGTCCTGGACAACCAACAGGCTTGGCTGCGAAGTGACAAGTAACATTCGCGCCACTCAAGTGCCAGGCAATATCCATCTCCAGAGAGAGTCTAACCACCTCCAATAAGAACATAAGAAACAGGAGCACGAACAGGCCACTTGTCCGCTCGAGCCTGCTCCGCCATTCAATAAGATCATGGCTGATCTTGGGCTCAAAGCCACTTCCCCGCCCGCTCCCCATGACCCTTCACTCCCCTATCTTGCAAAAATCTGTCTATCGCCACCTTAAATGTATTTAATGACCCAGCCTCCACAGCTCTCTGGGGCAGAGAATTCCGCAGATTTACGACCCTCTGAGAGAAGAAATTCCTCCTCATCTCAGTTCTAAAAGGGCGACCCTTTATTCTGAAACTGTGCCCCCGCGTTCTAGATTTCCCCACGAGGGGAAACATCCTCTCTGTACCTACCCTGTCGAGCCCCCTCAGTATCTTATATGTTTCGATAAGATCACCTCTCATTCTTCTAAATCCAATGAGTAGAGGCCCAGCCTGCTCAACCTTTCCTCATAAGTCAACCCCCTCATCTCTGGAATTAACTTAGTGAATCGTCTCTGAACTGCCTTCAATGCAAGTATATCCTTCCTTAAATAAGGAGACCAAAACTGTACGCAGTACTCAAGGTGTGGTCTCACCAATACCCTGTACAGTTGTAGCAGGACTTCCCTGCTTTTATACTCCAACCCCTTTGAAATAAAGGCCATTTGCCTTTTTGATTACTTGCTGAACCTGCATGCTAACTTTTTGATGCACAAGGACCCCCAGGTCCCTCTGAACTGTAGCATTTTGTAATCTCTCTCCATTTAAATAATAATTTGCTTTTTTATTTTTCCTGCCGAAGTGTATAACCTCACACTTGCCCATATTATACTCCATTTGCCAAATGTTTGCCCACTCACTTAGCCTGTCTATATCCCTTTGCAGGTTCTTTGGGTCCTCTGCACAACTTGCTTTCCCACCTATCTTTGTATCATCCGCAAACTTGGCTACATTACACTCGGTCCCTTCATCCAAGTCATTAATGTAGATTGTATATAGTTGAGGCCCCAGCACCGATCCCTGTGGCAACCCACTAGTTACCGTTTGCCAACCGGAAAATTACCCATTTATCCCGACTCTATGCTTTCTGTTAGTTAGCCAATTCTCTATCCATGCTAATATATTACCCCCAACTCCGTGAGATCTTATCTTATGCAGTAACCTTTTATATGGCACCTTATCAAATGCCTTCTGGAAATCCAAATACACCACATCCACTGGCTCACTCTTGTCCACCCTGCTCGTTACCTCCTCAAAGAACTCCAGCAAATTTGTTCAACATGATTTCCCTTTCATAAAACCATGCTGACTCTGCTTGACTGCATTATGATTTTCCAAATGCCCTGCTACTGCTTCCTTAATGAAGGACTCCAGCATTTTCCCAACGACAGATGTTAGGCTAACTGGTCTATAGTTTCCTGTTTTCTGTCTCCCTCCTTTCTTAAATAGGGGTGTTACATTTGCGGTTTTCCAATCCGCTGGGACCTCTCCAGAGTCCAGGGAATTTTGGTATATTGCAACCAATACATCCACTATCTCTGCAGCCACTTCTTTTAAAATCCTGGGATGCAGACCATCTGGTCCAAGGGACTTGTCATCTTTTAGTCCCATTATTTTACCAAGTACTATTTCCTTAGTGATAGTGATTGCCCTCCCTGTGGCCCCTTCATTATCCATTATTGGGCTGTTGTTAGTGTCTGCTACCGTGAAGACAGATACAAAATATTTGTTCAGAGTCTCTGCCATTTCTCCGTTCCCCATGATTTGTGTTGGGGCCTCAAGTATTCACAGTACTTATTAACGACATAGATAATGGCATAGAAAGCCATATATCCAAATTTGTCGATGACACAAAGATAGGCGACGTTGCAGACAGTGTAGATGAAACATCAAATTACAAAGGGATATCGATAGATTAAGTGAATCGGCAAAACTGTGGCAAATGGATTTCAATGTAGGCAAATGTGAGGTCATCCACTTTGGACCTAAAAAGGATAGAACAGAGTACTTTCTAAATGGTGGAAAACTAAAAAAGAGTGGAGGCCCAAAGAGACCAGGTAAATAGACAAATAAAATGTCATAAGAACATAAGAATTAGGAGCAGGAGTCGGCCTTTCGGCCCTTCGAGCCTGCTCCGCCATTCAATGAGATCATGGCTGATCTTCTGCCTCAACTCCATTCACCGGCCCTATCGCCATATCCCTTGATGCCCTTACTAGTCAGAAATCTATCGACTTCTGTTTTGAATATACCCAATGACTGAGCCTCCACAGCCCTCTGGGGTAGAGAAGTCAAAAGATTCACCACCCTCTGAATGAAGAAATTTCTTCTCATCTCAGTCCTGAATGGCCTACCCTTTATCCTGAGGCTGTGGCCCCTGGTTCTAGACTCCCCAGCCAAGGGAAACATTCTCCCAGCATCCACCCTATCAAGCCCTGTAATAATTTTGTATGCTTCAATGAGATCCCCTCTCATTCTTCTGAATTCAAGAGAATACAGGCCTAGTTTACTCAATCTCTTCTCATACGACAGGCCCGCCATCCCACGAATCAATTTCGTGAACCTTCGTTGCTCTCCCTCTAAGGCAAGTATATCCTTCCTTAGGTAAGGAGACCAAAATTGTACACAGTACTCCAGGTGTGGTCTCACCAAGGCCCTATATAATTGGAGTAAGACTTATTTACTCCTGTACTCAAATCCTCTTGTAATGAAGGTCAGCATACCATTTGCCTTCCTAATGGCTTGCTGCACCTGCACATTCACTTTCAGTGACTCATGTACAAGGACACCCAGGTCCCTTTGAGCATCTGCATTCCCCAATCTTTCACCATTTAGGAAATACTCTGCCTTTCTGTTTTTTCTACCTAAGTGGATAACTTCACATTTATCCACATTATATTCCATCTGCCATGTTCTCGCCCACTCACTGAACCTGTCGAGATCCCCTTGAAGCCTCTTCACATCCTCTTCACAACTGACACTGACACAGCTTTGTATCATCAGCAAATTTGGAAATGTTATTTAGTCCCCTCATCCAAATCATTGATATAGATTGTGAATAGCTGGGGCCCAAGCACCGATCATTGCGGTACCCCACTAGTCACAGCCTGCCATCCTGAAAAAGACCCGTTTATCCCTACTCTTTGTTTTCTGTCTGTTAACCAATTCTCAATCCATGCTAGTATATTACCCCCAATTCCATGCGCTCTAATTTTGTTCACCAACCTCTTGTGTGGGACCTTATCGAAGGCCTTCTGAAAATCCAAATACACCACATCTACCGGTTCCCCTTTGCCTACTCCACTCGTTACATCCTCAAAGAACTCCAATAGGTTTGTCAAACAGGATTTTCCTTTCATAAATCCATGTTGACTCTGCCCAATCTTACTATTAGTTTCTAAGTGCCCAGTTATTGCATCCTTTATAATAGATTCCAGCATTTTCCCAACTACTGATGTGAGGCTAACAAGTCTGTAGTTCCCCATTTTCTCTCTCCCTCCTTTCTTAAATAGCGGGGTTACATTTGTTATCCTCTAATCTGCAGGAACCGTTCCAGAATCCATAGAATTTTGGAAGATGACAACCAATGCGTCCACTATCCCAATGGCCACCTCTTTCAAAACCCTAGGTCATCCGGTCCTTGGGATTTATCGACTTTTAGTCCCATTAATTTTGCTAGTACTGTTTTTTTACTAATAATAATTTCTTTAAGTTCCTCATTCTCGCCACACCCTTGGCTTTCTCGTATTTCTGGGAGGTTTTTTGTGTCTTCCTCCGTGAAGACAGAAACAATGTATTTATTTAATTTCTCTGCCATTTCCTCATTCCCCATTATAAATTCTCCCGTCTCTGATTGTAAAGGACCTACATTTACCTGTCATGAACAGGTACAGAAAATAATCAAAGGGGCTAAAGGAATGCTGACCTTTATATCTAGAGGACTAGAATACTAGGGGTAGAAGTTATGCTACAGCTATACAAAGCTCTGATTAGACCACACCTTGAGTACTGTGAGCAGTTCTGGGCACCACACCTTAGGAAGAATATACTGGCCTTGGAGAGTGCAGCATAGGTTTACCAGAATGATACCCGGACTCCAAGGGTTGAATTACAATGAGATTTTACACAAATTAGGGTTGTATTCCCTAGAATTTAGAAGGTTATGGGGTGATTTGATCGAAGTTTTCAAGATATTAAGGGGAACAGATAGGGTAGATAGAGATAAAGGGGGCTAAATTCGGTGGATTTAGAGGGCGCTAACAGGGCGCAAATCAACTAGCTCCTCCCGCGAAATTCAGCGGGAGGTTAGCGGCGGCGCTAACCATTAGCACCGCATGGCGCTGCGCCGCTGACGATGAAGTCAGAGGGCTTTAAACTAAATAGTGGGGGGGAGGATCCAGGTGAGCGGGAATTTAAAAAGTCAATGAGAAATGAGAAAGCAATCGAGCAGGATAGAGATGGGGGAAATAATAACCAGAGTGTAACAGGAAGGGACAGAATGTTTAAAAATAAGAGTGCAACAGAAAATGGGGCCAAAACAAGGAGGAATGGTAAAAATACAAAGTTAAAAGCTCTATATCTGAACGCACGCAGCATTCGTAACAAGATAGATGAGTTGACGGCACAAATAGATACAAATGGGTATGATCTGATCGCCATTACAGAGACGTGGTTGCAAGGTGATCAGGGCTGGGAACTGAATATTCCAGGGTATTTGACAATTCGGAAGGATAGACAGAAAGGAAAGGGAGGTGGGGTGGCTTTGTTAGTAAAGGATGGGATCAGTGCAGTGGTGAGAAGTGATATTGGCTCAGAAGATCAAGATGTAGAATTGGTTTGGGTGGAGATAAAAAATAATAAAGGGAAAAAGTCTCTGGTGGGCGTAGTCTACAGGCCCCCGAACAGTAGCAATACTGTTGGACAGAGTATAAATCAACAAATAATGGAGGCCTGTAAAAAAGGTACGGTAATAATTATGGGTGATTTTAATCTCCATATTGATTGGACAAATCAAATTGGCCATGGTAGCCTTGAGGAGTTCATAGAGTGCATCCGGGATGGTTTCCTCGAACAGTATGTAATGGAACCAACCAGGGAGCAGGCTATCTTGGATCTGGTACTATGTAATGAGACAGAATTAATAAATGATCTCATAGTAAAGGATCCTCTGGGAAAGAGTGATCATAGCATGGTTGAATTTCAAATTCAGTTGGAGGGTGAGAAAGTTGTATCTCAAACCAGTTTCCTGATCTTAAACAAAGGCAATTACAGTGGCATGAGGGCAGAACTGGCTAAAGTGGACTGGAAAAATAAATTAAAGGGTAAGACAGCTGAAATGCAGTGGCAGACATTTAAGGAGATATTTCATAACTCTCAAAAAAATATATTCCAGTGAGAAAGAAAGATTTTAAGAGAAGGGAGCACCATCCGTGGCTAACTAAGGAAGTAAAGGATGGTATCAAATTGAAAACGAAGGCATACAATGTTGCCAAGATTGGTGGGAGGATTGGGAAATTTTTAAAAACCAGCAAAGGATGACTAAAAAAATAATAAAGCGAGAAGATGAATTATGAGAGTGAACTGGCAAGAAACATTAAAACAGATAGTAAGAGCTTCTACAGGTATATAAAAAGGAAGAGGGTAGCTAAAGTAAACGTTGGTCCCTTAGAGGATGAGACTGGGGAATTAATAATGGGGAACGGGGAAATGGGGGTCCTTGTGCATAAAACACAAAAAGTTAGCATGCAGGTACAGCAAGTAATCAAAAAGGCAAATGGAATGTTGGCATTTATTTCAAAGGGGTTGGAGTATAAAAGCAGGGAAGTCCTGCTACAACTGTACACGGTATTGGTGAGACCACACCTTGAGTACTGCGTACAGTTTTGGTCTCCTTATTTAAGGAAGGATATACTTGCATTGGAGGCAGTTCAGAGACGATTCACTAGGTTAATTCCAGAGATGAGGGGGTTGACTTATGAGGAAAGGTTGAGCAGGCTGGGCCTGCACTCATTGGAATTTAGAAGAATGAGAGGTGATCTTATTGAAACATATAAGATACTGAGGGGGCTCGACAGGGTAGATGCAGAGAGGATGTTTCCCCTCGTGGCGGAATCTAGAATGCGGGGTCACAATTTTAGAATAAAGGGTCGCCCTTTTAGAACTGAGATGAGGAGGAATACCTTCTCTCAGAGGGTCGTAAACCTGTGGAATTCTCTGCCCCAGAGAGCTGTGGAGGCTGGGTCATTCAATACATTTAAAGTGGAGATAGACAAATTTTTGCAAGATAAGGGAGTGAAGGGTTATGGGGAGTGGGCTGGGAAGTGGCTTTGAGGCCAAGATCAGCCATGATCTTATTGAATGGCGGAGCAGGCTCGAGAGGCCAAGTGGCCTATTCCTGCTCCTATTTCTTATGTTCTTATGCACCCCGGCTGTAATATTGGGTGGCGCCCTCCGACTTACCGCCGGACTCTATGTCCGCCGGGGCGGCGCTAGTTAAAGGGAAGTTGGCAGTCGGCCATTTTTGTTGCTGGCCGCCTGCCAGCACCTGCCCCCGTGAAGCCCCCCCTTCGGGGTGCCGGCTGCTCTCCGTGAGCCCGGCGCTCAAGAGGAGTGCCGGGCTCGTTTGCCGGCACTCCCGATCCTTGGTGGCCCAGCTGGGCGCCGGGACGCGCTGCACCAGGCCCCTCCTCCTTAATAAGGGGTGGAAGGCGTGCAGGACTGCGGCGCAACGTGCCGCAGTGCCACGTTGCGCTGCGATATTGGCTCGCAGCGCCCCAAGAGGGACGAGGGCCACTTCCAGTAGCGCCCCATCTCCCTCTCGGGGCACTACCTGGGAAAATCGGCTACGGGGGCGCTAACTTTTTCGGGGCGCTAAGATTAGCGCCCTGGCAAAGGTAGCACCCCATTTTACCCCAAACTATTTCCGTTGGTTAGGGAGACTAGAACTAGGGGGCTTAATCTAAAAATTAGAGCCAGACCTTTCAGGAGTGAAATTAGGAAACATTTCTACACACAAAGGGTGGCAGAAGTTTGGAACTCTCTTCCGCAAACGGCAATTGATGCTAGATCAATTGTTAATTTTAAATCTGAGATTAATAGACTTTTGTTAACCAAAGGTATTAAGGGATATGGGCCAAAGGCGGATATGTGGAGTTAGGTCGCAGATCAGCCATGATCTCACTGAATGGTTGAACAGGCTCGAGGGGCTAAATGGCCTCCTCCTGTTCCTATGTTCTCAGTGATTTCAACCTCCATCCCCACTCATCATGCTCCCTTTCTTCTAAGTTCTCTACCCTCCTGTCCTCCCTTAATCTCTCCCTCTATGTAAACTCTCCAACCCATATTCACAGCCACCCCCTTCATCTTGCCAACTCTCATGGACTTGCTACTCCCATCGTGTCAATCACAGATAAGGTACTTCCTTGTATCACTCTCCACCTACATCCTACTTCCTCCCCCCCGCCCGCCCCCCCCCCCCCCCCCCAACCACAACCCTACTTCCTTCTGTGTCCGCCCCTGGAAAAAACTCTCCCCCAACTCACATACAACTGCACTGACAAAATCCCAACTGTCCAGCCTTTGGCCCTCCATTCACCACAGCATTTCTGCAGCTACTGGTCTGCTCAACCACACCCTCACCACCACCTTTGATGCCCTTGCCCCTATTAAAACCATTACTTTCTCTCACCCTGGCTGTTCTCCCTGGTACGGCCCTCATCTTCGCTCCCTTAAGTCCAAGGGACGCAGACTTGAACGGATATGGCGGACAACTGGTTTAGCCATTCACCACCAGATCTGGCTGGACCACATAAAGCATTATCGGGTCCTGCTCTCGTCTGCCAAAACTGCTCACTACTCCAGGATCACTCTGGAATGCAAAGATAAACCCCAGCTTCAAAGTCACAAGTGACATCCTTTGTGACTGTGTCAATGGTAAGCTACCCCTCCTCATCCTTCTCGACCTGTTTGTAGCCTTTGACACGGTTGACCACTCCATCCTCCTCCAACACCCCTCTACCGTCGTCCAGCTGGGTGGGACTGCACTCGCCTGGTTCCATTCTTATCTATCTAATCGCAGCCAGAGAATCACCTGCAATGGCTTCTCCTCCCGCTCCTGCATCGTTACCTCTGGTGTCCCCCAAGGATCTATCCTTGGCCCCCTCCTATTTCTCATCTACATGCTGCCCCTCGGCAACATCATCTGAAAACACAGCGTCTGTTTCTACATGTACGCTGACAACACCCAGCTCTACCTCACCACCACTTCTCTCAACCCCTCCACTGTCGCTAAATTGTCAGACTGCTTATCCGACATCCAGTACTGGATGAGCAGAAATTTCCACCAATTAAATATTGGGCAGACTGAAGCCATTGCCTTCGGTCTCCACCACAACCTCCGTTCCTTAGCCACCAACTCCATTCCTCTTCCTAGCTTCTGTCTGATGCTGAACCAGACTGTTCGCAACCTTAGTGTCATATTTGACCCTGAAATGAGCTTGCGACCACATATCCACACCATAGCTAAGACCGCCTCGTTCCACCTCCGTAACATTGCCCGTCTCCAACCCTGCCTCAGCTCATCTGCTGCTGAAACCCTCATCTTTATTACCTCTAGACTTGACTATTGCAACGTACTCCTGGCCGGCCTTCCACGTCCTACCCTACATAAACTTGAGGTCATCCAAAACTCGGCTGTCCATGTCCTAACTCGCACCAAGTCCCATTCATCCATCACCCTTGCGCTCTCTGACCTACTTTGGCTTCTGGTTAAACAACACCTCAATTTTAAAATTCTCATCCTTTTTTTCCTAATCCCTCCATTGCTTCGCCCCTCCCTGTAACCTCCTCCAGCCTAACAACCCTCCTCCAAGATATCTGCACTTCTCCAATTCTGGCCTCTTGCGCATTCCCGATTTTAAGCGCTCTACCATTGGTGGTCGTGTCTTCTGTTGCCTAGGCCCTTAAGCTCTGGAATTTTCTCCCGAAACGTCCCTGCCGACTTCCGGGTTCCACTGAGACAAGTCTAGAAGCGGGCAGCCAACTCGCTTCCATGAGCCGGTTGGCATTTTAAATATGTTAATGAGGTTGGAAGCCTCAAATTTAACCTGTCAATCAGGCTGACTTCCGGGCAGGGAGCCTGTCAATGACAAAAGACGCATGCTGTGGAGTTAAATCTCCACAGCATGCAGGGAAATCCAGACTTCTGGGTTTCCCGCGCGATACCGGACCCCTCCCCCCACTCCCAGTGCGTCGATGGGTTGAATGGCCTCCTTTTGTGCTGGACTATTCTATGATTCCATGATTTGTTTAAATTATGTTTTCAAAAGTCCTTCTCAACACGGCTGTTAAGAGAAGCTTTTGAAATATAGGGGGCAAAATTGGGTGCCTTTGCGCCTCCCGTTAGCGCCCGCGCTAACGGGACACAAATGGCTTTGCGACCGGGCGCGGACTGACATCGACTCCCGCGACGTCATCGCCATGCGCATTGCCCTGGATCCAAAGTTGAATTCCGCCACCTGTAGCAGCGCCAGTCAAAAATACCGACAGCTTCAGGAGCTGTTCATCAGGAGGCCGGGCGCTTCGGGGGCGATGATTAAAGGCGAGGTGGCCAATCTAAGGAAAAAAAACCTTACCTTTCTTGTTCCAGATTTTTTCGCGGGTTCCTGCCCGCGATCAATCAGCCCAGGTCTCTGCTTGAGTGCCGGATGATCGCGCGGTATTGCGGCTGCATTGGTGGTCCAGGTAGGTACTTTTTATATTGCAAAGCCTGCAGCAATGGCCCTGCTCTTTAAGGGAGCGAAGGAGCCTTTGAACGCGGCAACGCTGCACGGCCCAGTGTGCAGCGCTGTTGAAGTCTCCACCCCGCCTGCTGCCGATTGCGCTCCAAGGGGAAGTGGGGGGCTTGATTTAGCGCTCCACTTCCTTCCTGGAGCGCAAAACTGAATTTTTTTAAAGTTTAGAAACATTAGCGCCTGGCACTAATTTTCTCAACTTTTAAAAGTTAGCGCCCCAAACGGGCTATAATGAATTTCTCCCCCATAGGCTTTTATCGCAGTAGGGGGTGCTATGAGTGCATACATCAGAGGATTGTCTACATCAGAGGAAGGCAATAAATAAGAAGTAACAGGCTGGTGTGAAAAGATTATGAGGCCACTCATCTCTGTTTGGTAAACTATTTGGAACAAATGGGTAGTTGTAAAACATGAGGTAAGAGTTACATTCGGCAGGAAGAGAACCATAAATCAAAAGAGTATAAGACAGATGTCGTGTTTTACTTAGTTAGAAAGAAGGAAAGAAACCTGCATTGGAAACCCTGGAGGCTTGGAGAAGGCATCTTCACGATTTCTCATTAAATCTACACACAGTAAGTTTTGTACACAGGGTTAACGTGCGCTATTATGTACTTTTAGTTAGGGTGTTTAAGATTAATGTTTTGTTGGTTAGGGTGCTTAACGTTAATTTTTTGTCGGTAATAAATGAAGTGAATTATCAAACATGTCTCCAGTTGTACGAATCTGTTAAAAGGGTAGGAAGGAATTATCCAACAACCGGATGGCACCAGAGTGCCAGCACAGGCATCAGCAGAGAGATTGGAACCCCAGTTGGGATAGAGAGTGAGGTAGAGGCAGCTCCAGGACATCACTGCAGGAGTTCCTCAGGGCAGTGTCCTAGGCCCAACCATCTTCAGCTGCTTCATCAATGACCTTCCCTCCAACATAAGGTCAGAAATGGGGATGTTCACTGATGACTGCACAGTGTTCAGCGCTATTCGCAACTCCACAGATAATGAAGCAGTCCATGCGCACATGCAACAAGACCTGGATGACGTTCAGGCTGGGCTGATAAGTGGCAGGTAACATTCGCACCACACAAGTGCCAGGCAATGACTATCTCCAACAAGCGAGAGTCTAACCACCTCCCCTTGACATTCAATGGCATTACCATCGCTGAATCCCCCACCATCAACATCCTGGGGGTCACCATTGACCAGAAACTTAACTTAACTGGACCATCCATATAAATACTGTGGCAACAAGAGCAGGTCAGAGGCTGGGTATTCTGTGGCGAGTGTCTCACCTCCTGACTCCCCAAAGCCTTCCCACTATCTACAAGGCACAAGTAAGGAGTGTGATGGAATACTCTCCACTTGCCTGGATGAGTGCAGCTCTAACGACATTCAAGAAGCTTGACACCATCCAGGACAAAGCAGTCCGCTTGATTGGCACCCCATCCACCACCTTAAACATTCACTCCCTCCACCACCGGCGTACCGTGGCTGCAGTGTGTACCATCTACAAGATGCACTGCAGCCACTCGCCAAGGCTTCTTCGGCAGCACCTCCCAAACCCACAACCTCTTCCACCTAGAAGAACAAGGGCAGCAGGGGCATGGGAACACCACCACCTCCAAGTCACACACCATCCTGACTTAGAAGTATATCGCCGTTCCTTCATCGTCGCTGGCTCAAAATCCTGGAACTCCCTCCCTAACAGCACTGTGGGAGTACCCTCACCACATGGACTGCAGCGGTTCAAGATGGCGGCTCACCACCACCTTCTCAAGGGAAGTTAGGGATGGGTAATAAGTGCTGGCCTTGCCAGCGATGCCCACATCCCATGAACGATTAAAAAAAGATGCACAGGGTGAATCACACAGAGTGCTTATAAGCAGGAGAAGCCCAGGATATGGCTTTCCAGAGGGCAAGCTCTGCTACATAGGATCGAGATATAGACCCAGATATAGACCTCAGAATCATGAGTTGTGGGGTATTGGACAGTCTGTCCAGGCATTGTTACAGCATGTCAGAGACTATGGAGGATTGCTGGGACCACTGTTGTTCACTATTTACATAAATGATTTGGACTCGGGAATCGTAAGTACAATATCAAATTTGTGGATGACACCAAATTTTGTGTGTGTGGCCAGGGGGTGTGGGGAGAGTAGTTAGTACTGAAGAAGAATGTGACAAAATTCAAACTTGAAGAATGGGTGTGTCAATGGCAAATGAATTTTAATATAGATAAGCATGAGGTGGTGCCTTTTGGTAAGGGTTGACTCTGCATTTTATTTCACTGGAAGCAGTTGTCTATGAGCTGGTACCTAAGAGTGCTGGCTGCTTGTGGTGCAGGTCTTGCTGCAGCTTCTCCTGCTTCTACTTGTTCCTGAGTCTCTCTTTCTTCCAATGAGGATGCCTCCTCATCTGCTGCTGGTTCCACGTCGATCCCCTGTTGCAAAGCAAGGTTATTGAGGATGCAGCAGTCGACAACAATAGAGGAGCCATGATGGGGTTGATACTGAAGGAAACCCCTAGGTTGAGAGGTACCTAGTCCTTCAATGGCTATCATTATAGCACCTTTCAGCTGTGGGTGCCTTCAGCCATGGCAACAGCAGGCAGCCCTAGTAGCCACCCTTGAATCTGCTGCTCTCGTGGCTGGTTCATCATGCATCATGGGTACTCCCAGGGTACCTTGCCCATACCTGCATGATTCTTAGAGACGATGGTCACACACCAGCTGGATGCTAAGAGCATGGAACCCTTTTCAATTTATGACAAGTACTGGCTCATGTGGGATTGCCTTAATGAGTGCAGTCAACAGCAGCCGGGGATTGCAATGCAGCAATTCCAGAAAGTCTCATTACTTAGTCATGTTGACTTGCAGCATCCAAGGAGAAGAGGATACACGGATTTGCCTTTTACATAGATACATAGATACATAGAAGATAGGAGCAGGAGTAGGCCATCCGGCCCTTCGAGCCTGCTCCGCCATTTAATGAGATCATGGCTGATCCTCCAATTCAGTATCCCGTCCCCGCCTTCTCTCCGTAACCCTTAACCCCTTTTGCCTGTAGAAATATATCTAATTCCCTCTTAAATATATTTAATGAGCTGGCGTACACTGCCCTCTGTGGCAATGAGTTCCACAGGTTCACCACCCTCTGAGTGAAGAAATTCCCCCTCATTTCTGTCCTAAATGGTTTAGCCCTTATCCTTAAATTATGTCCTCTAGTTCTGTTCTCACCCGCCAAGGGAAACATTCCTTCTGCATCTAGTCTGTCTAGACCTGTCAGAATTTTATACACTTCTATGAGGTCCCCTCTCAATCTTCTAAACTCCAGTGTGTACATCCCTAAACTACATAGTCTCTCCTCATAGGTCAATCCCGCCATTCCTGGTATCAGCCTGGTGAATCGCCGCTGCACCCCCTCCATGGCAAGAACATCTTTCCTCAGATGAGGCGACCAAAACTGTACACAGTACTCGAGGTGTGGTCTCACCAGTGCCCTGTACAGCTGCAGCAAGGTATCCCTGTTCCTGTATTCCAACCCTTTTGCTATGAAGGCCAGCATACCGTTTGCCTTCTTGATCGCCTGTTGCACCTGCATGCTCGCCTTCAGTGACTGGTGTACAAGAACACCCAGGTCTCTCTGTACTTCCCCCTCTCCCAATTTATTGCCATTTAAATAATAATTTGCCCTCCCGTTCCTGCACCCAAGGTGGATAACTTCGCACTTGTCCACATTATAGTGCATCTGCCATTTATCCGCCCAATCACCCAGTCTGTCCAAATCGCTCTGGAGCTTCCTGGTCTCCTCCTCTGAGCCCACCCCCCCTCCTAGTTTAGTGTCGTCTGCAAATTTGGAAATGCTGCATCCGACTCCCTGATCCAGGTCATTAATGTAAATTGTGAACAGCTGGGGACCCAGGACAGATCCCTGTGGTACCCCACTTGTTACTGCCTGCCATTCAGAAAATGAGCCGTTTATTCCAACTCTCTGTTTTCTATCTGACAGCCAGTTCTCTATCCACGTCAATACTTTCCCCTTTATCCCATGAGCTTCAATTTTCAAACATAGCATGTCATCTGCTTTATGCAGGCATGTGCAGCTGCCTGGCTAACATGTCATGTCTCCTGCTACAGCCTGGAAGCACCCCAATGCAGACAATTGGAGTACAGGCAGAGAGTAACCAGATGGCCGCAGCTTCTCCTCCAGGAGGTACACAGGTCAGCAATTGTCTGGCGGGTGAACCTGAGCCTCCTTACACATTGCTCCTTGGTGAGCTCCTAGCAACTAATTCTAGGTCTTTGGCCCGATGCGAGCAGCCCCCACTCCTACGCGGTGATCCGACGGCACCTACAACAGCTCCAGCATGCTCTCCTTGCTGCTGCTCCTGCTATTTTTGCTCTTCATCCTGCTCTCTCAATTCTGCCCACATTTGGGTCGCTAAAATAACCACTATTCCTCCTCTCCTCAATGACCTTCCCTGAAGGGAAAAAAGAATTCTAGCAAGAATTGCCAAAAAACCTCACTGTAGTCACTACTCAGGCTCCAAATCCTTTCACAGCACTGAAATGTCAATATCTGCAGTTGCTGCCCTTGTAAAAACCGTTCCTAAATGCCAATTCTGGCCTTCACCGCCAAGGATTGCTGGTCAGGCCCAACCCTCGCCGCTTTCCTTTGCCTGTCCTAATCGTGTCATTGGACCCCAATTTGAATATCATGATAAGGCTATCGCTGCATTCAGGCAGGAACCCAGCCAATGGACCTCGGGAAAATGGCAGCAGCAACACCAACAACGGAAACGCGCCAGTAAGTCATTAACCACGATTATCGGGTCCCTACTACCCTGTTACCACCGGACGGGACCTTTGAAATTCAGCACTTGGAGTGTTACTGCACCGAAACAAGACATTGGGCCCACATCTGTCTTGATGTTTTCTCTATCCACTGAGCCTAATCAGTAATTATCGGAGACTTTAATCTACATATAGATTGGACAAACCAAATTTGCAGTAATAGTGTGGAGGACGAATTCATGGAATGTATGCAAGTAGTTTTCTAGATCAGTATGTTGAGGAACCAACTAGGGAACAGGCTATTTTCGATCTAATATTGTGCAACGAGAAAGGGTTAATTAATAACCTTGTAGTAAAGGGGCCTTTAGGGAAGAATGACCATAATATGATAGAATTTTATATTGAGTTTAAAAGTGATTTAGTTAAATCGAAACTAGGGTCTTAAATCTAAACAAAGCGAACTACGTAGGTATGAGGGGCGAGTTGGCTAAGGTAGATTGGGAAACTACATTAAAAGGTATGATGGTAGACAAGCAATGGCTAGCATTTAAATAATTAATACACAATTTACAACAAATATATATTCCTTTATGGCACAAAAACCCCAAAGTGGTCCAACCGTGGCTAACAAGAGAAGTTAAAGATAGTATTAGATCAAAGGAAGAGGCTTATAATGTTGCCAAAAAAGAGTAGTAAGCCTGAGGATTGGGAAGATTTTAGAATTCAGCAAAGGAGGACCAAGAAATTGATAAAGGGAAAATAGAATATGAGAGTAAACTAGCGAGAGACATAAAAACAGACTGTAAAAGCTTCTATAGGTATGTAAAAAGGAAAAGATTAGCGAAAGTAAATATGGGTCCCTTACAGGCTAAGACAGGAGAAATTATAATGGGGAATAAGAAAATGGCAGAGAAATTAAACAAATACTTTGCGTCTGTCTTCACGGAAGAAGACGCAAAAAACTTCCTGGAAATAGTGGACAACCAAGGGTCTAGCGAGAATGAGGAACTGAAAGAAATTAGTATTAGTAAAAAAATAGAACTGGAGAAATTAATGGGACTGAAAGCCGATAAATCCCCTGGACCTGATGGCTTGCATCCTAGGGTTTTGAAAGAGGTGGCTATAGAGATAGTGGATGCCTTGGTTGTCATCTTCCAAAATTCCATAGATTCTAGAACAGTTCCCACAGGTTGGAAGCTGGCAAATGTAACCCCACTACTTAAGAAAGGAGGGAGAGAGAAAACAGGGAACTACAGACCAGTTAGCCTGACATCAGTAGTAGAGAAAATGCTAGAATCTATTATTAAGGACGTGGTAACAGGGCACTTAGAAAATAATAATAGGATTGGGCAGAGTCAACACGGATTTATGAAAGGCAAATCGTGTTTGACAAATCTGTTAGAGTTTTTTGAGGTTGTAACTAGCAGAATAGATAAGGGGGAACCAGTGGATGTGGTGTATTTGGATTTTCAGAAAGCATTTGATAAGGTGCCACACAAAGGTTATTAAACAAAATTAGGGCTCATGGGATTGGGGGTAATATACTACCATGGATTGAGGACTGGTTAACGGACAGAAAACAGAGAGTAGGAATAAACGGGTCATTTTCGGGTTGGCAGACTGTAACTAGTGGGGTACCGCAAGGATCAGTGCTTGGGCCTCAGCTATTCACAATCTATATCAATGATTTGGATGAGGGGACCAAATTTAATATATCCAAGTTTGCTGATGATAAAAGCTCGGTGGGAATGTAAGTTGTGAGGAGGATGCAAAGAGGCTTCAAGGGGATATAGGCAAGCTAAGTGAGTGGGCGAGAACATGGCAAATGGAATATAATGTGGAGAAATGCGAATTTATCTACTTTGGTAGAAAAAAATAATAGGATTGAGTAAGATGGGGGGAGGGATCTACAAGAAATGCAACCAGCTGAAATGTAACCAGCCTAAATATAAACAAAACAGGAAAAGAGAGCATAGGAAAGAATAAAGGGAGGACATTGATGGCAAGGGAATAAATAGAGTTATAGAACAGGAGTCTAAAAAGATGGTTAAACATAAAGTGACAGGAAATCCTATTAAAATAAGTTAAACTGTCTGTACAGCAATGCACACAGTGTCCGTAATAAAACAGGGGAGCTAGAGGCAATCATGCATTGCGAGGAACCAGACACAGTAAGGATTACTGAGACATGCCTGCAGAAAAATCAGGATTGGGAATTAAACATTGCAGGGTATAACATATTTATAAAAGATAGGGAGGGGAAAAAGAGGAGGTGGAGTAGCTGTACTTATTAGGGATAACATAATAGCAGTACAAAAAAGTGACGTAGATATCAGCAAGACAAAAATAGAATCCATATGGATAGAGATAAAAAGATAATAAAGGATCAATCATACTAATAGGCGTAGTCTACAGACCACCGAATAGTGGAAGGAAGGTAGAGGAAGAAATATGCAGACAAATTAGGGAAAAGAGTAAAAGACATAGAATAACAATCATGGGGGATTTCAACTACCCCGATATTAATTGGACAGAAGAGGTACGTAAAGGGAATGGAGTTCCTACAATGTGTACAGGACTCCTTTCTAACCCAATATGTAAAAAGCCCAACAAGGGAGGATTCGCTATTGGATCTAGTAATGGGAAATGAACCAAAGCAGATAAGAGAAGTAAAAGTAGGAAAACATATAGGCAATAGTGACCATAATATAATACGCTTTAAGATGATAATTGAGAAGGACATAAGTATGATGAAAACCAGGTTAATAGATTGGAGAAAAGCTGATTTTATGGGGCTGAGAATAGAACTTGGGAAAAAAATGGGCAACAATATTGGCAAACAACAATGTAGAACAGCAATGGGAAACATTTAAAACGGTGTTCAACAGAGTGCAGGAAAAATATATTCCGCTAAAAGGAAAGAACAAACTAAACAATAATGAGACTCCATGGATGAATAAAGCCATAAGGGAACAATTGAGGGTAAGGAAAGAGGCATACATTAAGTACATACAGTAGGGGAGTGCATAAGGGAGAATACGAAAAGATTAGGAGAAGTAAAAAAAAACAATTAGGGAGGCAAAGAGGAACTATGAAATTAAATTATCAAGGAACATAAAACAAAATAGTAAAATATTTTATAAGCACATTAATGAAAAAGGAAGGTTCACAGAATCCCCACAGTGCAGATAGAGGCCATTTCGGCCCATCGAGCCTGCACTGACACATATCCCACCCTATCCCCGTAACCCCACGTATTTAATCCCCCCCAACACTAAGGGTCAATTTATCATAGCCAAATCAACCTAACCCGCACATCTTTGGACTGTGGGAGGAAACCGGAGCACCCGGAGGAAACCCACGCAGACACGGGGAGAATGTGCAAACTCCACACAGACAGTCACCCGGGGCCGAATTCGAACCCGGGTCCCTGGCGCTGTGAGGCAACAGTGCTAACCACTATGCCACCGTGTTGCCCTTTGTGTTGGGATAGGAGTAGGGCCATTAAGGGATAGACAGGATAATACCACACGTAACGATAGAGAGATGGCAGAAATATTAAATAATTATTTTGCTTCAGTATTTACCAGGGGGATAGAACAGGCGGACATGACACTGAATGATGAGATTAGTAATGAGATAAGTGTATTTAAAATTTTAAAAAGGGGATATATTAAATAAACTAATCAAACTCAAAGAGGATAAAACCCCTGGTCCGGATGGATTGCATTCATGCATTTTAAAAGAATCTAGGGAAGAGATAGCAGAGGCATTACTACGCATAATTAATAATTCGTTAGAAAAAGGTGTAGTGCCAGAGGACTGGCGGATAGCTAACATAATACCGATATTTAAGAAGGGGGATAGAACATGTCCAGGGAATTATAGACCAGTCAGCTTAACATCGGTGGTAGGAAAAATAATGGAATCCCTACTAAAAGGAGAAAATAGAAGAACATCGAGAAACCAAAGGTATAATAATAAATAGTCAGCATGGATTTCAAAAGGGAAAGTCTTGCTTGACCAACCTTATTGAATTTTTTGAAGAGGTAACAGAGAGAGTAGACAATGGTAATGCAGTAGATGTAATTTATCTGGATTTTCAAAAGGCTTTCGATAAGGTACCCCATAATAGACTGATGAACAAGGTCAGAGAATGTGGACTCAAGGGACAAGTAGCAGAATGGATTGCTGGCTGGCTTCAGGACAGAAAGCACAGAGTAGGAGTAAAGGGTAGCTATTCACAAGTGGCAGAAGGTGGGTAGTGGTGTTCCACACGGATCAGTGCTGGGACCACTGCTGTTCACAATTTACATTAACGATTTAGGCTTTGGAATCAAAAACACAATTTCTAAATTTGTGGACGACACCAAATTGGGGGGAAAGTTAAGACTGAGGAGGACTGCAATAAATTACAGGAGGACATTAATAAACTTGCAGAATGGGCATATAATTGGCAAATGAAGTTCAACACCAATAAATGTGAGGTATTACATTTTGGTAGGAAGAATAGGGAGGTCACTTATCACTTGGAGGGTGTGAGTCTAGGTGGGGTAGAGGAGCAAAGGGATCTCAGAGTACAAATACACAAATCACTAAAAGTTGTGACACAGGTTAGCAAGGCCATAAAAAAACAAACCAAGCACTAGGGTTTATTTCTAGAGGGATAGAATTGAAAAGTAGGGAAATTATGCTAAACCTGTAACCTTGGTTACACCACACTTAAGAGTACTGCGTACAGTTCTGGTCGCCATATTATAAAAAGGATATAGAGGCACTGGAGAGGGTACAGAGAAGATTTACAGGGATGATACCAGAAATGCGAGGGTATACATATCATGAAAGGATGAACAGGCTGGGCCTCTTTTCTCTTGAAAAAAGGCTGAGGGGTGACCTAATAGAGGTCTTTAAAAATTATGAAAGGTTTTGATAGAGTGGATACAGAGAGAATGTTTCCACTTATGGGGAAGAGCATAACTAGAGGCCATCAATATAAGATAGTCACCAAGAAATCCAATAGGGAATTCAGAAGAAACTTCTTTACCCAAAGAGTGGTGAGAATGTGGAACTCGCTACCAGAGGGAGTGGTTGAAGCGAATAATATAGATGCATTTAAGGGGAGGCTAGACAAGCATATGAGGGAAAAGGGAATAGAGGGTTATGCTGATAGTTTTAGATGAGGAAAGACGGGAGGAGGCTCATGTGGAGCATAAACATCGGCATGGACTGGTTGGGCCAAATGGCCTGTTTCTGTGCCATATATCCTATGTAATCCTATGTAAAATAGAAAAGCAGAGTATTTTTTAAATGGAGAGATTGGGAAATGTTGGTGTTCAGATGGACCTGGGTGTCCTTGTACACGAATCACTGAAAGTTAACATGCAGCTACAGCAAGCAATTAGGAAAGCATATATGTTGACCTTTATTACAAGAGGATTTGAGTATAAGAGTAAAGACATCTTACTCCAATTATATAGGGCCCTGGTGAGACCACACCTGGAGTATTGTGTACAGTTTTGGTCTCCTTACCTAAGGAAGGATATACTTGCCATAGAGGGAGTGCAACGAAGGTTCACCAGACTGATTCCTGGGATGGGGGGATTGTCCTATGAGGACAGATTGAGTAGACCAGGCCTATTTTCTCTGGAGTTTAGAAGAATGAGAGGTGATCTCATTGAAACATACAAAATTCTTACAGGGCTTGACAGGGTAGATGCAGGGAGGATGTTTCCCCTGGCTGGGGAGTCTAGAACCAGGTGTCACAGTCTCAGAATAAGGGGTCGGCCATTTAGGACTGAGATGAGGAGAAATTTCTTCACTCAGAGGGTGGTGAATCTTTGGAATTATCTACCCCAGCAGGCTGTGGAGGCTCAGTCATTGAGTAGATTCAAGACAGAGGTCGATAGATTTTTGGATATTAAGGGAATCAAGGGATATGGGGATAGTGAAGGAAAATGGAGTTGAGGTAAAAGATCAGCCATAGTCTTATTAAATGGCGGAGCAGGCTCCAAGGGCCGAATGCCTACTTTTATCATCTTACATTACAACAGTAACTACACTTCAAAAGTAATTCACTGGTTGTAAAGCGTTTCTCTCCATCTCTCCCACCCAGCCCCTACTCCCAGTCTCCCTCTCCCCCCGAGCCCCCATTCCCCAGACTCCCGAGCCCCGATTCCTCAGTCTCCCTCTCCTGCCCCCCCCCCCCCCCGAGTCCCCATGCCCAGTCTCCCCCTTCCCCCCACCCCCCGAGTCCCCATTCCCCAGTCTCCCTCTACAACCCCACCAAGCCCCCATTCCCCAGGCTCCCGAGCCCCGAGCCCCCATTCCACAGTCTCCCCGAGCCCCCATTCCACAGTCTCCCTCTCTCCCCCATACTCCCATTCCCCAGTCTCCCTCTATACCCCAGTCTCCCTCTATACCCCCCACCGAGCCCCCATTCCCTGGTCTCTCTCTACACCCCCACCGAGCCCCCATTCTCCAGGCTCCCTCTCCCCGAGCCCCCATTCCAGTCTCCCCGCGCCCCCATTCCCCTTCTCTCCCCCAAGCCCCCATTCCACAGCCTCATAAGTGGCCTCTACCGGCCCTCCTGCCAGTGGAAACAGTTTCTCCCTATTTACTCTAACAAAACCCCACATAATTTTGAACACCTCTATTAAATCTCTCCTTAACCTTCTCTGCTCTAAGGAAAACAACCTCAGCGTCTCTAGTCTCTCCACATAACTGAAGTCTCTCATCCCTGGTACCATTCTAGTAAATCTCCTCTGCACCCTCTCAAAGCCCTCAACATCTTTGCTAAAGTGTGGTGCCCAGAATGGGCAGACACATGGCAGATTAAATTTAATGCCAAATGAGAAGTGATGCATTTTGGTAGGAAGAATGAGAAAAGGCAAAATAAACTAAATGGTACAATTTTAAAGGGGGTGCAGGAACAGAGAGACCTGGCGGTGTACGTACACAAATCTGTGAAGGTGGCGGGACAGGTTAAAGGGTCGGACATTCAGGACTAAGATGAGAAGAAATATCTTCACACAGAGGGTGGTGAATCTCTGGAATTCTCTGCCCCAGAGGGCTGTGAGGCTCAGTCATTGGGTATATTCAAAACAGAAGTCGATAGATTTCTGACTAGTAAGGGCATCAAGGGATATGGCGATAGGGCCGGTGAATGGAGTTGAGGCAGAGGATCAGCCATGATCTCATTGAATGGCGGAGCAGGCTCGAAGGGCCTACACCTGCTCCTATTTCTTATGTTCTAAGTTCGTAAGACTGTTAAAAAAGCATTCGGAATCCAGGGCTTTATTATTAGAGGCATAGAATACAAAATCAAGGAAGTTATGCTAAACTTTTATCAAACACTATCCTACTTGGACATATATCACTGTTTCTTTGTTGCTGGGTCTAAACTCTGGAAGTCCCTGCCCAACAGCACTGTGGGAGCACCTTCACCACACGGACTGCAGCGGTTCAAGGCGGTGGCTCACCACCACCTTCTCAAGGATTAATAGGGATGGGCATTAAATGCAGGGTTTGCCAACGATGCCCACATCCCAAACAATGATTTTTTTAAATGTGAGCAACTTTCAAGCTCGAGAGCGTGAAAACTTTCTGTACGGATTACTGAAGCTGGGAAAGAGCCTCGAGTCTCCCCCCCCACCCCCCCCCGCCATGGATAGCATTGAACTTGCCTCTGACTGCCTGTGGGACTGAGACCTCTTGCAGATTTCCCCCCATTACCCCCCCTCCCCCCACCCATCAACGGTGAGAGGTACTGAAGCCCAAGAATGGGATTCTCGTTGGGCATTCCTTTGTTTGCCATTAAACAAAGGAGGAGCAGCACGAGAGGATGGAGGAAAGGAGAGTGAGGCAGCCAATATGGGATATTATCTGGTAAATAATTTATCGGACACGTAGGTCCTTTGCAGACCTCAGTGAGGAGTTCTGTGCTAGAAGAATGTGCTTCGACAAAGACGTTAATAGGGGAGCTGTGCTGGGTGTAAAATTAAAACCTGTGGCCACGGTCTTCCAGCCAGGAGCTCTGTCTGTGACTATGAATTCACAAAAGTATTCAACTCTTATCCCGCTGGGCCATTCCAGGCAGCCTTAGAGGATCTATGTAATATCAACCAGGAAACAATCCAGGCACCTTATTTGTCACGTAACTGAAAACACTTTCCAGAGAGTTGGTGAATTCATCCAGTCTAATATCACACCAAGGCAGCAGCAAGATAACGGCACCATGCTGTTTCCGGCTTTCCCAAAGTGTAGGTAATCGATAGCACCCATGTGGCTTTGCAAGCTCCTTCAGTGAATCTCAACTGAAATAACTGCCGCTCCCTCTGTGTCCAGATTGCGTATAACAACATGTGACTAATCTGCCGCGTCAATGCAAGATTTGCAGGAAGTTGCCACGATGCAATCGTCCTTAGGAATTCTGCCCTCCCTGAACTCTTCAAGGAAGAGTATTATGTAAACAACTGGGTTGTAGGTGACAACATATACTCCTTGCTGCCATGGATAATGCTCCTGTAAGAGTTGCAAGAACAGCAGCAGAGGAATTTTCTAAACTAGCTACATGCCTTGACCAGAGTATCATCGAATCATAGAAATTTACGGCACAGAAGGAGGCCATTCGGCCCATCTTGTCCGTGCCGGCCGACAAAGAGCTATCCACCCTAATCCCACTTTGCAGCTCTTGATCCATAGCCTTGTAGGTTACGGCTCTTCAAGTGCATATCCAAGTACTTTTTAAATGTGATGAGGGTCTCTGCCTCTACCACCCTTTCAGACAGTGAGTTCCAGACCCCCACCACCCTCTGGGTAAAAAGATTTCTCCTCAAATCCCCTCTAAACTTCTGACCAATTACTTTAAATCTATGCCCCCTGGTTATTGACCCTTCTGCAAAGGTCCTTCCTGTCCACTCTATCTAGGCCCCTCATAATTTTATATACCTCAATTAGGTCTCCCCTCAGCCTCCTCTGTTCCAAAACAAACAATCCCAGCCTATCCAATCTTTCCTCATAGCTAAAATTCCCCAGCCCAGGCAACATCCTCATAAATCTCCTCTGCACCCCATCTAGTACAATCACATCCTTCCTGTAATGTGGTGACCAGAACGGCACGCAGTATTCTAGCTGCGGCATAACTAGTGTTCTACACAGTTCAATCATAACCCCCCTGCTCTTATATTCTATGCTTCAGCTAATAAAGGCAAGCATCCCATATGCCTTCTTAACCACCTTATCTACCTGTCCTGCTACCTTCAGGGATCTGTGGACCTGTACTCCAAGATCCCTCTGTTCCTCTACACTACTCAGTGTCCTACCATTTATAGTGTATTCCCTTGCCTTGTTAGCCCTCCCCAAATGCATTACCTCACACTTCTCCAGATTGAATTCCATTTGCCACTGTTCTGCCCACCTGACCAGTCCATTGATATCTTCCTGCAGTCTGCAGCTTCCTTCTTTATTATCAACCACATGGCCAATTTTTGTATCATCTGCAAACTTCTTAATCATACTTCCTACATTCAAGTCCAAATCATTGATATATACCAAAAAAAGCAAAGGACCCAGTACTGAGCCCTGCAGAACCCCACTGGAAACAGCCTTCCAGTCACAAAAACATCCTTCGACCATTACCCTTTGTTTCCTGCCTCTGAGCCAATTTTGGATCCAACTTGCCACTTTGCCTTCGATTCCATGGGCTTTTACTTTCGTGACCAGTCTGTCATGCGGGACCTTATCATAAGCCTTGCTAAAATCCATATGGACTATATCAAATGCACTACCCTCATCGACCCTCCTTGTTACCTCCTCAAAAAAATCAATCAAGTTAGTCAGACACGACCTTCCCTTAACAAATCCATGCTGACTGTCCCTGATTAATCCGTGTCTTTTTAAATGAAGATTTATCCTGTTCCTCAGAATTTTTTCCAATAATTTTCCCACCACCGAGGTTAGGCTGACTGGCCTGTAATTACTCGGTCTATCCCTTTCCCCCTTTTTAAACAACGGTACCACGTTAGCAGTCCTCCAGTCCTCTGGCACCACACCTGTAGCCAGAGAGGATTGGAAAATGATGGTCAGAGCCTCTGCTATTTCCTCTCTTACTTCTCTTAACAGTCTGGGATACATTTCATCCAGGCCTGGGGATTTATCCACTTTCAAAGATGCTAAACCCCTTAATACTTCCTCTTTCACTATGTTTATTTGATCTAATATTTCAAACTCCTGCTCCCTGATTGCAATGTCTGCATTGTCCATCTGTTTTGTGAAAACAGAAGCAAAGTATTCATTAAGAACCATACCCTCAAGTAGTCCTTGAGAGGGTAATCGGGATATAAAGGGGCACTTTTCCGGCCTTGATCGGCCACCAAACGCTTATTCAATCTATGGTCTTTGTAAGCTATCTCATCAGGAGGCCCTGCTAGCAAAACACTGACAGTTTGGCTGTGTCCTGAAGGTGTATCAATTGCTTGTCTAGTATACTCAACATCTGTGAAGCCTAAGCTTGATTAATGGGTCTATCACAGCTGGAAGTGTATTTTAGTGGTCAGTTTTGATTAATAATGAACAGTATCTATCTTTCTTTGTATCAGTGTAATATCAAAGGGAAAGACATGCCACAATTCAGCATTTTCCATGGGAAAGATTTGGATATGATTTATGTTAGTGTTTTTAAATTGAAGTGAGCTCACAAAAGGTAAAAACCCAACCTACAGCCAGACGATGGAGCCACTGTGGGACACAGAGCATTGGTACAGTAATGAGCAGCCACTGAAACAGTTTGCTACCAGCAAACATTCACACCTTAGGGGGTTGGAATGCTCCTTCCTGATTAGCTTGGCATGAAGCTAGTTTCAAAGGGGTAGGGGTAGCAGGACAACCCGCCCAGACAGGGGAAGAGATCAGGAATCAAGCCTCCAACGTCCGGTGGGCAGGGAACAAAGACCCCCACATCAGAGGTCAGTTGGTGAAGTCTGCTGAGAGAGGTGCAAGTAAGGCTCAGGCAGGTTTCTTTAAGAATAGAGCTGACCAGTCCCAGCGTATGCTTTGTTCTGATGCAAAGCTAAGACTGATCAAAAACAAGTATATTTAGTCCATTAAACAGGAAAGAGAAACATGGTTAATGTTATGCCTTATTTACAATGAGGGTTGAAGTTGATCTAAGTGAGTTTTGTTATAAACTGTTACTCTGTACCTTCACTTGCTGACAGTAAAATAAAGCAACGTAACAAATTTTATCTGGCCTCATCTCACTAGCCGGTGAGTCTACCAGAATAAGGGAGAGCTGCACAAAGGCATGTGTTAGGGACACAGTATACAGTTCAGATAACAAGGGAGACTAATTGTTACACTATCATACCAGTAGACATTGGGCAGTGATAGTTAACTCCGGAGCATAAGAGACACAGGGTCCACTGACGGAAGTGATCAGCACCACTCAACCCGACAGGATAACGGTTGCAGATCTGAAATTTTTTGGAAGAAGCACTGAGGGTAGCAATGGCACAGAATGTACTCTGGGTGGGGAATTCAATGTCCACCACCAAGAGTGGCTCGGTAACACCACTACTGACCGAGCCCTGAAGGACATAGCTGCCAGACTGGACCTGCGACAGGTGGTGAGAGAACCAATATGAGGGAAAAATCTACTAGACCTCGTTCTCACCAATCCAACTGTTGCAGACGCATCTGTCCATGTCAGTATTGGTAGCAGTGACCACCGCACAGTCCCTGTGGAGACAAAGTCCCGTCTTCACACTGAAGACATCCTCCATCGTGTTGTGTGACACTACCACCGTGCTAAATGGGATAGAACATAAGAAACAGGAGCAGGAGTAGGCCAATCGGCCCCTCAAGCCCACTCCGCTATTCAATAAGATCATGGCTGATCCAATCTTGGTCTCAACACCACTTTCCCGCTCTCTCCCCATACCCCTTGACTCCCTTGTATGTCAAATGTCTATCAATCTCCACTTTGAATATATTCAATGACTCCGCCTCCACAGCTCTCTGGTGTAGAGAATTCCAAAGATTCACGATACTCAGAAGAAATTCCTCCTCATCTCCGTCTTAAATGGGCGACCCCTTATTCTGAAACTATGCCCCCTAGTTCTAGATACCCCCACTAAGGGAAACTTCCTCTCAGCATCCACCCTGTCAATACCCCTCAGAATCTTATATGTTTCAATAAGATCACCTCTCATTCTTCTAAACACCAATGAGTATAGGCCCAACCTGCAGAAACTTTCGTCATACGTCAACCCCTTCATCCCAGGAATCAACCTAGTGAACCTTCCCTGCACTGCCTCCAATGCAAGTATATCCTTCCTTAAATATGGAGACCAAAACTGTACACAGTACTCCAGGTGCGGTCTCACCAGCGCCCTGTAAACTTGAATCAAAACTTCCCTACTTTTATACTCCATACCCCTTGTAATAAAGGCCAACAATCCATTAGCCTTCCTAATTACTTGCTGTACCTGCATGCTAACTTTTTGTGCTTCATGTACTAGGACCCCCAGATCCCTTTGTACTGCAGCATTTTGTAGTCTCACACCATTTAAATAATAATTTCCTTTTTCATTCTTCCTTCCAAAGCGGGTAACTTCACATTTTCCCACATTATACTCCATCTGCCAAATTTTTGCCCACTCACTTAACCTATCTATATCCCTTTGCAGACTCTTTGTGTCCTCCTCACAACTTGCTAACACACCTATCTTTGTATCATCAGCAAATTTGGCTACAGTACACTCGGTCCCTTCATCCAAGTCATTAATATAGATTGTAAATAGTTGAGGCCCCAGCACTGATCCCTGTGGCACCCCACTAGTTAATGATTGCCAACTGGAAAATTACCCATTTATCCCGACTCTCTGTTTTCTGTTAGTTAGCCAATTCTCTATCCATGCCAATATATTACCCCCAACCCCGTGCGCTCTTATCTTGTGCAGTAACCTTTTATGTGGCACCCTATCGAATGCCTTCTGGAAACCCAAATACACTACATCTACTGGTTCCCCTTTATCCACCCTGTTTGTTACATCCTCAAATAACTCTAGCAAATTTGTCAAACACGATTTCCCTTTCATAAACCATGCTGACTCTGCTTGATTATCTTTTGATTTTAGATCTAGCAGCTCAAAAGTAGACATCCATGAGGCGCTGGGGGCCAACAGCAGCAGCAGAATTGTATTCCACCACAATCTGTAACCTCATGGCCTGGCATATCCCTCACTCATTCCCATCAAGCCAGGGGACCAACTCTGGTTCAATGTAGAAGAGCATGCCAGGAGCAGCACCAGGTGTACCTAAAAATGAGGTGTCAATCTGGTGAAGCTACAACACAGGACTACATGCACGCTAAACAGCAGAAGTAGCATGCTATAGACAGAGCTAAGCGATCCCACAACCAACGGATCAGATCAAAACTCTGCAGTCCTGCCACATCCAGCCATGAATGGTGGTGGACAATTAAAGAACTAGCAGGAGGAGGAGGCTTCATGAACATCCCCGTCCTCAATGATGGCAGAGCCCAGCACGTGAGCGCAAAAGACAAGGCTGAAGAGTTTGCAACCACCTTCGGCCAAAAGTGCCAAGTGGATGATCCATTTCAGTCTCCTCCTGAGGTCCCCACCAACACAGAAGCCAGAGCACTGCAGCAACTCGCCAAGGCTTCTTCGACAGCACCTCCCAAACTCGCGATCTCTACCACCCAGAACATAAGAACACAATAAATAGGAGCAGGAGTCGGCCATTCGGCCCTTCGAGCCTGCTCCACCATTCAATGAGATCATGGCTGATCTTCTGCCTCAATTCCATTCACCAGCCCTATCGCCATATCCCTTGATGCCCTTACTAGTCAGAAATCTATCGACTTCTGTTTTGAATAGACCCAATGACTGAGCCTCCACAGCCCTCTGGGATAGAGAATTCCAAAGATTCACCACCCTCTGTGTGAAGAAATTTCTTCTCATCTCAGTCCTGAATGGCCTACCCTTTATCCTGAGGCCGTGGCCCCTGGTTCTAGACTCCCCAGCCAAGGGAAACATTCATCCAGCATCCACCCTATCAAGCCCTGTAATAATTTTGTATGCTTCAATGAGATCCCCTCTCATTCTTCTGAATTCAAGAGAATACAGGCCTAGTTTACTCAATCTCTTCTCATATGACAGTCCCGCCATCCCAAGAATCAATCTCATGAACCTTCGTTGCACTCCCTCTATGGCAAGTATATCCTTCCTTAGGGAAGGAGACCAAAATTGTACACAGTACTCCAGGTGTGGTCTCACCAAGGCCCTATATAATTGGAGTAAGACTTATTTACTCCTGTACTCAAATCCTCAGCATACCATTTGCCTTCCTAATGGCTTGCTGCACCTGCACATTCACTTTCAGTGACTCATGTACAAGGACACCCAGGTCCCTTTGAGCATCTGCATTCCCCAATCTTTCACCATTTAGGAAATACTCTGCCTTTCTGTTTTTTCTACCAAAGTGGATAACTTCACATTTATCCACATTATATTCCATCTGCCATGTTCTCGCCCACTCACTGAGCCTGTTGAGATCCCCTTGAAGCCTCTTCACATCCTCTTCGCAACTGACACTGCCACCTAGTTTTGTGCCATCAGCAAATTTGGAAACGTTACATTTAGTCCCCTCATCCAAATCATTGATATAGATTGTGAATAGCTGGGGCCCAAGCACCGATCCTTGTGGTACCCCACTAGTCACAGCCTACCATCCTGAAAAAGACCCGTTTATCCCTACTCTTTGTTTTCTGTCTGTTAACCAATTCTCAATCCATGCAAGTATATTACCCCCAATTCCATGTGCCCTAATTTTGTTCACCAACCTCTTGTGTGGGACCTTATCGAAGGCCTTCTGAAAATCCAAATACACCACATCTACCGGTTCCCCTTTGTCTACTCCACTAGTTATATCCTCAAAGAACTCCAATAGGTTTGTCAAACAGGACTTCCCTTTCATAAATCCATGTTGACTCTGCCCAATCTTACTATTAGTTTCTAAGTGCCCAGTTATTGCATCCTTTATAATAGAATAGGAGAGGGCAGCAGGCGCATGGGAACACCACCACCTCCAGGTTCCCCTCCAATCATACACCATCCTGACTTGGAAATATTTTGCCATTCCTTCATCGTCGGTGGGTCAAAATCCTGGAACTCCCTCCCTAACAGTACTGTGGGAGTACCTTCACCACAAGGACTGCAGCGTTTCAAGAAGGTGGCTCACCACTGTAAGAAAGAGAAGTCCTTTTGACACAATTTTCAAGCTGGACATTAAAACCTGCTGAACTGTGGCAAAGCAGCGAAACCAGACGGTGCTAGCAAGAAGGAACAAAGACATTGGGCTGGATTTTATCAATGGAGGCGAGCAGGAGGCGGGACTCCCACTTTTGGGGTTGTAGTCCCGCCTCCATCGAGTTGTGGCCAACCCACTCGATTTTCCCTTGATTAACCTTGTTGAGCCCGCCCAGCGGGCTCAGCAGGCCAATTAAGGGCCACCTGGCAACAGGTGACGTCACAGATTGACATTTCATCTGTCAAGAGCTTTTGATAGATGAAATATCAGTGTTTGACAGCTCCTTGAAGCTGTCAAACGCTGACAATCTGTACTCTAAGTTAATTCCTTCCTCTCAGGCTGATTTAGAGATCTCTGCAGAACAAAAAGTAGAGGCTGCAGCTTTTGACAGCTCAACGGCCATTCTGCTTTCTGTGCCGGTGAGATTTCTGACTCCCGAGACCTGAAGGGCTGACACCTGCAGAAGGATGTTAAGGTAAGTAAAACTTTTTTCCACACTTTACACTTACCTTACACACTCACCTCTGCACACATGCACCCATCACTCACCTGCCCACCGGACATATCGACCCCTCCAACCCCTGCAGACCCACGGTCCGCCTCGCTAAATCGGCTGGTTCGGACCTGTCGGGAAGCCCACACTTCAGGACTAAAACTAGGGATTAGGCAAAAAACTGCCTGTTAAGTACCTGTTAACAGGCAGTTTATTGGCACTAATCTTCTTCTCGCCTCGGGGAGACGGGTCACAGCACAGGTCGGGTACCCGCCTCCTGTGAAACTGGCATGGAGGCGGGTTGGGGGCGGGATGGGTTCGGGACCCCCGAATCTGCTATTTTCCCACCCCACACGCCTCCAAACCCGCCTCCACGGGTCAATGAAAATTCTGCCCATTGTGTAGCTAAAGGAGACGTCTGTGTAAACAATGAGGGATTCAGCCTTGACGACATAACACAGAACTCAATGGGCCTCTTCAATAAACAATCCTTATCAGAAATTTTGCCAGCTAGACGGTTGAGATTTGCGTGAGCTATCCAGCCAATCAACTGTTACTGTGGTCTTCACATGCGGGCTTTAACTTTAACTTTTAAACAAAAACCGCGATATATTATTGGTTATCATGATCTAAGGCTATCATCGATAGGTCAATGAGGCCTTGGCGATGTAACATCCTGTCCACCATTGAAAGGAAAAAGATGTAAAAGAAGCTGTTAAGGTAACTTCGTTACGACAGTCAAGGGGTCGGAAGAAGAGCTGCAGTCAACAAGAAACAAACCCGACCGATCGTTGGAAGGAGAGCTGCAATCAACAGGAGCTGGCCACTCCGGGGTGATTGTATGACCATTTACTTAGAACATATTTGGGCATTGTATTGCTAGAGCATCTTTATTGCTAAGAGTAGAGTAAGAAGGGCATTGTATTGCCAGGTAGACTACGAAGGGCATTTTATTGCCATTTAAATCTATAAGCGTTTTTGTTTTCTTTTCTCTCTTCTTTTCCTTTAATAAACGACCTTGTTTAACTTGAGAGCTTTTGGGTGATTCATTAATTATTTCCCTTGTAATTTGCGGGTCAAAACGAACTACAAGCCTGAGAATAGGACAGCGAGGCTTACACCACCACCTTCTAAGGGCAATAAATGCTGGCCTTGCCAGCGATGCCCAAATCCCGTGAAATGCATAAAAAAAAGATACAAGCCAAGGTGATACCACTTTTTGTTCCCATCTTGCTGGACTGCTATACAAGCAAAAGCTAGCAAAGGAAATGGCAGGGTTAATTTCTCATATAAAAGCTTTCCATCAAGGACATATGGTCCAAGTTGATTAAAGTAATGCAGGAAACTGCTAAAGAATCATAGACCTTTTTTGTTTGGAATAAACACAAAGTTACATGAAGCAATATATTCTAGCTGAAATCTACTGTTTCTGTGAATCTTGGATCAGTTAGTCTTACTTAATAAACTTTATTTTTTAGCTCAAGTATTATGATCTGCTAATACAGTAGGTACTGTCGGTCAGAGAGATCAGAAGAATGCAGTGGGATCCCATACTATTTCAAATATATATTTTAGAGTAAATGGGGTTTATTGTTAGGCTATCCCTAAATATTTCACATACAAGGTCACATTTCAGTTCACTGGAAGCAAAGGCTTGCCCATGGAAGTGAACGTCTGCACTGGGCACAAGGCAAAAATATCTGGAGTAAGCCTGAATCTTAACAGTAACATCTTCAAGTACAAATATGATGGATCGAATGTCTCGCCCTAATGGACTGTAGTCATGGGCATAGTATCAAAGAACAAGCTTTTTAATATTCCATGGTAGAGATATTCTGAAATACTAGCAGAGTCTTTCCGACTGAACAATGTTAAATAGGTTGGACATTTCAACAATGCCATCAAATCAAAGCTCCAAGAAGAGTTATCCTAATGCTAATACAGTGACTATCGCTAAACCTCTCCGCCTCTACCTCTCTCTCTCTCTCAACAACAACAATTTGCATTCACATAGCACCTTTAAAGGAGTAAAATGTCCCGAGGCGCTTCACAGGAGCATTATCAAATATGATTTGACACCAAACCACATAAAAAGATATTAGGGCAGATGGCTAAATGCTTGGTCGAAGAGGTAGGTTTTTAAGGAGCATCTTAAAGTAGGAGAGAGGGGTAGAGAGGCGGAGAAGTTTAGGGAGGAAATTCCAGAGGTTAGGGCATAGACAGTAGAAGACATAGCCGCTAATGGTAGAGCGATTAAAATCGAGGATCTGCAAAAGGCCAGAATTGGAGGAGAGCAGATATCTCGGAGGGTTGTAGGGCTGGAGGTAGGCACAGAGATAGGAAGGGGCGAGGCCATGGAGGGATTTGAAAACAAAGATGAGAATTTTAAAACTGAGGCGCTGCCAGACCAGGAGCCAATGTAGGTAACAAAGTGTTTCAGCAGCAGATGAACTGAGTCATTCCTTAAAATTTACCTCTTTGACCAGGCTTTTGGTTACCTGTCCTAATATTTCCTCCAGTTCTGGCGAAGGGTCATCGACCTGAAACGTTAACTGTTTCACTCTCCACAGATGCTGCCTGACCTGCTGAGTATTTCCAGCATTTTCTGTTTTTATTTCAGATTTCCAGCATCTGCAGTATTTTGCTTTTGTACTAATATTTCCTTATGTGGCTTGGTGTCAAATTTTGCCTGTTAACTCTCCTGTGAGGTGCCTTGGGACATTTTACGACTTTAAAGGCGCTATATATAATGCAAGCTGTTGTTGTTTCGAAAATGCTTGCTAATCTTTTAGTTTTCAGTTCTGAAGAGTATACATTCAAAATGTTAACTCGTCTTTTCTCTTTACAGGTACAGACCAACCTGCAGTGTACGTCCAACATTCCTCTCTTTATTTCAGAACCAAGTCTCTGTTCATGGAGGAACGAGGCAGATCATTCTTGTTTGAAAAATTTCCTTCCAATAAACTACATGATCACAAACAAGCTTTTTGCAAGTTTGAAACACGTTTCACGTTTCTAAAACTTGTGACAACCGCAGAAATGCATTTTATGAATGTCAGTGTCGTGTTTGAAGATTATTACCTATTTCACAGGAAGGGGCAGAGTTAGTTTATATTATGATGTTGTTATGTAGTTAAATTGGGGTCACAGCTAGCCTGTTGAAGCTCACGACTCTATTATCTTAACTCTTCCACCTTATCATGTACCTTTATCTTCAACATTAGTTTTTATTCACCTCCAAGGCAGGTTTTTTTTAAATTCGTTCCAGGGTGTGGGCGTCGCTGGCAAGGCCAGCATTTATTGCCCATCCCTAATTGCCCTCGAGAGGTCGGGGTGAGTCGCCTTCTTGAACCGCTGCAGTCCGTCTGGTGAAGGTACTCCCAGTGCTGTAAAGGATGGAGTTCAAGGATTTTGACCCAGCGACGATGAAATAACGGCGACAGTCAGGATAGTGTGTGACTTGGAGGGGAACTTGCAGATGATGGTGTTTCCATGCGTCTGGTGTCCTTGTCCTTCTAGGTGGAAGAGGTCGCGGGTTTGGGAGGTGCTGCCGAAGAATCCTTGGCGAGTTGCTGCAGTGCATCTTGTAGATGGTACACACTGCAGCCACGGTACGCCGGTGGTGGAGGGAGTGGATGTTTAAGGTGGTGGATGGGGTGCCAATCAAGCGGGCTGCTTTGTCCTGGTAGGTGTCGAGCTTCTTAAGTGTTGTTGGAGCTGCACTCATCCAGGCAAGTGGAGAGTATTCCATCACACTCCTGACTTGTGCCTTGTAGATGGTGGAAAGGCTTTGGGGAGTCAGGAGGTGAGACACCCGCCGCAGAATACCCAGCCTCTGACCCGCTCTTGTTGCCACAGTATTTATGTAGCTCGTCCAGTTAAGTTTCTGGTCAATGGTGACCCCCCCCAGGATGCTGATGGTTGGGGATTCGGCGATGGTAATGCTGTTGAATGTCAAGGGGCGGTGGTTAGACTCTCGCTTGTTGGAGAGAGTCATTGCTTGGCACTTGTGTGACACGAATGTTACTTGACACTTATCAGCCCAAGCCTAAATGTCGTCCAGGTCTTGCTACATGCGGGCATGGACTGCTTCATTTTCTGAGGAGTTGCGAATGGAACTGAACACTGTGCAATCATCAGCGAACATCCCCATTTCTGACCTTATGATGGAGGGAAGATCATTGACGAAGCAGCTGAAGATGGTTGGGCCTAGGACACTGCCCTGAGGAACTCCTGCAGCGATGTCCTGGGGCTGTGATGATTGACCTTCAACAACCACAACCATCTTCCTTTGTGCTAGGTATGACTCCAGCCAGTGGAGCGTTTTCCCCCCGATTCCCATTGACTTCAGTTTTACTAGGGCTCCTTGATGCCACACTCAATCATATGCTGCCTTGATGTCAAGGGCAGTCACTCTCACCTAACCTCTGGAATTCAGCTCCTTTGTCCATGTTTGGACCAAGGCTGTAATGAGGTCTGGAGCCAAGTGGCCCTGGCAGAACCCAAACTGGGCATCAGTGAGCAGGTTATTGGTGAGTAAGTGCCGCTTGATAGCACTGTCGACAACACCTTCCATCACTTTGCTAATGGTTGAGAGTAGACTGATGGGGCGGTAATTGGCCGGATTGGATTTGTCCTGCTTTTTGTGGACAGGACATACCTGGGCAGTTTTCCACATTGTCAGGTAGATGCCAGTGTTGCAGCTGTACTGGAACAGCTTGGCTAGAGGCGCGGCTAGTTCTGGAGCACAAGTCTTCAACACGACAGCTGGGATGTTGTCAGGGCCCATAGCCTTTGCTATATGGTCTGCTCAGCCGTTTCTTGATAGGAGGCCTAGAGCGGCGATGCGGCAGAGGCGGCGGACCTGCGAGGGAACAGAGGTGGCGAGCGGCGGTACTTAAGGTGAGCCCCGAGGCAGCAGCGAGGCCTAGAGCGGCGAGGCGGCAGAGGCGGCGGACCTGCGAGGGAACAGAGGCGGCGAGCGGCGGTACTTAAGGTGAGCCCCGAGGCAGCAGCGAGGCCTAGAGCGGCGAGGCGGCAGAGGCGGCGGACCTGCGAGGGAACAGAGGCGGCGAGCGGCGGTACTTAAGGTGAGCCCCGAGGCAGCTTACAAATCCAGGTTCCGGGAGAGGGAAGCAAAAAGTATTCGTAGTGTGACATCACCAAAAGGCAGGTAAGTGATTGGTTGGTGAGTGTTTTCTTTCTCAATTTTTCTAAACTTAAATTTTGTGGTTTCTACGGTCTCTTTTGTGTAGCGGGGACTACTGTTAAGCAAGTGCCCTTGAGTATATCACTTAATTCCAGTGTAATTGGTGGGATCCATTTAATTTTAATTCATTAATTAATTAAAGGGTAAGTCATGGCAGGACAGCTCGGCGCTGTGACATGCTCTTCCTGCTCTATGTGGGAAATCAGGGACAGTTCCTGTGTCCCTGACAACCATGTGTGTGGGAGGTGTATCCAGCTGCAGCTACTGACAGACCGCATTGCGACGCTGGAGCTGCGGATGGATGCATACTGGAGCATTCGCGATGCTGAGGACATCGTGGATAGCACGTTTAGGGAGTTGGTCACACCGCAGGTAAAGGGTGTACAGGCAGGAAGGGAATGGGTGACCACCAGGCAGAGTAATAGGCGCAGGCAGGTAGTGCAGGGGTCCATTGTGGCCATCCCCCTCTCAAACAGATATACCGCTTTCGATATTGTTGAGGGAGATGGCTTATCAGGGGAAGACAGCAGCAGCTAACTTCCTAGCACCGTAGGTGGTTCTGCTGCACAGGATATGAGGAAAAAGAGTGGGAGAGCTATAGTGATAGGGGATTCTATTGTAAGGGGAATAGATAGGCGTTTCTGCGGCCGCAAACGAGACTCCAGGATGGTATGTTGCCTCCCTGGTGCAAGGGTCAAGGATGTCTCAGAGCGGCTACAGAGCATTTTGGAAGGGGAGGGTGAACAGTACAAACCGGACAGTCTACACCTGGGCAGGGCCGGGACCGATGTCCTAGGGGGAGTGTTTGCTAGTGCTCTGGGGGAGGGTTTAAACTAAAATGGCAGGGGGTTGGGAACCTGAGCAGGGAGACAGAGGAAAGGGAAACAAGGATAAAAGCAAAAGATAGGAAGGAGAAAAACAAAAGTGGCAGTCAGAAAACAACGGTTTAAATCAAACATGGCCACAGTAAATACTAATTCTAATAGGTCTCAGAGCGTTAAAAAAACAAGCCTGAAGGCTTTGTGTCTTAATGCAAGGAGCATTCGGAACAAGGTGGATGAATTAGCTGCGCAAATAGAGGTAAACGAATATGATTTGATTGGGATTACCGAAACATGGCTCCAGGGTGGCCAAGGCTGGGAACTCAACATCCAGGGGTACTCAATATTCAGGAAAGATAGGCAAAAAGGAAAGGGAGGTGGGGTAACATTGCTGGTTAAAGAGGGGATTAACACAATTGAAAGGAAGGATATTAGCTCTGATGATGTAGAATCTGTATGGGTTGAACTGAGAAATAACAAGGGGCAGAAAACGTTAGTGGGAGTGATATATAGACCTCCAAACAGTAATGCGGAGGTTGGGGATGGCATTAAAAGGGAAATTAGAGAAGTGTGCAATAAGGGCACAGCAGTCATCATGGGTGACTTTAATCTACATATAGATTGGGCTAACCAAATTAGTAACAATACTGTGGAGGAGGAATTCCTGGAGTGTTTACGGGATGGTTTCCTGGACCAATATGTCGAGGAACCAACCAGAGATCAGGCCATCTTAGACTGGGTATTATGCAATGAGAAAGGATTAATTAGCAATCTTGTTGTGCGAGGCCCCTTGGGTCGGAGCGATCATAATATGATAGAATTCTTCATTAGGATGGAGAGTGAAGTAGTTGACTCAGAGACTAGGGTCCTGAATTTAAATAAAGGAAACTACAATGGTATGAGGTGCGAGTTGGCTAGGATTGATTGGGGAATGTCACTCAAAGGGTTGACGGTGGATAGGCAATGGCAAACATTCAAAGACCGCATGGACGAACTACAGAATTTGTTCATCCCAGTTTGGCATAAGAATAAAACAAAAAGGGTGACACAACCGTGGCTAACAAGGGAAATTAGGGATAGCATAAGATCCAAGGAGAGGGCATATAAATTGGCCAGAAAAAGCAGTAACCCCGAGGATTGGGAGCAGTTTAAGAGTCAACAAAGGAGGACAAAGGGATTAATTAAGAAGGGGAAAATAGAATACGAGAGTAAGCTTGCAGGGAACATAAAAACTGACTGTAAAAGCTTTTATAGATATGTGAAGAGAAAAAGATTAGTGAAATCAAGCATAGGTCCCTTGCAGTCAGAAGCAGGGGAACTTATAATGGGGAACAAAGAAATGTCAGACCAATTAAATACATATTTTGATTCTGTCTTCACAAAGGAGGACACAAATAACCTCCCAGAGATGTTGGGGAACATAGGGTCTGATGAAAGGGAGGAACTGAAAGAAATCAGTATTTGTAGGGAAATGGTGTTAGGGAAATTGAAGGGCTTGAAGGCCGATAAATCCCCAGGGCCTGATAATCTACATCCTAGGGTACTTAAGGAAGTGGCCCTAGAAATAGTAGATGCATTGCTGATAATCTTCCCAACATTCGATGGAATCTGGAACAGTACCCATGGATTGGAGGGTAGCTAATGTTACCCCACTATTCAAACAGGGTGGTAGAGAGAAAACGGGGAATTACAGACCGGTAAGCCTGACATCGGTAGTGGGGAAAATGCTAGAGTCCATTATAAAAGATGTAATAGCTGAGCACTTGGAAAAGAGTGACAGGATCGGACAAAGTCAACATGGATTTACAAAAGGTAAATCATGCTTGACTAATCTACTGGAATTTTTTGAGGATGTAACTGGTAAAATAGATAAGGGAGAACCAGTGGATGTGGTGTATTTGGACTTTCAGAAGGCTTTTGATAAGGTCCCACATAAGAGGTTAGCGTGTAAAGTTAAGGCACATAGGATTGGGGGCAAGGTATTGACTTGGATAGAGAACTGGTTGGCAGACAGAAAGCAAAGAGTTGGAATAAACGGGTCTTTTTCCGAGTGGCAGGCAGTGACTAGTGGGGTACCGCAGGGATCGGTCCTTGGATCCCAGCTATTCACAATATATATTAATGATCTAGACAAGGGAACTAGATGTAATATCTCCAAGTTTGCAGACGACACAAAGCTGGGTGGGCGTGTGTGCTGCGAGGAGGATGCCGAGAAACTCCAGGATGATTTGGACAGGTTGGGTGATTGGGCAGAAGCGTGGCAGATGCAATATAACGTGGATAAATGCGAGGTTATCCATTTTGGTGTCAAAAACAGAAAGGCAGATTATTATCTGAATGGCAATAGATTGGGAGAAGGGGAAGTGCAACGAGACCTGGGTGTCCTTGTGCACCAGTCGCTGAAGGTAAACATGCAGGTGCAGCAGGCGGTTAAGAAGGCAAATGGTATGTTGGCCTTCATAGCGAGAGGGTTTGAGTACAGGAAAAAGGATGTCTTGCTGCAGTTGTACAGGGCCTTGGTGAGACCACACCTTGAGTACTGTGTGCAGTTTTGGTCGCCTTATCTGAGGAAGGATGTTCTTGCCATGGAAGGAGTTCAGCGAAGATTCACAAGGCTGATACCTGGGATGGCAGGAATGACGTATGAAGAGAGATTGGGTCGATTGGGCTTATACTCGCTGGAGTTTAGAAGAATGAAAGGGGATCTCATTGAAACTTATAAAATTCTGACAGGACAGGACAAACTAGATGCAGGAAGGATGTTCCCGATGGTCGGGAAGTCCAGAACCAGGGGTCACAGTCTAAGGATAAGGGGTAAGCCATTTAGGACAGAAATGAGGAGGAATTTCTTCACCCAGAGAGTGGTGAACCTGTGGAATTCTCTGCCACTGAAGGCAGTAGAGGCCAATTCATTAAATAGATTCAAGAAGGAGTTGGATATATTTCTTAAGGCTAAAGGGATCAAGGGATATGGGGAGAAAGCAGGGACAGGGTACTGAATTTGGATGATCAGCCATGATCGCATTGAATGGCGGTGCAGGCTAGAGGGGCCGAATGGCCTACTCCTGCTCCTATCTTCTATGATTCTATGATCACGTGGAGTGAATCGAATTGGCTGAAGACTGGCTTCCGTGATGGTGGGGACATCAGGAGGAGGCTGAGACGGATCATCCACTCGGGACTTCTGGCTGAAGATGGTTGCAAACGCTTCAGCCTTGTCTTTTGTACTCGCATGCTGGGCTCCGCCATCATTGAGGATGGGGATATTCATGGAGTCTCCTCCTCCTGTTAGTTGTTTGATTGTTCACCGCCATTTACGACTGGATTTGGCAGGACTGCAGAGCTTTGATCTGATCCGTTGATTGTGGGATCGCTTAGCCCTGTCTATAGCATGCTGCTTCGGCTGCTTGAATCATTTATCACTTGGAACAAAGACATTCTTAATAAGAACCTAAGAAATAGGAGCAGGAATAGGCCACTTGGCCCCTCTAGCCTGCTCCGCCATTCAATAAGATCATGGCTGATCTTGGGCTCAAAGCCACTTCCCCGCCCGCTCCCCATAACCCTTCACTCCCCTATCTTGCAAAAATCTGTCTATCTCCACCTTAAATGTATTTAATGACCCAGCCTCCACGGCTCTCTGGGGCAGAGAATTCCACAGATTTACGACTCTCTGAGAGAAGAAATTCCTCCTCATCTCAGTTCTAAAAGGGCGACCCTTTATTCTGAAACTATGCCCCCGAGTTCTAGATTTCCCCACAAGGGGAAACATCCTCTTTGCATCTACCTTGTCGAGCCCCCTCAGTATCTTATATGTTTCAATAAGATCACCTCTCATTCTTCGAAATTCCAATGAGTAGAGGCCCAGCCTGCTCAACCTTTCCTCATAAGTCAACCCCCTCATCTCTGAAATTAACCTAGTGAATCGTCCCTGAACTGCCTCCAATGCAAGTATATCCTTCCTTAAATAAGGAGACCAAGACTGCACGCAGTACTCAAGGTGCTCAAGTTTTTATTAGTTTTAAATGTGCTTTTTGCGCATTTAATGTATGTTCTCTGGTTCTATTGTACAAACTGTGCTCTTGAGTTGTGCTGTGGCGCAAAGATCAGCATTCAAGATCAGGAAAGATGTTGATCACCAGCTAACTCAGTAATAACTGACCAGAGATGAACGGGGGCTTCCCATTGTTATTTATCAGGATCTCACGAGTCTGCATTTATACCACAAATCAGGGTTGTCATCTCAAAGAGACAATCTCTGCACTATTTCTTGGGAGGTACTTTACATGCAAAATAAATAATTTTATTGCTTTACAATAGTCCTCGTCTCACTAGAGTGCTTTTTTCCCTTCCAAAAGATTGGAGAAACACGTGGCGGCATGTGCAGGTTCACAGTATCCTGTACACATAATGTTGGGTCCTACTATTAAAGCAGCCTCCCACCCAGAGTCATACTATCGGTAAAGGTACATCTCTAGATCAGACAGGGCGCGGGGACCCTAGGAGTGACCTCAGATAATTATCTCATGCAAATCCAAAATTTGTAATAATACAAGATCTACTTACCTCTACATTTCTATCCATTATTGAAACATGATAGGATTAATCTTGAAAATATTTCTTACCCTCTGGATGAGTTTGTTCAGTTTGTTTATCATCTGCTTGCTGCATTTGCAAGACACAATCTCATCACTTTCTTCTTGTAATTCTTCCAGTGACTTAAAAGTACTTCTTTTAATAGCATCATCTATTAACTTTCCAACTAAAATACAAAGAAACAACTTTCATAAAAATCAGGATTGATTATTCCATCTTCTATCTACTATATATAATTAAAACAATTTTATATTTATTAATATATAGAATCATACTGCGCAGAAGGTCATTTGGCCCATCGTGCCTGTGCCGGCACTTTGAAAGAGCTATCCAACTTGTCCTACACTTTCCCCATAGCACGGTAAATTTCTCCCCTTCAGGTATTTATCCAATTTCCTTTTGAAAGTTATTACTGAATCTGCTTCTACCACCCTTTCAGGCAGTGCATTCATGTACACACACCCCCAGGTCTCTCTGTTCCTGCTCCCCCTTTAAAATTGTACCATTTAGTTCATATTGCGACTTCTCATTTTTCTTTCCAAAATGTATCACATCACACATCTCTGCATTAAATGTTATCTACCATGTGTCTGCCCATTTCACCAGTCTGTGTGTCCTCCTGAAGTCTGTTACTGTCCTCCTCACTGTTTACTATGTTTCCAAGCTTTGTGTCATCTGTAAACTTTGAAATTCTGTCCCCATACCCAATCCAGGTTATTAATATACATCAAAAAGAGCAGTGGTCCCAATACCGACCCCTGGGGAACACCACCGTATACTTCCCTCCAGTCTGAAACTCAACCGTTCACCACTGTCTCTGCTTTCTGTCTCCTAGTCAATTTTGTATCTATGCTGCCATTGTCCCTTTAATCCCATGGGCTTTAACTTTGCTAACAAGTCTATAATGTGGCACTTTATCAAACACCTTTTGAAAATCCATATACACATCAACCGCAGTACCCTCATCAACCCTCTCCGTGTACGTCCACACCACACCCACCCACCCCACACCCAGGTGTGTACAGTGAAACCTGTAAATTACAGATACCTTCGGGACTGGCATCTGTTGTACTTTTTTTTCAGGTGTCCTTATTTTCAAAATGGTCGTTGAATGTACTGTAAATATTTTCCCAACAATCTCAAAAAAACAGCTGTGATTATAATCAGTACCTAATCAGCTGCAACAGTGTTAAGAATCCCCCTCTCACACACCATCGTTCAGCTCTGTTCACTTGACAGTTTGCCAGTCTAAATTCCTCTTTCATTGCAAACCGCTCTCACTTGGAGCAGAGTGTAACTTCAGTAAGGAGCTGCATTTTTCAGTTCTATTTACCAGCATTCAGGCAGTCACAGGACAAACAAAGGGGGAAATGTGATGACAAGTTGTACCGAGAGTGAGAACATTTGGGAGGAAAAACACAACAGGTCACATTATGTGTAGGAGTGAAGCTGCAGTTTTCTGGTTGAACAGTGAGTCTGCAGGAAGACTAACTGAAAGTGGGACTCTCAGGCCTGTCCATCACTCTATAGAGCAGCAGAGAGGCAGAGACCCAGGACAGCCATCCACCTTCACTGCCCAAAGCAAAACCTCCTCAAAGAAGCGGATCCACCATCAGAAGCCGAGGGAACGAAGACGATGGCAGGGTCAAGGGGAGAGGAGCTGGACATAGTGCTGGGGCAGGAAAGGACGGGCCCTCTCTCTGTTCCCACGCGCTTTCCTTGATTCAGAAGACTGGTGTGGCAAGTGCATCCAGGTCAGTGCGAGGTAGTAGCAGGTTTTGTGAAAGAAATGTTTTTTGTCGAATGAGGAGCTCTTTACCCCCATTTCAGGTCTCAGTCGTGGCTCAGTGGGTAAACCTCTCATGAGTCAGAAGGCTGTGGGTTCAAGTCCCACTCCAGAGACTACAGCACATAATCTAGTGGCAGAGAAATCGCACTATCCTTTACATTATACGTATTATACATATGTGTGTGTGTATAAGCGACACAGCAATCATAGGGACTAAATGGAATAGCCACTTTGAAGAACAAATTGCCAGGAAAGCAAATTTTTGATCATGTCGGGAGGGAAATAGGGCTGTCATGAAGTAATCAGGTCTCGTCAAGTGGATACCAGGCAAGCAAAGGAATAGGATCAGATGGCAGTCTGAGAGAGGCGTTGGTGCAGGGTAAGAAAGACAGGAGAACAAATCTATGGCAGGATACAGGCAGGTTGAAAGTGGTGTGAAATGGATGACCAAGTGATAGAAGATACAATGGGAGCAAGGAGCTGATGGAAGTAATGGGAGCAGGAGCATGCGGGACATATGGTATGCAGAGTGAGAAGAGAATGAGGTAACAATTAAAAGCAGCACTGGAAGAATACAAAGGGTCATGGGGTAGTCAGAAAACATTATGTCTAGGAGACACTGTGTAGGGCAATTTTGAAGTAGCTTCCAAAACAGACGGGGGAAGTAGGCAGGGCATCCACAAGCCCAACCAAACCAGCTGACGTGAGGTACGCAACATTTTCTGGTGCGTGCCTTATTTCTATAATAAGGGTGAGCAGTCAATGCTACTCATGATTGTAATTGGCAGCTCACCCATGGGGTGCGTCAAGAAATCCAGCAGGTCTCCCGCAATTTAAAGACAGCCTGCACCTCTTAAAGGAGAGGTGCCTTTAGTCAATGGTGGATATCAGCACTGCTACTGCAAAGAAATATCTGCTGCCAAAGCCTCCCCTTTCTTATACAATCCCATGCAGGTTGCAGTGGGGGAGGTGACAAGGAGAAAGGAAGTGTTGTTCCCTGCAGACAGGTACATGGCAACAGTGGGCTGAAATAAAGCACATGAATGCCGGATGTTTGATATACCATGGACCAGCAATCTAGAAAGAAATTCAATGACGTTGAGCACAGCTGCTAAGGTAAGACTCCCATTCACAACTTTATCACCTGTACAGCTATACACCACTCTACTGTAGCCCCAGCACTAACAAGCCTTGCTGTCCACTTTTTCCATCCCTCGCTGTGGAAACTATGCTAAGCTACCATAGATATCTTCACATCCCTTCAACAGGCCACACTCTCCAGGTTCCCCCACCAGAGGGAGCTCTCCAGAACCTGAGGAGAGTTACCATTGATCCACGAGCTCACGCCAATGGAGAAGGTGACAAACTATGTGAAACGCTTCCTCCAAGCTCGCCATTTGCTGCACTTTGAGCTCTCCCTCAGCCCATGACACAGTGCTTGGCCATCTTCCTCTCCTGTTCTCGTGACTGAACTCCCTCCCTCACACACTCTGAATGACAAACTGGTGACCCATAGAATGGTCACTTGTCTGCTGCTGCTTTCCACTACCAAGTGCTAACTCTTGTCTATCTCTCCTTTTTCCAGGTCCTTTGCAGATAACGGGATCATCGGTAGCAGAGAAATATAGGGCAGCCCTCCTGAAGAAGCACTACCGCAACAGCTCAGAAATCAGTACACTGCATACTTTAGGTAGTGAGTTTCACAGGAACATAGCAACATAGTTCTTCTAGAAGACGAGCAAGCTCCATCTAGTTCATCTACCATCATCCTGGCAGTCGCATATAAAAAGATATTGGAGTTGTTGGCAATCAATCTCTTTCAATTAGTTTACAACGGACCCAGACATGATACAAGAAAAATCCAAAAGGCAGAGAGCTTTGGGACTAAGTGTGACGCCAATGAGCCCTAGTAAAACTGAAGTCAATGGGGATCAGGGGGAAAACTCTACACTGGCTGGAGTCTTTGCCCATGTTTTATCTGATACCATGAGACTTCATGGGGTCCGGAGTCAATGTTGAGGACACCCAGGGCACTCCCTCCTGACTGTATACCACTGCGCGGGTGGGACAGGACATACCCAGGGACGGTGATGAAGGAGTCTGGGACGTTGGTTGAACGGTATGATTCTGTGAGTATGACTATATCAGGCTGTTGCTTGACTAGTCTGTGGGACAGCTTTCCCAAATTTTGGCACAAGTCCCCAGATGTTAGTGAGGAGGACTTTGCAAGATTGACTGGGTTGGGTGTGCCTTTGTCGTGTCTAAATCCAATGCCTAGGTCGATGCCAGGCAGTCCGTTCCATTTTATTCTTATACCTTTTGTTGCGGTTTGATATAACTGAGTGGCTTGCTAGGACATTTCAGAGTGAGGTTAAGAGTCAACTACATTGCTGTGGGTCAGGAATCACATATAGGCCAGACCAGGTAAAGACAGCAGGTTTCCGAGGACATTAGTGAACCAGCTAGTTTTTTTACGACAATCCGATAGCTTCATGGTCACCATTACTAATACGAGCTTTTTGTTCCAGGTTTATTTTAATTAATTGAATTCAAATTCGCAAACTGCCATGGCGGGATTTGAACTCACGTTCTCCCAAGTACGCTACATCATGTCTCAAATTACACATGTACTATATCCCAAAATATTATTTACTGAACGAAATCTATCTAATTTACATTTGAATGAATCAATACTAACTGCTTCCACCAACTTCCTAGGAAGTCTGTTCCATAGATTGACCGCTTGCTCACTGAAATACTGTTTCCGCAGATTAGTTTTGAATTTACCACGTTGAAGCGCAGGCCGTGTGCTCTGGTTCTACTGTTCTGGATAAGGTGAAATAGCTTGTCATGATCTACGCTATCTAGTCACTTTAGAATCCTAAACACAGCAAGCATATCGCCCTCAACCTTCTCTCTTCCAGTGAGAACGTGCCCACTTTACATAATCGCTCTTCATAATCCAACCCCTCCATCCCGGAATCATTTTGGTTACACTCTTCTGCATCCTTTCAATAGCTGCAATATCCTTTCTGTACTGTGGCGACCAGAACTGTGCACAGCATTCTAAGTGTGGTCGCACCAATGATGTATAAAGCGACAGGGTTACCTCACTATTTCAGCTCCATATTGACCTTTTAATACATCCCAACATCTGATTTGCTTTACTCACTGCCACCGAGCATGAATGCAATATTTTCAATATGTTGTCTATCAGGATCCCCAGATCTCTTTCATTTTCCATGTACATTATTTTCTTTCCATTTAAGTAATAGTCTCTTTCTAGATTTTTTTGTCCCCATATGAAGCACTTTACATTTCTCTACATTGAATTTCATCTGCCACCTATCTGCCCAATTCTCAAGTATATTCAAATCCTCCTGCAACTGGAGTCTACCACCTTCATTGGCTTTATATCATCAAATAGCCTATGTGCTTATGACTCCCAGTTCCAGATCATTTAAGATATTAAACAAATGAGGTCCCAAAACAGAGCCCTGTGGGCCCCCACTGGTAACATTCTCCCAGGCTGAGGATAATTCCCGTACCACCACCCCGTGGGTTCGATCGGTCAACCAATTATGTGCCAATTGTAAAATATTTCGACTGATTCCCGCTTTCTTCATTTTCTATACCAGTCTTTCCAGAGGAACTATATCCAAGGCCTTACTAAAATCCAAGTGCACCACACCCACTACCTTACCCTATCAAGCTCCTATGTCACAACCTCAAAAAAACAGAAGTTAGATTGACAAGACTTTCCCTTCATGGACCCATATTATCTATCTTTTATGATTTTATTTCTATCCAGATGCTCCATCAACCTCATCTTTAATAACGTTTCTATACCTCAATGCATGTCAAACTCACTGGTCTGTAACAGCACTGTGGGAGCTCCATCACCACATGGACTGCAGCGGTTCAAGAAGCAACATAGAAACATAGAAGATAGGAGCAGGAGTAGGCCATTCGGCCCCTCTAGCCTGCTCCGCCATTCAATGCGATCATGGCTGATCATCCAAATTCAGTACCCTGTCCCTGCCTTCTCCCCATATCCCTTGATCCCTTTAGCCTTAAGAAATATATCCAACTCCTTCTTGAATATATTTAATGAATTGGCCTCTACTGCCTTCTGTGGTAGAGAATTCCACAGGTTCACCACCCTCTGGGTGAAGAAATTCCTCCTTATTTCTGTCCTAAATGGCTTACCCCTTATCCTTAGACTGTGACCCGTGGTTCTGGACTCCCCCGCCATCGGGAACATCCTTCCTGCATCTAGTCTGTCTAGTCCTGTAAGAATTTTATAAGTTTCAATGAGATCCCCTCTTATTCTTCTAAACTCCAGCGAGTATAAGCCCAATCGACCCAATCTCTCCTCATACGTCATTCCTGCCATCCACAGTATCAGCCTGGTGAATCTTCGCTGAACTCCTTCCATGGCAAGAGCATCCTTCCTCAGATAAGGCGACCAAAACTGCACACAATACTCAAGATGTGGTCTCACCAAGGCCCTGTACAACTGCAGCAAGACATCCTTGTTCCTGTACTCAAACCCTCTCGCTACGAAGGCCAACATACCATTTGCCTTCTTAACCGCCTGCTGCACCTGCAGGCTTACCTTCAGCGACTGGTGCACAAGGACACCCAGGTCTCGTTGCACTTCCCCTTCTCCCAATCTATTGCCATTCAGATAATAATCTGCCTTCCTGTTTTTGACACCAAAATGGATAACCTCGCATCCTCCTCACAGCACACACGCCCACCCAGCTTTGTGTCGTCTGCAAACTTGGAGATATTACATCTCGTTCCCTTGTCTAGATCATTAATATATATTGTGAATAGCTGGGGTCCAAGGACCGATCCCTGCGGTACCCCACTAGTCACTGCCTGCCACTCGGAAAAAGACCTGTTTATTCCAACTCTTTGCTTTCTGTCTGCCAACCAGTTCTCTATCCAAGTCAATACCTTGCCCCCAATCCCATGTGCCTTAACTTTACACGCTAATCTCTTATGCGGGACCTTATCGAAAGCCTTTTGAAAGTCCAAATACACCACATCCACTGGTTCTTCCTTATCTATTTTACCAGTTACATCCTCAAAAAATTCCAGTAGATTAGTCAAGCATGATTTACCTTTTGTAAATCCATGTTGACTTTGTCCGATCCTGTCACTGTTTTCCAAGTGCTCTGCTATTACATCTTTTATAATGGACTCTAGCATTTTCCCCACTACCGATGTCAGGCTTACCGGTCTGTAATTCCCCGTTTTCTCTCTACCACCTTTTTTGAATAGTGGGGTACGTTCACCACCACCTTCTCAAGGGTAAATATGGATGGGCAATAAATGTCGGCCTTGCCAGCGACACCCACATCCCCAGAATGAATTTTTAAAAATCATTTACAACTCACTTTCAAATTCCAAATTGCATAGTCTCTGGCCCTCCATTCGCCACAACACTTCAGTAGCAGTCAGCTCTGCTCAACCACTCCCTCTTCTCCAGTTTTGGTATCCTTGTCCCCACTAAAACCCTCACTTTCTCCAAACATGGTCGTCCCACTGGTATGACCCTCATCTTTGCTGCTGAAGTCAGAGGGGCGCAGATTTGAGCGTATCTTTGAGCACAATTGGTTTAGCTGCCCATCACCAGATGTGGCTGGAGCATGAAGACCTCGCTCTGCTATTCCAGCATCATCCTTAAGAGCAACAATAACTCCCAGTTTCTTTTCTCCACTACTAAGCATCTCCTTAAAGCCTTCTGCCCTTCTCCCTCCACCCTCACCCCTAACAAGTGCAAGGGCGCATGGATTTCTTTATCTCAAAGATTGAGATAAACTGTTCAGCGGTGTCTGCTACATTCCTCCTTCCCCTTGCCCACCAAGACGAGCTTCCCCCAAGGTTCTCACCTGCCTTAGCCCAAACCTCAAGCTTCTGTAAGGGGTTTCGGTTCGGGGTGCTTGTGCGGGGTTAGGCCTTCGTTGCCTAACACTATTGCTTGCTCTGGTCTCCGGCCAGCCTTGTTGCAATAAGCACCTGTGAGTGGTTCGACCCACTCGCCCTTACGGTTCTAACACTGGACTTAGGTGCGAGAGCAGTAATGCAGAGAAAACTCAAATAGACCCGGCTGAATAGTACGAAATGGAAATCTTTATTGCATAACGTCCAAAATCATGAAGTACATGTCACAGGCACAAATTAATGACAGTACAAGTATACATACATTCATAAAACTTGGTCTAGGGTAATGAGGAACGCACGGCACATCGTAAAAAGGGGAACACATTATATTTATCCTTAACAAAACCACCCTCCCCTACCAATACCTACACTAATCTAGATTTGTAGGATCGGGAAACATGCTCACCACTCGTGATACTTCGGAGAATTTTAAACGAGGCACTCGGTTCGTTTCGCTGCAGCGCCTGACTGTCACGTGTTTGAAGGGGTCTCTGTACCCCACTTGTTTATCTTCGCTGCTCCGGCAAGCAGGCTGGGCTCCCCGTTGTCATGAAGAACTCGACAGTGCTCGGACACGGTTGTAGAAGTCCAGAGAGACAATCAAAAGCTCACCAGTCAAGCGAGTCCATGAAGCGGCAAGCGAATAAGAGTTCAGCAGTCATCAGCCAGATAAGAGAATAATAAGCAAGAGTTCAGCCCGAGTCAAGAGTCGAATCAAGAGAGTAAGCCCCCGATGGACATTTGTTCACTATAGTTATAGTGCTGTGTTCCCTTATCTCCCGCTCAAATCTTAATGTTTGTCCTTTGTGTAATACTGGTGCACAAAACTCCCAGCATGGGGCGATTCTTTCCTTTAATGGGTATTGGTAGCACCTTAAACTGGCCAACTATCCGTTAATGTTTTCCCCATTGTCGAACCGGCTAGGAGTCTCCCTGACTGGTTTTGGGGCCTCCTCGAATACTGATATGTGTATTGCTGTGTCTGGATGGGCCTTCGATTGCCCAGTACAATGGTCATAAGAACATAAGAACATAAGAAATAGGAGCAGGAGTAGGCCAATCGGCCCTTCGAGCCTGCTCCGCCATTCAATAAGATCATGGCTGATCTGATCCGAACCTCAAATCTAAAGAACACAAGAAGTAGGAGCAGGACCCGGCCACTCAGCCCCTGGGCCCGCTATGCCACCCACAGGGCCTCGACCGATCCGAACTCAGCCTCATGTCCAATTTCCTGCCCGCTCCCCGTAACCCCTAATTCCCTTTACTTCTAGGAAACTGTCTATTTCTGTTTTAAATTTATTTAATGATGTAGCTTCCACAGCTTCCTGGGGCAGCAAATTCCACAGACCTACTACCCTCTCAGTGAAGAAGTTTCTCCTCATCTCAGTTTTGAAAGAGCAGCCCCTTATTCTAAGATTATGTCCCCTAGTTCTAGTTTCACCCATCCTTGGGAACATCCTTACCGCATCCACCCGATCAAGCCCCTTCACAATCTTATATGTTTCAATAAGATCGCCTCTCATTCTTCTGAACTCCAATGAGTAGAGTCCCAATCTATTCAACCTCTCCTCGTATGTCCACCCCCTCATCCCGGGGATTAACCGAGTGAACCTTCTTTGTACTGCCTCGAGAGCAAGTATGTCTTTTCTTAAGTATGGACACCAAAACTGTATGCAGTATTCCAGGTGCGGTCTCACCAATACCTTATATAACTGTAGCAATACCTCCCTGTTTTTATAATCTATCCCCCTAGCAATAAAAGCCAACTTTCCGTTGGCCTTCTTGATCACCTGTTGCACCTCCATACTAACTTTTTGATTTTCTTGCACTAGGACCCCCAGATCCCTTTGTACTGCAGTACTTTCCAGTTTCTCGCCATTAAGATAATAACTTGCTCTCTGATTTTTCCTGCCAAAGTGCATAACCTCACATTTTCCAATATTGTATTGCATCTGCCAAATCTCTGCCCACTCACCCAGCTTGTCTATATCCCCTTGTAGGTTTTTTATGTCCTCCTCACTTTCTACTTTCCCTCCCATCTTTGTATCATCTGCAAACTTACTTGTGCATGGAAAACGATTCCAGCACTTATATCTTTGCTATTGTCACAAATGCAAACAGGTTGCATCGACAGTTTGCCGAGTATTATCCAATCTTATACTGAAATGTTTATTCGAACGCCATCTTGTCTGCCCACTGTATTCTGGAAGCTTCTGCCACGATGCTCGGCGGCCATTTTACAGGCTTCTGTGTCCTTTATATCATGACAGCATTTCGTTTAAATAAACTGATCAAACGAATCTGCTTCTATCTTGTTATTTCGAATCGCGATAATTGCGAAACTTTACACTTCTGACCCATTTCCCCTCATAAGAACATAAGAAATAGGAGCAGGAGTAGGCCATTCGGCCCCTCGAGCGTGCTCCGTCATTCAATAAGATCATGGCTGATCTGATCTTGACCTCAACTCCACTTTCCTGCCCGCTCCCCATAACACTTAATTCCCCTGTTTTTCAAAAATCTGTCTATCGCCACCTTGAATATATTCAATGACTCCGCCTCCACAGCTCTCTGAGGTAGAGAATTTCAAAGATTCACGACCCTCTGAGAGAAGAACTACTGCTTTAAAAGGGCGACCCCTTATTCTGAAATTATGCCCCCTAGTTCTAGATTCCCCCACGAGGGGAAACATCCTCCCTGCATCTACCCTGTCAAGCCCCCTCAGAATCTTATATGTTTCAATAAGATCATCTCTCATTCTTCTAAACTCCAATGAGTATAGGCCCAACCTGCTCAACCTTTCCTCATAAGACAAACCCTTCAACTCAGGAATCAACCTAGTGAACTTTCTCTGAACTGCCTTCCTTAAATAAGGTGACCAAAACTGTACACAGTACTCTAGGTGTGGTCTCACCAACGCCCTGTACAGTTGTAGTAAGACTTCCGTACTTTTATAATCCATCCCCCTTGCAATAAAGGCCAATAGTCCATTTGCCTTCCTAATTACTTGCTGTACCTGCATGCTAACTTTTTGTGTTTCATGTACAAGGACACCCAGATCCCTCTGTACCTCAGCATTCTGTAGTCTCTCTCCATTTAAATAATATTTTGCTTTTTTATTCTTCCTACCAAAGTGGATAACCTCACATTTTCCCACATTATACTCCATCTACCAAATTTTTGCCCACTCACTTAACCTATCTATGATGACTCTTTGTGTACTCCTCACAACTTGCTTTCCCACCTATCTTTGTATTGTCAACATGTATGGCAACAGTACACTCGGTCCCTTCATCCAAGTCATTAATATCTTCTTCTTCTTAGGCAGTCCCTCAGAACCGAGAATGACTTGCTTCCACACTAAAAATGAGTTCTCAGGTGACTGATGAGTCCAATGCGGGACCTAGAGTCTCTGTCACAGGTGGGGCAGACGGTGGTTGAGCAGTACGGCATTCCGGTCTGTCGCTGTTGGGGTTGTCCATGAGGGTTCTGACGTTCCAGGTCCCGAACTTCATTTTAAAGGGTGGAAGATGCCTGTGCATGAATTCTTTTAACGTGGGGTGGCCGTTGCACACCAGCTACCACACGGGCTTGACAGAGCAAGGTCTTGGTCCAATGACAAGGGGATTCAAGATGATTGGAGACCAGGCTCTGCTACATCGGCCTAGCATACGCACATACAAACATACTCCTACTGTCCTCCTCCCTCCTTCCTGCAGGTCCTCTCTGCCTGGGTTTCATCCTTACTGCATTGCTGGTACCATTGATAATTCTTCTTTGGATATATAGATTGTAAATAGTTGAACCCCAGCACTGATCCCTGTGGCACCCCACTAGTTACAGTTTGCCAACCTGAAAATGACCCATTTATTCCGACTCTCTGGGCTGGACTTTACCAGCCCTGGGGAGGCGGGACTGCTGGGAAAATGGGAAAAATTGGGAGCAGGTCCCAACCCCGCTCCCAACCCACCTCTGAACCATCTTCCCAGGAGGCGAGTCCCCGACTCGCGCAGGGACCCGTCTCCTAGGGGCGGGAAGGGGATTAGAGCCAATTAACTGCCTGTTAACAGGTAGTTAACAGGTAGTTAAGAGACTTTTCCCCATTTTCAGCCTGCTGATGCGGCCTTCCCGATGGCGGGAAACCCCGTCAGGGTCAGCGAGGCGAGCTGTGGGTCTGCTGCAGTGGAAGTGTGCAAATGACAGCTGCAGAGGTAGTGTGATGGGTGCAATGGTGCACAGGTAAGTATGACAGCTGAGAGAATGTAGTGAGAAATATTTTTATTCTGTTTATATGTATCTGCAGGTAACAAGATTTGATGTTTCTGTGAAGCCTCATCTGATCGGGAGAATTGACAGACAGCTTCTGCAATCTCACATGCAGCTGCCATCTGTTTTCTCCTAAGGAGAGAGTTATTGGTGATCCTGGGTGCAAGGGCTCACCTTTGGACAGTGATTGTCAGTGTTTGACAGCACCTCAATCCTGTCAAACACTGACAATTCATCTGTCAAAAAATTATGGTGCCTGTCACTTTAACAAAACCAGCAGATGAAGCATCATGCACTGACGTCATCTGACACCGGCTTCCCTTAATTGGCCGGCAAGCCCACAGGGCGGGCTTAACAAGGCCAAAATTGAGAGGTCGCACAACACCAGGTTATAGTCCAACAGTTTTATTTGAAATCACAAGCTTTCGGAGCTACCGATCGCCCCTTCCTCAGGTGAAGTAAAGAAATAGACTCGACAAAGCATATATAGATAGAGAACAATGCATGTGCACCTTACAATTGCAGACAACTAAATTAAATCATCCTGACTATCTGCCGAGGTGTGATAAAGTTAATCAGGCCAGCCAGGAAGGTACCACATCAAAGACATAGCAAGATACAACTGAGACAATGAGGTGGAGTCGCAGGGGGTCTAACGTGTCAAAAGCTGCCGTCTGTATGTAAAACGATAAGCTGTAAAATTTTTACTTTTTTACTGGGAAAATTTTTACTTTTTTACTGGGAATCACATCTGTGAACAAGCCAACGACGACTCGAGTCCGGATCACGTCATGTATCGTGACATAAACCCAAGATCCCGGTTGAGACCGTCTTCATGAGTGCGGAACTTGGCTATCAGTTTCTGCTCGATGATTTTGCGTTGTCGTGTGTTACTAAGGTTGCCTTGGAGAACGCTTACCCGCAGATCCGAGGCTGAATGTCCTTGACTGCTGAAGTGTTCCCCGACTGGGAGGTAACAATCCTGCCTGGTGATTGTTGCGCGGTGCTCGTTCATACGTTGTCTCAGTGTCTGCATGGTCTCGCCGATGTACCATGCCGCGGTGCATTTTTTCCTGCAACGTATGAGGTAGACAACGTTGGCCGAGTCACATGAGTATGTACCATGTACCTGGTGGGTAGTGTCCTCACGTGTGATGGTGGTATCTGTGTTGATGATCTGGCATGTCTTGCAGAGTTTGCCGTGGCAGGGTTGTGTGGTGTCGTGGTCGCTGTTCTCCTGAAAGCTGGGTAATTTGCTGCGAACGATGGTACTTCAGAGGTTAGGCGGCTGTTTGAAGGCGAGTAGTGGAGGCGTGGGGATGGCCTTGGCGAGGTGTTCGTCGTCACCGATGACATGTTGAAGGCTGCGAAGAACATGGCGTAGTTTCTCCGCTCCGGGGAAGTACTGGACGACGTAGGGTACTCTGTTGGTTGTGTCCCTTGTTCGTCTTCGGAGGAGGTCTATGCGATTTTTCGCTGTGGCCCGTCGGAACTGTCGATCGACGAGTCGAGCGTCATATCCCGTTTTTACGAAGGCGTCTTTCAGCGTCCATAGCGTTCCTCCTCGTCTGAGCAGATCCTGTGTATTCGCAGGGCTTGTCCACAGGGGATGGCTTCTTTAACGTGGTTAGGGTGGAAGCTGGAGAAGTGGAGCATCGTGAGGTTGTCCGTGGGCTTGCGGTAGAGTGAAGTGCTGAGGTGTCCGTCTTTGATGGAGATTCGTGTGTCCAAGAATGAAACCGATTCTGAGGAGTAGTCCATGGTGAGTTTGATGGTGGGATGGAACTTGTTGATGTTATCGTGTAGTCTTTTCAGTGATTCTTTGCCATGGGTCCATAGGAAGAAAATGTCGTCGATGTATCTGGTGTATAGCGTTGGTTGGAGGTCCTGTGCAGCGAAGAAGTCTTGCTCGAACTTGTGCATGAAGATGTTGGCGTATTGGGGTGCGAATTTGGTCCCCATGACTTTTAAAACCCTAGGATGCAGGCCATTAGGTCCAGGGGACTTGTCAGCCTTTAGTTTGCCTAGTACTTTTTCTCAAGTGATAGTGATTGTTTTGTGTTCCTCCCTCCCTATAGCCCCTTGATTATCAATTATTATTGGAATGCTTTTCATGTCTTCTACCGTGAAGACTGATACAAAATATTTGTTCAAAGTCTCTGCCATTTCCCTGTTTCCCATTATTAATTCCCCAGTCTCATCCTCTAAGGGACCAATGTTTACTTTAGCTACTCTCTTCCTTTTTATATACCTGTAGAAGCTCTTACTGTCTGCTTTTACATTTTTTAGCTAGTTTATTCTCATAATTTATCTTCTCCCTCTTTATTATTTTTTTAGTCATCCTTTGCTGGTTTCTAAAAATTTCCCAATCCTCTGGCCTACCACTATTCTTTACAATATTGTATGCCTTTTCCTTCAATTTGATACCATCCTTAACTTCTTTAGTTAGCCACGGATGGTTCATCCTTCTCGTACAGTCTTTCTTTCTCACTGGAATAAACCTTTGCTGAGAGTTATTCTACCACTGCTTATCTACCGTCTTACCCTTTAATCTATTTTCCCAGTCCACTTTAGCCAACTCTGTCTTCATACCTTTGTAACTGCCTTTATTTAAGTTTAGGACACTAGTTTCAGACACAAGTTTCTCACCCTCAAACTGAATTTGAAATTCAATCATGCTATGATCTCCCTAGAGAATCCTTTACAATGAGAACATTAATTAATCCTGTCTCATTACACATTACCAGATCTAAAATAGCCTGCTCCCAGGTTGGTTCCACAACATATTGTTCTAAGAAACCATCCCGAATACATTCTATGAACTTGTCCTCAAGGCTACCCTTGCCAATTTCATTTGTCCAATCTATATGAAGATTAAAATCGCCCATGATTATTGCAGGACCTTTCTTACAAGCCTCCATTATTTCTTGATTTATACTCTGTCCTACAGTGTAGCTACTGTTAAGGGGTCTATAGACTACTCCCAACAGTGACTTCTTTCCCATACTATTTCTTATCTCCACCCAAACTGATTCTGCATCTTGATCATGCCCTCCCTGAGCTCATCTCATCCATGAGACCCACCTCCTGCTCCCTTGAGCCTATCCCCACTAAACTGCTAACAACCCCAGTTCCTATCCTGCACCCCCATCCTAGCTTGCATTGTAAATGGTTCCCTCTCCTCAGGTGCTATCCTCCTCCCTTTCAAAACAGCCATCACCCCCCTCTTCAAAAAACCCACCTTCGACCAGTCTGTTCTTGCTAACTACCGGTCCATCTCCAACCTTCCTTTTCTTTCAAAGTCCTTGAACATATTGTCATCTCAAATCCATATCCATCTTTTCTGCAACTGCAAGTTTGATTCCCTCCAATCAGGTTTCCGTCCCTGCCACTGCACTGAAACAGCCCTATCAAAGTCACAAATGACATCCTATGTAACTGTGACCGTGGTAAACTATCCCTCCACATCCTTCTCAACCTGTTGACCACACCATCCTCCTCCAACGCCTCTCTTTCATTGTCCAGCTGACTGCGCTCGCTGGGTTCTACTCTTACCTATCCAGTCGCAGACAGAGAATCTCCTGCAATGGCTTCTCTTCCCACAGTTATCTCGAGAATTCCCAAAGGATCTATCCTTGGTCCCCTCTCTTCTCATTTACATGCTGCCCCTTGGCAACATCATCACAAGACAGAGGATCAGCTTCCACATATACACTAATGACACCCAGACCTCTCTCTTCACCACCTCTCTTGTTACCTCCACTGTCTGTGTTGTCAGTCTTGGATGATGTAGAGTTCGCAATTATCGCGATTCAAAATAACATGAGAGAAGCAGATTCAATTGATCAGTTTTATTAAACGAAATGCTGTCCTGATAATAAAGGACACAGAAGCCTGTAAAATGGCCGCCACGCATCGTGGCAAAAGCTTCCAGAAACACAGTGGGCAGACAAGATGGCGTCGAATATACATTCAGTATGAGATTGGATCATACTCGGTAAACATTGATAAAGACAGGATGCAACCCGTTTGCATTGTGAACAATAGCAATGATATAAGTGCTGGAATCGTTTTCCTATGCACAGTAAGGATCATTGAACTGGGCAATCGAAGGCCCATCCAGACACATCAATACACAAATACCCCCCCCGGCTCAACAATGAGAGAGACATTGGCGGGTGATTAAGCAAGTATTCGGGGGGCCCCAAAACCAGTCGAGGAGACGATTCATACACATCCTGGCTGACTCTACAATGGGGAAAACATTAACGGATAGTTGGCCAGTTTCAGGTGCTACCGAAACCCGTTAAGAAGATAATCGCCCCATGCTGGGAGTTTTAAGCGCCAAAATCACACAAAGGACAAACATTTAGATTTGAGCGGGAGATAAAGCGGACACATCACTATAACTATAGAGAACAAATGTCCATCGCTCTCTTATTCGCTTGCTGAACTCTTATCTCTCTGGTGACCCTTGCTGAAGCTCTTCCTGAACTAGCTTGACTTTTGGGCTCTTGATTTTCTCTCTGGACTTTGTTGACTCTTGACTTTTAGCCGTACTGATCGGTTATTCGAGTGTTGTGTGGAGCTCAATCGGAACGAGCCGCCCCGACCAGGGCAAGTAACAGGGCACACCATCCCGAGTGTCGGTAAACGGTGTCTGGACCCGGAGGCCCGCGAAGACGAGAAGAGAAGAAGACGAGAAGAAATTCCACGTGCCGCCACGGTCAGTAAACCCCGACCGCGCCCGAAAATATAACTAAAAGAACTTTCCTTTGAGTTCTACCGACTTCTACATGTGCCACAGCACAGGAAGACCCTTCTTTGAATTTTAAGACGGTTTGAGTCCATCGACTGCTTCATGACAACAGAGAGTCTGGCCTGCTTGTCGCAGCAGCAAAAGTAAACAAGTGGGGTGCAGAAACCCTTCCAAACACGTGACAGTCAGGCGCTGCAGCGAAACGAGCTGAGTGCCTCACTTTAAAATCTCCGAAGTAAAACGAGTGGTGAGCATGATTTCAGATCCTACAAATCCAGACGTAGTTTAGGTATTATTAAGGGAGGGTGGTTTCAAATAAGGTTAAGATATAATGTGTTCCCCTTCTTACGATGTGCCGTGTGTTCTCCATTTCCATCGACCAAGCTTTGTGAATGTGTGTATACTTGTACTCTCTTTGATTTGCGCCTATGACATGTATTTCATGATTTTAGACGCCATGCAATAAAGATTTTCATTTCGTGCTATTCAACCGGGTCTATTTGAGTTTTTCTCTGCATTACTGCTCCTTGCATCTAAGTCCAGGTGTCAGAACCGTAAGGGCGAGTGGGTCGAACCACTCACAGGTGCTTATTGCAAAAAGGCTGGCCGGAGACCAGAGCAAGCAATAGTATAGGCAACGAAGGCCTAACCTCGCACCAGCACCGGTTTGAAACCCCTTACAATGAGCCGTAATTTCCTCCAGTTAAACATCTTCCCTTCTCCATCAATTCCATCCCCCGCCCGCCACTGTCTCAGGCTGAACCAGACTGTTTACAATTTGACCCCACATGCTCTCTATAACAAAAAAGCCTGCTTCCACCTCTGTAACGTCGCCCATCTCCACCCTTGCCTCAGCCTATATGCTGCTGAAATCCTCATCCAAGCCTTTGCTGCCTCCAGAATCAACGATTCCAATACTCTCCTGGCTGGCCTCCTGAGATCCACCATCCATAAGCTTCAATTCATCAAAAAATCTGCTGCCTGTATCCTATCTCACAGCAAGTATTTTTATAGAATCATAGAATGGTTACAGCATGGAAGAAGGCCATTCAGCCCGTTGAGCCCATGCCACCTCTCTGCAAGAGCACTTCAGCTAGTCCCACTCCCCCGCCCTTTCCCCGGAGCCCTGCAAATTTCTTTCCTTCAAATACTTATCCAACTCCCTTTTGAAAGCCGTGATTGAATCTGCCTCCACCACCCTTTCAGGCAGTGCATTCCAGATCTTAACCACTCGCTGTGTAAAAAGTGTTTTCTTACATTGCCTTTGGTTCTTTTGCCAATCACCTTAAATCTACGTCCTCTGGTTCCCGACCCCTCTGCCAATGGGAACAGTTTCTCTCTATCTACTCTGTCCAGACCCCCCATGATTTTGAACACCTCTATCAAATCTCCTCTCAATCTTCTCTGCTCCAAGGAGAACAACCCCAGCTTCTCCAGTCTATCCACGTAACTGAAGTCACTCATACCTGGAATAATTTTCGTCAATCTTTTCTGCACCTTCTCTAAGACCTTCACATTCTTCTTAAAGTGTGGTGCCCAGAATTGGACATAGTACTCCAGTTGGGGCCGAACCAGTATTTTATACAGGTTCATCATAATTTCCACACTTTTGTACTCTATACCTCTATTCATGAAGCCCAGGATCCCGTAAGCCTTTTTAACTGCTTTCTCAACCTGCCCTGCCACCTTCAACGATTTGTGCACACATACCCCCACGTCTCTCTGTTCGTGCACCCACTTCAGGATTGTACCATTTAATTTATAAGTCCTCTCCTCATTCTTTCTACCAAAATGTATCACTTCACACTTTTCTTAGTTAAATTTCATCTCCCACTTTTCCGCCCATTTCACCAGCCTGTCTATGTCTTCCTGAAGTCTATCACTCTCCTCCTCACTGTTCACTATACTTCCAAGTTTTGTGTTACCTGCGAATTTTGAAATTGTGCCCTGTACATCAATGTCCTAGTCATTAATATACATCAAGTAAAGCAGTGGTCCTAGAACCAACCCCTGGGGAACACCATTATATACCTTCCTCCAGTCCGAAATACAACTACTGCTCTGTTTCCTGTCACTTAGCCAATTCCATATCCATGCTGCCATTTTCCTTTTTATTCCAAGGGCTTCAAATTTGCGGGCAAGCCTATTATGTGTCACTTTGTCGAACGCCTTTTGGAAATCCATGTACACGTCAACTGCATTACCCTCATCAAAGAACTCAATCAAGTTAGTTAAACACGATTTGCCTTTAACAAATCTATGCTGCCTTTCCTTAATTAATCCACACTTGTCCAAGTGACTGTTAATTTTGTCCCTGATTACTGTTTCTAAAAGCTTCCCCACTACCGAGGTCAAACTGACTGGCCTGTAGTTACTGGGTTTATCTGTACACCCTTTTTTGAACAATGGTGTAACATTTGCAATTCTTCAGTCCTCTGGCACCACCCCCGTATCGAAGGTGGATTGGAATATTATGGCCAGTACCTCTGCGATTTCCTCCCTCAATTCCCTCAGCATCCTAGGATGCATCCCATCCACTCCTGGTGACTTATCTACTTTAAGTACAGCCAGCCTTTCTACTACTTCCTCTTTATCAAATTTTATCCCATCAAGTATCTCCACTACCTCCTCCTTTACTATGTCTATGGCAGTATCCTCTTCCTTGGTGAAGACAGATGGAAAGTACTCCTTTAGTACCTCAGCCATACTCTCTGCCTCCATGCATAGGTCTCCTTTTTGGTTCCAAATTGGCCACACCCTGCCTCTTACTAACCTTTTACTTTTTATATGCCTATAGAAGACTTTTGGAGTACCTTTTATGTTGGCTGCCATTCTATTCTCATACCCTCTCTTTGCCCCTTTTATTTTCTTCTTCACTTCACCTCTGACCTTTCTGTATATAGCCTGATTCTCAGATGTATTTGTAACCTGACATCTGTCATTCACACCCATTTTCTGCTTCATCATATTCTCTATCTCTTTTGTCATCCAGGGAGCCCTGACTTTAGTTGCCCTGCCTTTCCCCCTAGTGGAAATGTACCTCAACTGTACCTGAACTATTTCCTCATTAAAGGCAGCCCATTGTTTACTCGCTTATGTGATCTGAGCATCGCTGACAAGACCAGCATTTATTGCCCATCCCTAGTTGCCCTCGAGAAAGTGGTGGTGAGCCGCCTTCTTGAACCGCTGCAGTCCGTGTGGTGAAGGTACTCCCACAGTGCTGTTAGGGAGGGAGTTCCAGGATTTTGACCCAGCGACGATGAAGGATCAACGATATACTTCTAAGTCAGGATGGTGTGTGACTTGGAGGGGAACTTGGAGGTGGTGGTGTTCCCATGCGCCTGCTGCCCTTGTCCTTCTAGGTGGAAGAGATCGCGGGTTTGAGAGGTGCTGCCGAAGAAGCCTTGGCAAGTTGCTGAAGTACATCTTGTAGATGGTACACACTGCAGCCATGGTACACTGGTGGTGGAGGGAGTGAATGTTTAAGGTGGTGGATGGGGTGCCAATCAAACGGGCTGCTTTGTCCTGGATGGTGTTGAGCTTCTTGAGTGTTGTTGCAGCTGCACTCATCCAGGCAAGTGGAGAGTATTCCATCACACTCCTTACTTGTGCCTTGTAGATGGTGGAAAGGCTTTGGGGAGTCAGGAGGTGAGACACTCGCCGCAGAATACCTAGCCTCTGACCCGCTCTTGTTCCCCCATTATTTATGTGGCTGGTCCAATTAAGTTTCTGGTCAAAGGTGACCCCCAGGATGTTGATGGTGGGGGATTCGGCAATGTTAATGCCGTTGAATGTCATGGGGAGGTGGTTAGATTCTCGCTTGTTGCAGATAGTCATTGCCTGGCACTTCTGTGGCGCGAATGTTACTGCCACTTATAAGCCCAAGCCTGAACGTCGTCCAGGTCTTGTTGCATGCGGGCATAGACTGCTTCATTATCTGAGGAGTTGTGAATAGCGTTGAACACTGAGCAGTCATCAGCAAACATTCCCATTTCTGACCTTATGTTGGAGGGAAGGTCATTGATGAAGCAGCTGAAGATGGTTGGGCCTAGGACACTGCCCTGAGGAACTCCTGCAGCGATGTCCTGGGGCGGAGATGATTGACCTTCAACCACCACAACCATCTTCCTTTGTGCTAGGGATGACTCCAGCCAGTGGAGAGTTTCCCCTCCCGATTCCCATTGACTTCAGTTTTACTAGGGCTCCTTGATACCACACTCGGTCAAATGCTGCCTTGATGTCAAGGGCAGTCACTCTCACCTCACCTCTGGAATTTAGCTCCTTTGTCCATGTTTGGACCAAGGCTGTAATGAGGTCAGGAGCCGAGTGGTCTTGGTGGAACCCAAACTGGGCATCAGTGAGCAGGTTATTGGTGAGTAAGTGTCGTTTGATAGCACTGTCGAAGACATCTTCCCTCACTTTGCTGATGATTGAGAGTAAACTGATGGAGCAGTAATTGGTCGGGTTAGATTTGTCCTGGGCAGTTTTCCACATTGTCGGATAGATGCTAGTATTGTAGCTGTACTGGAACAGCTTGGCTAGAGGCGCAGCTAGTTCTGGAGCACAAGTCTTCAGCACGATAGCCGGGATGTTGTCGGGGCCCATAGCCTTTGCTGTATCCAGTGCACTCAGCCGTTTCTTGATATCACGTGGAGTGAATCGAATTGGCTGAAGACTGGCTTCTGTGATGGTGGGGACCTCGGGAGTAGGCCGATATGTAACATCCACTCGGCACTTCTAGCTGAAGATGGTTGCAAACGCTTCAGCCTTGTCTTTTGCACTCGTGCTGGGCTCCACCATCATTGAGGATGGGGATATTCATGGAGCCTCCTTCTCCCATTAGTTGTTTAATGGTCCACCACTATTCACGACTGGATGTGGCAGGACTGCAGAGCTTTGATCTGATCTGTTGATTGTGGGATCGCTTAGCCCTGTCTATAGCATATTGTTTCCACTTTTTAGTATGCATGTAGTCCTGTGTTGCAACTTCCCCAGGTTGGCACCTCATTTTTAGGTACGCCTGGTGCTGCTCCCTGCATGCTCTTCTACACTCCTTATTGAACCAGGGTTGGTCCCCTAGCTTGGTGGTAATGGTAGAGTGAGGTATATGCCGGGCCATGAGGTTACAGATTGTGGTGGAATACAATTCTGCTGCTGCCCCACAGCGCCTCATGGATGCCCAGTTTTGAGCTGCTGGATCTGTTCTGAATCTATCCCATTTACCATGGTGGTCGTGTCACACAACACGATGGAGGGTATCCTCAGTTCGAAGACGGGACTTCGTCTCCACAATGACAGTACGGTGGTCACTGCTACCAATGCTGTCATGGACAGATGCATCTGTGACAGGTCGATTGGTGAGGACGAGGTCAAGTAGGTTTTTCCCTTATGTTGGTTCTCTCACCACCTGTCGCAGGCCCAGATTGGCAGTTATGTCCTTCAATTGCGCCCGTTTTGAGAAGTGTTTTTTCCCCAATTTTCCGCTCAAACCTATTTGCATATCGCCAAATGTAAAATCTACCATGAACCAACGCACTCAGGTAGCGTTTTAGATCTTTTTTAATTTTTTGCTTTAAAAAATATTCTTTGACATATTTAAGAGTGGTAACTGGGTGCAGTTTCATTAATGCAGCTGAAAATGGGTTTATCACAAAAAATAAGCATTTTTAATCAGAGTATCTACTCCACCACCTGTGAGCAACCTGATTTTAAATAACTGAAAATGACTTTGAAAAAACTATACTGAACCACTTGGAAGAACTCCCCTGTTCTTCGAAATAGTGCTACGGGATCTTTTACCCGAGAGCGCAGTCAGGGCCTCAATTTAACATTTCATCCGAAAGACGGATTTTAAGAGCCTCCTCAAAGGCCCGCAAACGGGCGCAATTAGAGGAAACTCGCAATGGTGGTTAATTTAACCTGGGGGCATGGCCAGTTTTCTGGGCGGGGCCAGCTTCTAGAGCAATGTTTTTAAACCAGCGCAAAAGATTGCAGAAACTTGATTTGCGCTGGATGTAATTTGTGCTTGAAATTCTGTGATCTTTTGCGCTGGTTTGGCCGGTTCTGAGCAATTTACGATGGAAATAACATCAGCAACCTAGCGGAAACTCTACCCCATTACATTAACAACTTTGCAAACTTCTTACCTTCTACATAAACAAGACAAATGCTCCAGTGAGAATGGAGTGTGTGTGGTGTGACATTGCTATCTACTGGTGTACTCTTCTTGTAGGGACCATAAACAAATAAACTGTAACAAAACTTAAAACATTAAATGAAACTTAACAAATTAAATTAAAATTCGGTTAGCCGGGGTGATGAAGCACTCCAGTCCCTGCGGTGCCCACCGGTCACAGAAGGCCTCGAGCGTGCTGGCAGACACCGCATGCTCCATCTCCAGGGCCACCCGGGCGCGAACATGGCCGCGGAAGAGAGGTAGGCAGTCGGGCCGAACAACCCCTTCGACCACCCGCTGCCTGGATCAATTAATGGCCACTTTGGCCAGGCCCAGGAGCAGTCCTATGAGGAGGTCCCCCGATCTGCCCGCTCCCCTCTGCACCGGGTGACCAAAGATCAGTAGTGTGGGACTGAAGTGCAGCCAGAAATCGAGGAGCAGCCCCTTCAAATAATGGAAGAGGGGCTGCAACCTCTCGCACTCTACATAGACGTGGAACACGGACTCCTCCAGGCCGCAGAAAAGGCAGGCGGCCTGGGAGTCCGTGAACCTGCTTAAAACTTTATTGCACAGGACTGCTCCGTGCAACACCCTCCAGGCCAAGTCCCCAATAGATAAAGGGAAGTCTCCCACGTAGAGAGCCCTCCATTGGGGACCATCTACTGGTGTAGTAGCATAATGACAAAGATCACATGATAATCTGAGAATTGAGGTTTAGAACAAGTCAACTAACATTGTTCATCTGGGTGTATAAATACGCTCATTTTCAGAAATATTTTGGTTCCCGAGCTGAGAACTCACCTGGATTAGTTAGTAATTTGCAGACCCTACTATTTTAAGTGTATTGATGTATAGCCTGCTTGTACTTTCTGTCGATGTTAATAAAACCAACAAGTTGATTTATCTCTGGTGTCCAAACCTATATAATTTGGATTAATCTACTTGGTTGATCTAACACACCCATCTAATATCTCCTTCTTTGGCTCAGCGTCAAATTTTTGTCTGATTATGTTTCTGTGAAGAATCTTGGGATGTTTGTCTACATTAAAGTTGCTATATAAACGCAAGTTGCTGTTGTTACCACTTTAGGATATACAGAAGTGGAATTAAGGGCAGTCCCATGGAGGTGGACCACAAAGGTTGATGGAGTGGTCGCCCATATTGAACATCCTGGGGAGAACCAGGACAGCAAGGCATAAAATATCAGTCACAGAGGATAGGACTGGTGGCTGACCACAGCAGTCTCAGTGCTATGGGGAGGGCAGAAGTCAGATTAAAGGAACTCCGTCAGGTGATTGCAAGAGAAGGTAGCACGGAACTGGGTTTCCAATAGTATTGATTTCAGGAGGGTTGAAATATTTATATATATTAAAATGGTTGTTTCCTTATATAGCATTTCTTTTTATTCGATCCAGGATCTGGGCATCGTTTATTGCCCATCCCTAACTGCCTTTGGGAAGGTGGTGGTGAGCCGCCTTCTTGAACCGCTGCAGTCCGTGTGGTGAAGGTGCTCCCACAGTGCTGTTAGGGAGGGAGTTCCAGGATTTTGACCCAGCGACGATGAAGGAACGGCAGCGATTAGGGAAGATAGTAGAGGGAATTGGGTACTGGACCTAGTTTTTAAGTATTGACCCCGATGTGGTATCAGACCGCCATGTGGGGAACACCTGGGCAGCATGACTATAATTTCATTAGATTTTATTTTATGAACCAAACGAGAGCTGCTGAAAATCTAATGCTGGGACCAGATTGTAAAATGGACAAATTGGGCAAGGTTGACTGGTTGGTCCTACTCATCAGGGATAATAGCAACACTCGCTAAAATTGGAACCCTTTTAAAACCAAGGAAGTCATGCCTGTACTATGGGTTAAAAAAAAGGACACACGGTTAAACAAAACCAAATGGTCATCTCAAAGATAAATTAGACTAAAGCAAAAATATTTTTACTTGTTCAAAGTAAATAACTCAAAAGATTAAGGACTCAGCTGAAGGCAACAAATGCTATCAGAGCAACCAGAAGTACACCAAAGAGGATAGTAGATGGATTTGGTAGTGATAGCTAGTTCTTTTCAGCTATGTTAGGAGTCAAGAGGGCCATTACGCCAGGGGACAATTGAGAGGTTTTGCAGGGCAGCGGCAGCGGCCCTGGGAGGAGCCTGAGCGACAGTGGGGAGAATAAGGAGCGGGAGAGAGAGCGAGGCCCAGACTCACCGGCAGCAGCAGCAGCGAGAGCGGCCCTCAACAGGCAACATTTGAAAGTGACGTCAGAGATTAACAGTGACGTCGGCACAAGGGAAGCAGCTGATTGGTGAGTAGTGGGTGAGTGTTTTTTTTTAAGTTTAAAGCTTATTCTGTTAAGTTAGTTCTTAGTCTTTAAATAAAGGGTAGTTCTTCGTCTTTTAAATATTCTGTGAGATAAAGGAATGACAGGAATGGCAGGGCAGCTCAGTCTAGCGGAGTGCACATCCTGTGGCATGTGGAAAGTCATGGACGCTTCGCATTGCATGGATGACCATATGTGTAGTGTCACCAGCCGCAACGACTCGAGCGACGGTTTACGGAGCTTGAGCGGCGACTGGAGTCACTGTGGTGCATCCGCGAGGCTGAGAACGACGTGGATAGCACGTTTAGTGAGGTGGTCACCCCGCAGCCTAACAGAGAGCAGACAGAGAGCAAGTGGGTGACCACCAGACAGAAGAGGACCAGGCAGGCAGTGCAGGAGGCCCCAGAGGGCATCTCGCTCTCCAACCTGTATTCTATTCTGAGTACTGATGTGGGCGATGGTCCCTCTGAGGAGTGCAGTCAGAGCCAAGTCCTCGGCACCACGGGTGGCGGAAAAATAGTGGAAGAGCAATAATGGTAGGGGATTCAATAGTGAGGGGAGCAGACAGGCGTTTCTGCGGCCGCAGACGTGACTCCAGGATGGTATGTTGCCTCCCTGGTGCCAGGGTCAAGGATGTCACCGAACGGCTGCAGAGCATTCTGGGGGGAGAGGGTGAACAGCCAGATGTCGTGGTCCATATCGGTACCAATGACATAGGTACAAAGAGGGATGAGGTCCTGCAGGCAGATTTTAGGGAGCTAGGAGTCCGATTAAAAAACAGGACCTCAAAGGTAGTAATCTCCAGATTACCCCCGGTGCCACGTGCTAGTGAGTCCAGAAATAGGAGGATGGAGTAGATGAATGCGTGGCTGGAAGGATGGTGCAGGAGGGAGGGTTCTAGATTCCTGAGGCATGGGGACCGTTTCTGGGGGAGGTGGGACCTGTACAAGCCGGACAGGTTGCACCTCAACAGAGCTGGGACCAATATCCTCTCGGGAGGGTTTGCTAGTGCTGTTGGGGAGGGTTTAAACTAGCTTGGCAGGGGGATGGGAACCTAAGAATAGAGTCAGTAGGGAGGGAAGAAAAACTGGAATTGGAAAACAAAAACGTAGAAAGTAAATTGGAAGGACAGAGGAATCAAGGGCTAGATAGTAGTCAACAAGGAGGTTTGCCTGTACTAAATGGTATATACTTCAATGCAAGGAGTATAACGAACAAGGCAGATGAGCTGAGGGCGCATGTAGATACTTGGGACTATGATGTTATAGCTATTGCAGAGACGTGGCTGAAAGAGGGGCAGGTATGGCAGCTCAACATTCCTGGTTACAGGATTTTCAGACGGGATAGAGAGGGAGGTAAAAAGGGAGGGGGGTTCGCGGTATTGATTAAAGAAACTATTGCAGCTGTGAGGAGGGAATATATGTTGGAGGGATCATCAAACGAGGCCATTTGGGTCGAATTGAAAAACAAAAAAGGGGCGATCACACTGCTGGGAGTGTACTACAGACCCCCAAACAGTGAGAGGGAGATAGAAGAACAAATATGAAGACAAATTTCTGAGAAGTACAAAAACTATAGGGCAGTAATGGTAGGGGATTTGAACTACCCCAATATTAACTGGGATAAAATTAGTGTGAAGGGTATAGAGGGTGCGGAATTCCTAAAATGCATCCAGGAGAATTTTTTTAGCCAGTATGTAGCAAGTCCAACAAGTGAGGGGGCGGTTCTGGACTTAGTTTCAGGGAATGAAGCTGGGCAGGTAAAAGGCGTATCAGTGGAGGAGCATTTTGGTGCTAGTGACCATAATTCTGTTAGATTTAAGGTAATTATGGAAAAGGACAAGGATAGACCAGGAATAAAAATTCTAAATTGGGGAAAAGCAAATTTTGCTAAGCTCAGAGGGGATTTAGCCATAGTGGACTGGAAACAGCTACTTGAAGGTAAATCAGTGTCAGAGCAGTGGGAGGCATTCAAGGAGGAGATCCGGAGGGTTCAGACCAAACATGTGCCCTCAAAGAAAAAAGGTGGGACTAACAAATCTAGAGCCCCCTGGATGTCTAGAGACAAAAAGGGAGGCGTATGACAGATACCGAGGGCTAAATACTGCAGAATCTTTAGAGGAGTACAGAAAGTGCAGGGGTGCAATTAAAAAGGATATTAGGAAAGCAAAGAGAGAGCATGAAAAATTCTTGGCAAGTAAAATCAAGGATAACCCAAAGATGTTTTATAAATATATTAAGAGTAAGAGGATAACTAAAGAAAGGGTAGGGCCCATTAGAGATCATGAGGGTAATCTGTGTGTGGAGGCGGGAGACGTCAGTAGGTTTCTTAATGAATGCTTTGCGTCTGTTTTCACAGAGAGAGGCGAAGCAGACATTGCTCTCAGGGAGGAGGAGTGTGAAATATTAGATGAAATAAACATAGTGAGAGAAGAAGTATTCAGGGGTTTAGCAGCTTTAAAATTGGATAAATCCCCAGGCCCGGATGAAATGTATCTCAGGCTCTTAAGCGAAGCAAAAGAGGAAATAGCAGAGGCCCTGCCCATCATTTTACAATCCTCTCTGGCATCAGGTGTGGTACTGGAGGACTGCTAACATGGTACCCTTGTTTCAAAAGGGAGAAAAAGATAGACCGAGTAATTACAGGCCAGTCAGCCTAACCTCGGTGGTGGGAAAATTATTGGAAAGAATTCTGAAGGACAGGATAAATCTTCATTGAGAGAGACATGGATTAATCAAGCATAGTCAGCACGGATTTGTTAAGGGAAGGTCGTGTCTGACAAACTTGATTGAATTTTTTGAGGAGGTAAGAAGGAGGGTAGATGAGGGTAGTGCGTTTGATGTAGTGTATATGGACTTTAGCAAAGCTTTAGATAAGGTTCCACATGGCAGACTGGTCACAAAGTTAAAAGCCCATAGGATCCAGGGCAAAGTGTCAAGTTGGATTCAAAACTGGCTCGGAGGCAGGAAGCAGAGGGTAATGGTTGATGGCTGTTTTTGTAACTGGAAGGCTGTTTCCAGTGGGGCTCCGCAGGGCTCAGTACTAGGTCCCTTGCTTTTTGTGGTATATATCAATGATCTAGACTGGGGAGATGGGACCAGTACAAACTGGACGGTTTGCACCTGGGCAGGACCGGGACCGATGTCCTAGGGGGAGTGTTTGCTCGTGCTGTTGGGGAGGGTTTAAACTAAAATGGCAGGGGGTTGGGAACCTGTGCAGGGAGACAGAGGAAAGGGAAGCAAGGATAGAAACAAAAGACAGGAAGGAGAAAAGCAAAAGTGGAAGGCAGAGAAATCAAGGGTGTAAATCAAACAGGGCTTCAGTAAATAATAATTCTAAAAGGACTAAGAGTGTGAAAAAAACAAGCCTGAAGGCTTTGTGTCTTAATGCGAGGAGCATTCGTAATAAGGTGGATGAATTAGCTGCGCAAATAGATGTAAACGGATATGATATAATTGGGATTACGGCGACATGGCTCCAGGGTGACCAAGGCTGGGATTTCAACATCCAGGGGTATTCAATATTCAGGAAGGACAGACGAAAAAGGAAAAGGAGGTGGGGTAGCATTGCTGGTTAAAGAGGAGATTAACACAATAGTAAGGAAGGATATTAGCTCTGATGATGTAGAATCTGTATGGGTAGAGCTGAGAATTACCAAGGGGCAGAAAACGTTAGTGGGAGTTGTATACAGACCCCCAAACAGTAATGCGGAGGTTGGGGATGGCATTAAACGGGAAATTAGAGACGCGTGCAATAAGGGCACAGCAGTTATCATGGGTGACTTTAATCTACATATAGATTGGGCTAACCAAATTAGTAACAATACTGTGGAGGAGGAATTCCTATAGTGTATACGGGATGGTTTCCTGGACCAATATGTCGAGGAACCAACTAGAGATCAGGCCATCTTAGACTGGGTATTATGTAATGAGAAAGGATTAATTAGCAATCTTGTTGTGCGAGGCCCCTTGGGTCGGAGCGATTATAATATGATAGAATTCTTCAGTAAGATGGAGAGTGAAGTAGTTGACTCAGAGACTAGGGTCCTGAATTTAAATAAAGGAAACTACGATGGTATGAGGCGCGAGTTGGCTAGGATGGATTGGGGAGCGTTACTTAAAGGGTTGACGGTGGAAGGGTAATGGCAAACATTTAAAGATCGCATGGATGAACTACAGAATTTGTTCATCCCTATTTGACATAAAAATAAAACAAAAAAGGTGACTCAACCGTGGCTAACAAGGGAAATTAGGGATAGCATAAGATCCATATAAATTGGCCAGAAAAAGCAGCAAACCTAAGGATAGGGAGCAGTTTAGGATTCAGCAAAGGAGGACAAAGGGATTCATTAAGAGGGGGAAAATAGAATATGAGAGTAAGCTTGCAGGGAACATAAAAACTGACTGTAAAATCTTCAATAGATATGTGAAGAGAAAAAGATTGGTGAAATCAAGCATAGGTCCCTTGCAGTCAGAATCAGGGGAATTTATAATGGGGAACAAAGAAATGGCAGACCAATTAAATACATATTTTGGTTCTGTCTTCACAAAGGAGGACACAAATAACCTCCCAGAGATTTGGGGAACATAGGGTCTGATGAAAGGGAGGAACTGAAAGAAATCAGTATTTGTAGGGAAATGGTGTTCGGGAAATTGAAGGGATTGAAGGCCGATAAATCCCCAGGGCCTGATAATCTACATCCTAGGGTACTTAAGGAAGTGGCCCTAGAAATAGTAGATGCATTGCTGATCATCTTCCAACATTCGATGGAAATTGGAACAGTTCCCATGGATTGGAGGGTAGCTAATGTAACCCCACTATTTAAAAAAGGTGGTAGAGAGAAAACAGGGAATAACCGGTAAGCCTGACATCAGTAGTGGGGAAAATGCTAGAGTCCATTATAAAAGATGTAATAGCAGAGCACTTGGAAAACAGTGACAGGATCGGACAAAGTCAACATGGATTTACAAAAGGGAAATCATGCTTGACGAATCTACTGGAATTTTTTGAGGATGTAACTGGTAGAATAGATAAGGGAGAACAAGTGGATGTGGTGTATTTGGACTTTCAGAAGGCTTTCGATAAGGTCCTGCATAAGAGGTTAGCGTGCAAAGTTAAAGCACATGGGATTGGGGGTAAGGTACTGACTTGGATAGAGAACTGGTTGGCAGACAGGAAGCAAAGAGTTGGAATAAACGTGTCTTTTTCCGAGTGGCAGACAGTGACTAGTGGGGTACCACAGGGATCGGTGCTTGGACCCCAGCTATTCACAATATGTATTAATGATCTAGACGAGGGAACTAGATGTAATGTCTCCAAGTTTGCAGACGACACAAAGCTGGGTGGGCGTGTGTGCTGTGAGGAGGATGCAGAGAAACTCCAGTATAATTTGGACAGGTTGGGTGATTGGGCAGATGCATGGCAGATGCAGTATAATGTGGATAAATGCGAGGTTATCCACTTTGGTGGCAAAAACAGGAAGACAGATTATTATCTGAACGGCAATAGATTGGGAAAAGGGGAAGTGCCACGAGACCTGTCCTTGTGTACCAGTCGCTGAAGGTAAGCATGCAGGTGCAGCAGGCGGTTAAGAAGGCAAATGGTATGTTGGCCTTCATAGCGAGAGGATTCGAGTACAGGAGCAAGGATGTCTTGCTGCAGTTGTACAGGGCCTTGGTGAGACCACACCTTGAGTTTTGTGTGCAGTTTTGGTCGCCTTATCTGAGGAAGGATGTTCTTGCCATGGAGGGAGTGCAGCGAAGATTCACCAGACTGATACCTGGGATGGCAGGAATGACATATGAAGAGAGATTAGGTCAATTAGGCTTATATTCGCTAGAGTTTAGAAGAATGAGAGGGGATCTCATTGAAACTTATAAAATTCTAACAGGACTAGACAGACTAGATGCAGGAAGGATGTTCCCGATGGCGGGGGAGTCCAGAACCAGGGGTCACAGTCTAAGGATAAGGGGTAAGCCATTTAGGACTGAGATGAAGTGGAATTTCTTCACCCAGAGAGTGGTGAACCTGTGGAATTCTCTACCACAGAAGGCAGTTGAGGCCAATTCATTAAATATATTCAAGAAGGAGTTAGATATATTTCTTAAGGCTAAAGGGATCAAGGGTTATGGGGAGAAAGCAGGGACAGGGTACTGAATGGCAGAACAGGCTCGAGGGGCCAAATGGCCTACTCCTGCTCCTATCTTCTATGTTTAATAGGGGGTATGATTAAGAAGTTTGCAGATGATACTAAAATCGGCTGTGTGGTTGATACTGAAGAAAGAAGCTGTAGACTGCAGGAAGATATCAATAAATTGGTCAGGTGGGCAGAACAGTGGCAAATGGAATTCAATCCAGAGAAGTGTGAGGTAATGCATTTGGGGAGGGCTAACAAGGAAAGGGAATACACATTAAATGGTAGGACACTGAGTAGTGTAGAGGAACAAAGGGACCTTGGAGTGCATGTCCACAGATCCCTGAAGGTAGCAGGCCAGGTAGATAAGGTGGTTAAGAAAGCATATGTAATGCTTGCCTTTATTAGCCATGGCATAGAATACAAGAGCAGGGGGGTTATGCTTCAACTGTATAAAACACTAGTTAGGCCTCAGCTAGAGTACTGCGTGCAGTTCTGGTCACCACATTACAGGAAAGATGTGATTGCACTAGAGAGGGTACAGAGGAGATTTACAAGGATGTTGCCAGGAATAGAGAATCTTAGCTATCAGGAAAGACTGGATAGGCTGGGTTTGTTTTCCTTGGAACAGAGGAGGCTGAGGGGAGACCTTATTGAGGTGTATGAAATTATGAGGGGCCTAGATAAAGTGGATAGAAAGGACCTATGTCCCTTAGCAGAGGGGTCTAAAACCAGGGGGCACAGATTTAATGTAATTGATGGAAGGTTTAAAGGGGATTTGAGGGGTAATTTCTTCACCCAGAGGGTTGTGGGGGTCTGGAACTCACTGCCTGAAAGGGTGGTAGAGGCAGAAACCCTAACCACATTTAAAAAGTACTTGGATATGCACCTGGGATGCTGTAACCTGCAGGGCTACGGACCAAGAGCTGGGAAGTGGGATTAGGCTAGATAACTCTTTGTTGGCCGGCACGGACACGATGGGTCGAAATGGCCTCCTTCCATGCTGTAACTTTCTATGATTCTATTTAGGTGGAATCCCAGGATATGGTGGAGAATTTAAATGGCTACTTTGCATCACTCTTTACCATACAATCAAAGATTGGCAGGCAAAACTGTAATCGATCAATGGACTGCCTTTAAAGAGGAGATGGTTCGGGTACAGTCGAGGGGGAAAGGTAGGGCAACTAAAGCCAGAGCTCCCTGGATGATGAAAGAGATAGAGAGTAAGATGAAGCAGAAAAAGAGCATGTATGACAGATGTCAAGTTGAGAATACAAGTGAGAATCAGGCTGAATATAGAAAGTTCAGAAGGGAAGTGAAAAAGAAAATAAGAGGGGCAAAGAGAGAGTATGAGAATAGATTGGCAGCTAACATAAAAAGGGAATTCAAAAGTCTTCTATGGGCAGATAAATAATAAACAGGTAGCAAGAGGAGGGGTGGGGCCGATAAGGGACCAAAAGGGAGACCTACGCATGGAGGCAGAGGGCATGGCTGAGGTACTAAATGAGTACTTTGCATCTGTCTTCACCAAGGAACAAATGACAGGAGGACATTAATAAACTTGCAGAATGGGCATATAATTGGCAAATGAAGTTCAATACTAATAAATGTGAGGCATTACATTTTGGTAGGAAGAATAGGGAGGTCACTTATTACTTGGAGGGTGCGAGTCTTGGTGGGGTAGAGGAACAAAGGGATCTCAGAGTACAAATACACAAATCACTAAAAGTTGCGACACAGGTTAGCAAGACCATAAAAAAAAGCAAACCAAGCACTAGGGTTTATTTCTAGAGGTATAGAATTGAAAAGTAGGGAAATTATGCTAAACCTGTAACCTTGGTTAGACCACACTTAAAAGTACTGCGTACAGTTCTGGTCGCCATATTATAAAAAGGATATAAAGGCACTGGAGAGGGTACAGAGAAGATTTACAGGGATGATACCAGAAATGCGAGGGTATATATATCAGGAAAGGATGAACAGGCTGGGTCTCTTTTCTCTTGAAAAAAGGCTGAGGGGTGACCTAATAGAGGTCTTTAAAATTATGAAAGGTTTTGATAGAGTGGATACAGAGCGAATGTTTCCACTTATGGGGAAGAGCATAACGAGAGGCCATCAATATAAGATAGTCACCAAGAAATCCAATAGGGAATTCAGAAGAAACTTCTTTACCCAAAGAGTGGTGAGATAGTGGAACTCGCTACAAGGAGTGGTTGAAGCGAATAGTGTAGATGCATTTAAGGGGAGGCTGGACAAGCATATGCGGGAGAAGGGAATAGAGGGTTATGCTGATAGATTTATATGAGTTAAGACGGGATGAGGCTCGAGTGGGGCGTAAATTCCGGCATGGACTGGTTGGGCCGAATGGCCTGTTTCTGTGCCGTATATCCTATGTAATAAGTAAGGAAGAAGATGCTGCCAAAGTCATAGTGAAAGAGGTGGTAGTGGAGATAATGGAGGAGATAAAAATCGGTAGAGGAGGTACTAGAAAGGCTGTCTGAACTTAAATTTGATAAGTCACCAGGACCGGATGGGATGCGTCCTAGGATGCTGAGGGAGGTTAAGGAGGAAATCGCAGAGGTTCTCGCCATAATCTTCCAATTCTCCTTCGATACGGGGGGTGGTGCCAGAGGACTGGAGAATTGCAAATGTTGCACCCTTGTTCAAAAAAGGGTGCAAGGATAAACCCAGCAACTACAGGCCAGTCAGTTTAATCTCGCTAGTGGGGAAGCTTTTGGAAACGATAATCAGGGACAAAGTTAACACTCACTTGGACAAGTGTGGATTAATTAAGGAAAGCCAGCATGGATTTGTTAAAGGCAAATCGTGTTTAACTATCTTGATCAAGTTTTTTGATGAGGTAACAGAGAGGGTTGATGAGGGCAACAGAAAGGGTTGATGAGTGCAATGCAGTTGACATGATGTATATGGACTTTCCAAAAGGCTTTTTGATAAAGTGCCACGTAATAGGCTTGACAGCAAAGTTGAAGCCCGTAGAATAAAAGAGACAGAGGCAGCACAGCATACGAAATTGGCTGAGTGACAGGAAACAGAGAGTGGTGAACGGTTGTTTTTCGGACTGGAGGAAGGTGGTGTTCCGCAGGGGTCAGTACTAGGATCACCGCTTTTCTTGATATATACTAATGACTTGGACTTGGGAGTACAGGGCACAATTTCAAAATCTGCAGATGACACAAAACTGGGAAGTATTGCGAACAGTGAGGAGGATAGCGATAGACTTCAAGACAGACAGACAGGCTGGTGAAATGGGAGGACACGTGGCAGATGAAATTTAACGCAGAAAAGTGCAAAGTGATACATTTTGGTAAGAAGAACGAGGAGAGGCAATATAAACTAAAGGGTACAATCCTAAAGGGGGTGCATAAGCAGAGAGACCTGGGGGTATATGTGCACAAATCGTTGAAGGTGGCAGGGCAGGTTGAGAAAGCGGTTAAAAAAGCATACGGGATACTGGGCTTCACAAATAGAGGCATAGAGTACAAAAGCAAGGAACTTATGATGAACCTTTATAAAACACTGGTTCAACCTCAACTGGAGTATTGTGTCCAATTCTGGGCACTGCACTTTAGGAAGGATGTGAAGGCCTTAGAGAGGGTGCAGAAAAGATTTACGAGAATGATTCCAGGGATGAGGTACTTCAGTTACCTGGATAGACTAGAGAAGCTGGGGTTCATAGAGTCATAGAGTTATACAGCACGGATAGAGGCCCTTCGGCCCATCATGTCCGCGCGGGCCATCAAGCCCTGTCTAATCTAATCCCATATTCCAGCATTTGGTCCGTAGCCTTGTATGCTATGGCATTTCAAGTGCTCATCCAAATGCTTCTTGAATGTTGTGAGGGTTCCTGCCTCCACAACCCATTCAGGCAGTGAGTTCCAGACTCCAACCACCCTCTGGGTGAAAAGGTTCTTTCTCAAATCCCTTCTAAACCTCCCGCCCTTTACCTTGAATCTATGCCCCCTTGTTATAGACCCCTCTACTAAGGGAAAAAGCTCCTTAGTATCCATCCTATCTATGCCCCTCATAATTTTGTACACCTCAATCATGTCCCCCCTCAGCCTCCTCTGCTCCAAGGAAAACAAACCCAATCTGCCCAGTCTCTCTTCATAGCTGAAGTACTCCAGCCCGGGTAACATTCTCGTGAATCTCCTCTGCACCCTCTCCAAAGCGATCACATCCTTCCTGTAGTGTGGCGACCAGAACTGCACACAATATTCCAGATGTGGCCTAACCAGTGTTTTATACAGCTCCATCATAACCTCCTTGCTCTTATATTCTATGCCTCAGCTAATGAATGCAAGTATCCCATATGCCTTTTTTACCACCTTATCCACCTGTGCCGCCGCCTTCAGGGATCTGTGTACTTGCACACCAAGATCCCTCTGACCCTCCGTCTTGCCTAGGGTCTTACCATTCATTGTGTATTCCCTTGCCTTGTTAGTCCCTCCAAAGTGCATCACCTCGCACTTTTCCGGATTAAATTCCATTTGCCACTGTTCCGCCCATCTGACCAACCCATCTATATCGTCCTGCAGACTGAGGCTACCCTCCTCACTATTTACCACCCTACCAATTTTTGTATCATCCGCGAACTTACTGATCATACCTTTTACATTCATATCCAAGTCGTTAATGTAGACCACAAACAGCAAGGGACCCAGCACCGATCCCTGTGGTACCCCACTGGCCACAGGCTTCCAGTCACAAAAACAACCTTCGACCATCACCCTCTGCCTTCTGCCACTGAGCCAGTTTTGTATCCAATGTTCTCCTTAGAGCAGAGACGGTTGAGAGGAGATTTGATAGAGGTGTTCAAAATCATGAGGGGTCCAGACAGAGTAGAGAGAAACTGTTCCCATTGGCGGAAGGGTCAAGAAACAGAGGACACAGATTTAAGGTGATTGGCAAAAGAACCAAAGGTGGCATGAGGAAAAACTTTTTTATGCAGTGAGTGGTTAGGATCTGGAATGCACTGACTGAAAGGGTGGTGGAGGCAGACTCAATTGTGGCTTCAAAAGGGAATTGGATAAGTACCTGAAAGGAAAAAATTTGCAGGGCGGGGGAGTGGGACTAGCTGAAGTGCTCTTGCAGAGAGCCGGCACGGGCTGGACGGGCCAAATGGCCTCCTTCTGTGCTGTAACCATTCTATGACTCTATGATACTTATAATGCTGGTTTACCAGTATTACACAGAGTAAATGCGAAAATCCAATGGATGTGGGGAGAGTTCGCGGATTCTCTGGTATAAAAGAATTGAAGGGAGTTTTTTTCTTGAATTGGCCTAAGGTTTTCTCATTTTTTTTTTAATTTCATCCAAGGACATCGTGACTTCTGGGGAAGGGGTGGGGGGGCGGGGGGGGGGAGTGAACTGGAATGGTGGTGTGTATAAGTTACACCATACCTGGGTGAAACAGGCTCAAGTGGGCCAGCTGTTTTTTCTTGTCCTTTTTGTTTGTTCATATTGTGTTTAAGGAAAAGGGGATTGGATAAGAGGCAGAAGTTGAAGAATAAGCATTTTCAGAAGGGCGATGACAGCATTTTGATGGGATGAGATAAATGCCCCCACAAAGGATGCCATTAAAAATGTTGGCGAGCCCCGAGTAAGGAGATAAAGTTGAGTGGTCAGGAATGGGGTGGGAGATGTTGGTCTCAGGAGCAGATGAGCCTGGTCAACAATAACTTACATTTAAGGTAGTAAAACATCCCAAGGCGCTTCACAGGGGCGTTATCAAACAAAATTTGACACCGAGCCACGCAAGGAGATACAAGGGCAGATGACCAAAAGCTTGGTCAAAGAGGTAGGTTTTAAGGAGCATCTTAAAAGGAGAGAGCGGTTGAGAGGCGGAGAGGTTTAGGAAGGGAATTCCAGAGCTTAGGGCCTTGGAAGCTGAAGGCACAGCCACCAATGGTGGAGCGATTAAAATCAGGGATCTGGAAGAGGTTACAGTGATAGGGAGGGGTGAGACCATGGAGGGATTTGAAAACAAGGATGAGAATTTTAAAATCGAGGCGTTGTTTAACCAGGAGCCAATGTAGGTCAGTAAGCACAGGGGTGATGGGTGAATGGGAATTAGTGCAAGTTAGAATATGGGTAGCAGAGTTTTGGATGACCTTAAGTTCATGGAAGGTGGAATATGGGAGGCTGGCCAGCAGTGCATTGAAAAAGTCAAGTCTTGAGGTAATAAAAGGAATGGATGAGGGTTTCAGCAGCAGACGAGCTGAGGCAGGGGCAGAGTCGGGCGATGTTACGGAGGTGGAAATAGGCTGAAGGAGGGAGGAGATGGGTCCAAAGTTAGAGTAATCATGGTTAGACTGGAGTGAGGGAACTGCTGGAGGAAGTCCAGAATGGGGGGTGGGCGGTGTACGGAGGAAGCCACACAACAGTCTTTGCATGCAATATAAAATGTCCTTAAGCTTCTCACACTTGGCGTTAAGATGTAATGATGGAGAGGGTCAGAGGAGGCAGTACATCATTGAAAAGAGGAATCTTAGGGTTGTCCCTATCCTACAAGGTGGTAGGAAAATTGAACCATGAAAAGGGATATGTGGCATTGCTTGAGATGGTCAAGCCAAATTCTTCAGTGAACGATCAAGCCATCTAGAGAGAGTGCTCATCAGTCCACCTTCTGGAAAATAGGAGATAAGCACTTGGAGCATATTGAAGGTCACAATAAAGCACACACATGCCCCAGGGTTACACGATTATAAAACTAGATATTGGGCAGTAAAAGGATACACCAGTGCAACACAGGGTCCACCTCCAGGAGTGACCAGTGACACTGAACCCAAGAAAACATATAAATTAAGAACTTGCATTTATATCGTAATTGTAAGAAATAGTGGTCCTATAGAATCATAAGAAATAGGCTTCTCTAGTTAAGGGAAATTCTTCAGCAGTCTGCCTGAGCTGACACAGAACAATGTTAATCAATGTCACTACACCTGACGAAGGAGCAGCGCTCCGAAAGCTTGTGATTTCAAATAAAGCTGTTGGACTATAACCTGGTGTTGTGCGACTTCTCACTTTTGTCCACCCCAGTCCAACACCGGCATCTCCGCATCAATGTTAATCATGTTAGTTAAGGATTTTCACAATGGCTCGTTATGAGGCCAAGGACATAATGTAGAAACAGGCCTTTGTGTAGGCATTACTGGGCCTGATAAGAGGTGGGGGAAGGAGCCTCATGATCCGTGTATCTAAAACAAACTGTCTGGGAGAAGGTAACAAGATGTCCATACAAAAGATAAGCGAAGGAATGATCTCATGGGACTGGAGCCTAGGTTGGGAGGGATCCGCCTTGGGTATCTATTCCCTGTAATTGAACAATGGAATGGGTAAATGTAATTAAACAAATGATTGATGTGAGGTATCCACCGGCCCCTAAAATAAGGTATATAAATGGGCAGTCGAGAAGGGAAAAGAGGACAGACGGAGGAGAGCTCCCCAAGGTGGAGCCATGCTAGCCTCGGCTTAACACCTCAGCCAGCTTGAGAGAGGACCAAAGAAGAAGAGATCATTACCGTAGGCTGCAAAGATCAAGTTGTCCTGCCTCATCCGTCCGATCCGGGCCCGGTAAACCATTCTCTTTTGTTACAGGTCGTATGTCTACTGTGTCTATCCTGATTATGTGTTGTATTTGAACCGTTGCTCCTCAATAAACCGCTTGTGACTACTTAACCCTTTTGGGTAATCTGTGACCCTTGATCAAATCTTATAGTGCCTTTCTCAACCTCAGGAGGTCCCGAAGCACTCCACAGCCAATTAATTACTTTAGAAGTATAGTCACAGTTGTAATGTAGCCAATTTGCACACAGCAAGCTCACACAAACAGCAATTAAATAATGGCCTGAAAATCTTTTTTTTTTTTAATGTGCTGTTGGTTGAAGAATATATATTGGCCAGGACTGCCCTGCTCTTCAAATAGCACTATGGGATCTTTTACACCCACCTGAGAGGGCAGACGGGAGTTTGGTTTAACATCTCATCTGAAAGACAGCTCAGCTGTTTCCATATTAGTCTCACCTCTGAATTAGAGGTTGAGTTGAAGAGCCTCTCCAGAGATTTGCACAAGCACATTATCAAAGGGCGTCTCAGTACTACACGGAAGTGTCAGTATTGAACACATAACCTTCTAACTCAAAAATGAGAGTGCGACTACTGAGCTAAACGCTTGTGCAGACCTGAAATTTGTAACAAAGCAGAGCCAAGCAAGCTGTTAAGTAGGTGAACAGCAGCATCAAGGTGAGTGGAGGGCTTGGAAAGATGGAGTTGGGAGTTAGAGGGCATTGGGGAAAGTTTCTTCGAGGGCCAGTGGTTAACAGTAGTGGAATAGGATATGAAAATGGTAATTTAGTCTGTTGGGAAGACAAGGAAGTACTTTGAGTTGGCCTGGTCAATGATTGAAACCTCAGAGGTGGTGAAGCCTGGTGTGATAGTAAAATCAAATGGTAGCCAAGGTTGTGTGAGTTTACAGATCTGTTTTTTTCTGTTTGCTAAAAGAAAGACCATATCAAAATGTATTTAAAAAAAAAATGAACAGCAACTTCCCAACAGGTTTTATATGATAAAAACATTTGGTACCTGCAGTTCTTTTCCAAAATGCATCCTTGTAATCCCCTTGTCAGCAATTTTTCTGCCAGCCTCTGAAAATTAAAAATATATTATTTATTTTTACACAATGTTGAAGGGCACAACATTCAGCATTACTGAAGCTTTTTGTCAGATCTTGTGAAAGAATAGCAGCCACATGATTCAAGGCTATTCTGGGAGGCACAGCTAGAGCTGACCCACTTTCCTTTTTGCATCAGATTGGTATGACCCACCTATTCCCTCTCTGAACTTGCTCACTTATGTCTGTAAGCCTAACGCAGTTGGCAATTTTTAAATAATGTAAGCAAAGGGAGAGGTGTTAATACTATACTGAGGAATCACCTCTTCCCATTTCAGGAACCTAGCATCTGCATCAAGCACTCCCAGTCAGATGTACTACAGCCAGAAACAGATTAAAACTCCATCCTCAGGCCAACTTCAGAACAGCAAATCCTGGTGCATGACAGTACATTTCCCAGACCAGCCATCCCGTAGCCTTTCCAAGATTACAAGTTAGTGCCCATGCTGAGTAGCAGCTGGACTGAGACTGTCCAAACTCTTTTCATGCAAGACCCTGACAGTCAGCACACAGAGATGATTTCCTTCCATCAGTCTGAGCTAAATTTCAACACAGCCTCATCTCACTGAGCCATCCAGTTCCATTTCTATTTCTTTCTGACCAAGAGCAACAGGGCTAAGGTGCAATACATGAAGTGTGAATCACCGCTCGTGAAAAAAAACCCCACCCACCGGGCTCTCTCTCTCTCTCTCGGGCTCGCTCTCTCTCTCCCCGAGCTCTCCCCCCGGGGTCTCTCTCAAGCTCCGCGCCACTTCACTCCCCACCCCACTACCTCTCCACCCCACCTCTTTTGCTCTTCTCTCTATCCCCCCGCCCTCGCACCCGCTACCCAATCTACCACCTGCCTCGCTCTCTATCTTTACCTGGGCTGTCTTTCTCTCTCTCTCTGGGCTTTCTCTCTCTCTCTCTCTGGGCTTTCTCTCTCTCTCTCTCCCCCCCCCCCCCCCC